>VDFB02000013.1:172061879-172232939 GCA_007258455.2 Sequoia sempervirens | reverse complement strand
GATCCCCTCTCTCCCACTCTCTCTTTCTCTCTCTTCCTCTTTCTCAGGTCTCTCCCTCCCACACTGTCTCCCTCTCTCAGGTCTCTCTCTCTCTCACTCCCTCTATCTCTCTCCCACTTCCTCTCTCTCACTCACTCTCTCTCCCAATCCCTCTCTGTCACACTCCATCTCTCTCCCTATTGTAAGCAAAGCTTAGGTGCAAAACAAACTCTCCTAAGGCCAAAACCTCAAGGAAGAATGCAGAGGTGACTTTAAATTTTTTCAATTACAGTCCAATAAGATGGACATGAATTGAATAATAGAAAAGAGAAATGGACACATACACAATTGGACACCAGATTTACGTGGGAAAACCCTTACGGGAGAAAAACCCACCACACCAAGAAAAGCCTCTTTGTATTACAGTAAAGAAAATTACATACAGAGTTCAAACTTAACTTTTTGATGTCAATTTGTAGCAGCAACATTCACTAATCAATCTTGTATAGAAACATTAATCTCACAATGCTCTCAGGTGCACAAATTGTACCCACTCAGATCAATCTGTGTTCAATCGAGCAACTCTATGCAATCAAACTATTCACCATTGTCGACAATTGTAGAGCATAATCATTTCCTCACAATTTGTTCATCTTCCACATAGGAACAATTGCAATAGTCCAACAGCTAATGGTTCACATTCTGCTTCTCTCATTGGCTCGGAACACACCATGTAGGATAGCCATTCGGTCAAAATGTTCAACTGTATCACATGTCAGTGAGACACTAGACTGTGTCTCCCCAATGCCACAATGCCCGACTGTCCTTATCGACAAGAGTCACCACCATCGGCAATACTTCTCACCAATGTCCATTACAAAACTATCAGAAAGACCATCGCTATCACTAAGACTTCACACTAATGTCCATCTCATGCAAATCTATAGACAAGAGTTTCACTATCGCTGAGAGTTCATAGTAAACAGAAATCCATTGGCGAGATATCATCTATCAGCAAGAGTTCACACCAATCACAAAACATTCGGTGAGAGAAATGCTATCACCAAGAGATCATACCAAATGCACCAGCCTGTCAGCAAGAGAAACACTTTCAACAAGAGCTCACACCGAATGTATACCTATCGGCAAGAGCACATCCATCGGCAAGAGTTCTCACCGAAGGTATACATGTTGGCAAGACCTCCACTGTCGCTTAGACTCTTATCGAGTCTTCATGTCACCCTGATGACTTCATGTGTAAAACCATTGGCGAGACATACTCTATCTGAATGAGTTACTCCAAAGGTTCATGCCCCTCTCTGATAATCACAAGGAATCAACCCATCGGAAAGAGGTTTTCCCAGATAGAAAGAGATAGGAATTTCACAGTGATAGACATGTCTTGCCGATGACTCCCGTTAGTAAGACAAAACCAAAGTCTCAATGACTTTAATCTTTTCATAAGTTTAGAACACAGCTGCTAGTTGGTAAGAAATTCTGAGGATCTCATCGATTTTTCTCTTCCAAGAGTTTTCATGTCAGTAAGCTTGAGGCATCAATTTTCCAACACCTATCTCTCAGGTCTCTCCCTCTAGCACCATACCAAGATAACTCTCTCTCACTCGCTCCCTCTCTCTCCCACTCCCTCTCACCTACACTCCCTCTCTCTACCTTTCTCTCAATTATCTCCCTCTAGCATCCTACCTAGATAACTCTCTCTCTCTCCCTCTCTCTCAAGTCTCTCTCTCCCTCTATCCCTCTCACTCCAACCCCTTCTCCCTCTCTCAGTTATCTCCCTCCCTCTCTCCAACCTACCCTACATAGACAACTCTCTCTCTTGCAATTATCACTCACTCTAAATATATATATATACATATATGTAGACATACATACATATAGGCATGTACATACATATATACATACATAAATACAATCTTACATAGACAACTCTCTCCCTCCCACCACCACTCCCTCTCTCAGTTATCTCCCTCCCTCTCTCCAACCTACCCTACATAGACAACTCTCTCTCTCTTGCAATTATCACTCACTCTAAATATATATATATACATATATGTAGACATACATACATATAGGCATGTACATACATATATACATACATAAATACAATCTTACATACATATATACATACACAGATACATACATACAAGTGTACATACGAGCATACATGCATAAGCACATACAAATATATATAAATATATTTAGTAGACTAGCATTTAACACAAAGCAAGACATAACATGCTCATGTTATGTCTTTCTTAAGCAACTCAAGCACAAACACAAAAATATGTCAAAACTATGAAATAATGCGAGCGTGTTATAATGCGAGAACACTATTTCATTGTTTTGACATATCTTTTTGTGTTTGTGCTTGAGTTTCCTAAGAAAGGATGTGAGTGAGTTATGATGCAAGCACATTATAATGTGCTTGTTTTATTTCTTGATTTGGTAATCTCTAATCCTTAGGCTTGGTATTTTCTTTGGAATACCAACACAAAGGCCATAGTTTTGACATATTTTTTGTATTTTTTCTTGAGTTTCCTAAGAAAGGATGTGAGCATGTTATGATGTGAGTGCATTATGAGGAGAGCATGTTATGATGCAAGCACATTATGACGCGAGCATGTTATGATGTGAAAATGTTATGACATGAGTGTGTTATGACACAAGCATCTTATAATGTGCTTGCGTTATTTCTTGCTTTGGGAATCCACAAGCCTTAGTCTTGGTATTTTCTTTGGAATACTAACCCTAAGGCTTGGAGTGCCTTCCCAATGTCCAAAGACACATGTTTTTTCAAAATCTATAATATTTCACATAATCATGTTTGTGCTAAGCATCATATTTGCACATGTTTCAAGGTTCAACAAATCAAACACCTGGGTGATGTTAGGCTCTCTCTTAGCTATCTAACGATTTATTTTTTTCACATTTTCACAATGTTAACCCTTTCATCTTTAATTTATTTTATTTGTCTTTTTTTTTGGAAAAAGCTAGTGTTTGTTATTTTTTCTTTATAAATGAATTGTTCATCAAAATTTCAAATAATTTACATTTTTAGAAACTGGACTCCATTCTACACATATTAAAAAATATATTTTTAATTAGTTTTCAAAATTTATAGGGGTAGCACAACCAAAATTTGTTTTTTAGCAAGTGTCCACTTTGAAAATTAGTAAAAATTCAAATATTCACTAAAAATTTCTCAAAAAAATTAGGTATAAACTACATTTGTTCGCTAATTTCTCACTAAAGCAATTTTAAAAATACCAAAAAAAAAAAACCTTTTGAGGGATCCACAAAAGTCGCTATGTTATGTTTTTTTGACAAAAACAACACCAATTTATGTGGATCCCTCTCTTGAAGCCCTTAATCTCTACCATTTAAAAAAAAATAGTAGTTTAGAAAGTAGAATCAGAGCACTATGATCCCTGTTTTTGTTACATCTAATTTTTTTGAGTGTAACAATCCTCAATTTCACATCCAAGGTTAGTATTTCTTGATTTTAGAAAGAAAGTGGCCACTTGAGACCCCTTTTTTCCCCCCATACTTTTTTCACTTACCTTGATTTCATTCTCAATATAACATGTTACATTTCACAAACTTTCACAAAATTGATACAAAGATACATACATGGCACTTTTGAGCTTTATTGGAAATAGATATACAAATTGGTCTCGATGTCACCACATTGGTGCACATTGGTGCATACATTCTAGATGTCCCCATTACCTAGTGCATACATTCTATTTGTCCCCAATACTATTGCAAACATCCCCAAACCTTGACCACCAACTAATGAGGAGAAGCATCACTCAAGCGCTTTTTCACCAAATATAAACTTATTGTGGTCCCTCACACATCTACCACATATGGGAAGATGGCCCTCCATTTGACGAAGAGATTTGTATGGTAACCTCATAACAATAACTTTCTTGAGCTTAGTGTTGTGTCCTACATAACTAGAACTTGTATACTAGCTACAATACTAAACTAGCATGCATAAAAGGAACATAGTGAATTGACAGTGCAATCAGTCACAAATTCCACTACTTTGGCCAAAGTATTCTTTACTCCGTACTTTGAATGAAAGTCATCCTATTCACATACACTACCCTAGCTCGGTTTAGATTTTGAACATTTAATATATTATGCATGGGTTTAATTTCCTTCCATAGGTAATCTTTAAACCCAAAAAACAACCTATTCCATTTTCCAATTTATAATGATACTTCTCCTTAGTATTCATATGCATAAGCTATCCCCTTCTTTTGATATTCTAATCCCAAGAATAACCTATGAACTCATTATGATTAAAATAACTTATAATCTAAATTATTGCTACATAAGCTTCATATTACCATAAATACTCATCAATAGATGATTCCATTTAGAAATATATCATAATGATAAATTATTTTCATCAAGAGTATAATAGCAATAATAAATGACCTCAATCAAAGAGTAGTCATATCAACAAATGAATCCATGTCGCAAAAAAATGTATCCTTGATATTTTCATGCTCATTTGGGTCTTTCTTATGGATGTTGGCCTAGTTTTTCCTAAATTTAATGTTGTAGTGTGGTCAAAACATTCATATTAGGTCTTGGACCCTTGTGAATCAATAAGAATTCTAATATTGTCTTGTAAAAGTGTTGTGAAGTGTTGTAACCCACTATCACACTTTTCCATAACCTTTTTATTATAATTCACCTAAATAACCTCTTATTATCACATACTAAGCCTTAAATGAAATTGTTGGAAAGGGTTGTAACAAAATTTCATGCTTTTCTAGGATTGTCATCAATAATTTGACCCTTTCTTATGTTTAAATGATCCCTTAATACACTTACAGGCCCTACTTAAGTGTGTTTCAGAGAATAATCTCATTAAACATCATTTAATACACTTTAATTCCTAGCACCCATTAAAATTTCCCTAGTGGGACCAAGTCGACACTGGAGGTGACTTAGTCCTACTTGGCACAAAAATAAAAAAATATTTCAAAATTCTAGCGGGATATTATTTTCTAGACCTTGAGGTCACCCTGTGATGTGGTATTTTCGGGAAATTTTGTAAATTTATATATAAATATGGGGTTTTCCCCTCATTTTTCATCTCCTAATTTTCTTACTACTCTAATTCATTCACTTAATCCTTCTCAAGCATTCTAGGCATTCTTAAGAATATATCCATTGGAGCTTCTACTTGCATATCTTCATATTTCTACTTCAAGGTTTTGGTGAGTTGTAGCATTGCATGTTGTTCATTCATCATTCTCTTTCCATTTCATTTCACTTCATTTTCAAGGGTTTGATTACCAAACTGGGGTTTGACCAAGGCAAACCCCTGTTCTCTAACCCTTAACCCTTTTCCCCCTCTTTGCATGTGTGTTTTGTAGGTCTTGTATTCATATTTTTCAAAGAGCAAGGTATCAAAAGGTGTCAACAATTCATCAAAGTCATTCTAAGTAAACAAATCCTTAATAGAAGCTTCGAGATCACCTATAGATAGAATTCTATAGATTCAAATCCAAACACCTATCAACAACCAAAGTGTACATCGAGAGCTATAGATTACATCTTCAAAATTCTTGAAAGCTGAAGGTGGACTAAGTCTCCATCAGTGGTGAATTAGTCCCATTGCCAGGCTTGAAAAGTGTTTTCTACAGTTGTGGATACCCTTTTGGTTGAAACCTATTCCAGCAGAATTTCCCTAAAACAGGATTACGTTGCCCAACTTGGCGTAAGTGTCATAGTTGGCTTTAACAACAATTTTTGTAGGATTCTAGACCCTTTCTACATCACATTCTAGTTTCCAAGTGCACCTCTACAACCTTATTCATTTTTGTTATAGTTTACTTGCATTTTTAGTCCATTTTGTATATCACATTTTGTTTTCAAACATCTTGAATTTCCTTAGTTTTGCATTGATAATTCACCTCTTTTATCAATTCTTTGCATTCAAGACATTTCATTTAGGCATATTTTAATCATATTAGCATTATTCTTTAGTGAACACTTAAGTTTTTGTGGGATACCTTTCTCCTTTTAGGTGTAAAACCCTAGAAGTGTAAGAGATCTTCCTATCCCCAAAAATTTATGGTTCATTTTGGTGAAATTGCATTAAGAACATCCTATTTCTGATTTCAAGAACATTTACATCCTAGGAATAGCTTACATTATTATTGCATTTCATTTTACATTGTTTAATTTGTATCCTAGTGCTTTAAAAATTACATTAGAGAAAAGCTCATCTTGCTTGCATTTTTGCATTCCATTCCATTAAAAATTCATAAAATTCTACATTTCCATACTGTATTTGCATCTGAAAACCTAAAAAGCATAAAATTCAACTAATTTTTTTTGAATTTTTTTAAAAAATAACTACTTGGACTAATTTTCTACCCTAGTCAACTTAGTCCAGTTGCATATTTATCATTGTATTTTCTAGGAATTAATCTGCAATTTCTATGTTTTGGTTTGTTGTTTCTACATTTCAATTTTATTTTTCAGAATTTCAGTATTAAGCATTTCATTCTTATTAGTTTACATTTCATTTGCATTCACCCACATTTAGAGACATTTGCATGAGTGTTTGGTGTCCTATTTTTAATACCTTAGTGAGAAGAAGTTCGATACTCATGTTATCCCATGATAATACACTCGTTGTGGATCTTGAGTTATCTAAAGCTTCCACTCCTAGTATAGCAACTAGTAAACTAGGCATGGATACTACCTTTAGCAACTCTTTGCATTCCAATAACAAGCAAGTTGCACACAAAATGATCACATCCTGCAAGACAAAATCATTAACATTCATGAGGACTTAACACATCTCCAACATCAAGTGAGCCTTGAAAAAATTTCAGCCACTACAATTCCTACCATAGAAAACATCCATTGCATGCTTGAAAGGGACGAAGGTTTGGACATTGTGAAACAAATAGTTGAAATATACAAAAAACATGTTCCTTCCACCTCTAGTACATCTCAACCAGCAAACATTATGGTTAGCCAAGGAGGACCTCACACTCCTTCTCCCTCAATAGTAGCATCCATAGCTACCTATATGACTCTTGTCACCACAACAATGCAACAAGTTAGTAATGTGATTCCTTCCTCAACTATTCCTATTAGCTTCCCTAACTCCTATGTGGCATCACATGTTCTATCCTCTTCTACAATACCATCTATAAGAATTCCATTCACTTTCCCTACCACTACATATACTCCATCACCACTTTCACTTCCACCTGATACCACTTATAATGACCTTGTCATAACCCAACTTTTTCAAATTGTTTCATCCATGCAAAAAAAAACATCTACCATAAACCAAAATCAGAATGGACCACCCACATATTATGTTTGAAGCATCCCATTATCTATGGAAATATTGTGAACACCAATGCCACAAGGAGTAGAGATGCCTAGATTTGAGAAATATGGAGGGAAGGGAGATCCTTCTAACCATGTTAATGCCTACACCGTCTTATGTAGTGAATTTTTCCTTGATGATAAACTGTTAGAGAAATTGTTTCCTAGGACTCTAAAAGACACTACCTTGGAATGGTTTTCATCCTTATTGAAAAACTCAATTCATTCATTCAATGAACTTGTTGATGCATTTATAAATAATTTCCAAGTGCATATGACTCTCAAGAAGACCCTGGCCGATTTGATGAGATGCAAGAAAAATGAGGAAGAAAAGATAAATGATTTTATCTCATGCTATCAATCACTTTATTGTCAAATCGATGTCAAGATCCTCGGCCCACACCTTCAAAAGATGTTTATTGAAAACTTGCAAACCAAACTTCAGGAAAAACTCACTATGATGAAATTCCCCTCCTTTATGCACTTGTGTACTTCCCTTTGTGATTATCACAATTCGGTTAGTAGTCGAGATACAAATTCCACTTCTAGATGAGCTGAGAAATCTAAACATTTCAATGAAAACAATTCCCAACCATTCTGAAAGAAAAAAAGGGGTTCTTATAGTTTAACCCTCCTCAACAACCACCTCAAACTATTAACAACCAAATAGCAGCCATTAAAACAGTGGTGCCCTTTACTTATGGAGATCCGAAAAGATAATTCACACCTTTACTAGACACAGTTCATAACACAATGTCCCTACTTTTACAATAAAAAATGATTACCTTACCTTCCATCAAAGCACCCAATCCTACTAACCTTCACATCTGAACTTTAAATCCAATTCTTATTTCCATTATCATAGACCAAATGGACATGACACGGAACATTGTAAGCATCTTAAACATCTTATGCAAGACCTCATTGATTTTGGCCCTCTATCCAATGTAGGTGTTAATGATCAAGGTAATAAGTTTGTTGTCCCTCCAAATCAAAACTTGCAAATTTTCACTGATCCAATGCCCAAACCTAATGTTTCCTTTGTCAAAGCTAGTGAAACTACGAAGAATGATATGATGAATGTTGATATAGATGAAGAACATCCTGATCCCATCCCGTATGTTACCCATGTTAATCCTATGGATGAAATGGTAGGTGCAATAGACATTATATCTTGTAAGGGCCAACCTAAGAAATCTCTTGATATTACTTTATCCTCTAAGGACATACCTAAAAATATCCCTGATGGTCGTCTTTACATAGACAGTTGTATCTATGACAATCCCAATAATGGGATACTAATAGGTCCTACCTATGGAGAGAACATGATCACCAAGGAATTTTTGGTATTGCATGATCTTTATCAAGATGATTATGATAAACCAAAAGAATGGATCAAGACACACAATGGTTTTTCTTTCCCTATGCTAGGATCGATCGTCCTTCCATTACAAATAGGACCAAAAACATTAGATTTCACATTCTCCATCATCCCGCAGTCAGACTAGTTTTATTTGAGGCTAGGCCATCCATGGCTTTGCTAAATGAAAGTTTTCCCTTTAGTTATCCTAAATGTTTAAAGTTTTCATTTGACAATGAAATATTCATTGTCCACCATAGCAGCTTTAACCCATTATCTTCCAAAGGAAAATTTTCCTTAGAAACCTTTTGGCCTGAGCCCATGAAACCTATAACACCTCAACAAGACTTCTTTTTCATTGCTTACCAAAAATTTAAAGCAAAGAAAATAGTAGAATTATCTCTCTGCAACATGTCCCCATCCACTTCTGACACTCCTATCAAGTAAATGAAACAATTCTTCAACCTGAACAAGAACCAAACAACCAAGCTCAACCCACACCAGAAACTTCCCCAACATCATCCAAGAGACCATGAGACAATGATAACAACTTTGTTATGCCTCCTCGCATAAAATAAGTTTATAAAGAAAAAGAGAAAGTGGATGACCAACCTTCCATGGTTCCGTTTGTTCCTCCCCCTAGGGAAGAAAAGCAACCTATGATTGATCAACCTGCTCCTTCACAAACACAACTCAACAAAAAAACCAAAAGAAATAGAGGAGCAAGGGAGAATAGGCATCCATGTCATGCCCTTGCTTGCAAGTTACATGAAGAAGAAAACAAAGAAAATCAAAATCCACACTTGACAGAAGCAATGCATGATGACTCTCCTCCTCAACCACAACAAAATGGTCCAATACAACAATCAAAACAAGAGGTACACTCTTCCTTGTACATTATCATTCATCCTCCTATTGTGATTAATCTGGATGACGATGATGAGATCACTAAAATTGATAAAGAGGTGCATAACAATTTGAATACATTGTTCTCCTCTTCCATGAGATTAAATGAAAAATCTCCTACAAAGAGTCTTGAACTTGGTGCTTCCCCCAGTTTGACACTTTCTCTTGTCCCTTTGGCTAGTTGCCCACTGTAGAAGAGGGGTTTCACTACTCATGAATTCTCCCCACTCAAAGAGCCTCACGAGGTTAACTTCCCTAAACTACCTCAATGGAACAGTGTGAAAGTATTAGAATCAGAAAGAGCAAGTCGCAGATATTTTCAGGACAAACTCACAAGCTCTCAGCCAAAGGACATCAACACAAAAAATGGATGACAACGTGGCGTGCTCGCATCCCAGAGGCGGGTTGGTGTCTTGTATGGAAAAAAAATCAAGTTTATCTCAGAAAGTGCCTAAATGACCACTTCTACTTCGAATGCTAAAAAACATAGAATACAGTAAAATAACAGAAAGTGATAGAACTAAGAAAAATTAAAGAGTAAATGATAAAGATAAGGAGAAGAAAGGAAAGGAATAATTACAACCATGTGAATGATGAAGCCTCCACCAAATAAATGTCTTCAAAACCTACAAGTGTGATATCTAGAGAGAATATTGGGGCTATATAGTGGTTTGCCTCAGCCAAACCCCCACTTTGGTGTTCCAACCTCTGCAGACAACCAAGAAGATAGTGAGAAATAGAGAAATGATCAAAGCATGTGGTGAAAGAAAAACCCGCTCAAGAGTAGAACCCACACCATAAAGTAAGCGTGTGATAAAATCAAACCCCGCTCGAGAAGGAAACCCGTATCACAAAAGAGGTGATAAAAGCAAACCCCACTCGAGGAGGAGAGCCCATATCACCAAGTAAGTATGCAAATAATTAGGGATATGGAATCCTAGGATGCTCACAAGCATGAAGTGAAGGAGATGAAGTTGCAAGAGTGGAGCTAAGAGAACTTGAGAGAGCTTGAAGCTACTACAACAAGCTGTATTAAGTTGTGTAAGAAAAATAGCAAAACTAAGAAAGGAGAAAAAGGTAGGAGCCAAAGCTAGGAAGATTCAACAACCCAAATAGATGGAAAGAATGGATTAAAAAGGTAGAAAAGAAGCTTCCTGGGCAGTTATAGAGAATCCTAAGCTATTTCCATTGATAAACTTAGCTGACATGTGGAAAACATGCTCAAAAATAGTCATTTGAGTGTTGACATGTTGCAAGATGCTAGTGTGGCATGTGGACATCTGTGTGGCATGCTAGTGTCTAGACACATCATGCTACAAAAAAAACACGAATAGGAAAAGTGCAAAGTTCAATGAAAAGCTAACATGCAAGGGTGACTGCTAAAAAGGGATGCTAGAGGATCTTGAGAGGGAAAAGGCTAGTGCAAGGGTTAAAATGAGCCTACTCAAGATGCTAATGGAGTGGACACTAAAGCGGACACAAGAATGTAAGTGAAATTGCGAGGGTACAATTTTAATCTTATACATTTTCCCCCCACTTTAGCAGGCATATGAATCTGGGATAATATGCATGCTAAAGGAAATCTACTAAACATAAATAACATCATATGACAAAAGGATATTGTAGAGGAAGCAAATAACTCTTCAAACTAAGGAAGCATGCCCCCAGGCTGAAGACCTGCAAAATCAATGCGTTAGACAAGAAAAACCTACACTAGTCAACAATATTAGAATATAAAAAGCTAAAGGATTAGAGTTAGCAAAGTAAAGATACCTTGATGTAAAAGGTTGTCTCAGTACTATGCATCATTCCCAAATAATACATAGAAGAATTCTAAGATGAAGAGAGAAAGGGTATATACACAGGATGAAGAAGATGCAAATCTTCGATCTAGTATATACAAGAGAGAAGAGAGAGATAGAAATGAATAAAGAACACAATGAAAGAAAAACCCGCTCAGGAGTAGAACCCACACCACTGAGTAAGATTGATAAAAATAATCCCCACTTGAGGAGGAAAACCCATATCATAGAGTAAGAGTGATAAAAATAAACCCCGCTCAAGGAGGAAAACCCGTATCACAAAAGAGGTGATAAAAGCAAAACCCACTCAAGGAGGAGAACCCTTATCACCAAAGATAGGTGATAAAAGTAATCCTTGCTCGAGGAGGAAAACCTGTATCATAGAGTAAAAGTGATAAAAGAAATCCCCGCTCAAGGAGCAAAACCTATACCATAGAGTAAAAGTGATAAAAGCAATCCCCACTCAAGGAGGAAAACCCATATCATGAAAGAGATGATAAAAGAAAACCTCACTTGAGGAGGAGAACCCATATCACCAAAGAAGGGATAAAAGAAAACCCCACTCAAGGAGGAGAACCCGTATCACCAAGTAAGTATGTAAAGGAGCTCTACAGGTTCTTGGTCCTACAGAGAGGTATCCCCCAAGATCTCTCATATGGAGGAAACCTAGGAAAGTGGACTCCACAGAGTCAGAAAGTGACCACGTAGGCACGTAAGCAGACAGTCATGCAAACTATCAATAGATTAGAAGGCTTTCAAAGGGGTCCCTCAGGAACCCTTCAAATGAAGAGGGGTCCACTCAAGGGACACGCTATTTGAAAAGAAAGGTCTAGTCAGGCTGCCCCCAAGCTACACACAAAGAATTCATTCAAAAGAAAGGCTTTCAAAGAGGTCCCTTGGGAACCCTTCAAAAGAGAAAAGGGGTCCACTCAAGGGATGCTTCATTTGAAAAATATAGAGAAGAGAGGGGGTCCCTAAGAAGGACACACATTTCCAAGATGGGTTATCACTATCCATAGCATACATCGGAGGACAACCATGCAAGATATATTTTGATGGCATCTGAATCATAAAGTTATATTTTTTCCTTCAAGGCCTTACATTCACTAGTGGAATGACCAAGCACTCGATGGTATGCATAGAAAGAATGTTTTTGTTCATCATATTTATGAGATTTCTTGCACGTAGGAGAAGGAAGAGTGATTAAGCGAGCTTTTAGAAGCCACAACAAAATGCACTCTTGATTAGATAAAGGATGAGGAGTAGGGAGTGAGCCTTTCTCTTGTGCAAAAATGTTTTACTTCTAACAAGAAGAAGAAGGCATGAAGATCAAAGGAAAAGGATGATAAATCAATCCATGAGAAAAAGGTTGAGCAGACTTCATGTCACCATTCGACCATGGTTTTCGTTTAGATTGTTCATTCAAGCAACCAAATCCCAAATTATGCTCATGGGGTTTATATTCTATAGGTACTTTAATTCCTTGTTCATTACACCCACAACCTTTACACTTATAGCCATACTTAGAGATAAGCTTAAAGTTGGGGCCATAACATGTTTGCAAATCTTGAAAAGAAGGAGGATCCTCATAAAGAGAATTGTTCGAACAATGAGGATCACACTCCTTCATGGGATCACCTTTTTCCTCTTTAACAAGACTTTCAACATTATCCACTTTAGCAAAAATGTAATCCTCTTCCTCAAAAGGAGGATCAACACTAAGAACATTGTATTTTGCATCCAACCTGCCCCATGATACAGAAGAGTAATCATCTTTGATAGCAGGTGTGGATGATATTATCAGAAGGTCTAAGTGGATTGGGTCAACTTTATATTCCTAAATGAAGGAATCTGTAAAGTGTAAGGAACCCCAATCATCAACAAGACATGCATTCTTTTGAGAAGAGGAAGGAGCAGACTTAATATTTCTTGCTTTAGAAGGATCTTCTTTAGGGACATCTATCTGAAGAGTATCCTTTGTAGTAGGTACTGCTAGAGTAAACATTGACATATATGAAGAAATTGAAGGGATGAGAGTAGGCACAACTAAAACCTCATCGAAAGCTACCATCTCACATAAGTGCATAGCATCAGGGTCAGCCTTGACTGTGACTACTCGATTTTTACAAATGAACTTAATAGATTTGTGCAAGGTAGATGGGATTGCACCCATAACATGAATCCATGGTCTACCAAGAAGAAGGTTATAAGGTAATTTTTCTGACATAACATATACAAGGGTAGGTATAGTAATGGTTCCAAGCTGTAAAGGTAATACTATTGTACCTAGAGCTTGTCATCCAACATTATGGAACCCACAAATAACAATAGAAGAAGCATTTAGAGAAGATGAGTCAATATTAATTTTAGGCAATAGATCAATACTACACACATTGAGCATTGAACCAACATCAACAAGAGTACATCTAATGC
This sequence comes from Sequoia sempervirens, assembly GCA_007258455.2. Classification (NCBI taxonomy): domain Eukaryota; kingdom Viridiplantae; phylum Streptophyta; class Pinopsida; order Cupressales; family Cupressaceae; genus Sequoia; species Sequoia sempervirens. The sequence continues at coordinate 172,219,061 of VDFB02000013.1, read as the reverse complement.
CAATTTTATTAACATTGACTATAATCATTAAAGGATCCGCTTGCTTCTGTACTTCTATAAGTGGGATTTCTTGTGGGTAGAACATAATATTCAGTGAATATACATGAATATACACCATCAACACATCAACATCTACCAGCCTAGCAGAAGAAGACAAGAGGATCTTTTGCAAGGCTTTCTGAAACATACCTTGATAAAATGGAGCAGACTGAAGAACTTGTACCACAATGAGATCTTATCCAAAGTAATTTGGAATTGCTCAACAAGATTGTAATCACTAGGTGCTTTAGTCATAGGCTTAGGTGCTTGAAGAAGGCTTGGTTGTTTATTTGTTCTATTATCATAAGTATGGGCTACTGCTCTATAAGAGGGAGCCTTAGGAAGATTAGGAGAACCACCGTCAAATGGAACACCATCAATAGAACAAATCCTTTTAGAAGAAGGACTAGTTGGATTCACGTAAATGATCTGTCTCTTAGGCCTTTGAGGGGAAACCGAGACATAGACTGCATTTACAAAATCATCACAACTAGTAGAACAATTATTTGAATACATATTCTCAATATCGATCTAAACAAGATCAAATGTGGAATAATTACTTGATGAAACATTCTCAACATCATTCCAAGGAGAATCAGGTGTGGAAGGAGGTTCATCATTCACTAATGCATCATATCTAGAGGAGAGTGAATCAGAACAAAGATGAGATTCATCATTCACAAATGCAACATCTCTAGAAGAGAGTGCATTGGAAGGAAAAGATTCATCATTCACCAATGCAACATCTCTAGAAGAGAGTGCATTGGGATGAAAAGATTCATCATTCACTAATGCATCATATCTAGAAGAGAGTGCATTGGAATGAAGAGAAGGTAGAATAATGTTAAGGAAAGTATCAATGATTTCATCTTCTTGCAACAAAATATCCTCTAAAGCAAGAGGAATTTCATGAGAAGGATCAAAGATACCAAGTGACATGGGCAAAGCCAAGTCACCATCACATGCATGAAATGGAATATCATTAAAATTTTGAACAAAATCAGACACTAAACTAATAAAAGAAGATATCAAAATCATTAAATTTCTTTTAGTATTTTCTATGTTCTAGTAATTCGTATTTTCGGAGGTCTCTGAAGTAGAATTTGAGGTCGAAACTTGCGTCGGTCCCTAAAATTTAACTATCAAAGAAACTTGTATTTTAGGGATTGAACTAGTTCTCTAGGAGACATTTCCAACAGTGCAAACGGTTTTGAATTCCGAGCATCGAGTCAAAAGTTATGACCCCACCAAGTAGGGGTAAGTAAATTCCTTGTTTTTTGAAGAACATTGTTCTTCACATTAAGTTCACCAAAATGTAGAAGAGGGGGATTCTCTACTCATGAGTTCTCCTCACTTAGAGAGCCTCAAGGGGTGAACTTCCCTAAACTACCTCAATGGAACAATGCAGAAGTCTTAGAGTCAGAAAGAGCAGATCACAAATATTTTTTGGACAAACTGACAAGCTCTCAACCAAAGGATATCAACGCTAAAAATGAATGACAATGCAACATGTTGGCATCCCATAGGTGCATTGGTGTCTCATATAGACCAGAAAGCAATTTTATCTCATCAAGTTCCTAAATGACCACTTCTACTCTGAATGATAAAAACCATAAAATACAGTAAAATAACAAAAACTGATAGAACTGAGAAAAAGTAAAGAGTAAATGATAAAGATAAGGAGAAGAAAGGAAAGAAATACTTACAACCACGTGAGTGAGGAAGCCTCCACCAAATGAATGTCTTCAAAACCTACAAGCGTGATATCTAGAGAGAATGTTGGGGCTGTATAGTGGTTTGCCTCAATCAAACCCCCGCTTTGGTGTTCCCACCTCCACGGACAACCAAGAAGATAGAGAGAAATAGAGAAATAAGCAAAGTGTGTAGTGAAAGCAAAAGTCAATCAAGAGCAGAACCCGCACCACAAAGTAAGTGTGTGATAAAAATAAAACCCTGCTCGAGGAGGAGAACTCGTATCACAAAAGAGGTGATAAAAGCAAACCTCGCTCGAGGAGGAGAGCCCATATCACCAAGTAAGTATGCAAATAATTAGGGATATGGAATCCCAGGATGCTCACAAGCATAAAGTGAAGGAGATGAAGTTGCAAGAGTGGAGCTAATAGAGATTGAGAGAGCTTGAAGCTACTACAACAAGCTGTATGAAATTGTGTAACCAAAATAGCAAGAGTACAAAAAGAGAAAAAGGTAGGAGCCAAAGCTAGGAAGATTCAACAACCCAAAATAGATGGAAAGAATGGATTAAAAAGGTAGAAAATAATATTCTTGAGTGATTACATAGAATCCTATGCCTTTTCCACCGACAAACTTAGTTGACAAGTGGAAAACATGCTTAGAAATGGTCGTTTGAGCATTGACACGTCGCAGGACGCCAACGCGGTACACGAATGTCCGCGTGGTGTGCTAGTGTCTAGACATGTCATGATACAAAACAACATGAATGGGAAAAGTGAAAATTTCAACGAAAATATAGAACGTGAGGGTGGTTGCTGAAATGGGGTGTTGGACCATCTTGAGAGGGAAAAGGATAGTGCAAGGTTTAAAATGAGCTTACTCAAGATGCTAAGGGAGTGGACACTAAAGCAGATGCAAGAATGTAAGAAAAATTGTGAGGGGGAAATTTTACTCTTATACACCACCCTTAGCCTATCATGAACATGACTGGGAGGCAAATGAATTGTTCGATGGTTGACTTGCATTTTCCGTACTAGTCTTTTACATTTTCTTTTTCTTTTGTGTGTTTGCATGTGTTTCATGTGATCCCCTGTGATGTTCTCCTTCTCTTTGTGACATTCTTCTATTTTTACCTTCATTCTTCTCTATGTTTTACATCACTTTCACCTTTTCTTTTGTCTTTTTCTTTTGTTTCCTTTTGGGGATGATTCAAGGCATTGAGACATCTATGTCTCTTTCATGTTGACCTGACAATATTTTCTTTTTCTTTTTTATTTTCTTTTGTTTTCCTTTTGGATATGATGCACGACATTGAGACATCCATGTCTCTTTCATGTTGACCTAAAAGGCCTTTTTCTTTTCCTTTTCTTTTGTCTTTTTTCTTGTGTTTTCCTTTTGTTGATGACGCAAGGAATTAAGACATTCATGTCTCCTTCATGTGTTGATCCAAAAGCATTTCACTTTTCTTTCACTTTTTCTTTTTCATTTGGCTTGTGTTTTCCTTTTGGGGATGATGTAAAGTGTCGAGACACCATATGTCTCTTCCATGTTGACCCAAAAGGTTCTTTCTTTTTCTTTTTTTTCGCTTTCTTTGTGTCATTATTCCAATTCTATGTATTTGGGAAATGATGACAGTTCTGATCTCTTTAAACAACATTGAAACAAAGAACATACTAACCCCAAATCCATAGATCCCTTATGTGTTTGGTGTTTTCATTTTGGGTGCAACCCCTTTCCTTTCTTTTCTTTTTCTCTTGCATGACACAACCTTACTTGGAAATGTATGACTTGGCATAGGGGATTTCCAAGTCGGCTCTCATGTCTTTTTGTCTTGTTTGCATTTTTCATTTGCTACTTTAAAGTAATTGCTCATAGCATGGTGCTTAGCAATTCCTTTAAAGTGGGGGCATGCATTGGCATTATTCTTTTGAATTTTACTTTTTCTTAGTTCTTAGTGCAGCCTTGTTATTTGATACGATGTGTTTGTCACTTTGTGGATAACATTGGTTATAGTGTCCTTCAAGAGCATGATCTATCTTAGCATATTACATTCCTCTTAGTGGCCTGATATGATGTAATACATCCCCTAAGTTGTGAATTTTCTATTCTTTTATTGATCCTCTCTTGGAGACATTAGATACAATGTTCCCTAAGTTAAAGACCTCACATGAGCTAAGTAAGACTCCTTTGAACATTCTTTTGCATTTTACATTTTGCAATTTTTATATGGCCACCTTGCATAACACAACTTGCATGCATGTGGTAGCATCATGTTTGTTCATGAGCTCCAGGCATAGAAATTTTTGCTTGTCTCGTGAAGTTCCAAAAGAATTTTCTTTTGTGGCACCTTATGAAAGTTATTAGGAGGTATAACTTTGGTATGGTTGATTAGGAAGCCCATTCTGAGGCATGAATTTCCCCATAGCAACCTACTTGTGTCTAAGTGCATACCAACCATGAATATATGTTTCTCAACTTTTAGTCCTTCTCACCCGACGGATAGCCATGAGTTCTATCACCTCAGAGTGATTATGTGTTTTTTGGACAAATAGCCTAGATCCGATCCACAATAGAATAGAAAAACAATCAAAGCTTGATCTGACTCTCTCTTTTTCCTTCCCCTTCATTTTATTTCATTCTTTTACATCATTTTCATGTCTTTTCCTTTGTTTTAATACTTTGTTTGCAATGAGATCTTGATCCTGGGGGCTTGATCACCCCTCTTGATTGTTGATTGTCTCATCTTGCCAGCATGGGTACATTTGGATCCCTCTTGATATGCATGTTTGGCTACTTTAGTGTGAGTTTGAAGCAAGTTCATCCTCTCACTAAAGTGGGGGCTAAATGTGGATCACAAAAAAATATATCCTTGACATTTTCACGATCATTTGGGTCTTTCTTATGGATGTTGGCCAAGTTTTTCCTAGATTTAATGTTGTAATGTGGTCAACACATTCACATTAGGTCTTGGATGCTTGTGAATCAATAAGAATTCTATGATGTCTTGTAAAAGTGTTGTGAAGTGTTGTAACCCACTTTCACACTTTTCTAGGACCTTTTTATTATAATTCACCTAAATAACCTCTTTTTATCACTTGCTAAGCCTCAATTCAAAGTGTTGTAAAGAGTTGTAACAAACTTTCATTCTTTTCTAGGCTTGCCATCAATAAGCCTTTATTATGTTTAAATGGCCCCTTAATACACTTGCAGGCCCTACTTAAGTGTGTTTTGGAGAATAAGCCCATTAAACATCATTTAATACACTTTAATTCCTAACACCCATTAAAATTTCCCTAGTTGGACCAAGTCGCCACTAGGGGCGACTTAGTCCTACTTGGCACAAAAATAAAAAATATTTCAAATTCTTGCGAGATATTATTTTATAGACCTTGAGGTCATTATGTGATGTGGTATTTTCAAGAAATTTTGTATAATCATGTATAAATATAGGGTTTTCCCCTCATTTCTCATCTCCTAATTTCCTTAATACTCTAATTCATTCAATTAATCATTCTCAAGCATTTTAGGCATTCTTACACATACATCCATTGGAGCTTCTACTTGCATATCTTCAAATTTCTACTTCAAAGGTTTGGTGAGTTGTAGCATTAAATGTTGTTCATTCATCATTATCTTTCCATTTCATTTCATTTTCAAGGGTTTGATTACCAAATCAGGGTTCAACCAAGGTAGACCCCTATTCTCTAACCCTTAACCAATTTTCCCCTCTTTCGACGTGTGTTTTGTATGTATTGTATGCAATTTTTTCAAAGAGGAAGGTGTTAAAAGGTGTTAACAATTCATCAAAGTAATTCTAAGTAAACAAATCCCTATAAGAAGCTTGGAGATCACCTACAGACTAAATTCTATAGATTCATATCCGAACACCTGTTACGAAGCAAAGTGCAGATTGAGAGCTACAGATTGCATCTTCAAAATTCCCAAAAGTTGAAGGTGGACTAGGTCACCATTAGTGGAAAATTAGTCCCACTACCAAGCCTGAAAAGTGTTTTTTGTAGTTACAGATACCCTTTTAGCTAAAACTTGTTCCGGTAGAATTTCCTTGAAACAGGACTAAGTCGCCCAACTTGGCGTAAGTGTGCTAGTTGGCTTCAACAACAATTTATGTAGGATTCTAGAGGCTCTCTACATCACATTCTAGTTTCCAAGTGCACCTCTCTTGTCTTATTCATTTTTGTTATAGTTTACTTGCATTTTTAGTCCAGTTTGCATATAAGATTGTGTTTTCAAACATCTTGTATTTCCTTAGTTTTGCATTGATAATTCATCTCTTTTATCAATTCTTTGCATTTAGGAATATTTCAATCATATTAGCATTAGTATTTAGTGAACCCCTAAGTTTTTGTGGGATACCTTTCTCCTTTTAGGTGAAAAACCCTAGAAGTGCAAGAGAGCTTCTTATCCCTAAAAATTTTCTCTTCAGAATCACTCATAAGTATAGTCTCAATAATAAAAGACTATATTCAAGAGTGTAATATCATCAATATAAGATTATTCAAAAAGTAGTTTTTCATCAATAAAATGACTTCACATCAATAGTGTAAAGCATCTAATCAAGTAAAAATTCCAACTCAATAGGGTAATCCATCTATGGCTCCAACCAAATAGTAATTCACAAACTCAAGTGATCAACATTAATCACATAGGTTACTCTCAACCATGTTTTTCCTTAATCCTAAGATAAAATCAGCAATCAACAATCAATCCAATCATGTAGGTTAATCTCAACCTATGTGCTTCAAGTAAAGATCAAATAATCAATCCAACCAAGTAGGTTAATCTTAACCCTGGGTTTCAATCAATAATCAAGTAAACTTCTTGACCCAAATAGGTTTTTCTCAACCTAGGGTTTTAAATAATAGTAAAGTAATGATCAAGTGATCATTTAAGTATAGGTTAACAATATGTCATCACATCCTATCATATCTTTCATATTAACACTATTGTTGTATTGCTAAACCTTATAATCCCAAGGTTTCCTAGCATTATAAGCTAACAGTGTCTAGTCACCTCATGTCATTGATATATTTCACGTTCTTTACTCATGTAGTGTAGACTATCTATGTATAATCTAAATATAAACATCATCAACTAAATCCCCATACAAGGTATACAAAAGTATTAACCTTAAAGATAAGTTTCTCAAGTATCAAAAAAGACCATGCAAGTATAACAAGCATCTCATATACTCAAAATCATTCCTTTCAACATAGTAATCAATATTATTTAACCTTTTCGACCTAAAAGACAAGGGTTTAGATACTAGAATTCCTATTAAATGCTATAATTTGATTGGCCAACTGGTTCCTTAGCTAAATCCTCTCTAAGAATCAGCTTGCAACTCTTCCCACTTATCAATTCCTCTTCATAGAGTTTCTTCACAATATCTCTCACTCTATTTTCCTCTCAACAACTCTAAGCTTAGAATATCTCAAATAGAAATAGTAGCATGCAAGTGAATTCATGTATCAATGAGGTAATCCTCTCCTCTATTTATACAAAAAACATGAGACTTTGTTTCCTACAAACAAGCTACTCAGAATGAAACTTCTCGGCTACTTATTTTGACTCAACAAATAAACAAAGAAGGTAGCATCAAAATTCGATGCTTATCAAACACATACAAAGTCATGGAATGAGTCACCTCATTCCTCATGATAGCAAGAAAGAAGCTAAGAAATGCAAGGTAATGGTCTCCTACAAGTCGACTTATTTGACCAGCTACATACTTGACCAATTCATATTTTCATATGCATAAATTTGTTGCAGCTTCAAGACTTCTAATTGACTTGCACCATTATTACTTTAGCACCACCAATTCACCATGTTTCCAATTATTTTCTATAGAATGAGTCTAATTTTCTTTCAAACATTTCAAATTAATATTGTATTCAATTCATTTGACTTGTTCTTGCATTCTAATGACACATATTACCTTTGGTTGAATACCAATGCCTTATTTATGTGCATTACTTGTTAACCCTCTGCTAACTTCTCTCCTTTTTACCTGCCCTGTATTGTTGTTGATTAATGCATTCAAGACTTTGCATTTATTATGAATTTATACATGTGACTTGGCTTGTTGATTAATTCTTTCATTCTTCCATAATATGTTCCTAAATGCATCTATTTGCACTCACCTCTTATCCTATACTATGCACAATCCAAATTCATTTCCACGTGCTTCATGGATTTGATGACTGGGTTTTACATTTGATTAATATGCAACATACTCACTTGTTTTGATGTTGGATTTTATGCAGATCATTCACGATGTTTATGGGCTGCCAAGATATATTACTCACTGTTTAAAATCTTCTTGCAATGTAAACACACTATGGAATATCACTCCTTGCTTTATGTGCTTAATATACTATATGCGATAAGGTTTTTTATTGTTGAATTTTCTTAAAAAAGCCATGCTCGACCACACCATATATGCACCAATATTATATTTATGCTTCACTATATATATGTGAAATGTGATGCGCTTTAGATAATAATCAATGCTTATTCAAAACATTAATTTTTATGTATAATATATATCTACTCATAAGTTCTTAAAAATGCATCATTTGATATTCAAATGCATATACTCATATTTACATATTCCACATAATGTATTTGCTTATCATTCACATATTAATATGTGTGTATGTATGAAACACTGAATACATACTTACATACATATATATTAATATTTACGCACACACACATACATAGATATTATTTTTATTATCATAAAAACCATATACCGGTATACACAAAGTATTTATATACAAACACTTAATTGTTAACCAAATATATATATTTTAAGGTATAATGTATATTAATACATATACATATGTATGTGTGTATTATATATATATAAATTTAAATACAAATTAACATTATCTAATATTTAACAATATTAGACACATATATATTGCTCTTCATCGATAATTAGATACACAAACTATGTACTTATATACATGTCATAAATGTGCAACTGATATCTTTATTCATATTATCTAATCATATGCATGAGTTACTGTAAGTGTGGAATAAGTAAATAGTAAATAACACTTCTTAATAAGACATGATATAAAAGATTCAAAAGCAATTAAACTAATTTAAAGCAAGAATCTACTGAAAGCGTCATATTGTTCCCTATTTCTAAAGATTTATCAAGTCATGAGGCTCTCAGATTTTGTAAGCATTGTGACTGTTAAAATGCCAATCTAAAGAATGAGATACTGCTAAAATGCAAATGATGTAATCTTGTATGGTGATTTATATATTAAAGGGAAGCTATTGTAATCTAAATTGACATGGATATGATAAAAGAAGCTACAGTAAAACTAAGATGCAACCATGATTATGATTCTACTTATGCAATGATTGCTAAATGGTATTGCTATTTCTAAGATGCTTCATTGCTTGATTGTTATTCTTACAAAGTAAGTTTGCACAAAGTTGAGATTCAAAATCCATTTCCTATAGAAGAAGGCTATATTTATATATTTATGCAACAATTTTGTGAAGGGGCAGCACAACAAAGGCTTGGATTTAATCTAGAGGATTCAATGGTAAGAGATGAAGAAGCTTGAGCTGATCATGAGAATGGTTTCTCCCCATGAAAACATCAGGCCAGATGATAGGAAGAATCAGAGGAAGGAGATTGAAGAGGATTGCCTACAAGTTTGTCTCCAAAGTTTTCCCATGAATGCTAGTTGAATTAATTAGATGTTTCATATCTAATTTTATTGGTGAGTGAATAGAGGAAATTGCCTTTATGCCTTTATTTGAATATTTTGATTTATTCAAATTTAACAAAAAGAAGATATTTAATTAAATAAAACAAATATTTGACATTTGCTTATTTAATAAAAAGAGATATGATAATTAAATAAAAAAATTAGGATATATCTTTATTTAATGAAGAGGAAACATTATTAGATAATTAAATAATACCAAATATTGAAGTTGCTTACTTAATTAAGATAGAATAAATGAATAAATATAGAAGAAATAATAATGATAATAATTAAATAAAACTAAATATTTAAATTTATTTATTGAATTAAGAGGGAATAATAGAAGAATTAAAAGTGAACTATATAAGTAAATATTTTTGTTTATTTATTAAGTAGATGAATTTAAGGTTAATTAATCAAATAAATTCTATTTAATTAATTATATTCACTAGATTATTTTTAGGTGTATACATTTTTCCCCTCTTTGAAGTGATGTTATTATGCATTGCTTCAAGAAAATTTTTGCCACAGCTGGTAGGATCAACAAAAAAAAAGTAGTATGCCCCAAACTTGCCTCAAACATTGAATTTAGTTAATGATGGATATATGCCCCCTCAGAAGATAAATTGATGAATCTTATGATTTTTATGATGTTTTGGAATTTTCCTAATTTTTTTGTAATTTTTTGATGATTTTTGATGATTTGGTGAAGATTTGATGTTGAAATAATTTATCTCCCGATAAAGATTGCAGAAATTGCCCCTATGATGAATTTGAATTAACCTCCCTTGAAAAAAGATTAATTAATCCCACAAAAATCTCATCTTAAAAACCTATAAAAGGTCAAAAAGGTCATTTTCAAACTCATTTGTGCAATTTGAGTTTGTAAAATTTGTGAGAGAGAGCAAATTGAGAAATTTGGAGCAAGATGTCGATTCCTTACCACACTCACTGGTTCAAGCGCGTGCGATGACACAACCGCCCGGCCATCTATGAACCTTTGGTACGTACACGTGAACCCCCTCATTTTATGTGTATTTTTTGTTTTTCGTGCCTTTTCAATTTTTTAAATTTTCATTTCCTTTTAGCACTTTTGCATGCCGATGTAGCACTTAGAACAATTGTTTTAGCACTTTTAATGTTTTAGCACTTAGGCTTGATTCTATAGTGCTTAGGTGGATGATTGTAGTGCTTTTGATGTTTTTAGTGCCTAGGATAGGAAGTTTAACACTTTTACCTTCTGTTTTAGCACTTTCACTAGTTTAGCACGTTGCCTCGATAGATTAGTGCCTTGACGCAATATAATAGTGCTTATGATTATTTAGCACTTTGATCATCTAAAATGGTGCATATGCCTGATGAAATGACACTTTTGATGATTTAGCACAGATAAACTTTGTTTTAGCACTTCTAAGTCAGTTTGATAAAATTTGTCAAATTTGTCCTTGATTTTGTCAATTTTGATTATGTCAATCATTGGTTTGATATGATTGATGATCCTGATCGAGTAGATGATGTTTAACCTCATGATAGGTGAGGTTTGATGATTGATTGATGATAATTATCCTCATGATAGGCAAGGAATAATTATTGTTTGATTAATTAACCTCATGATAGGCGAGGTTAATTTGATGTATTGACCTCACGATAGGCGAGGTTCAATGATGTTCGATCATGAGATTTAATCAAAAGTCTCATGAAGAGTTGATTGGGTTTGATACTGATAATTGATGTGTGATGATTTGACAAGGAATACTTTGAAAATTTCATGATGATAGGAGGGTTTGATGAACCTCCAGATTATAGAGCGGTTTCCTTAGACGTTTGATTTGATACCTCAGCTAGCTCAACCCGAGACGATAGTTATTACATGTTGTGGATTGTCTTCCTTATTGGATATGCCCTAGATTAGGATTAATCGGGGTCTCCTAACAACTTTAGCAGAGAGGTGGCATAGCAAGCATAATACCTTCCACCTAGCTACCGACGAGATTACAGTCACACTTGAGGATGTCTGGCGGATTCTATGGATACTAGTTGTTAGGGATATTGTTTTCTATGATTCATCAAAGTAGGGCAGGACTGATGCTCTTCAGAGAGTGTTTCAGCATGATAATATTGCTAGATGTTGGATTCTATGGCGTGAGATGGTAGATGCTTATGCCACTTTTCCTATAGTACTTGTTTGGTTAATTGGAGGGTTCCTTTGTCCTGATCGTAGGTCAAAGGGATTTGATGTTGGTTGGGGTCATGTGCTGGAGAGCATGATTGTGCACGAGACATGATATGCTTGGGGCATGTGTATGCTTTCCCATCCATATCATGATTTACATTTTGTTGTTTAACTTGGTGGTCAGATTTTATTAGCCGAAATTACTCTACTACAGGTGTGAGCATGGGAGAATATTGTTGTCATGCGTCTAGTGATGGTGAGGCAATGACTCATCAACCAGCCTTATGTTCACATATATGCAGGTTGACTTAATCAACCTAGTGTTACCTGATTTTCACCTATGACTCAATCGGGTGAAGCCTATTGATATTTAAAAGAAAATGGTACATTCTATCTCCTTTACATTACATTCATGTCTACAAGTGAAATAACTTAAGATTACAAAAATTTAAATCATTGCATTTATACAAATGCATGAAACATAAGAAATATTTTACAAATCTCTTCTGAAAAAGTAATCTTTATTGAATGTAGAGTTGTTCATTGACTCACACAAGCCTTGAGTTTAGATTTTTCCTATTCAATGAAAAATCAAGATAAACATATACATGAATAAGTAAACGAAAATACTACAGAGTGTGCATGTAGGTAGGATAACCAGTCATTGCCTGAGAATGACTGGTTCTATTGTGTCTTCTTGTCCAACTGTTGCCCAAGTTGTCTTGTCCTTCCCATCTCCTTAGTACACCTGAGTCTTGCATTAAGATGTAGCAATGTGTTAGAGAAATGCTCTAAGTAATGAAAGATTACATACCATACATGATCATTTACCTATGCATGTATAAATTGGTCCTGATTTTCATTAAATAAGCTATGTCCATTTCAAGTGTCCCAGAAAACCATCAGAATTATAAAACACACCTAAGATGTACACATGTTTTCCTAATGTTTGTTTCATGTTCAGATACATGAATAGTAGTGTTACTGTTTCATCAAATCTCAGCACGTGGGTGAAACTTGGCTCCCACAAGGGTTGAGCTCGGTATGCTATTGTGTTCTACTTTAAAGAGGCATAGAGAGTACAATTACATGATGATCAATGTTATGGATAATAATGCAATGTTATAAAATCAACACAATGATGTGTATGCGAAAAAGGTATTATTCCATAAAGGTAGATCCAATCTCAAATAGCAGATTCAACAATAGTATAAGCAGGTAACTTATTTTATTTAAGTGATATTTATCACCAAGAGGATGATGGCATGAGAGAGTCAAGATCTGTTATGATGGACTTATTAAAATATTTACAGTGATAAGAGAAAAGTACAAGTCATTAACACATTAAGATTGGAGGAATACAAAATGATGATAAGCAACACTGTTAGCAGTTTCATTCTATTGCTTCAATGTTTTCCATGATTATTTTTCATAGCTTCTTATGACAGCCAATTTATCTCAAATTGTAAGATCTTCGAACAACAAAGAGGAAAAATACAATGACCTTGGTGATCTATGTGTGATCAAAGGAGCCATTTGAAGGTTGCATATCATAACTAAGTTCCCACATTAATGCAATGGAGTATGTAGTTTTAAAAATGAAGCTTGCGTAAGTTTGCAATTGTTTGTAGAAGCTTGAATATGTAAAAGTTTACAAAAAGATGAACTACCAGAAATTTGAAGTTCAATGTTGATGATAATGATCAACAGAGTGTGCAGATAGATACCTTAATAGAATTGGAGGATGTAAAAACACTAAAATCGCTCAGAAGGTCTAAGAGAAAGAAACAATCACAATGGTTTGACTAAGTGTCACAGTGGCAATACAAACTCACATGACAATGGCCAGGCTATATGTGGGAGAAACCGCAAAATGATCCTGCATTTTATAGAAAATACCAAATTCTCATGAAGAAAGAAAAGAAATGCATGATAAAACCATTATGCCACAGCTTAGAATGAATTTTTAGAGTTTTATATAATCAATTCCAGCATAAATGAAGTATCTGTAGTAGAGGGGTTTACCCATGATTTCGAGCAAATAGGTAAAAAACCTAGACCTCAAAAATAGAACCTCAAGCCTACATGAGAATTCATGAGCAAACCCTTGAAAGTTTATTTAAGCAAAAAATCATAGCCTATTTTCAGAAGATGAAAAATGTGCGAGACAAAGACTAAAGCCCTTGAGTTTGAATTCATGAGAAGCATCATGTATGAATAGCTAGGGTACAAGATTTATTATTCATGATGGAATGGAAGATACATTGAATCTTTAATTCATATGCCCACTGTGCAATGGCATTGAATCATATAGGAATCTTATATTTCTCTCACAAAGTAGTTTTTCTTCTAGAAAAATATTGACTGAGGCAGCTCATGTTTCAACTACCCATGCCCTTCATGAACTCTTATTCATATTATAATATTACATGATATTGTTATATTAAAGGTGATTATGGCACTGCTGAAAATCATGAATAGATACAAAGGGGAAAACACAAAGCAAAAGAATACAAAAAACAATTTTTTTTTAATATTTTCATTTTTTTTTGTATAATGGAACCCGAATTAGCATATGTGGCACAAAGAACAAAAAGAAATGAATTTCTTTTGCTCAGTTGCAGATTGAAACCCAAAGTGGCCATAACAGAATGAAGGGCCGAGTAAGAGAATGTAGTATATAACATTAGAGAAAATGAGTTCCAAAAAGCCCTTGAATGGCTTCAAACTAAAAATAAAACCCAAATTTGTGCAAGAAAATTACTTATCATGTGTTTTCTTCCAAGGATCTTCAAGAAGCTTCAGAAAATGGCAAGGAAGGAAGCATTTCTAGGTCCAAAAAACTCAGCCAAGGGTTTCCATGGCGACACTCCTCTCAGAACAGCAAGTGAAATAAAGTCAAAATGAATGATTTACCTTTCATTTTAGGTTTTGTTAACCCTAAGGAGGTCGATTCTCACTTAGGCATGAACTAGAAATAGTAACCTTTTTCCTTATTTTGCATTGATTTTGATTTAAAATGTAAAACAATATAAAGGGATGTAATTATAAATCTCTTTAATATTTGTTGCATAGTTGCAAGATAAGAGGAATTGGTTTTTTAACCAACTCAAAAGGGATTATAGTTGAAAATTTATGTCGAGGCAAGCATCTTGGAGGGAGTTGAGTGAGGTTAGTCATCTTGTTTCCTTTTAAATGCAAATTTAACACCTAAACCCCATATTATGCTTAAAGTCAAATTGAGTTGGGGAAACATTAGGAGGGAAAATAGGAGCATTTAATTGATTTTTAGTTGCTTTTGAGAGCATATAGGAATCAATTTATTTTTCCTTCATGTTTGATATGGTCAGTTGATCTTTTCAAACATTTTGGAGAAGATTTTGTTACTATATTTTAGGCTTTATTGAGGCATCCGAGATGAAGCTTCCAATAGCTATTTTGGTGGATCTAGTTGGGAGTTGGGATATATTGTCATTTTACAATTTTAGAGAGTTAGTTCTATTCATGCAGTCTTTTGGGAGATAGTGACTCTTGCATTCCTTTCACAGATTCTTGTAGTTTTTGTAACTCATTTTGGATATGATATAGAGTGGAGACCTCTATTATTTCTGGTGATCAATTTCTTGTCTTTTCGTTCTTGCTATTTAGTGTATATAAGTGATTGATCAAGTTATTAGTGAGATTGTTTAAATTTTCTTACAACTTTGTCTCACATGTTTAGCAACTAGTTAGTTCATGTAGGTTACTAATTAAGTCTACTAAATACATGTTATTTGTTGATTGTGAAGTTATCTTCCTTTTGCAAGTAGCTATAATATGACCTTTTTGTGAAATATTTATGCATTAACATACTGAAACAAATTATGCATAATTAATTCATGCTAGTTTTAAAGCAAGTGTATGAAATTTGTTTTGAAATCCAAGTAATGTTTAGGTGCATCACCATAGGGTTTAGTTTTCATTTTCATGCATTCTTTCTCACTTTCCCTCTACAGAATCAATAGTTAGGTGATAACTGATAGGAAGTCGGCCTTCTCTAGATGTTGACCTCTACCTACAAGTAACCCACAGCTTTAAAGGTCTTCCCATGTTTTCTCTAGAAAGCTAAGTCATGCAACTTATCCTATTAAATCTTGTAGCTTAGCTGGGGTGCAATTTTAGTAGTTAATAGTTTTGGCATGCCCAGTGAGACTGGAACTTGTTTTCAGTTCAATATTTCTACTTTTTGGCTATTGTTTGGTGTGTATGATAGTTAATATCTACCTTTTTAGGTGTTACAAATATATACCTGGTGACTCTAGGACTTTGGATTAGTGGAAAATCAGTATTACATCACAATATTGAGAAACTGGTGTTTTTTTCTCAATGTATCAGCCTTTAGAGGTAGTTTGAATAACACCTGGTGACTTTGAACTCAAATCTTCTCATTTCATAGGCACAAGTGTTGGTATGTCTCAAAAGAATTTGTTAGTTCTGAGTTTCCATCTCTTTGAATGAAAAGAATGTCAAATATTCATGAAAATGCTTACTATTACCCTCCATATCATGAGAATGTTGCTCCTACACCTTCTTATCAGTCACATCCAACCAACTATAGTGCTGGTTTTAGCCCAATTTCTCTTGCAGCAACAACTAATCAACATTTTCATCATGTTTCCCACCCTCCCACTCTAGTTTAGCCTTTGTTTCAACCAATATTTGATCAAAATCACCCCCAAGAGGAGGTTTCTGATGTTAACTAGTATGATTATTTATATAATCATCCTCAAAAGCATTCATACTAGAATGTATTGGACCTGATCCAACAGGTTAACTGGATGTTGTGGGATCTAAGTCAAGGTCTTCACAACATGAAGATTAATGATACTAGTAAGGTGCTTGCATGCCTATATAAGATGTTGGTTGATATCAAGAGGCAGAAAGGAACCATTATGCAACAATAAGAAATGGTTGAACAAGCCTATTCTTGTGATCAAGAATTGAGGATGCAGAGGATGCAATACGAAGAAGGTCTTGAATGAGAGATAGCTGCTAAGGAGGAGCAAATGAAGCTTTTGTCGGCTCGAGTGCAAAGTAGTAAGGATTACCTAGAGTATCATTGCAATCTACTTGAGGAGCTTTGAAAAAGGAAATTTGAAGGTGGTCTTGAAAAGCAAAGAGTTGTAGCTAAAGAAGAGAAAATGAGATACATGCTTGCATGAAGGAAAAATCTAGAACCCCAATCAGTTTCTTATGTTTCAAACTAGCTTATGAAAGAAGAGAACCCAAAGTACAATTTTCCAAGTTTCAAGTGCGATAGGTCTTCTGAAATCTCAAGTGAGTGTCCCAAACTTGAAATACCAAGTTTTAGGAATGTTGTTACATTGCGAGATCATGTATTTGAGAAAGGTCAGCCTGCTGCTGCTAAAGAGGAGCAGACCCTTGATCAAACTAACTTAAGCTCACTCACCATGGAATAGGATAGAACTCCAAACCTATTGCAAATAGCATTGGAGGAGTATCAAATAACATAAAGAAAAGATCTCCAAGATGGTAAAATTGTTTCAGAAGAGCAGGAAGGCATTGGTGAGCTACTAATTGATGGTAGTCAAAAGAACAACAGAGGCTTAACTTAGGAAGAAAATCCTAAAATTGAACTTGATACTATCCTACAAGGTGAGAGTGTTGTTTTTTTCCAACATGTTGTGGATGAGGAAGCTAATGTTGGGAATTTTCAAGAGGAATGCACATATATAGTTGAACAATTTTGTTCAACATTGGTTGGTAAAGAATCAAAAGAAGTTGATAGTCATGATGATCTAGAGCAACAACTTGTAGAGGTACTGAAACAATAGGAGGAGCCTCACGAACCTGATTTACAAGGTTATATCTGGTTAGAGGAGTTTCCATTCTATTATGTAGAGGAGTTTGAAGCGGAAAAAAGTTTGTTTCAAGAGGCTTATTCATTATTTAAGAACTTTCCTTCCTTCGTTGAGGAGGACAAGCTTGAATTGGAATGTCTTTCTTCAAGTGATAATGTGAATTATAAGCAGCTTCCTTTCTAGTGTATAAAAGAGCCTGAGGTTCATGAATTGATCGAAAGTGTGTTGGAGGAAGCCATCTCACTATTCTCCATTGAAGGAATGAGTGTTCATTTGGGAAAGCATAAGCATGGTAAGGAGGTTACCATTTTTCCACCAAGTCAACCACAAGGGTTAGACCATTCCAGCCAGCAAGGTGATAAAGTGGTAGTCCATGAGCAAGATATTAGCAAGGAAAGCTCAATCTTTTCCCTTACAAGAGGCTACCCTTTAAGATACTTAGTAAACATGGAGTCCAATAAGGTACCCACAAGTGAAGCTTTAGCTAAAGATGGCATTGTGGATGTGCTGGAAAATAAACAAAAGTATATTAAACTCACTTATCCTCCCTTGAATAACATTACATATGAACTTTTTAGTGAGGTAAGTGAACTTATTCACCTCTTTCGAAAGGCAGTGCATCGTCTTGTTAAACATTTTTCTATGTCTCACTTTTACTCGGTTGTACTTAAGCATGCAAGCCATTATATTTTGAGAAGAATAGGAAGCTTTTTAAGTCATCTTGTAAATGGTTTTGTTTGACCAGTTTCTTACTAGTTAGTGTAGGGTAGGTTTAGTTGCAATATTTCAATTCCCTAAGTGTTGTTCTAGCACAGTTAGATAGTTTCCTTTCTATATTTTTCATGTTTTTAATAAGTTTCCAAGTGACCTAATGAGTTAAAAATGAGTTACGGCTATGTGCAAGATGTTTTAGGTCTATCTCTGAGTTTTTTGAGTGACTCAATGCCCAATGGACAAGTCTAGGCTACTGGTTTGCATGTTTAGAAGGAAAACATGATCCAGAAAATGTCACCAAAATGTTACCAAATTTTCACCTCTAAATCAATCAGGTGGAGCCTATTGATATTTAAAAGAAAATGGTACATTCTATCTCCTTTACATTACATTCATGTCTACAAATGAAATAGCTTAAGATAACAAAAATTTAAATCATTGCATTTATACAAATGCATGAAACATAAGAAATATTTTACAAATCTCTTCTGAAAAAGTAATCATTATTGAATGCAGAATTGTTCATTGACTCACACAAGCCGTGAGTTTAACTTTTTCCTATTCAATGAAAAATAAAGATAAACATATACATGAAAAGGTAAATGAAAAGAATAAGGAGTGTGCATGTAGGGAGGGTAACCATTCATTCCCTAAGAATGACTGGTTTTGTTGTGTCTTCTTGTCCAACTGTTGCCTAAGTTGTCTTGTCCTTCCCAACTTCTTAGTACTCTTGAGTCCTACATTAAGATGTAGCAATGTGTTAGAGAAATGCTCCAAGCAATGAAATATTACATACCATACATGATCATTTACCTATGCATGTATAAATTGGTCCTGAATTGAATTAAATAATTTATGTACATTTCAAGTGTCCTAGAAAACCATCGGAATTATCAAACACACCTAAGATGTACACATGTTTTCCTAATGTTTGTTTCATGTGTAGATACAGGAATAGAAGTGTTACTGTTTCATCAAATCTCACCACGTGGGTGAAACGTGGCTCCCAGAAGGGTTGAGCTCAGTGTGCTATTGTGTTCCACTTTAAAGAGGCATAGAGAGTACAATTACATCATGATCAATGTTATGGATAGCAATGCAATGTTATAAAATTAACACAATGATGCGTATATGAAAAAGGTGTTATTCAATGAAGGAAGATCCAATCTCAAATAGTAGATTCAACCATAGTATAACCAGGTAACTTGTTTTATTTAAGTGATATTTATCACCAAGAGGATGATGGCATGAGAGAGTCAAGATTTGCTATGACAGACTTAGTAAAATATTTACAATGATAAAAGAAAAGTACAAGTCATTAACACATTAAGATTTGAGGAATACAAAATGATGATAAGCAACACTGTTAGTAGTTTCATTAAAAGCTAAAACCATGGGAAACATATTTCTCAATACCCACAATGACTGCCTACAAGTTTCATTCTATTGCTTCAATGTTTTCCATGATTATTTTTCATAGTTTCTTATGACAGCCAATTTGTCCCAAATTGTAAGAGCTTTGAACATCAAAGAGGAAAAATACAATGACCTTAGTGATCTATGTGTGATCAAAGGAGTCATTTGAAGGTTGCATATCATAACAGAGTTCTGAAATTAATGCAACGGAGTATGCAGTTTTAAAAAGGAAGCTTGTGAGTATGCAGTTTTAAAAAGGAAGCTTGTGTAAGTTTGCAACTATTTGTATAAGCTTGAATATGTAAAAGTTTACAAAAAGATGAACTACCAGAAATTTGAAGTTCAACGTTCATGATAATGATCAACAGAGTGATTAGGTGGCTACCTTAATGGAATTGGAGGATGTAAAAACACTAAAATCCCTCAGAAGGTCTGAGAGAAAGAAACAATCAGAATGCTTTGACTAAGTGTCACAACACGACAATACAAACTCACATGATAATGGCCGAGCTATATGTGGGAGAAACTTCAAAATGAGCCTGCATTCTAGAGAAAATACCAAATTCTCATGAAGAAATAAAAGAGATGCATGATAAAATCATTATGTTGCAGGTTTGAATGAATTTTTAGAGTCTTATATCATCAATTTCAGCATAAGCGAAGTATCTGTAGTAGAGGGGTTTACCCATGATTTCGAGCAAATAGGTAAAAAACCTAGAACTAGAAAATAGAACCACAAGCACACATGAGAATTCATGAGAAAACCCTTGAAAGTTTTTTTAAGCAAAAAATCATAGCCTATTTTTAGAAGATGAAAAACGTATGAGACAAAGACTAAAACCCTCGAGTTTGAATTCATGACAAGCATCAAGTATTAATAGCTAGGGCGTGTACTTTATTATTCATGAAGGAATGGAAGATACATTAACTCTTTAAATCATACCCCCATTGTGCAATGGCATTGAATCATATAGCAATCTTATATTTCTCTCACAGTGCAATTTTTCTTCTAGAAAAAATTGACTGAGGCAGCTCGTGTTTCAACTACCCATGCCCTTCATGAAATTTGATTCATATTATAATCTTACATGATATTGTTATATTAAAGGTGATTATGGCACTGTTGAAAATCACGACTAGATATAGAGAGGGGAAAACATAAAGCAAAAGAATATAGAAAATATTTTTTTAAAATATTTTCATTATTTTTTTGTATAATGGAGCTCAAATTAGCATCTATGGCACAAAGAACAAAAGGAAATGTATTTCTTTTTCTTAGTTGCAGATTGAAACCAAAAGTGGCCATGAAAAAATGAAGGGCCGAGTTGGAGAATGTAGTATATAACATAAGAGAAAATGAGTTCCAAAAAACCCTTGAATGGCTTCAAACTAAAAATAAAACCAATATTTGTGCAAGAAAATTACTTATCACACCTTTTCTGCCAAGGATCTTCAAGAAGCTTCAGAAAATGGCAAGGAAGGAAGCATTTCCAGCTCCAAAAAACTCAACCAAGGGTTTCCATGGCGGCACTCCTCTTAGAGCAGCAAGTGAAATAAAGTCAAAATGAATGATTTACGTTCATTTTAGGTTTTTTTAACCCTAAGGAGGCTGATTCTCACTTAGGCATTTTTTGCCTTGATATAAAACATTTTCTTCAAAAAAAATAATACGCCTTGTACTGTATTAGGAAGTTTTAAATATCTTTTGCATTAATCCCCAAAACGTGGTCAAATGACCAAGTCACCCTTTTATATATATATATATATATTTTTTTTTTAAATGATCAAACCTTTTTCCTTATTTTGCACTGATTTTGATTTAAAATGTAAAACAATATTAAAGGGATGTAATTATAAATCTCTTTAATATCTATTGCATAGTTGCAAGATAAGAGGCATTGGTTTTTTAACCAGCTCATAAGGGAATATAGTAGAAAATTTATGTCAATGCAAGCATCTTGGAGGGAGTTGAGGGAGGTTAGTCATCTTGTTTCCTTTTAAATGCAAATTGAACACCTATACCCCATATTATGCTTAAAGTCAAATTGAGTTGGGGAAACATTAGGAGGGAAAATAGGAGCATTTAATTTATTTTTAGTTGCTTTTGAGAGCGTATAGGGATCAATTTATTGTGCCTTCATGTTTGACATGGTCAAGTTGACCTTTCCAAACATTTTGGAGCCTTTTTTAAGAAGATTTTGTTACTATATTTTAGGCTTTATTGAGGAATCCGAGATGAAGTTTCCAGGAGCTATTTTGGTGGATTTGGTTGGGAGTTGGGATATATTCTCATTTTACTCTTTTAGAGAGTTACTTTTGTTCATGATGTTTTTTGGGAGACAGGGACTCTTGTAGTCCTTTCACAGATTCTTGTAGTTTTTGTAACTCATTTTTAATATGATATACAATGGAGACCTCTATTATTTCTGGTGATCGATTTCTTGTCTTTTTCGTTCATGTTGTTTAGTGTATATAAGTGATTGATCAATTTATTAGTGAGATTGTTTAAATTTCCTTACAACTTTGTCTCACATGTTTATACCTTTCTGCAACTAGTTTGTTCATGTAGGTTACTAATTGAGTCTACTAAATACATGTTATTTGTTGATTGTGAAGCTATCTTCCTTTTGCAAGTAGCTGTATTATGACCTTTTAGTGAAACATTTATGCATTAACATATTGCAATGAATTGTGCATAATTAATTCATGCTAGTTTTAAAGAAATTGTATGAAACCTAGTTTCAAATCCAAGTAATGTTTAGGTGCATCACTATAAGGCTTAGTTTTCATTTTCATGCATTCTTTCTCCCTTTCCCTCTATAGAATCAATAGTTAGGCGATAACCAATAGGAAGCCAACCTTCTCCAAAGTTTGACCTCTGCTTACAAGTAACCCACAAATTTAGAGGTCTTCCCATGTTTTCTCTGGAAAGCTAAGTCATGCAATTTATCCTGTTAAATCTTGCAGCTTAGCTAGGGTGCAATTTATGTAGCTAACACCTAGATTGGGCAAGTTGGATCATTGGCGCAGAGTATTGGATAATATGGAGATTGTGACATGGAGTCCATATTTAGATTGTGAGCACTGGCATGATGATGACATTCAGTTGCCTTTTTTCTATCAGTCATTTATTTTGATCGAGCGGACACGGTGGATTTTGGAGAGATTTCCACTGAGACGAGTGTTTCATTAGTATGGCATTGTTCAGGACATTCCCCAGGGTGTTTCCCATTATGCTTATCGACAAATTGATTCTATAGATTGGGGACCCATTCTGTCTTATGATGTGGCAATGCAGGAGTTTTAGGCCCTACAACCTTATTTTTGGGAGATCCGTCTAGATATTGTTGAGCCACCAGTGACAACCGATTATGCAGAGTATCTGGTGTTACATCCATTTCCCCATATTACCATTCTCGATGGGCCAACACCATTACCTATTAATGAGGAGGTTGTTCTTGCACACTGACACTGATAAAGGAGAGAGGAGGTGGTGGTGGATTTCAAGGGTAGTGATGACGAGGAGGCAGAGGATGTTGAGGGTAGTGGTGATGAGGAGGCTAAGGATGTTGAGGGTAGTGTTGATGAGGAGGACAAAAGTGGAGATGATGATAGTAGTGATGATGATGAGGGGTATGGAGGTGGAGGACTAGATGTAGCTAGTGGGTTAGGTGTAACCTTAGAGGAGTATATGATTCCTCACAAGAGGCTAGCAATTGTAGATCCTACAAAGTAGTGTGTGTAGCAACAACAAAGCCAGATAGCGAGTCTACAGGAATAGGTTAAGACCTTATAGGGTCAGTTGACTCAGGCCCAGGGTTTGTTCGTTCAGACTCAGACATAGATGTAGGCCCAGGCTCAGGCTCATGCACATTCCCTAGCACAGTTACAAGCTCTATTGGATGCAACTCGGGTACAAATTATAGCCTTGACAATGGAGAGGGATGCCACCATATTTACTACAGAGGGTGCTCACCCTATAGCCAAGAGATTGCAGAGATTGGAAGATGGTACCATTGTAGTGGACTATATGCGAGAGGCTATCTATGTTGGTCAGGAGGTAGAGTATTACAGAGGTAAATACTATGATCATGTGCCTTCAAAGCAGAGAGTGAGTTATGTGTAGTCCCAATTTGGTAGGACTTGTACTAGGACTATTAGTGCAAGTGTGACACAGCCTCTCTGGAGAGACCCAATAGATCCTGATACATTTAGTGGTGGAGGGACTGGTCTTGAGATTCCTACACCATCTGGAGCCAGCAACACCTAGTTTCATGATTGTACCCTCTGTTGTATTTTGAGATTGTGATGTATACTCTGATTACAACCATTTTTTGATG
Organism: Sequoia sempervirens; assembly: GCA_007258455.2. NCBI lineage: Eukaryota > Viridiplantae > Streptophyta > Pinopsida > Cupressales > Cupressaceae > Sequoia > Sequoia sempervirens. The sequence continues at coordinate 172,195,069 of VDFB02000013.1, read as the reverse complement.
ATATATCTTTCTTTTATTTTAGACATCATTGTATACTTGACATTATCATTTTGGGATCTATATGATATGCAGTGGAATTTATCGATCTATCATTTGTTGTATATGATTATATGATGGATGCATTTATTTCGTATTTTTTATATGCCATATGATGATCTTTATATTATGATGTTATGGATGCAGTTTTATAATCATGATGATATGCTATGATTTATGATGTTATATCTATGATGTGTATAATGATGATTTATGGATGTATTATGTATGGAATATATGCATGATGATGTGTAATTCTAAAATTATATGATTATGTGCCTATATATATGATAATGGATGTGATGGTTTAAATGATACATGATGTGTGATGTAAATGAGATGTGTGCACTTTTATTCTTGTGATAAATGCAAATATATGATGTAATAAGTCATTGAAAAATGATGAATATAATTGGATTTTGAATACATGATATATGATATGATTAATGGATGAATGAAATGAAACTATAGAGATTTATTTTTGAGAATTTCTTATACAGTTTTATGATGTGTGATATGAAAAATATGATATGATCAATGCAAATGTATGAAAGATGAAATGATAAATTAAATGCTTTCTATATGTATGCAATGAAAATGCTTATGCTATTAATGATAATGATGATGTTTATTGTTATGTCAAGTATACTCAATCTATTATGAGAAAAGATAGTGTTGTTCAGAATTGGTCACCCTTCTAGGTAACGAATACTCTGCAGATGTAAAACTATAATGAATGTAATCTATTTTACCATGCAAATCTATATTAAAACATTGGCATCTTAACAGTCCATTTATTTTTCATTGTATCATCATAGAGCTTTAAAATGTTGAAAATGAGTACAAGCATCGATGGTATAATAAATACCATGATGACCTGAGTACTACTTTCATGATTTTTGATATTGCAAGTGAACACAAGCATCTAGGTATAATTAAATTGAGATCACCTAAGCATTTCTTGTGTAAAAAAACAAGAATCAATCACTTTTCTATGTGAATTCTGAATGTTGTCCATGATACTTTGTAGAGCACTTCTTGTGACAATTCACATAATAATAATGATTAACTCACAGATAGTAAATAAAGAAAAATACCATTCTCCTTCATAGCTTCTCTAGTTCAGTACATCATTGAGTTGCTCCAAAGAAATGATAACAAAGATCAAAGTACAACATATCCAACCTCTACATAAAGTATTTCAATCATTATTCAGATTAGATCATCCATCTTGATTTGATTTTATGATGTTTTTGTGATTTTCTAGATTTTGACCAAAACCTAACCTAAAGACCTATCCTAGGGGTCTTGAGGGATGATCACAAATTAGCCTTGCCTACGTTATACATGCAGAGACCACATAGTTCGACCGACATTGGCTCTATTGTTGACTTTTTGAAACAGACTTTTTGACTTGTCTTTGGATTTTTTGTTTGTGATATGGATGTCCAATGTTTTTCTGATGGTGATTGATGTTTCATGTTGGGTTGTGTTTCTATCATTGTTTATGTTTTTTCATACTGTAGTTTTTCCATTTGATTAAGCTCAAGGTTTATTGCCTCCAGTGAGGTCCAGATTTTGTCCCCAAGCTAGGGTGGGACATGACCAATCGCAATGATATGATAATGGATATAAAATGATGGTGGAAGTAACGACCATGACATGCATCCAATAGATAGAAAAGCTGGTTTAAATGACAAATAACACTTGTTTCCAGGTTTTCATGACATGTTTTTATTGCACTTTTTCAGTCCTTTTGTTTTTTTTTGTATTTTTTCTAATTTTTTTGTATTTTTCCATCACCAAGATGCTTGTTTGCTAGGTTTTCATCAAGGTAACCATTGAACCATGCACTAGGTGATTCAGGTGTAGAAATTTCTGAGATGGATATTGTTGATAGGTTCATCAAATAGATTCCCTTCAGGTGTAGACAACTGATATGCTCCTGATCTGAAGACTGTTGTGACAATGCCTTGACCCTGTGTGAATGACCATGCTGGATGAAAGGACCCGATTAGAATGAATAACATGAGTGGAAAATATGATGGATGATACAAGTGAGGGATGAAAGAGATTATGATAGGATCCCTAATGTGCGTACTATATGGGCCATCATGCTTCAGACAAAAAGGAGCTTGTGCAACTAATGAGTTATAGTACGTGAAGGGGTCGCCATCAAAGACACATTGAAAGACATCACCAATGGAAGTGTAATGATATGACGGGTATGTGAAAATGGATGGGTGGAAGGGAATATGTGGTATGAGTGACATGGATGGAAACCATGAATCAACAAGTTCTTTCTTTGATTTTCTTCTTTGATAGATGCCCCCAATGAGTTTTGAGGGAGAGGCATATTTGTAGATCAACTTTTGCTTGCTTTGATTTTTTACTTTGATTTTTTATTTTTTCGGTAGCTTTTTATTTTGGCTAGGGGACTTGTCTAGATCTTTCTTTCTTTTTGATTGATCCAATAGCTTTTTGTATTGCCTAAGGGACTTTTATTGATTCTTTTTTTCTTTTTATTTTTCCAATAGCTTTTTATTTTGGCTGAGGGACTTCTCTTTATTTTTCTTTCATGGAAAGCTTTCTTTTGATTTTGAATCTCCTTTTGAAAAATAAATTTTTACCTTTAATTTCTGATTTGCCTCCTTTATATTTTCTTTATATGATACTTGTTGATCCATGTCTACAAGGCAGATGGATGTCAGTGATATGAATGAAGTGGGAGTTGTGATGCCATCAATGGAGTCTTTGATACTATCCTTTTCAATACTGGTAACATCAACGGAGGATTGCACGTTCGTAGTGACTTAGAAAGATGACTTGATAGAGGGAACATTAGGAGATTCATACCCTAGCCTAGGGAAAGTGTGATGGAAGGATGGTTGGATATTCTCAGTAGGATCATGGTCAAAAAGTGGGTTATCATAGATATCCTAGCCAAATAGGGGGTTACCATAGGTATCAAAAGCTTGTGGCGATTTGGATATGGAAAGGGTTGGTGTATCATCAAGATCCCAAAAGGTTTCAATCCCAACATGGTCATCTTTCTACATTTCTTCTGTAGCAGTCTCAACATCATTGTTGGAAGTCTGACCTTTCCTGATGACAATAGCAGTGTCATTTATTAGCAACTTATCCCTTCGGTATTCTCCACATCCTAGATCATAAATTTGAACTTTGGGGTTTGATAGTGCAGTGACTAGAGTGGATGTTTTTACGGTTTCATGATCAACATTTATTTGAGGGGAGGATGCTTCACAATTTCTAGGGATGGTTATTTTAGCTTTAGGACTTTGATTATGGCTAGACATGAAAGAATTAGGATCTCCGTGTATTGTGATTTTGATTCCATAGTGAGAAAATTTCAAGCATTGATGGTATGTAGAGGAAATTGCTTGCATTTCATGTATCCATGGTCTTCCAAGGAGGATATTATAGGTCAAGGGGAGATCAAGGACTTGGAAAACAACATCTTTCACCCCAGGGCCGATTCTGATTGGTAGAGTAATTGATCCTTTAGATAAGCGCTCTTCTGCATCATATCCCTTCATGGTAATCTTTTTACTAGAGTCTATTACATTTTATGAATATCCCAAGGCATGTATAAACTTTAAAGATAAAATATTTAAACCATCTCCTCCATCTATAGAATGCATTTGACTATAAATTTATGGATCAAAACCTTAATATGAAGTGGAGCATTATGCGGATGGGTGAGTGATGAATCATCATTTTCAGTAAATGACAGGCAATGAGGTATGGTTACATGTCCCACCATATCTTGGGTTTGGAAAACTTTTGAATGAGCTCATATAATGCTTTCTTTATCATTGATTGGATTACCAACAACATAAATGTTAAGAATAGTAGTATCGTAGACATAGTTTACATTCTTTCCTTTGGTGTTTGCTGATGAGGATTCCCCCTTTTCATAGTTTCGTAGAGGGTTTTTAAATGATCCATGATCATTTTTTGTTTGAGGTCCTTCGACAAATACCTTCTTGTTGTCAATAAAATCTTGTATCAAATGCTTTAATTGCATACAATCATTTGTTTTATGTCCTTTATTTTTATGAAAGTTACAATAGTTAGCATCATTCCACCAAGATGGTTTTACTTTCGGCTCCCAATTTCTTGCTTCTGATAGAGTAATAAGTCTATTTTCAATAATCTCTGTCATTGTTGATTCCAATGTTTGTCCCAATGGTGTAAATCTTCGTTGATTGGATTGTCTTTGATATAATGGTTGTCGAGTTTATCCATTGTTTGTATTCTTGCTTTGAGTGGTACCTTGATTATTGTTTTGCTTGTCATTTTGATTTGTTTTCACAGTTTTTTCCATTAAATTGAATACTAGTTTTGTATTTTGCATGTCAATTATAGCATCAATGTTTCCAATATTTCTATTTTTTTGCCAAAATTTTGGCTTGTCATTGCTTAAATAGTGATTTGAGGAATTTGCATTGTTTTATGTATCATTGTAATGTTTAATCACTCCTCTTTTGACTAAGGCTTCTTCAATTTTACACCCATTTTCAATCACTCTTTCAAATGTCAAGGGACATTGGAGTTCCAGTCTATAACTCATGTCATCATTTAAGTTGTCAATAAATACTTCAATATTTTCCTCCTCGAGTATAGATTGAGGATATCTAGCAAAATTTTTTTGCCAATGCTGTAAGAATGATAGGAATGTCTCACCCTTCTTTTGTTTCATGATGTAAAAATCTTTTATGGTTACATCATTTTGAATGTTGAAGGAGAATTTTCAAATCAATCTGTTGACTAGTTCTTCAAAGGATCGAATCCCTGGTTGTAATTTGGAGAACCATTCCATACAGTGACCTCCTAAGCTCCTAGGAAATAACCTCATTAGGTAAGTATCCTCCTGTGCAAACTTTAAAATCATTGTTCTGAATTCCCTCACATGGTCGATTGGATTTGTTTTGCCATTGTACTTGTCATATTTGGGAAATTCACAATGTCTTGGAAATGGTATCATGTCTACACTCAAATGAAATGAGTAAGGACAAATGTCTTGTAATGAGTACCTCTTCGTGGTTCCCTTTTCCATATCTTGAAGTTGTTGTTGCAAGTTTTGCATTTGACATGTTAAGGCAACCACTTGATCTATGTTTTGCATGTTTTGGGATTCAGTTTCAGCTGCTTTAGGTATTTCCTTCAGTCGATTGTCATCTAAGTCTTTAGGAAGTTTGGAACCTAGCTCAGCTAGCATTAGAAGATATTTTTCCATATCCTGTTTCCATGAATTTGTGGAAATTTGGATCCTGTTGTGCTATGTTGACATCTTCTTGGGTTATTTCATTTGGATCATTTTGTTGGAATCTGTGAAAAGGGTTTTCTTCAGCCATGGCATTTGGTGTTTCAATTTCCTCTTCTCTAAGTTTTTGTCTTTGTAACCTTGTCAAGATTGGCATACAAGTATTTGTTATTTTCGCTAAACTTTGATCTTTTGTGTTTGGATGAGTGTCAATTTGATTTTAACAAAGTCAAATAGAATGATATATTCTATTGATGAGACCAAGTTAAAAATCTGATTATTGTGTTTTGTTTTGTGATTATAGGATGTCAAAATCCTGATGAGAAAACTTAACTCAATAATAAAGATTTGTGTTTTGATAATAGGAAACTTTGTAGTTTACAAGATCTGGTTTTAAGTTGAATTTTTTTTTGACTTGTAAGAACCTATTTTGTTGTAGGTCTAAGACACTGTTTGGACTGTAAAAATGTTTTTGTTTGATAAAAACTCGAGTTTCTGATGCCAACAATCTAACAAATGTTTCTACAAGCTCTTTGTTTTATGTTCTATGGATGCGCTATTATAGAGGGCATAAGCACTAAAACAGACTACTATAGCGCTAAACATTATAGTAAAAGCACTATGAAACAAGGTAGAAGTGCTAAAATAGACCGTGGATGTGCTATTCTATTGGGGTATGTGCAGGATAATGATGGGCCAAAAGGTGGCAATATGATGGGTATGTGTAGGGTATGTGGCTAATGACTTCTTTTTTACCCAAAATTGATGAAATGAAAAGGGTTTTTAAAGGATATTCTCAGCTTTCCATCAATATAAATTATGCTTTACTTTGAATTTAATAAATTATTATTATTCATTTTCAATTTGAATTACGACTAAAGTCTTCATTGATAGGATGATTGAAAAACATCTATAGCTATCAAACAATATAACATTTTTTGAATAAAAAAAATGCATCAAATTCTATGCTTTGCACACTATAGGATTAAAAAAAGAAAAATTGAATTTCATGAAGGTTTGACCAAGTTAGGTGGTCAGACATATGAGTTTTTATATTTTTTAAAATTTGTAATAAAAAATTCATAATTAATTATTTACTTGGGAAAAAATTACAAAAAAATATGCATTACATCGGACATGAGTCCTCTACTTATATCTAAAATATTATAAAAAAATATGATCATTTTATTATGGTTAGGGTGGTTAGACACCTACTTCTTATTTTTTCCTTGAAATTTAAGTACTATTGCATTGAAATTTCAAATTTTCCAAATAGATTTTTTATTTTTTTAAATAAACCTAGTAGTTTAGAAACTACATTCAATTTTCTACAGATTCTATTCTTACATATTTTTGAAATAATATAGATAACTTATCCAAATTTTTATGTCAAGTTTCCTAACTCTAATTTTTCTAAATTTTTGGCCACTTAAGGGCCCATTTTTTCCATGATGATCCTGCACATACCCATTGGTAATTTTTTGATACTGCTGATTTTTGGTTATAGTCGGCAGATGCGCTACTAGATTTTTTAGATGTGCTAAAATAGACTGCACATGCGCTATTTGAATTGTGTATGTGCAAAAAGAGAGCACAAAAGCACTAAAACAGACTGTGTAAGTGCTAAAATACATGTAAGTTCTAACACTGGTATTTTGGTTATAGTCAGCAGATGCGCTACAGATTTTTTCAGAAGCACTACATAGACTGTAAATGCACTATTTGGATTGTGGATGCACTAAAATACATCACAAAAGCGCTAAAATAGAGTGTGTAAGTACTATTTTGGGACTCCAAAGTGTTGTCTAATTTTTCTTTTCCATGAAGAGACTGACTTTTTGGTGCAATTTTCTCGATTTTTAGTATTTTGATAGGATATCTCTGCTAGTAACTCTCTAATTTTGGATGAAAAGCCTAATGTTTCCAAGTTTTTCTCTATTGCAAGAATTGATTTAGCTTGTTGGAATATTGTATTGCTCGTTGTGGGATGAAAGACTGACGAATGGGTTGATTATGATTATGTTTTTGTGAAAGAGCTCTTCGTTACAAGTAAGCTTGTGAACATAAAGGCTCTAAGGAAAAATCATCAGTATATCCCCTAGCAAACTCGTGATACCTATGGATAAATTTTTTATTTTCTAACAACAAATTTCTACTTCGATACAACAAGCGTCTTCTTTTCAAAAAAAATTTATAGCTAAGTTGCTTCTTTGGTTTCTTGACTTTTGTTGTGAGGGATTTCTTGACAAACATTGTGGATTTCTAATCCCTAATCATAAATTTTACAGTTTGGTTTTGTATGACTCTTTTTGTTTTTCTATATGATATTTATTTCATTTAATGATTTGAAAACACAGCAAGCAATTGTAGAATAGTTGTTTATAAGTCCTAGAATCTACACAATAAGTGTATGTTCAAGAATCAAACATGATCCTTCTCGATTTCCACAGGTTTTTAACAAAGAGTGCACTTCAAACAAAATCACTCTTAAGGTCAAAAGGTCATTGTTATACTTAAACAACCCACAACTTATAATTGCATCGACTTACACAGCTATGTCACCCCCTAGAGGGCGCATGTGTTTTTTTCTTTTTTAGGCATGTACTCAAAGTTAGATTTCTCGATCCTTTGAGCAAACGGTCCTTGGAAATTATATGGTGAGTGTCTTAGAGCCAAATTCTCCCCCCCCCCTTTGCACCATTGAGTATTACAATGTTTGAAAACTGACAAGTTGGATTCTACACTATGGTTTGTAGATAGGGTTTCCATTCAGAGCGGCAAATGATAAACTCCCTCAAGAGACCTCCCAATCTTTAGAACAAAGATTTTAGGGATGGTTATCATGCACACTTCCAGTAAATGTGGGTTCCCCAGATTCACTTTTATTTTATAGTGGGTTGGAAAACTTGGCTTTGGTTTGTTCCCACTTAGGTTGCTCTCGTAGGGTGAGTACTTTTTCTGACTACAACAGGCCTTCTAAAGGATTTAATAAAGCATGAAATACATGAAATTAAAGGATGAGTCTGGAATTCTGATCACCCTGTTAAGGAGAGAGCATACGCCTATCACCACAAAATCACAAAATCAATGTCCAGTTTTAAAGCCCAAATGACAATTTGCTATTCTATGTGAAGATATTGCTTCACAAAAGACATGATGTTAATTTTAACTAAATAGCAACTGTATGATGACTACCTTAGGATTGATATATTTTAATTCAAATGACTATCCTAGGATTGGTTCATTTTAGTCCTAATGAAAAAAAAAAAGATTAGCCACAATTGTTTGAAAACCTGGCTCTGATACAAAAATGTAATGCCCTAAATTTACACCTAAGGCAAAAACACAACTAACAATTTTTCTTTTAAAAAAATGTATAGACACTACTATATTATCCACCCTATATTTCATACAAAAATTAATTATCATCATTTCATCGTTAATATCTAATTTCAATAACCAAAGCCAAAAATCTTTTACTAATTAATTCAATAATATACTCTTTATTTTTATTTACATACATATTTATTTTTATATTAATATTTAATTATTTCCACCTTTACTTGAATTATTTATTCTCAATATATTTTTAAAAAAATAATAAATATTTTATTTATTAAATTAATCTTCCAAGATAATTAATTTATCCTTACATAATATAATTACTACTAAAAGAGAACCATAAATAAATAAATAAAAACCTTATAGATATAACTATATATATTAAAATAAGTCTTTGTAAGAATAGTTACTTCTTAAATAGAAATATAATTCACTAATCTAAAGAAACAAACTGTAAATTACTTTTAAAATTAAAAAGTAGCTTTTGCAGATATATATTAGACTTTCATCACATGCCTTTTTAAATTCCCTTAATTTAAATCTTGAAGCTTCCAATCTAAACATAGCTTTTATTATAAGGTTACCTTATTTTAAAGTCTTGAATTTTCCTCCCTTAAAGGCATGATGGAATGGAAATTAAGATGAGTTTAACTAAAGCCACGCATGTTCTTTTTTTGAAAACTAAAAACTTAGTAACTTTTAAGATTTTTCCCTACCTTGTCCCTCCTTAAGCGCCTCAAACACGGGTTAAATAAAATAATTTAAATAAAGACAAATCACACGTTACTTTATTCGCTAGATCCCATTCTTGTATTTTGATCGCCTATACCAATAACCCTAAAAGCTTTTTACGACAGGGTTTATTTTATTTTTTTCCTTTGTGTTCGTTATTTTTTTGAGGCAGTGGACATCAAATGACGGATTTTAATCAAAATTATACAGATTGCTCTGTTACGGAAACCAGAGAGTGTGAGATTATAGACAAAGAGACCAACATTCTTTCGGTGAATTGAGGAAACCCAAACATTCTCAGAGACAAGGCTGCAGTTTTAATTAATTTATTTATGTATTTTATAATTATCAACAGGGAGTTATGAGAGAGCAACCTGAGTAAGCGAAGAAATTAAGATTTTGGGCCTGCTTGTTTGGTTTACCTAATTGACAATATTGGTAAAAATTCTTATCTAATTATGAATCTAATTTACTTCCATAGTTTGTTGTTTGAATTGCAGGTCCGCAAATACATTTAGAAGTACCCCATAAAGAGTTAAAACAATAGACACAACAGGGGTATACATAGTAATTCCAGAAGAACATATATCATTTTTATTTTTTTTGTATAACTATGGCCACATATCACTTTTCTAACTGTACAGCGAAATGTAATTAAGTCTCCGTGATTTAAGAAATTCAGATATCCATTGACTGTTAAACAAGTTTTTAAGAAGGCCATATATATATATATATTCTCTGCTAAAATTTCTAATTTTCTAATCATACATGCACAAAATTTCCTTCTTTTCTTCTTCATGTAAAATTTTAACAATCATTCTTTCAAGTTGAGAGTTCATAATTTTTTTGTAAAAGAACAGACATAAGGAATTTATTCATTTAATCTATAATTCAATTGATCTATTTATATTCACATTTTGCATACAGAATTTGCAATAAACAAAACTGATTATTTTCCATTTATGTTTTTTTCTTTTTTTTCTTTACAAAAGCCATAAGCAAGAATTTACATCATTCTACAGAAAATGTATTTAAATAACAATATTACTCACATAATTTAACTGAATAGTAAAATGATCTCTTTTAGCAAGTATCACAAAACTTTAACAATAGCTCAACAAGTTTTTTTTTTTTTTATGAAAGTCATTTATGACTTTTACAATTTGTCCTACTGGGTAGTTTACAATAACTTGTACACAAGAAAACATATAGTTCTTTTTTTGCAACTTCTTCAAAACAGAATGATCTCTTCAAATAAATCTGTAGAACCTACACATAACACAAATTTCTTTTGTAGCCAATGGGGTGCTCACCACCCAACCTTAGACTGGAAAACCAGTCACCCCCGAGCTTGGAGGCCATCAAAGGAACCAGGTTACACACATTCTCAAACATGCATCAACATCAAACACAAAAATAAATACAATAAACCCCAAAAACCTAGGGATTCACATGCACATTGAATCTTCTCAAAGATTCAAGAAAGGGGGAGACTTAGGAGATATCACTACCCAATGGGGAAACATATATATTTAGATATAGATCTGTATAGTATCACAAATTCTCTCCACTTCTCCATCCATCCAACTCCATAAAATAACCCTGGGCACTCATACCCAACAAACCCCATACTCCCATAATGTGGGTACTCATACCCAAAATCTCCACCTTCTCAAAGGTTGGAATTTTCCCCATTGGAGGTTCATCCTCTCTCAACCCCATACTTGGGAAGCTCTCAAAATCTGAGACATCCCCATACAACCCAACACAAATAAAAAAACCCACACATAACAATACAATAATGAATACTCGCAGCATTTTCAAAAATTAACAATTTCAACCAAGATCAAATACAAAATGATAGAAGCCAACCTCTTACGCTTTCCGGGAAGAAAATTGTAGAAGCGCCCAAGCTTTTCCTTCAAACTCTATTCCACCCAAAAATTCTTCCAAAAACCAGAACCAGAAAAGAGTACCCAATTTTTTTTTCAAATGAAATCCAATCTCCCCAATAATCAAAAAAAGAAAGAGATAAATAGAAGTTCCCAAAAATTTCTTTCCCAAAAACCATTCTTGCTTTAAAAATACTGAAGATAAAAGAAAATCAGCTCAAAAAGCATCTATTTACAACCCATTCAAAATCCAAATTCGTCACCCTTAAAGCTAGGCCTTTTTGAGAGGTCATATCTTGATTTTAGTTCTAGATATACCTTGAATTAAGTGTCTAACCCTTGGGTTAACACCCTAGGTGTTTAAAAAAAATAGAAAAAACATAAAATAACCTTTTTTAACCCCTTTTTGAGTCAATAAAGAAGATAAAATCAAATCAAATATCCCCAATTAAAATTTTACAAAATAAATGCAACTTAACACTTAAAACATTTAAACACTTAAAATAAAACTATATAATAAAATAACATTCAAGTCTCAAACCACTTTACAAATTTTACATCACAATAAGACTATAGTCCCCATGGACTATTGTCGGCATTCACAGGGTTTATCACATAGGGTTCTTTGAAGACCTCCAATTCCATTGGCTATGGAATCTGTACCTGCACACTCAAATTTCACACATTAATATATCCAATAAAATCATATATTCAAAGCAACTAAAACATATATATTCACAACATACCATTTCCATCCCATTTAAATCACATTGGAAAATCAATTCATAGTTACAATAGTCACATAAATTCATCACCATTAAATCCTCCTAATAACATTTATTCATTTATTTTTTTGTTCATACAGTAACAATAATTCAAAATTCATAAATTTTATTAATTCTACTTGAGCATCCAAATATCTAATATGAGGTCTAAAGTTCTCATCACCGTAATATGAAATCAAAGGCAAGGTCTAATGTCCAAAACATCATAACATGAATAGCATCATAAACGCATAAATCTATATCAAAACATAATGTCTAATAGTTAAAATGCAAATCAAACTATCCATCCAAAATAATAAACTAGCATAGTATCAAGTATCACTGGTGGGTCTCACAAAAGCGCTATAACATAAGTCATAAGTTCCACTTAATCGATTAGAAGCGTTACAGAAATGATTGGAAGTGCTACATAATTTATTAGAAGCACAAGAAAATTTTTCAGAAGCGCTGAAACAATATTGATCATGGAACAGTCAACTGTGATGGAAGCCTTGAGTGGATGTGCTAAAACAGTCTTCCTAAGCATTGAAGTTTTTTGTCGAATGTGCTAAGATAGTTAGAAATGCTAAAACAGTCAAAAGCACTAAAACAATTGTCAGAAGCGCTACAAAATATTTTGGTCACGCTAAAAGAACATGTTAGAATCTTGTACGAACACTTTTTAGAAAAAATGTTAAAACATGGGGTTATGCCCCACGATGGACGCTAAAATGTAAGTGTGGAATAAGTAAATAGTAAATAACACTTCTTAATAAGACATTATTTCAAAGATTCAAAAGCAATAAAACTAATTTAAAGCAAGAATCTACTGAAAGCATCATATTGTTCCCTATCTCTAAAGATTAATCAAGTCACGAGCCTCTCAGATTTGGTAAGCACTGTGACTATTAAAATGTCAATCTGGAGAATGAGATATTGCTAAAATACAAATGATGTAATCTTGTATGGTGATTTCTAGATTAAAGGGAAGCTACTGTAGAAGAAGGATGTATTTATAGATTTACGACAACAATTTTGTGAAGGGGTAGCACAACAAAGGCTTGGATTTAATCAAGAGAATTCAATGGGAAGAGATTAAGAAGCTTGAGCTGATCATGGGAATGGTTTCTCCCCATGAAAACATCAGGCCAGATGATAGGAAGAATAAAAAAAGGAGATTGAAGAGGATTGTTTGCAAGTTTGTCTCCAAAGTTTTCCCATGAATTCCAGTTGAATTAATTAGATTTTTCATATATAATTTTATTGGTGAGTGAATAAAGGAAATTTCCTTAATGCCTTTATTTGAATATTTTGATTTATTCAAATTTAACAAAAAGAAGATATTTAATTAAATGAAACAAATATTTGACATTTGCTTATTTAATAAAAAGAGATATGATAATTAAATAAAAACTTTAGGATATCTTTATTTAATTAAGAGGAAACATGATTAGATAATTAAATAATACCAACTATTGAAGTTTCTTATTTAATTAAGATAGAATAAATGAATAAATATAGAAGAAATAATAATGATAATAATTAAATAAAACCAAATATTTAAATTTGTTTATTTAATTAAGAGGGAATAATATAATAATTAAAACTGAACTATATAAATAAATATTTCTATTTATTTATTAAGTAGATGAATTTAAGGTTAATTAATCAAATAAATTCTATTTATTTATTATATTCTCAAGACCATTTTTAGGTGTATACAGTTACCACTCAAACATATATACATATATACATTAGATGTATATATATACTTATCAACATAGATATACACATAAACACACAAATAAGGTATTTAACTTGACAACCATATTCAAAGGCAAGACCATAACCTCTTCTAAATTATGCACAAACAAGACTATAGGTTACCGACTAATTCTCAAGCTGACTCGACTCAACTTGACCCACTAGAATTATGTGTGTGAAAGCTCAATTGGGTTCATTAAGGGTCACCAAACCAATCCCTTCTTGATGTAGGAGCATCCAGGTTGTAAGAGCAATCTTGGATCACCGAAAAAAAAAATGTTGTTTCTTTTCAATAAGGGCTAAATTTGGTAGGGTTACTATTTTTCTAAGTTTGTATTTATGCACTGTTAGAAAAAAACTCTTACACAAACCTCCAGAATGGTAAATTGAAGCCAATGGTGAAGAAATCACTTCAAAACCATTTGTCATTCGAGAGATATTAAAATTTTAATTTTTGAAAATCCTAGTAAAATATTTGGGGTCAATTTTGAGGCACTTAGATGCTTCGGATGAGCCTGAAAATTGGTGGAAAATGAAAGTGGTTTTTGGCACAATATTTCTCGATCCCTTCCCGAAAAGGTATTATAGTAGAGAATTTGACAGTCAGATCAAAAGTTATGACCCTATGAAGTTGTAATACCAAAATTAATAAAATTTCAAAATATCTTCTTGAGGAAGTTAGACATTCCAAAAGATTCTAGGGCGGTTACACTTTCCAGAAGATTCTAGGGTGGCTACACCTTCCAAATAAAGGATGTAAAGGGGGACTGCAGAGGAGAGGCGAGAACAGAGTAGATGGTGGCTTTGATTTACAAACTCTTAGATTTATGTAATCAGAAAGCCCATGTGATGGAAAATATAATGTTGTACTTTCATTTTCATTTTAGTGATAATAGAAAATATTTGATTTCCTTCTTACATTTTGTTTGTGCCATTATTTGTTGTTTTTGTGAGTTTTAGATTGTAAGGGGAGTACCCTTCATCAAGTGGTATAAGAGAGGGTTTTCCTGAGTGTGTAAATAGATCGCCGAACGTGAGGCAGTTTGCCTCCATGAAGAAACCATGTTGGGAGAAATGTTGGGGTACTAGAAGAGGGTTTTAGAGCCCTCCAGAGACAAGTTCAAGCACTGAAAGAGGATTTGCATAAGGGAGTTGAAGTTAGAATGTAATGTCCCCATTTTAGCTATACGCCCTTCAATGACTAATATCCTATTTCTAGAAGCTCGTAGGCTCTTTAGAGGTAAAATTATGGTTTCCTATCTTGTTGGGGTTCTAAAGAAGTTTACAAACTTACTATTTATAGCAGTTTGCTATTTTTGGTAAGTCTATTTTTAGTAGTATCATTTTAGCAGCAACTCAATCATCTGAAGTTATGTTTGGTTGATTCGTTTAGTTTTCTGATGATTTTGAAGTAAACTTACTATTTTGGGAAATTTCTATTTTTAGTAAGTTCATTTGTGGTAGTGGCATCATCAGTAGCTCGTCTAGCATCAGTTTTCTATTTTTAGCAATTCACCAGTTGCAGTTTGGGCATTACACTTGGCTACCTCCTTGGACTGAGTTTCATACTTACTCAATTTCCATGTCTTGAAGTTGTATCCCCATACCTAGGATTGATGACTGGGTATGTGTAGGATCATCATGGAAAAAACAGGCCCTTAAGTGGCGAAAAATTTAGAAAAATAAGAGTTAGGCAACTTGACATAAAAATTTGAATAAGATATCTATATTATTTCAAAAATATGTAACAAAATAATCTGTAAAAAATTGAATGTAGTTTCTAGACTAATAGGTTTATTTTCAAAAAAAAATTCTATTTGGTGAAAATTTGAAATTTAAATGCAATAGTACTTAAATTTTAGGGAAAAAATAAGAAGTAGGTGTTTGTCTGACCACCCTAACCACAATAAAATGATAATATTTTTTTATAATATTTTATATATAAGTAGAGGACTCATGTCTCGATGTGATGCATTTTGTTGTAATTTTTTTCCAAGTAAATAATTAATTATAATTTTTTATTCCAACTTTTAAAAAATATAAAACTCGTATGTCTGACCACCTTAACTTGGTCAAAATTCATGAAATTCAATTTTTTTTAATCCTATAGTATAAGCATAGAATGTGACACATATTTTGGATTCAAAAATGTGATACAGTTTGAAAACTATAGATGTTTTTCAATCAACCTATCAATCAAGATTTTTTAATTCAAATAGAAAATGAATAATAATTATTTATTAAATTCAAAGTAAAGCATACTTTATATTGGTGGAAAGCTAAGAATCTCCTTTAAAAACTCTTTTCATTTCATCAATTTTTGGTAAAAAAAATCGTCAACCACATACCCTACACATACCCATCATATCACCACTTTTTGGCCCATCATGATCCTGCACATACCCGACTTCAAGTTGTTTTTTAAAGAGGGGACATTAAGGGGTCTATTTGAGCATTTAATATTTTGATAAATGTTTTATTGTTGCAATTTGAAAATGGATGCCTAAAGGAAGATGATAAATATTTTATTAATTGAAAAAAAATAAAGTGAATGTATGAGAGGTGGCGTCCCTTGGGGAATTTGAATAGTTTCTTGTTGGACTTACAAGTTGCTTCATTTTCCCAACTGAAGCTTATTTATTAATGCTTTGAGACTTCATTATTATCTTTGGAAAATTATAACAAAATGTTGTTGGATTGAATTCAAAACCCGGCTAAGGGGAAGCTTAGCAATTTGAATCCATTCTTTGGGCCTAAAACTATGGCTCCCTAGATGGTGGAGTGAGAGTTTGCTTCATTCAAAAGTGCACATTGAGCTTCATTGTTGAAGAATTTGATGTTCTTTTTAGAATTGTGTTTGCTGATCATGGCTGAAGGACTGAAGGAGGTTTTCATTTACATCTCTTAGTACGATTTTAATGTGCTTCTGGGTACTGAAGAAATTGATTCCTAGTATAAGGGCGACCCTTCTTGCAAATTATTAGATTTTATTTTGCAAATTTGGAGTTTCTAGAGGAGGTCATACTTCTCCTTGGCCATACCATTCTATTGATGTTTCCTTGGGATTCGAACTTGGCCAAAGGTGGATTATTTGCATTACTACACCATTATATGTTGTACATCTTTCCTTTTGGGAGTCGTGATCAAAGTATTGAAGAGCTTGTTGAAGATTTGGTAAGTGAAATAAGCATTTGAATGGTTGTTTGCTTGTTGGTCTGCATTTTGGAAATTCTAGAACAAACTTTATTCTTCCAAGTTATGCTTAATGGTTGGGTGTTTAAGCTTCTAGTTCATGTTTATGCAATTTGAAGGAGGTAGAAGCATTTTGGAAGAAGTTTTGAATAACTTACTGGAAAGTTTAGTTGCTGGTTTGGAAATCAGGCCTGATTATTTCTCTTATCATGTTTAATTTATTGTTCTTCAACTCACATTTGCAATCTGAGATACTATATAAACTTTGCAGAAGTTTGGAGCATATTTCTTTTCAAAAAATCATTGTAAGAGGCTCTTTGTAAGTTGGTTACAGTAGTGTTGTATCAACCCTTCTATCATTAGGTTATTTTCAATTGTAACACTTTGTAAATTGTAGATAATTTGCATTGTAAGGCTGTGAATTAGTAGTACTAATCCAGTCAATAATATTGTTGCATTTACTTTGTGATTTTTATGCAAAACACTATAACCCCTGGATGGTTTACTGCCAGTGTGGAGAATAAAAAATTGTATCTCTCTTTCTCACCCACTAAAAAGTGGTGAATCCCCACTCCCAAGTGGATGCCCGCTGTAGCGGATGAATTAGTTTGCTTTGTAATTTCTTCCCCCCACTGTATTAGTGGAAGTGTGGAAAAATTTCATGGCTGGTTCACCGCTTAGCTCCATTCAATTGTAATTTCATTTTAGTTATTGCTTAGTTTTCTCCGCCATATGAAAAAACCTCTCCTTCCTTGGGATTGAGTGTGCATTTTTTACGTTGAGATCTTTTAAATTTGGATTTCAATTTTGGAGCTAATGCTAATTCATTTGGTGAAGTGTTGATTGTTTGTGAATTCTTGGGAAAAAATTGAAGGGTCATATTTCAGTGGTATCAAAGTAGAAGATCCTGCCATCCTGTGGATCAATGCTTCATGTTCAGGTAGATGAATGACATTGATCTCTAATACTACATTGAAAATAAGAACATATTCTAGTTCAGCTCCTTGTGGTATCCAAAAGTTGGAAATTAGGCATGGCTAATGTAGAAGAGATGAAGTTGGAAGAGACTCTCTTTTTGGCTGGAAAGAGACTTTGCAAAGAATTTCAGTCAAGAGAAAATGAAGAGAACATTCTTCATTTGCTAGAACAATTTCTGAGACAAGTGAAGACATCACCTTTGGAGGAAATGCTATTGGCTTTAGCACCTACAGTGAATTTTTTGAATCAACCCTATTGGTTGGGGCATCCTGATGAAGAAACCAAGCTGCTGATTTCTTCTTGTTTCATGGAGATAATAAGAATTGTAATTCCCCAGTTTCCCTATGATGATGAAACTATGAAGATCATATTAAATATTATAGTGGAAAGTTTTCACTTGAGATTTGGATGAAACTGGTAGTAGTTTGTTTTCAAGAAGAGCAGTTGTTTTAAAGAAATTTTTTGAAGTTAGTGCTTGCATCTTATTGATAGAATTGGAGATGGATAATCAAATTTATCACTTGTTTAATTATCTCTTCACCTCAACCTGGAGTGAGCAAGAAGAGAGTATGCTTGCAGCTATCATGAATTTTCTAATCTCTACAATTAAAGAAGCCGATAGTCTTCCTCAAAGTTTCCAAACTCTTCTCTTGGATGCTTATAAATGTGAAGAGTAGGTTTCTCCTACTGATGATTTGTTAGTTAAAAAAAAATTCAGTCAATGTGAAGATAAGTTGAAACCATTTTTGAAGAAGATTTTTGTGAACAAAGAGGAGATTCTGAAGTTGAAGAGGAGGTTGAAAGTTGGAATCCCTTTGAAGATATTGCAAAAGTTCAAGGGGTATCTATGAATTTGCACTCATCCAAGCATTTTATAGAAGAATGTAATGTGTCAGTGGAAGCCTTGAAGAATAGTGAGGTACTCTTGTTTTCTACAGAGGAGAATAGTGAGTTGATTTGTGTTAAGAATCCTCAAGTTGAAGATTCAAAGAAAGAACTTTTGGAAAAAAGAGTTGACATGGAATTGCATGAAGAGGCTATAAGTGTTGTTACTAATGAAGGAGAATGCTGGCTTGAAATTCAAGTTAAGGAGGAAAAGAAGGAAGAGGAATCTAAAGTCTCTCCCCCCTTCAAAGTTGATTTTATCAATTTCGTTGAATCATGTGTAGAAGACAACATGGAAGGTGAAGTTTCTAGTAGTTATAAGGCATATTTCTCTTCACCCGAAGCCAAACTAAGGTAAAAGGCTAAGGAATTGGATTGCACTATGGATGGAATGATGGATAATGCTCATCACATGCGAGACAAGTTGAAGAGTACAACTCAAATGATCTTTGAAATATTTATCCATCAAGGCTGGTCTACACCATCTCAAGTCGCATATAATGATTGCAACTCAATTTCACACATTATTGATAATGGTATTCAAGTTTTGTCAAAACTTGATAGAATCCATAGGCAAGTAGAACATTTTATTTATGATGTGCCTAGGGGAGACGTTTTATGTTGCATTTTTATTGATGATATGAAGTCCATTAAATTTTCCTTGGAGGAAATTAAATCTAGTCTTTTGCACATCATTCATGACAAAGACATAGTGGCTAATATTGCTGACAAGGCATTGGAGTGGAATGAGCTTACCAAAGAAAAGTTGCAAGAGGTGCATGAGACTCTAATTGAAGAAAAAAATCAAATTGTTGTTGTTCAATATTCAATAAAGCAAGAAAAAAAAAAAAGAACAGAGGAGCTTCCGAAAATTCTTGATGAGTTGGATCTCATACAAGACATATATGATTTGGAATGTTGTCCTAAGATATCAAAGCATTCAAATTCTCATCAACAAGTTTTTCAAGCTTTTCACAATTTTTTATATGAAGGTGCTAATAAGGTTTATGTAAATCCTCTTTTTGATATTGATGAAGGAATTGCTTCAGAGATTACTGAAGGAGGGAATTTGAGTTTGTCTTCCAACATTGGAGAGTTGATACGTGAGTTGCATGAAGTTGAATCTACTACTGCTCCTAGTGCACTCACTTAGCAAGAATAGGTAACTCTTGGAACACAAAGAAATGAAGACATTCTTATTGTTCATCAACAAAGAGTTGATGGGCATGTTGCTGAAGGTTTTATTTATTTTTTGATGAGGATGCTTGTGAGACTCTTGTCAGATTTTAGTTCATCACCATCTTCTCTTAGAGTGATAGATTTCATAATTGTATTTGCTGAAGGATTCATGGAATCTTTTCGACAAATCATGACACAAGATTTTGGATGCAATTTCTTCAACGAACATAGGATGTTTGATTACTTCTTGGAGTTTCAAGAAGCATCAATTCAGATGAAATGATCAAATCAGAGGATTTGTGTGAGAGTTGTCCTCCATTTGAGAAGTGGTTCTTCATGGTTGTTAGTTTGGGATCCTAGCATTACTTGGCAAGGTCATACTGTAAATTTTATGGGGGATAAACCAACATATAATAGTCATAATGTAGTTATGACCATTTGCTTATGTGCTGGGAAAAGTCTTCAATTGAAAATCAATATTTGGGATCTCAAGTATATTCTTATGAAGAATGGAATGAATAAAAAGAAGGTTGGATGGAGAGATAAGTGTCAAAATTTTAGTTTTATGTTTGTTGCCTCCTTTTTCTATCATTGGTCCTTTATTTCTTATCATAAATTGGTGTTCTGGGAAGGAAATATGATCAAAAGTTGGTTTGTGGTGGCATGGGAACCCCTGCTGAAGGTGCCACCAGCTTGGTTCATGAGTAGTTATGCTCATTTTGTTGAGAAATTCTTAAGTTGCAACTACTGCTCACCTTCTTGGATGTTGATTTTCCAAAAAATAGATCTCAAGATGATTATTTTAGACCGGTTTGGTAGCTGGTTATTACATTTTCAGATCTCTCCATCTTCTCTATGGACTGAATTTTTTCCTCAAATGAGTAAGGGAATGATACAGTATGGAAAAAATTCAGGTATGGTTTGTTCTTTCATGTTAAACAATGGAATACATGATAACATTTCATACATTACTATTTGGAGCAGTGAGTTATTAGCTGATCTGATTTTCCAAATTGAGCCTCTTGAAGTGAAATATGTGAAGATTTCTTGGATTTTTTTCAGTCATTGTATATCCTTTTCGATTGAGATGGAGTGTGGAGCATGGTTTTTTGTTTGGCATTGGTTTGGAGACTTGTTTAAGAACAATTTTGTTGTTGATCAGAATTATGACAGCAAGCTTTGGAGGTCCTACAAACTGATATGGGACCCGGGCACTAACATGTTTGGTGCATTTTTTTTTGTGGCTCGTGACATGTTTCTCCCTTTTGAGTATTTAGATGTTTTAATCAGAGTAGCATAATGGATTAGAGGAACATTGTTCTTGAGGATGATTTGGAATCCAGGGATCACCTAGGTTTGTGATTCAACAACTAGTGATGATGAAGCTAATGTTGTCTTTTAGAATTATTTTCTATGGCGTTTTAGTTTAGTTTTAATCAACAGGCTTCTTGTATTGGCATCCAATGGTGTAGTGCTTACATCAATTGGTGCTATCTTTCTCTTAGGTTGATTTGGGACCCAGGGATCATATTCAGTTTTAGTTTGGTTCAGCGTGGTTTTTTAGGGTGACATTAGAATTGCTTGAGGACAAACAATTTTGGGAAGGGTAGACTGTAATGTCCCCATTTTAGCTATACGCCCTTTAGTGATACGAAAGCCTGTAGGCTCTTCAAAGGTAAAATTAGGGTTTCTTATCATGTTGGGGTTCTAAAGAAGTTTGCAAACTTACTATTTATAATAGTTTGCTATTTTTGGTAAGTCTATTTTTAGCAGTATCATTCTAGCAACAACTCAATCATCTACAAATTTTTTTGGTTGACCAATTTGGTTTTCTGATGATTTTGAAGTAAACTTACTATTTTTGGCAATTGTTATTTTTAGTAAGTTCATTTGTGGCAGTGGCATCATCATCAGTTTGGTTCAGCTCATCTAGCATCAATTTTCTATATTTAGCAGTTCACCAATTGCAGTTTGGGTATTGCACTTGGCTACCTCGTTGGACCGAGTTTCATACTTATTCAATATCCATGTCATGAAGTTGTACCCCCGCACCTAAGATTTATGACTTCATGTTGTTTTTTAAAGAGGGGACATTAAGGGGTCTAATTGAGCATTTAATATTTTGATAAAATTTTTATTGTTGCAACTTGAAAATTGGCGCCTAAAGGAATGTGATAAATATTTTATTAATTCAAAAAAAATAAAGTGAATGTATGAGAGGTGGCGTTCCTTGGGGAATTTGAATAGTTTCTTGTTGGACTTACAAGTTGCTTCATTTTCCCATCTGAAGCTTATTTATCAATGTTTTGACACTTCATTGTTATCTTTGGAAAATTATAACAAAATGTTGTTGGATTGAATTCAAAACCCGGCTAAGGGGAAGCTTTACAATTTTACTCCATTCTTTAGGCCTGAAACTATGGTTCCCTAGATGGTGGATTGAGAGTGTGCTTCATTCAGAAGTTGACATTGAGCTTCATTGTTGGAGAATTTGATGTTCTTTTTAAAATTGTGTTTGTTGATCATGGCTGAAGGACTAGAGGAGGTTTTCATTTAAATCTCTTAATATGATTTTAATGTGCTTCTGGGTACTAAAGAAATTGATTCCTAGTATAACCTGGGCGACCCTTCTTGCAAATTATTAGATTTTATTTTGCAAATTTGGAGTTTCTAGAGGAGGTCATACCTCTCCTTGGCCATACCATTCTCTTGATGTTTCCTTGGGATTCAAACTTGGCCAAAGGTGGCTTATTTGCATTACAACATCATTATATGTTGTACATATTTCCTTTTGGGAGCAGTGATCAAAGTTGTGAAGAGCCCGTTGAAGATTTGGGTAGTGAAATAAGCATTTGAATGGTTGTTTGCTTGCTGGTCTACATTTTGGTTCATTAGAAATTCTAGAACAAACTTTATTCTTCCAAGTTATGTTTAATGGTTGGGTGTTTAAGCTTCTAGTTCATGTGTATGCAATTTGAAGGAGGTAGAAGCATTTTGGAAGAAGTTTTGAATAACTTAGTGGAAATTTTAGTTGCTGGTATGGTTATCAGACCTGATTATTTCTCTCCTCATGTTTAATTTCTTGGTATTCAACTCACATTTGCAATCTAAGATACAATATAACCTTTCCAGAAGTTTGGAGCAAATTTCTTTTCAAAAATTCATTACAAGAGGCTCATTGTAAGTTGGTTACAATAGTACTATATCAACCCTTCTATCATTAGGTTATTTTCAATTATAACACTTTGTAAATTTTAGATAATTTGCATTGCAAGGCTACAAATTAGTAGTATTAATCCAATGAATAATATTGGTGCATTTACTTTGATATTTTTATGCAAAATATTATAATCCCTGGATGGTTTACCGCTAGTGTGGAGAATAAAAAAATTGTATCTCTTTCTCACCCATTGAAAAAGTGGTGAATCCCCACTCCCAAGTGGATGCCCGCCACAGTAGATGAATTAGTTTGCTTTGTAATTTCTTCCCACCACTGTATTAGTGGAAGTGTGGAAAACTTTCATGGTTGTTTCACCGCCTAGCTCCATTCAATTGTAATTTCATTTCAGTTATTGCCTAGTTTTCTCTACCATATGACAACACCTCTCCTTCCTTGGGATGGAGTGTGCATTCTTGGAATTGAGATATTTTAAATTTGGAATTCAATTTTGGAGCTAACTCTAATTCATTTGGTGAAGTGTTGATTGTTTGTGAATTCTTGGGAAAAAATTGAAGGGGCATATTTCATAGAAGAAGAGATGAAAGTGAGGATGAGGTTGAGAATGAGGAGTCATTCAAAGAGGAAGCACAAGATGTAATGGATCCTGGAGAATTTAGACTAGTTAGGACTGTTTCCAAGATTGGAAAGAGGCCAAAGATTTAAGTTTCTAATTTTTCTAGAAACCTAAATCTAGAGGAGTTGATCGATTGGATCAATGGCATGGAAGAGTATTTTGAGTATGAGGAAATAGGGGACTCGGATAGGGTCAAATTTTCAAAGGCCAAATTGAAATTCCATGCTAGCATATGGTGGAAAGAAATCCAGTTGGAAAGAAATAGAAGAGGAAAAGTGAAAATAACAAGATGGGATTGGATGGTGGAAAAATTGAAAAGACAATTCATTCTTGGGGACTATGAGTTGGATTTGTTGAAGAAGATGCAAGGGTTGAAACAAGTAGGAAAATTTGTTAAGGAGTATACAGAAGAGTTCTACTGAGTCCTGATCAAAATAGGTCATTTTGAGGCCAACAAGGAGAAAGTTTCCCATTACATAAATGGGTTGAAGACGAGCATTCAAGAAGAGCTAAGTCTAGTAAGAATGTCTACCATTGAAGATGCATATCAATTTGCTTTGAAGGTAGAAGAGAAGTTGAATAGGATGTTTGAAAGTAAGAAAACAGGTGAAAGTCATGGTGGAAGGACTAGTGGATGGTCATATGGAGGTCAAAATGAAGACCAAAAGAAGGGTGAAGGATCTAGTAGTAGCCAGAACCAACAAGGAGATAACACCTATTGTCCTCATAATAGAGACCAAAGAGGAAGAGGAAGATCTAGGTGAGGACCAGGGAGAGTAGGATTTCATGTAACCTATTTCCAATGTAGAGAAAAAGGGCATAGTGCATATGAGTGTCCTTAACATCAAGGAAGGACAAATAGAAGACCTAAGGGTAATGCACAATTTGCACATGTAGATGAAAATGTTGAGTCTTCACAATTTGAGGATGTAGAAAGAGGAGAGTTTCTTGTTACTAGAAGAACCTTGTTGAATGAGGAGAAAGAGCCAACTCAAAGGAAGAATTTGTTTCGAACTAGATGTAAGTGTGAAGGTAAATTTTGCAATGTTATTATTGATGGAGGTAGTACTGATAACCTTGCTTTAGAAGAAATGGTTAGTAAGTTACGGTTGGAGAGAAGAAGGAATTTGAACCCATACCGGATTGCTTGGTTGTAGAAGGACCATAAAGCCTTTGTAAATGAACAATGTTTGGTAAAGTTCAAGATTGGGAATTACCATAATGAGGTATTATGTGATATTATGCCTATGGATTTTTTTCATATGTTGTTAGGAAGATTGTGGCAGTTTGATTGATGAGAAATACATGATGGACATGCCAACAACTATTCTTTGAGAAAGGATGGAGTTCATCATAAGTTGAAGCCCTTGAAGGAGGAAGAGGAAAAGGTATGCAGTAATGCAATAATTTGTTTGGTTGATGGAAGAAAGTTCCTAGAAGGTATGAAGCATGAGCATATGTGTTTTGCATTGATCCCTAGAGTTGATAAAGAAGATACTACTAAGGTACTCAAGTAGAAGTTTCAGATTTGTTGAATGAGTTTCATGCTATTAGTTCTGATAACATACTTGAAGGTTGCCTCCTGTAAGAAAGATTATCCATAAGATGGACCTGATTCCTAGAGCTAGTTTTTCAAATAAGGCAGCTCATCATATGACTCCATCAGAGAGTGAAGAGTTGAACAGACAAGTGCAAGAGTTGTTGCGGAAGGGATTGATCAAGGAGAGTTTGAGTCCATGTGTAGTACCTGCACTACTCGCACCAAGGAAGGATGGGGAATGGTGGATGTGTCTTGATTCTAGAGCCATCAACAAGATCACCATCAAGTATAGATTTCCCTTGCCAAGAATGAATGACATTATGGATTGCTTGAGTGGAGCTAAGTACTTCACGAAGATAGATCTGAAGAGTGGATATCACAAAATCTAGATTAGAGAAGGAGATCAATGGAAGACAACCTTCAAAACCAAGGAGGGCTTGTACGAGTGGTTATCCATGCCTTTTGGGTTAACCAATGCACCAAGCACATTTATGCGACTTATGAATGAGGTATTAAAAGAATTTTTAGGAAAATTTGTTACTGTTTATTTGGATGATATTTTGATTTTTAGTAAGACATTGGAGGAGCAGCTGATGCATATCCATAAATTTTTTGAGAAGCTAAGGGAGGAGAAGTTGATTAATTTGAAGAAATGTAGTTTTGTAAAAAAGGACTTGGTGTATTTGGGATTTTTTGTCTTAGTAGAGGGTCTTAAAATGGATCCAAAGAAGGTGAGAGGTATCATTGAATGGCCTACCCCAAGGAGTGTTACAGAGGTAAGAAAATTTCATGGTCTAGCAAGTTTTTATAGAAATATTATTAGGAGTTTAAGTAGTATTTGTGCACCTCTAATTGAAGCAATGAGAGGGGATATAAAAGAGTTTAAGTGGACTATAGGAGCATCAAAAAGTTTTTATATGTTAAAGAAGAAAGTTATAGAGCAACCTATTTTGGCACTTCCATATTTCAATAAGGTCTTTCAAGTAGATTGTGATGCTAGTGGCATTGCCATAGGAGTTGTTTTGAGTCAAGAAGGTAAGCTTGTTTCCTATTTTAGTGAGAATTTAAATGATGCTAAGAATAAATACTCTATCTATGATCAACAGTTCTATGCTATAGTTCAGGCTTTGAAGAAATGGAGACACTATTTGTTGCCAAAAGAATTTGTTTTAAAAAATGATCACTAGGCTTTGCAGTATCTCAATAGTCAAGGAAAGTTGAATCAAAGGCACTTAAAATGGGCTGATTTTTTTCAGAGTTATGCTTTTTTTTTTAAGCACGGGAGTGGAATATCAAACGAAATTGTAGATGCCTTAAGTAGAAGGAAAAAATTGTTAATAGAGATGAATATAGAGGTTGTTGGTTTCAATGAACTCAAGAGTTTGTACCCAGAAGATCCAGACTTTTCAAAAGCTTGGAAGGCTTGTTTGCAACCTATTACATTAGATAGTACAAGATGGTTGGATTTCTTAATCCAAGATGGAATGTTGTTTAGAGGAAGCAAATTATGCATTCCAAGGAGTTCCATGAGAGAGAATCCAATCAAGGAGAAGCATAGTGAAGGATTGGCTGGGCATTTCAGTCGAGATAAGACCATTGCTCTTGCTAGTGAGAATTATTACTAGCCATAGTTACAACAAGATGTGAAGAAGTTTGTAAAAAATTTTAGAGTATGTCAGATGGCGAAAGGAACAAGTCAAAATAATGGATTGTATCAACCATTACCTATACCTGAGAGGCCATGGGAGGACATTAGTATGGATTTTTTCCTTGGATTGCGGAGGACACAAAGAGAGCATGATTCCATATCTATGGTGGTGGATGGATTTTCAAAGATGGCACATTTCATTCTCTATCATAAGACCAGTGATGCTATTCATATTATAGAGTTGTTGATGGTCTATCAAAAAGTATAGTTTCAGACAGAGATACCAAATTTGTTGATTATTTCTGGAGAACATTATGGAAGAAGTTGAAGACAAATTTAAAGTTCAATTCTTCACACCATCCACAGACCGGAGGACAAACACAAGTGATCAATAGGAGTTTGGGTAACCTGCTAAGATGCTTAGTAGGAGATAAAACAAAGGGATGGGATTTGATTTTACCACAGGAAAAATTTTCTAATAACAATTTTGTCAATAGGAGCACTAGTAAATCACCATTCCAGATTGTATATGGGAGTAATCTGAGGAATGCTTATGAATTGAGAAAGATGGATAAAGGAGAGAAGAGTGGTGTTGAGGCTAAAGATTTTGCTGAGCACCTGAAGAATCTGCATGACAAGGTGAAGAAGCATATCAATAAGATGAACTCTCAGTATAAGGCTAAGGAAGATTAGATAAGGAGGTATAAGGATTTCTAGGTAGGAGATAAAGTCATGGTTCATTTGTGAAAGGAAATATTTCTAGTTGGTACATACAACAAGTTGAAGATGAAGAAGTTTGGACCATGCAAGATCTTGAAGAAGCATGATTCGGGAAATGCATATGAGGTAGAGTTTCCTGATGGAATTCATATTTCACATGTGTTTAACATCTCAAATTTACATAATATCATGAGGGAGGAATTGATGAAGAAATAATAGAGGTATAGTGGAACGTTCCAGCACCTACTTCAAAAAAGGAGGAGATAGAAGACATTTTGGATAGCCGTGTGGGAAGAAGCACAAGAAACAGGAAATATGCAGAGTACTTGGTGAAATGGAGAGGAAGGCATGTTGAAGATTCATCATGGTTATATGAGTCTGAGGTTAACTGTCTTGGTTTCCCTCTAACTCCTAAGAAGTGACAGGGTCACTTTTCAAACTACCTCGGGTATCTAATGCAGGAGCATCTAGGGTGTAAGAGAAATCTTGCATCACCAAAAAAAAATTGTTGTTTGAACTTTTCATTAAGGGCTAAATTTGGTAGGGTTATTATTTTTGTAAGTTTGCATTTATGCATTGTTAGACACAAAATCTTACATAGACCTCTAGAATGGTAAATTGAAGCCAATGGTGAAGAAATCACTTCAAAACCATTTGTCATTTGAGAGATTAAAATTTTAATTTTCAAAAATCCTAGTAAAATCTTCGGGGTCAATTTTGAGGCACTTAGAGGCCCCAGATGGGCCTAAAAATTGGTGGAAAACAAAAGTGGTTTTTGGCACAAGATTTCCTAAGTCCTTTCCAAAAAGGTATTATAATAGAAAATCTGACAGTCGGATCAAAATTTATGACCCCACGAATTTGTAATACCAAAATTAATAAAATTTATAAATATCTTCTTCAGGAAGTTACACTTTCCAAAAGATTCTAGGGTGGTTACACTTTCTAGAAGATTCTAGGGTGGTTACACCTTACAAATAAAGGATGTAAAGGGGGACTACAGAGGGGAGGTGAGAGCAAAGTAGATGGTGGCTCCAATTTGCATACTTGCAGATTTATGTAATTAGAAAGCCCATGACATGGCAAATTTATAGTGTTGTAATTTCATTTTCATTTCAATGATAATGGAAAATATTTTCTTTCCTTTCATTTTGTTTGTTCCATTATCTATTGTTTTTGTGAGATTTAGATTGTAAGGGGAGTACCCTTCATCAAAATTACCTTTTATCTCGGCTTATATTCATTAGTACTATGGATCTTTTCACAACATTAGATCTCCTATGAGGTTAGCCTCGCCACAGGTTTGAATAGTTTTCAAATTGCATTATGGGCATTTTGAGGAAGTAATGTTTTGTAAATGACCTTTGAGAATGATTAGAAATAAAATAAAAAAATATAGTTTCAAATTTTTGTATATTATAATAGAAAATCTGACAGTCAGATCAAAATTTATGACCCCACGAATTTGTAATACCAAAATTAATAAAATTTATAAATATCTTCTTCAGGAAGTTACACTTTCCAAAAGATTCTAGGGTGGTTACAGTTTCTAGAAGATTCTAGGGTGGTTACACCTTACAAATAAAGGATGTAAAGGGGGACTACAGAGGGGAGGTGAGAGCAGAGTAGATGGTGGCTCCAATTTGCATACTTGCAGATTTATGTAATTAGAAAGCCCATGACATGGCAAATTTATAGTGTTGTAATTTCATTTTCATTTCAATGATAATGGAAAATATTTTCTTTCCTTGCATTTTGTTTGTTCCATTATCTATTGTTTTTGTGAGATTTAGATTGTAAGGGGAGTACCCTTCATCAAAATTACCTTTTATCTCGGCTTATATTCATTAGTACTATGGATCTTTTCACAACATTAGATCCCCTATGAGGTTAGCCTCACCACAGGTTTGAATAGTTTTCAAATTGCATTATGGGCATTTTGAGGAAGTAATGTTTTGTAAATGACCTTTGAGAATGATTAGAAATAAAATAAAAAAATATAGTTTCAAATTTTTGTATCAAACTTCAACAGGATTGTGTGGATGCAATTATCTCTTTATTCTTAATTTTCTACATTGCTCATGTAAATACACTTATTTGACATTTCATTTACACTCTAAGCTTTCACATAATTGTATTATCTTTTTTACATAAAATTATCTCCATTCCTCTTATCAATGGTGGCATCAATCTTCCATGTAACACTTACAATACAAATTTTACATGGATTTTTTGGTGTAAATTTTGGTTTGTTACTGTCCATTTTTTTGTGCTTTGTGCAATCAACAATGTGTTGATGTTATGTAGTTTATGTTTGATTCCATTACACATTGTTAATTATTGCTCTCTAGCTTAGGTTATATTCTTCTTTTTTTGATAGGGTGTTACTGGAGAGGCTATATTATTTCAATTTTCGATAGGGTGTTTTTGAAAAAGATGAGATTCTTTCAATTTTTGATAAGGTTTTGTTCAGAAAAGAGTATATTTTCGTTGTTCAAACTGATACTATTTAATTTATGGATTTCATTTTGTGTCTATGGTTGCAATGCAGTAAAATAGTTAATGTTATACAATTTATGTTAATACATTGTTGTATTCTTAATTTGGTGCTCTTGAATAGTCTACATTTTCCCATAAGTTTTTTACTATGAATCTTACTCTTTTGTGAATATTGTTACTAAAAAAAATATTCATTCATTTATGGCAAGTCTTTTCTTTGGTATGCCTTCAATGCAATGAAATAGTTAGTGTTATAAAAATTATCTTTCTCTCTGTAAGCCATTCCTCATTTTCACTCTCCACCTTAGGCTATATTGTTTCATTTTAAAAAAAATATGTTGTTCAAAGTGTTGTATTATTTCAATCTTCTGTAAGGTGTTGTCCACAAAATACGATATTATTCGTTGCATTCCCTTTTGTGGAATGTTCCATACAATAAGTATGCACCAATATGTATCAATCGTCTTTGTATTTACTATAGCATACATACATATCTGTGCATAGGGGAGATACATTGTCTACCATTGCATACAATGTATTAGTATGTAACTATGTTGTATGCATCTGCCATGACATATACCGAACTCTGCACATGCCTTTGATTGTTACTGCACCTAGTGATGACATTGACATTCTAATAATTTTCCACCCTTAGTGTTTGCATGTCGCTTGCAGTTCATGTTCCTCTCCGCCTATCGGCTCATCGTTGTGTGTTACTACATGAAACTGCTAGTTTATTAAGTTTTATAATGGAAATATTATTGGTTAATAGTTGTACTATAAGAATATTTTTCCTTGCATCATTGGGTACATCATCGAGGGAATATCATTGTGTGAGGATTAATTAAGCTCAGTGCAATGGGTATGTGCAGGATCATGATGGGCCAAAATGTGGCGATATGATGGGTATGTGTAGGGTATGTGGCTGATGACTTTTTTTTAATCCAAAATTGATGAAACAAAAAGGGTTTCTAAAGGAGATTTTCATCTTTCCACCAATATAAATTATGCTTTACTTTGAATTTAATAAATAATAATTATTTATTTTCTATTTGAATTAAGACTAAAGTCCTGATTGATAGGTTGATTGGAAAACATCTATAGCTTTGAAACGGTATCACATTTTTTGATTCTAAAACATGTGCCACATTCTATTCTTTGCATACTATAGGATTAAAAAAAGAAAATGAATTTCATGAAGTTTTGACCAAGTTAAGGTGGTTAGACATACGAGTTTTTATATTTTTTAAAATCTGTAATAAAAAATTCATAATTAATTATTTACTTGGAAAAAATTTATAAAAAAATATACATCACATTGGGAAATGATTCCTCTACTTATATCTAAAATATTATAAAAAAATATTATCATTTTATTGTGGTTAGGTTTGTCAAACAGGCACCTACTTTTTTTTTCCTTAAAATTTAAGTACTACTGCATGGAAATTTCAAATTTTCACCAAATAGATTTATTTTTTGTTAAATAAACCTAGTAGTTTAGAAACTACATTCAATTTTCTAAAGATTCTATTCTTACATATTTTTAAAATAATATAGCTAACTTATTCAAATTTTTACATCAAGTTGCCTAACTCTAATTTTTCTAAATTTTTTGCCACTTAAGGGCCTATTTTTTCCATGATAATCCTGCACATACCTCGATTCAGAAGAGTTTTATTAAAAAAAGTATCCTCTTTGAAACTCCTTAACTATGCATTTGATACCATAAAATATTTATCCACAACGAAAACAATACCACCTTTTCTTCCATAAGGTAACACTTCATACATGGTTCTATTTTGGGACAATGTGACATGATACCATTGTGATTAGATTTTGTGTCCATGAAAAATTTCATTTGTTATAAGCTGAGCAGGGCCCTTTTCAGTTGATTAGTGCAATCCTATCTACAATGGCATCTTTTGATTGTAAAAATACTTATGGCAAGCACATTCAAAAGCATCATGTGGTGATGTTTCCATTCATGGAGAAGGCCTACATAATTCTCTTCCCCCAACTCTCTAGCTCTCTAACCTCCTTGCCGCTCGAACTAGATTTGTTGTCATCATCATCAACACTCCTCCCAACATTCAAGCCTTAACATCCACGATTCAATGTGCTTTCCAAAGGGATTCCTCTCTAGACATACCTTAGAGAGTCCCACATTAGAGAGTTCACTCTCTTATAGGATCTCATCAAACTAATTGACAATAAAATAAACATAATAATATTACAAAGATAACTAGCTTCTATGTGGACTATTCTATTAAAGGGGAAAATATGTAAGTTCCTTGAGTAAACTTAAGAGTATGATGATTTTGTGATCCTTTTCATGACCCACATGGTATGCTTATATTTCATTTGAAGCTAGTTGCTTAGTCCTTTCTAGGATTTTGTCCATTTTTTTGAGATTGGTACCTACCTTTTATGTCTACTACCATACTTAAGGGGGCAAATAAACATGACAATTCAATGGTGATCTTGAACAATTCATCTCATAGTAGATATATAGTTTAAAATGCACTTTTTCTCAACACTTTATGACTTGAAAAAAGTTCCTTAGTCCTTCCTAGTATCTTTTCCACCTCATTTGCTCCTTGGCTTAGCTTGTGAATCCTCATGTTGCTCTAAACTTCCTTTCAAGACCTTCAATGGTAGGATTTCTTGAGAAACCTTATATTTTCTAAGTGACTTGGTTCAAGTTGTAGGTTCATCTAGGTGGCCTACTTTGCTAAAAGGGGTGACCTATACCCTTAAATGGGGTGATTTAGACACTTAATAGGGGTGGCCTAGACCCTTGAAATGGGAAACCCTGTCATATTTGGAGTGCATAATTTATTTAGTTCTAGTTCTTTCTTCATTTTTTATTTTGATTGTGAGTTTTTTCCAATCCCAACTAAAGCTCATCTTCCCCTAATTAAATTTCCTCTCTTGACTCATAATCATCTCTTCAATTGACTTTCTATCACCTCTCCTCTTGACTCAATCATCTAAGAGGTTCTTTAGTTTACATTTTATAGCCAACTCTTTGTCAAAATATCTCATTCCTTCCCCTCTCTCTCTCATGATGAATATTGTGAATCACCTTTAGAGGACTAGGTTATCCTTATAATTGTAATCTTCATAGAATTCTCATGGTATACATAAAATATCATGCTTGTATCTATTTTTTCTTCTTAGAAGCTTCAAATATTTTCTGAATCATCTAAATAATTTCTCAATTTTGTCATATTTATTTTTTCATCTATCTCATTCTCATCAAGAAGGAGCACCATATTGTAATTAAGTGTAGGGTATGTGTAGGATCATGATGGGCCAAAAAGTGGCAATATGATGGGTATGTGGCTGACGATTTTTTTTTTTCCCAAAATTGATGAAACGAAAAGGGTTTTTAAAGGAGATTCTCAGATTTCCACCAATATAAATTATGCTTTATTTTGAATTTAATAAGTAATTATTATTCATTTTCTATTCAAATTATGACTAAAGTCTTGATTGATAGACTGATTGAAAAAAATTTATAGCTTTCAAACGGTATCACATTTTTTCAATCCAAAATATGCGTCACATTCTATGCTTCACATACTATAGGATTAAAAAAATAAAAATTGAATTTCATGAATTTTTGACCAAGTTTTAAGGTTGTTAGACATACAAGATTTTATATTTTTTAAGTTGTAATAAAAAAATCATAATTAATTATTTACTTGAAAAAAAATTACAAAAAATATGTATCACATCTGGACATGAGTCCTCTACTTATATCTAAAATCTTATAAAAAAATATTATCCTTTTTTTGTGGTTAGGGTGGTCAGACAAACACATACTTATTTTTTCCATGAAATTTAAGTACTACTACATTGAAATTTCAAATTTTCACCAAATAGATTTTTTTTCTTTTTAAACAAACCTACTAGTCTAAAAACTATATTAAATTTGCTACAAATTCTATTCTTACATATTTTTGAAATAATATAGATAACTTATTCAAATTTTTATGTCAAATTTCCTAACTCTGATTTTTTTGATTTTTTTGCCACTTAAGGTCCTATTTTTTCCATGATGATCCTACACATACCCTACAATAAGTTGAGTTCACTTTTGATGGAAGTATTATTTTTACAATGGGCACTTGTTCCATTTTAGAATTCATGCCCATTATTTTTAAATAGGTACATTTTTTATAGTACGTATATGTTTTCTAAAATTTAAAATTTAACACCCACATTTTTTCTTTTATTTTAGGCTTGGAAGACATGGAAATCCAATCTTGAGCCTTGGACTTTCAAGTACAATGGCATCCTAGTGGCAATGGTAAAATCTAACTTTGACAATATGGCTAATGATTTTTTTATACAATTTTTGAATAGTATTAAAACTCATTATAGATGACAATGACTATGTATCAAATATATATAAACTAGCAGTCGCATGCATCGACATGTGACAATCAAATGATAGGGGTCTTTTACAGTGGGTGATCTTCACGTTGAGGAGGGTTGATGCTTTTTTTTTGCATGTAAAGGTCATCCTAAATGAAACGTATGAGTTAGAATGTATGAATCAAGTAATCACAAATAAATTTTTCTATAAATTTTATTTAATACTATTAGAAAATTAGGAAATCAGTTTTTAAATTTGTTTAAAAGTGGAAACTTAAAAATTAAATTAAATATCAAATTTAAAATAATTGTGTCTGCATGTGCACATGCATATTTTCGCTTTTTTGTGTAGGTTATTCAATCAATTAAATATTTAACTTTGAAGTAAATGGAAGTTTTTTGTAAGAGTCATCACCCATGTGTGAAATTTTTTAAATAGGATTTAAAAAGTACACATTTTTTCCATCAAAGGAAGATGTTCAATATTGAATACTTTTTATAATTAGTATATCTCTATAGTTTTGGAAATTGAAGTTTTAGTATGCATGTGTTTTTTGACGAGAGATGGAAACTAGCTATAGGCATCTCCACCTATAATTCTATTACTATGTAGACAAGATGTGACACCAATTTCTATGTAACAATTGGTTTCTCAATTGAAGATTCAAGGTACATTATTTTCCACTAAATATTATAGATGAAATAGGGAAATTGTAAAACAACTATTAAAAGAATAGTTAAAAATCATAGTTAAATCACAAATGAGCCAGAACCCACAGTAAACATTTTCATAGAAGACAAGTATAGTGAATTACAATGCAATTTAGAATAAAAATTTGACTTTTAAATGAATGATTGCATAGTGCAATTGGAGAGTCAAAAGAGATAAATAACATATGCACATTGTTTTAGGATGAGACGATAAAAGTGTTGAGTCCATTGTGACCACTTGGTAGTATTTCTTATGTTGTTACAAACCATGTTTTCTATACATGTATCTATGTGAGAAAAGATAGATGGGATGAAAATCCAAAATAGAAAACCCATGCTCGTTATCCACCCTACCATATTGGCATCATGGAGCCTCAAGGACCCTAGCCAAACCCTCAAGCAAAAGTAATATGAAATGTCCACTAAAATTTTTGTGGAGTTCCATCTTTTGGATTTGTCATGTATGCTTTAGCCAAGCACCTACAAATAGAAGAGATAGGTATGTCAATGGACAGGGAAAGAAGATGAGTAAGAAAGGATGAAAGATTAGTAAATATATAGCCAAAATCAATAAGCACAACTAAAAAGTAGAAATGACGAATAATATTTGCTACTGGGTCATCAAATCTATTTATTGATAATGGATAATTTTTGCACTTACATGTATTGTTGGTGATGCTTGACAACAACAAGGGGCATTGGATTGAGTTGTTAGAGCATTGAACAATTTTAAAATTACACGGCACGTCAGTGTTTAAACATTGAAACCTGCTATCAAAATGAACAATAAGCAGAGAATGAAAGACATAAACAATAAATTAATTATTTATGTAGAATAACCATGCAAAACAACTTACTGATTCTATAGCTCAATAGTTTTAAAACCCTCCAACCTACTAAAAAATGGATCTAAACATGATGAATTTAACAATAGCTTGCTATCAAACCAACACCACAATCTCTCTTCCAACAATACAACTTCATCAAAGTATAGTCTCCCACATGCCAACATTCAATATTGCATTTACATACATATATATACATGTATACATCTATATATATATATATACATCTATAGATATATATGCATGTATACATATATATACATGTAATGCAACTTAATCAAAATATACTTTCCCACACTGGTACATTCAATATTGTATTTACTTCAATTGACCGCATTTACTTCATCCACTGCCATAGTAAAACAACCACAAAATGCATTAATCCTTGGGAAAGCAAACACTTAGCATATACAGTTACTCTATTTGTTAGCAGGGTACAAATAAGTAGGTCAATGAATGTGAAAATTTAAATATGCAAACACAAGAATAAATCATGTAGCCATTGACAATCTACAACATCCTATTTGTAAGGATTTCCACTTAAATCAATTAGAACGACACAAAGGGACTAAATGTAGAGAATGTGTTGTAACGCTTGTTGTGCAAACCCCAAAGGACAAACATTGCATACATTTTTTTTTAAATAATACAAAGTAAACATGCATTTAAACACTAAAACATATTTACATTGCACATTAACATCATAATGTCAAGTGCTCTGGGGCATGCAAGGTCACCTCACATAACAAACTCATAATGAAAGCATAAAGGATAAAACTAAATATCTTATCAAAACTTCATCCATCATACATTACAATAACCATTTACAGAAGTACATCCATGTAACCATAAGTAAAAGAATAATAAATCATGTGATACAACTATATCAAATCTCATAAAATGAATGGTTACAAAGGTACACAATAAATACATCATCATTTAAAACATTACATGTTCTCAATAAATAAATTACAACAAATCCTCCCATACATGTGGGATAATTACGTTCCACCCGACCACATGGGCTATAAATAACCCACCCCCCATGCTCAGAGGTGACAAGGAAGTAATCACAACCATGAAATCCATAAGACTAACTCAAATAAAGAATAACATAGTACAATATGCCAATAATGACATCAAGAGTACATAGATCATAAACGACAATAATAAAGACTCAATCACAATAACTTAAACCATAAAACACATCATAAATAAACCAAGGCAATAACCATCAACCACATGCCAGGTAAACCAAAGAGACAAACATAATACAGTTCCAAATGAATCTGAAACAACAATTAGAACACAATTCCAGAGGAAACCAAGAAACAAGGAATACAGGTATCTAGTGGAGAGTGTCATCACATAGCTTACATGGGTTATCCTGGCCGTTCCTCCAACATGAGGCGCCAGCCCCCATCTATGGTTATCCTGGCCCTTCCTCCTACTTGAGGCGTCAGCCCCATAGGGTAGCTCATGTGGAGCCGTTAACCTCTCATGAGGATGAGGTTACAACTTTTCCGACCATGGCCTTCTCAGTCTACCATTACTCTGCGATAGCCCTAATGCATAGACGAGGTATCCAATATTATCTTATGTGTTTTTACTACCCATCCCCCGAAGTTATATTATTAGGTTTTCACTTGTTAAACTACTCTTACGTGGGTTATCCTGAACTCTTCCTCCTTTTTGAGGCGTCGGCCCCCACGAAGAGCCACTCTCCCAGAAGACCCCAAAACATAACCCAAAACAAGGCAAGGGTTGTACCAAAGGGATCAAAGCGTAAATCTCAACCAAGACATGCGAGGCATTACCCATCTCGCTAAACACAAATAAAGTCTCAACACAACTCGTACAACCCTTCCAAATAACAATACAATAATTTGCAATTTCAAGAGCACATACAACGAGGATAATCATCCAATGATAAAATCATGCCTCTAGAAAACTGAGGTTTACAAAGAAAAAAACTGGGTTCCCACATCAAAGAATCAAAACCATAATGTAATTATAAAAGGATGCCCAACAACATCTCAAGATCCCAACTCAAATCAACATAATACTTTTACACATTGTTATCACAACTCTAAAATAATAGTTGGTTTAATTTTGTTTATAATCTCTATTTACTTTGATACAGCGATACAATAAAATCAATGGATATCTAACCTTTACATTATATATATATATATATATATATATAATTTCATAACTATGAGATTGCATATATAACAAATGTTCATATAAGATATAAGTATTTTAATTTTATGTTATCTCTAATTGTTTTCCATCTGTACAGAATTTCAAGAACAATCATTTAACAGGGACAACCTTATATATATATATACATATATATTATATATAAAAATATTATATAAAAAAAACTAACAACTAGACACACATAAAAAGGACTGCTGAGTGCTAGAACCATAATTCGGCAATATAAAAAAATTGTTTTATATATATATATATTTTTTTAAAAGTCCGACCATCAATAATTTTGATAAAACAATTACTCATCTCGTCCACATAAATATATATATATGTACTTTTATATATGTATATATATATGATTTTGTATGTATATATATATATATAAATATTTATATATATACCTTTTATTATTTCAAAAATGATACAGAAAGATAGAATAAATATATTCATATATATACATATTTATGTATATATATATATTTTTATTCAAAATCCAAATCTATTATTCACAGAGGGGAAATAAATTTTCCAAAATCCAAATTATAGATACATTGATCATTTTCACAGGCTCAACCAATAAACTTCACATAGAAAAATTGTAAAACATAGAGCATTTTCAAAAAACCAGTTTAATTCCCTCCATAAGTTTGCTATTCAATAAATTCTAAATCCAAAAAGTTTTCCTTTTTCTTTTTTCTTTCATAGATAACTTATCTAATTTTATTTTATTTTCTTTTGAATCAGGAAACTAAAGACAAAGCAAATGGAACCTAGAGTCCTACGCTGCTGAAAATCCGATGAAGCTTAGCTTGATCTAGAGAGCCTTTTGAAGAGCTCTAGTTCATTCCTTCAAACTTCTTCACCCGATTCCCTTGCTCAATATTCCAATATAATATTCAATTATGAAGAACCTCCCTAGTACAATGAAAGAAAATGAAATAATTTCCCAGAAAACCCCATAAGATCCAATATTTCAAAACTATAATTTCTCTGCAACTTCTGTCAAAATTTTCTGGTGAATCAAAAGTCTCACAATTTGCAATTAAATAAAAAATATATCTCTTCTTTTTCGAAAGCTATTAAAATCCAAATTAAAAGAAGTTTTCTAATTTTAATTCTAGCTTTTCAGCCAAACTCAATACTCATTGGTCCTTTTTATCTTTTCTTTTTTTTCTTATTGATTTTTTTCCCATTTAACAATACTTTCTGTTTTAATTTTGATTTTTCAAGATTTACTTGCAATTCACACAATTTAATTTATTTATTTCATAATTATCCTCAACAATCTAATTTAATTAAATTAACAAGATACCAATTTAAATATTTAATTAACACTTTAAATAAAACACATGACTTTTAAAATAAAACTTTTATATTTTATACAAATTATTCCAACACTATTATAAACATTTATTAACATTATTTAATTAAATAAATCACCTCATACCGAACATCAACGTAAAATAAATACGAACAATACACTCACACAAACTACTATAATAAATTGCAAAAATGACAAAAACAAAGATGCACAATACCACTAGACTAGACGGTTTGAAAAACATGGGATGGGGTGACTTCCTTGTCATCTTTGTTTCAACATCATGCCCGTTGGGTAATTTGGTGCTTGCCCTATCCTACCGAAGCAGGTGGAATCAAGACTCTGTACCTACAATTCCTACATCCAAACAAGATCGTGTACATGTATATATATATAATCAAAGCATCACATTGTGAGAAGGAATTGTAGTGTAGCAGGGCACTCGTGAATGAGTGATGCTACACTATCCCCTCACCAAACTATACTAACAATTACAATAACAATTATGAAATAACATTTCTAACTAACTGATCACATCATAAAGTAAATTACTAAATCACTGCATCACAATGTATTATTGAAATCAAATTAACATCACCAAACCATAATGTCATATCAAATAACCATGTCCTCAAAGAAGTAGCATAATCACCAAACAATCTAACTACCCAATCCACCAGACCAAACAATAAATAGTACCATCACAGTCTCAAAGTGTCAAACAAAAGCATAGAAAAATAACAAGTCCAAACAATAATAGGGGGGGTATTACATGTGTATAACTTGAAAGATGCATAGAGTAGAGAATGTTGCAGTGCATGAAAGTATACACTAGAATATGCAAGAAAATATTTTTAATTTAGTTGCATTGTTAGAATAGGCATTCTGGCATTATGAATATGCGCTCCAAAATATGCAAGAATATAGATTTATTTAGTTGCATTGTCATAGCTCTATCTTAACAAATATAAACAAACAGTTAACTAAAGATATATAAATAGAACACTTTTAATATATTTTTCACATATTGTGCTATGATATAATTGTTCCCATCATTAAGACTTCGACAATGACTTCCTATATGAGTGTATGAAAAGCAACAATATGTATGTACAATATACATATATACGTATTTATTTACATGAGTACACTTTTGTCAAATGTTTGTATCTTTTCTATTATACCCATGCCTTAAAAAATAAGGGTTAGTAATTTATGCTTTTGGTTATCTAGATCCAGCTCCAAGCTGCCAGTAAAAGCCCTAGACTATTTGTGTAAAAACACGAATGGCAAAAAAGCTATTAGTTGGTAAATCCTATTCATGGTTGGGTTGATGCCCTATTTAAAAACATATAACAAGAAGACATTAACAATAAATTAATTATCTATGCAAAACACCCATGTAAAAAAGAGTATAACCCCACAAACTTCATTAAAAATTCCAGATGCATTACCTCATACTAAATACTATAGAGAAATAGAGAAATTGTAAAAGAGGTATTAGAATAACACAAATGTGTGCTTATTATTCCTTGTTATATGGTTGTATCTTTGACGTTGTATGGATTTTGGAGAGGTGGAAGAGATTATCCCTCTGCATGGGTGGAGAAATTATAGTTAAATTTTCTTGCCGTTGTCAGAAAATATGGACAGGGATAGTGTTTTTCCCACTGTCTGTTTATTGTTTACAGGTATCTTTGTGCAGTTTTGGCTTTCCAACCATTAACATAGGAGCAATTATAGATTAAGAGTAGGTTTTTGGTTGTGAAGTATTATTCTAATAGCTCTTTTAGAATCTCTCTATTCACTTGGTTTGAATAGAAAAGAGTATTTAACTTGAATTTTTAATTCAAAGCTCAATTCTTACGCAAATTGCTTATCTTGTATTAATATGTTTAATGTGGGCTTTAAGATATAAGAGAAAGAGAATAACATGAAACATATTAATACAAAATATAGGGAGCTTGAAAGATAAAAGGGAAACAAAATATCATGAAACATATGAATACAAAAGAAGCAATTGATGCAACAGTTCGCATTTTCCTATCAGATCTATTTGTTTGAAATTCCCATTGGGGTTTGCATAAGAGGCAAGTATAGAACTGATCCGTATAGCGGAAGGGATCTATGACAAACGTTGCTTAAGTGATTATGAACAAAGGCATAAAGACATCAACAATGAAGTAGTAGGAACATTAATCAGAGAGAATTCAAAACATAGCACCAAGAGAGAGAAAAGAAGACACCGATTTGATTACGGAGTTCATCACAAGTGACTACGTCTCTGGGTGAGCTCAATCGAGTGACCAATCTATTGAAATGTTCTGAAACGCAGTACAATCTCCACGAGCCTCTTGTAACACTGCTTTACAATATCTTGTAGCCTTTCCACAAAGTCATACAAAAGTCTCACTCACACCCCTCTCAAAAGCTCTCAAGGCTAGGGATGACTAACAAAGAGGAAGAAAACTAACTTTGCCTAATAGGATCTACTACAAGACTCAGAACATCAATACATCACTATAAATATTCTCCTAACTCCCTCTAAGAAATTCTCTCACAAAAAGCCTCTCAAAGACCAAGAGAAAGGGATACAATGGAGAATGATCAACTGATGGATCAACTTAGGAAGTGATGATCAACTAATGGATGATGAAAAACACTCCAAGACTCCTCCCTTCTATACTTGAAGTTTACCCGATATGGTAGAAAACCATATGATTTACAAAATTTCCCCATATCTCCTAAAAGCAACTCTATCTCCCAATTTTTACATATAAATCAAAAACAACAACCCCTTAATCTTTTAAAATAATTTGGGGCCCTTTGTTTAATTGATTCTCGGGCTTGGGTTGTTTTTGTTTGTTTTTCAATTCAAACAATAGCCATTAAAAAGCTATAAAATAGAAATTGGGCTTATCAATCGGTTAAATAAAACCAAGCCCATTCCATATTTGAGTAGACTTCCCAGCTTATTGATGAGCAAAGGTTTTATAACCCGGCCGGTTCGGGGTTCAAAACCCCAGCCGACCATTTTTAAAGCAAAATAGGAAATAGAATGCCGACAACAGAAACCGACCTCATATCATACACAAGGCAGCCCATATGGTGCAACGGTTATCCGGAAATCTCGGCGACGAGCGGTGTGGGGTTCAAGTCCCCTCCACACCACAACTTTTTTTTGTTGAAACGAACCTGAAAGATCCGTGCCGGAAAAGAAAACCATGGCCACGTGGCAGGATTTGATTCGCCTTTGTTGTCCACGTAGTTGCCAACTCACTGCCACGTGTCCTACAATCATTCACTGTGAGAACACAATCACACTCCACATCATCGGCCACATTGTCATCCGGTTATCGTGCCAGGTCATCGAGTGGACACGTGTCATCGCCGACATTGATGATGTCATCAGCCATGTCACAACGCCATGTCACGTGTACTGACTGTACGGACTGCCACGTGTCAACTCCTGATTGATCCACATCAGCGTTCGTATGATGACCCGACTGCTGATTCAGCAGGATGACGTCATGTTGACGTCAGCAACCGTACCACTTGTACCCCAGTCAACCATAAACTTTGACTGGCTCTAACTCGCGCACACGACATCCGATTTGCACGAAATGAACGCCGTTGGAAAGGTTTCGATGAGCTCTTTGCGATGGTACCAATTTCGCCAAATTCCATGATGATGAATTTTCCACCTTTTTTCTCGTCCCTAAAAGCTGAGTTGACCAGCCTTTGACCAAACTTTGACCTGCAATATCTTGAACATATGGACTCAAAATTTGACGAAATGAACTTCGTTGTGATCGTGTCGACGAGCCCTCCGAACTGACACTGTTTTCAGCCGATTCTAAGTCCATCAACTTTTCGCCTCCTGATGGCCCCCTAGTCCAAGTGTTAACCCAACTTTGACTGCGCGTAACTTGAGCAAACGGACTCCTTTTTCACCCGTTCAAGTTGCGCCGGATTCAGAATTATGTGCTCTACACAATGGCATTGCTTCCAAGAGAAACTGGAACACTTCAATTTTCAGGTTCTGAAGATCTACCTGGATCAAGAACCATGGGAAAATCTAATCTGAACAACAGACTATAGTTATTCTAGTCAACTACATGTATAAATCTATGCATGAATTTTTATATAAAGAAACAAATATATAGAGGGTATCTAGCCATAGAGGGAGGGAAAAATTGAATCTATAAAATAGGAAAATATAAATATGTAATACAAACCTTGTTTACACTTAGAGATTTTGGCATCTTTCTAGGACCAACTATCGAATACATGGGCTTCATTTTTTCTTGTTTCTCTATCTTTGTATTGAGCGCAACATGATACAACTACAAAGCAAAATTTTGTATTGTTATATGAAAACACATGTCTGAAATTAGATAAGTATGGAATGGGGAAAAGGAATTGCTGAATGGCTTACCACAAGAACAGTGGTAAAGATGTCACTTGCTACAAAGGAGGACATTTGCAAAGCTCTCCAAACTAGAACATAATGGAGGTGCATAGCAGTTTCTTTCACAAGTCTACTATGGAAAAAAACACCAGAGTCTACCATTTCACAAGGCAGCAAATACAATTCATATCCTTATATTAGAACAATGAATATTAGATGTACTGATTTGCATGGCATTCTGCAACAATGAAAGGATCTATCAACTGTCACATGAGCAAGTGCCTACCATTTTGTGTCGTTGTGGACATGCTCGAGCAAGCCATAACAAATAGCATGGAATTTTATCATGTATCATGGAAAAGAAAATCAATGTAGACAAGACTA
This sequence comes from Sequoia sempervirens, assembly GCA_007258455.2. NCBI lineage: Eukaryota > Viridiplantae > Streptophyta > Pinopsida > Cupressales > Cupressaceae > Sequoia > Sequoia sempervirens. The sequence goes on along the minus strand of VDFB02000013.1, from coordinate 172,150,545 downwards.
TATATCTATGAATGTAATATATAGGAACAGTGAAACTGTGAAATGACGGGAAAAGAATTTTGTAGACAAACGTTTGTAGCAATTTGAATCAAATAAAGCTAATAGAAAAGGTAACGACATGGCATTAAAATTTTTTGAAGGAAAACATTAAGGAGAAATGTGAGAAGTTAACATATATAGGCTATTAGAATAGAAACCACAACATCGTTGGAGGATTTTAAACATATTAGTCAAATGCAAGACCATTTTTTTTAGAATGCGTGTACAACATGTGCATATATAATTTAATATATTGGAATGTTCTAAAGATGTTATTGACTTATAGAGCTTTTCTTTTCTAGTTATTGTTGGTTCCAATCTCTATGCATCTTAGACAGTTGAAGTTGTTTGTATCTGCATGTGTATTAATGTGTAAGAACTATAACTATATGTTTGCACCACTGTATGTTAAAATCGGTTGGAAGAGAATTCTAGGTATGCCAATAAATAGTTGGCATCATGGAATTTTAAAACGCTTAAACAAAGATGGGAAAATGGAATGTACAAAATAGTGTATTGGTTTGAATGCTAGATAGTAAAAGCATCGTACAATGACATCTTAGAGCAAGAAGTTAGTAGATCAATAGAATAGAATCATCAAAACATGGAATTGCCATGTACAAGTTGTAGCCTCTAGTTATTTGTGTGTAGTATCTTTGTGCATTTTTGGCATTATACCCATTTTGCAAAATTATTACTTGGTATGGTTTTTAAAGATTCAACATAGAAAATGCTTGAGAAGGCGGTGGCACACAGTCTAAGCAAAATGCAAGAATAATTATCTTGGAGAATTTTTTGTAAGTCATCCTATCACATGGAACCAAAAGCACTTGGCGAGGGTTGCAATTGTCCCAGATGTGTTTCCTCACTGTGACGACAAGCAATGTACTTATTGGTGCCAAGCCTAGAGTATCTCTCAAATGAGAAAGGTGGATCAATACAAAGTTTTTTAATTGATTTTACATGTGAAATAGCTGTAAAAGTCAACCCTTGCCTGTCTTTGCTACCTATGTTTATTGTTGCTCTATCCAATGTTAATCCCTATGCTTTATGTATTTTGATTCTCCATGCCAGAGTGAGTGGAATTTATGTTCAACTCCCTTGAGTTATAGCTGGTATGGGGATGTCTCTAGGATGTTCTAGGTCCCATGGTGGACCATTGTAATTTTGAAAGAAGACAACAACATAGTCATGTGGGCTTGGCAGTTTAGAATTTGGATTGTACACAACAGCTGTAACAACACCAAGGGATCCATTGACTAGGCCAACTTGAATCCACAAATTCATTGTTAGCATCACTTGTTCACCAACACAAAGTAGCAATTATGGGAGAATTTGGTCATCATCTCCATGATAAGATGCCTATTGTTGTGCCATCCAAGCAATGCTAATGGGTATGGGTAGATTTAACTATTTGATTAGTTTTTTGTTGTGGAATGCGAACAAGTCATTTATTGCAAACAAATGTGTAGAAACATCAAATTGTTCTCTTTTTTTGGCTAAGAGCATTTTATTTGTTTGTTTCATAAGCTCTTCCCAATCATCGTCAAAAGCCTCAATATTTCTTAGATGGAGAAATATTTTCTGAAACTTTTGTTGCAAAGGGCTATCTCCTTTTTGGGGAAAGATAGTGTCTAGGGTTATTGAGACCGTGAAAGTGTGCCATAGGGCTACAACTAATGAGCATGAAGAATAAATAGGTGTATCCATGTGACAGGTAGTAACTGAGAAAGATCACCAACAATGATCATAGAAACACTGCCAAATGGCTCTATCTGGTTATCTGGGAATGCTTGGTGCAATTGGCTATCTATTTTCAATAGCAACCTTGGGCCTAGAAAACTCATTTCATTGATCAAAATGTATTGAAAATACTTAAATTTTTCTTGGAATAATGTCAATTTCTTCCCTTGTAAAGGATTCATATCCTTCATGGGGGTCTGAAGTGTTGTATGGATTATAGAGGCACATATGTTGTACACAACGACACCTGTAGGAGTCAATGTGAGCAAGCAACTATTTGGTGTAGCAAAAGAGGTGTTCATTTGTTGTTGAATACAATTTATCAAGAAGGATTTGCCAGTGCCAGTTGTCCCTTGAATAATCATGTGGAGAGGGGCTTTGGGTGAAGGCTACATGCAATGGGTTTAGATTATTTGAAGGGTCAATTGTTGTTTTGGTGAAACTTGATAGGTAGACATATCTATAGGAAAGAATTGAGCCATAGCTTGCTCACGTTGTGCCTTCACTGATGAGATGAACTACAAAGCAATATTATGGAGTTCTTTGGGAACATGGTTTGCATTCCATGGATGGTTCATATCAAAATCCTACCTACCCAATAACTGAAGTTGATTAATACTAAAGTTAGGAGTAGCGCCAAGCCAAGATAAAACTTCCCATTCATATTCATCCATTGAAGGACGATGGTTCAAATCATCAGTATCACTATCATCTTGTTCTTCAATTGTGGATGTAGTCAAAAGTCTATTAACATGCCAAGGATGACAACCAATCATTTTGAAAAGTTTCCAATTTTCTATTATCTCTTCTCTCGGAAGACCTATATCTGTTTGTATGTTCTGAAAAGGTTTGTATAACATAATTTCATTCCAACAAAATGTTTTAAATGTCTCTGTATCTTTAGCAAGGGTAGTCTTGAATAATGGGTAAACAAGGACAACTGCAAACTGCTGCCTTGGTTTCTGTTTATCCTTTTTGTGTTGTTACGAGTGTGTATATAGGAAAACTGAATCAATTAGGGATAAAGCAACTAACTATGGAGGCCTTTGCATATAGCAATGAATATAGTTTGTTGGTGGCTCTTCATTAGTATCATCTTTGTTTATATGAAACCATGCCTTTTTGCCAACATTCAAGTGAATGTATCATCAACTTGAAGTAAGAAGAGGAAATTTTTGTAACATATGGCACGTATCCTATGTAGATATGTCACATTCCACAAGTATATTCATCATGAATTTTTGATATGAAATTAGTGCTCTATCCTCAACTATATTTGTATTTGCAACTCTTTTCAACATATCTAGATAATTTTTTTATTTTTTCTCAGATTTAGCTGCATGTTTAAAAATATAATTCAATTTTTTTTCCTAGAAACAATTGGTTGGAAATCAACATTGGCACACCAAATTGAAAGCATAGCTAGGTTGTGAATATTTAGATGATCATCGTTTCTTGCTGGTTTGTAGGATTTGTTAGACTTAGCATCAAATGTCAATGTAGAGGTAAGTTGTTGATGCCATGGTGCTTTATACTGACATTGCAATTGCTCTCCTTTTATTTTTAAACAAGTATATTCAGAGCATTTTGTGTGCCTTTGAACTGTGTTTAGCAACTCTTCATAATCTATGATTGGATCATTGGATCACTGGTCAATATCTAGGTCATCATAAGAAAACACGGGGTTTTCTTCAGAGCAATGATACATTCTAAGCAATCTTTGAGCAGGGTAACATGGATTCCAAGCTGAAATGTATCTATCAAAAAAGGTGCCTTGCTATGGTAACATCGTGGTTATTGGACCAATCAAGAGTATCCATTTCAGGAGCTTCTAGAAGCCATAGAAAACCATGCACATGTGTAGACCCACAATGCTGCCATTCATATCTATACCAATAATATTTTGCATGCAAAATCTTTTCGATCACCTCCTCACGAAAATTTGAGAATCTATGATGCAAATATAAAGATGTTATATGTGGATTTTGAACAACACTATCTATTAGCATTTTTTTTTAAGGCTCCATTGCTAAACAAGATGTAGAAGAGAAAAAATTCTATAGGTCAGCCCATTTTGTGTCTACACAGCTCAAAATGAAAAAAGGGTGGGTGTACCAAGTTGTTCAATCATAGCGGTTAGTTGGGCCCAACAAGAGCTCCAAAAAGAGTGGGTCCCATGCAACAATGTGCCAAATCACATCAACTGCTTGGCTAGTTGGTGGTCGGGAGCAACTTGAAGTTGTTGCTGCAAAATAGTCAACAACCTAGGAATTCTATCCTCAAGATCTGCTCTAACAAAAACTGAGATAGTTTGTTGGATGCGATGTATTCATAATCAAGTTGTAGAGAAAATATCTAAACCTAACATATTTTCCAAATCTATGGTCAAAATATCTCATCAGGTGGAGGGCATATTCATGCAAGTGAATTTTAATATTTCTCAGTTGAAGGGGAAGTGTTTCTCTAGTGGGGAACAATGTTTGAAAGGCCATTGAAAATAAACCTTTAGTATTATATTCATTAACATGAGAAGAGATAATTTCAGGCCAAGATAAGATATTCTGCTCTCTTTTTTTTCATTTGCAAGACATCTTTTATTACTTGCAGCTCTCACCTAGAATTTGGTAAGCAAGGAATAAATGATGTAAAGTTTGAAGAGAAATTTTCTTCTTGTCCAACATTTGTTGAGCTACTTGATGGCATTAGGTCTTCATCTGAAACTTGGCCTATTGTATGCAAGAAGCTGGACACATCAACAACAACATCATGTAACATATTAAGAGCCTCAACATCAATCTCAACAACATTGTAGTATTTGTCATATTGAATTTTGTATTTCAATGCATCCATGACATGATGTTTATCAACATAAAAATCATAATTCTCCCCTTCAATGGTGGTCCTACAAATGATGATGACCTCAACGTCTTGCAGCCGGCATGGCAAAAGTTTTGCTATGCTTGAGATATCCTAAGGGAAGCTAATCATGTGACCACTATATTTAAATTGGCCTCCTCTTTCGTGGGTAACTTGTAAAACTAGAGTGACCCTAGCAATAAGCATCTCATTAACCTGTGTTAACTTTTTGAGTAACAATGGTTGTGAGCCTAGGTGCATGCCATTTGTAGAGTTGAACCGATGGGAACCTTTTTCAAAATAACACCTTACACATATGGCTTCTGACCCTAATATTTGAGTGTGCATCCCTATGTAGCTTTCCCTACATATTTGGCAAATAGAAAGGTTGGAAAGTGCATCTATATGATGTTGAAATCACTTTACCACAACAAGATAACTATCATTGAATATTTCTTTCAGGTGTTGTTCTAGTGTTTGTGCAACATGGGAGCTCCTCTGAGATTCTACACAAGGGTTGGCATCTTCCATTAGAATTGTGTGCTGCAAGGGAGGACTATTACCATTTTGGCGTGCAAATGTGGTTGTTGTAGCTATCCTCTACTATAATTATTTTTGCGGTGCTTCATGGATATTTCCTCTCTATGCTCCCTATGGTAGAAATAGTTACGTTGTTGTTTTTTACCCTTTTTAAATTCAACAATTGATTGGGAAAAGTAACTTGAGTGTACCTGTACAACCTATGAGTATACATACAAGATCAAGTACATCACGATATATGAATATATATGTATAGACACATATATTGAAAGTGGCAATTACACAAACATATAACAAAATATATATGTCTATCCATCTGTATATGAATCAATATCTGTGAATGACCAAAAAAGGAATAGCATAGTTTGAACATTAGGAAATATTAAATTGTACTTGAATCTTGTGCCTTTCCAAAAAAATATATTTAGAGTTAGTAGTTTTATTGGCCTCCATTTATTATTTTAGTTATGGGTATGCATCTTTGTCATTGGATGGGTTAACATAGGACCAATTGCAGATTATGAACTTGTTGGATATAAAATTAGTTTCATGGCTAATGTATACATGTATAAAAATTTGTATATATACATGTATGCATATAAGAAAATATATACATGCATACATATACATACATTATGCATATACAATGACATACATATACATGTACATACAGATACATACATACTTATAGATACATATACATATAGAACTTGGCAACCTCGGTACAAGGAGGGATGGATAGTAAGTCTTTGCTCATGAGAGGCTTGATGCATTCTGACGTTGTTGCACACTGGGGGAAAGCAAAGCAAAGTAAATGTGGGCAGACGGAGTAAATGCAATATTGAATTTTGTAGTGTGAGAAACTATACTTTGATTAAGATGCATTGTCAAAAGAGTCATTTTGGCATTAATTTCATAGTAATTGGGAAAAATGTGTTGTCTACATATCTAGTCTATCATATTGTATTATTTATTTTTGCATATAAATAGACATACACATATGCATATACATACATACATGAACATATACAAGCATATACATACATATACATATACATATATACATATATACACATATACATATATATACATAGACATATATACACATATACATACATATACATATACATGTAGAATATTGACTTTTGCAGTCTCAGAAACTATAATTTGATTAGGTTGCACTGCCAAAAGAGTCATTATGCCATTGATTTCATAGCAAATGTGCAAAAAATTTTGTCCTCATATCTGATCTATCATACTATAGTATTTGTTTTTGAATGTGCATAGACATATACATATGCATAAACACATGCGTATACATACGCATATACATATATATACATGCATACATATACATACATATACATATACAAACATATACATACATATACATATATACATACATATTCATATATATATATACATAGACATATATGCACATATAAATACATATACATATACATATACATACATCTACGTACATATATACATATACATCAAAGCCATCCTTTTATATGTTGGAAAATAGGAATGAATATCTAGTTCCACATCTATATGCTTTGTCAAGATGACCCATGTACATATACACCTAGAAGCGAAGAGAACTTGAAAGAATAATGCCAAATTTGCAACAACTATAAGATAAAGTGTAACCATACTTACAGAATCAAGATCTGAAGGCCAGGGGGGTCGCGCCCTTAGAGCCAGACTCCACAAGCACAGCAGTGGGTGCAGCCAAGAAATCAATATTGGGGGGCTCTGCGAACCCATCCACCAAGCCCTCCTCCATACACATAGTTCTACGAACTTATTTGCAGCGACAAAATGCTACAATTTGAGTTCACTAATTGACAGCTCTATTTCACAATAAAAAAAAAAAGATTAGTGTACTGCAACATCCAAATGGTAATTGGTAGACAACTTAGAAATATCAATTTATAACCATTCCTCTTTTAATACTATTGAAACAACATGAGATACAACAACAAGAATATAAATCCACTTTTAATACTATGCAAAGTATAGGGGATACATCAACAAGAATAAAAATAATAAATGAAAATGCATATACCCCCATATGTATCTCTTTATCTTTGGGGCTGCTTATATGTGTGTGCATGCATGGCTTTTATTATTTCTATATATGTGTATTTATGTAGATTTTAAATTTTACTGCATGTTATTGCAAGAATCATATGGTGCAATAATCTTTCCAAAATGTGTATAACATCATAGGCTCAATTGGAGATTCGGTCTACGTTGTGTGGTATTCAATATTATGGAAAAAACATTTATGCAAAATGCCAATGAAAAACAACTTATAGATTCCATAACACATCAGTTTAGGAAACCTCTATTTTGTTATACAAGAGACCCAAGGAAGACAATTCTTAAAATATCGTAATTTTAAAGCAACACTGCTATGGATCTTTTGATAATGCAACTTAATCAATATATTTTCCTTCCTTAATAACAAAAAACAACAACAATTACTCAATAATCAAACATATGTCATGCTTCAGTCTTTTCCTAATACTTCTTTTATGATTTTCCTATCTGTCTATAATATTTAATGCCAAATAATGGAGCTTGAATGTAGAATATATGCATGTATATATGTGTAGAAATAATCAAGTACATATATGCATTGAAGTTCGCTTTTATCAACACATTTACAAACACACACATATAAGTAGATATATCTATCCATATGTACATATGTATATATGTATTTATACACATAGTACTATATCTAAATACTTGCCTATAGTATATTTATTTATCACCATCTAACTCTTGCACTTGGGATTTATGAAGGCAAGTGTAGACATGCAAAATTATCATATTGCATTTAATCAAGTCCATTCATTAAATAAATCAAGCTTATTTGATTTATCGCTAAGGTCCTCCATTTAAATTAAATAAACACTATCATTATTCACCTTAGCTAAATAAATCAAAATATTTATTTAACTAAATCTTTGTCATTTTCCATCTCTTTTTTTATTTAGTTTAATCCATAAATCTAAAGCAAAAAGGTCAAATCACCTAATCTTCATTTATGTTAACTAAATCAGGTTTAAATCTAATCTTAATGCAAGTCCCATCCTCTAGCTTTTCTCACTTGCACAAATAAAGGATTTTAATTAATTTATTAAATCTCCATTTTCCATCAACATGGCATAAAAAGAGAATATTCTTCCAAATTCAAATCTCCCCCCAAATTGACATGTACATCCAACAAAGCATTTAAGAGATCTTACATGATTCAAACTTAGCATTTAACTCATCTTTTCATCAAATTCAAATTTCAAATCTCCCCCTCTTTGGCACATTGACCAAAATGTGCTCATTCTTCAACCTCTCACATGTTGACAAGTGGTGCTTTATCATTGGCTTATCTTTTGTCCCACATCCTCTATATCTTTCAATCCTCCATCTTTCTATTCTATAAATAGAGAGTTTCTCTATTGTATTAATCCTCCACAATCTTAGTATCTATCTCCACAAGTTTCTCATCTTGACTGCATAATCTTCATCATTTGACATCTTGTTCATCCATCATCAAGAGATTATCAAAAAGGGGTTGGGAAAGGGCTACTTTTCACATCAAAGTAGCACCAATCCCCCCATAAGATCAAGTGTTTTCTTTGTTTTAGAATAGGAATAGTTATCTTTGTTTGTATTTGCTCAATTATTTCATCTTTTTCCTTGTTCTTTAACAATGCAAATGGATTTTATGGGTAATTCTTATTCTAACCTTGCATTTTGATCTAATAATTTGATCATTTGCTTTGTTCATGAAATTTTGGAATTGGGGTTCACATAATGGCACCCACCGTGGGGCAGAAACACAAAATAGTTGTTTTTGTTCACCTCTGTTTCACACATTATACAGGACTGTAAGAATCTGTTTCTATTGATATAATATCGATTCATGTTGGGGTTTAGAATCTTTGATTTTGTTCATAGAATATCGATTCATATAGGACTATAAAATTTATGTAATATTGATTAAATGCTTTGGACAACTCTCCTTTGTGTTTCTTCCACGTGGTTTTCTCACGTTGTTTGTTTAGTGCGACAACAACCTTTGATGAATGCTCAAAAAAATTTCATAGCACCCATTCTAACTTACGCATGAAAGATGCTCTCAAAGATTGTGGAATCTGGCCTTTACGCCAGTTGAATTGCATTTGCTTGAGAGTCTCCAAATCCTCCCCTAGTAGTTGATCCATCTTTTGTGCATAATCCTCAATCATTTCATGTCATGGGACCATGATTTACTGAGGAATTCTTTTAAACATGTCTCGTGCCTTATTCCCTTTCTCTTGCCATGACCGACATACATTTCCCTAGAAGGAGGGCATTCAATAAAATATTGAATATTAGTGAGACAATCATTTAATGTTTACTGTAAACATTTTTGTTCTAATTTGTTGTAAATCTTTTTTTTTTGCAAGTGTTAAAGTAGTGTAGATGGCCACACCACTATACAATGCACAAGCCCTGAGTCCCCCAGCCACTTAAAAAAAATGTCCTTTGTAATCCATTCTTTCCAAGGGTATTTAGTTACTAATATTCTTTGTATTTAGGGGGTCGCACACCTCTGTAATTGCTTTTGGCTTGAATTTTTTTCTAAGTCCAAGAATGGAGGGGGATTCTGTGCATATCGTGTAATGATTACATTCTATGAGACCATGTTTCTATGGGGAATTATGTCAAATAGTTCACGTGCCTTCTCTAAGCGTCCACAGTTTTGCATACTATCTGCCAAGGTAGTTGCAACTACAACATCTGATAGGACATCTTTCACCTATATACCTTGATCGACGTCCATACCTTGTTTTAAAAAAAAAGGCCTCCATTTCAATGCAGGTAGAGGATGCTAGAAATAGTTGTGGAATTTTTCTTTACACCAGTGCAATTGCATTAAGTAGAAAGTCTTTAAAAATCCTTAAAGGCTATGCAAGGTTGTTGAATACGACTTGACATCTGCCAGTTGCATTTAGCTTTATGTGATTTTCACCTACCAAATGCATTTGCTTAAAAGTGTTCAAAAGGCTTTATTCGATGCCTTTATCATGTGCCTGGTAACAACGTTCCTAGAAAGTTTCTTAGGCATTTTCTAGGGGTCTTATTTTGCTCAGGACATATAATCATTCCACATTGCTAAAAGGTCTGGGAATTTGGCTTCGCACCTGCCAATTACAACAACTTGAAAGTTTTGGCATAGATAAGGAGGCCGTAGACCAAATGGGGGAATTCAACCTTACATTGGCTAAATACATTTAGCATGAAAGTATTTTAAACATCAATTTGTTTGATTTAAATGCCTTTATTTGTTGTTTGATTCATACATCTGTCAAATGCATTTAACCTAGAGGGTTTTCACATCTCTTCGAGTGATTCTACCAATAAGTTAATGCGCCTTGTTTATGAGTTAATGCATTATTTTTATGATGAATGACTCCTCTTAAGTGCAGATGAAGGTGTATTAAGTAGCGTAGAGTTTTATTTGAAAAGTGAATAGTATTTATTAAGAGAGAAGTGTGTTTTCTTTTCTAACACGTGGATGTGGATGTTTGCATTCTGATTAGGGGGGCATATCAACTAAATTCTCATTGACAAGATGGCCATCCTTAAATATTCCACAACTACCACCATTTTCTTTCATATCTTTTGAGAAAGTTTGAGATAAACAAAGATATTATACTTGCATCTTTAAACTTTAATGATAGTGCATAATTTCTACCACACTTTATATGGATATATCTTTTGCACAATGGTGGGCCATTTTTTCTCTTAAGGATGAGAATATACAATGAAACTTTATTGTGGACTAAAGTAGATCTAAAATGCGTAATATAGTTTTTTGTGAAGTTATCATTAATTCCTTAAAATATCATACTTCTTAGTTGTGATAACTTTGTATTGTTTGTTAGGTTGATATTGGAATCAAGCATTGGAATCGGGTAGAAGCAAGCAAGATTGGAGTTAATCGGGAATTGAAACTTGAAGTTAACAAAGCGTTTTTAAATTCTTAAGGCTTCCATTCTATGCTTTAATTTTCTGTTTTAGACTAACTCACTTCTTTTTGGGCTCTAAAACAAACATTACAAAAGATTTCAATTTTCATTCAAAGGGTTAAAATGAACTTTAGGAAAATTGACTAGATTTCATTTGCGGTTGACAATTGAACAAGAAAACTTTCATATCTCATTTTGGTGCTTTAAAACGAATCAAAATCATTGCTTTGTGGACTTAAAAAGAACATGTGCAACTTTTTTTTGTGATTACTTACTCAAACTAAACCATTGAAAAGATGTATGTGCTTCTCTCGTGCCTCACAGCGATCTGGAGAATCAAAAGGCTTTTTGGTGGTCTTAGGTTGGGATAAAGTAATTTCCTCCACACTTCATTTTGGGAACTAAAATTGAACAAAACATCTTGCGAGTGTGAGTAAACCTATTGCATGTGTTCTCCCTTTATTTCTAAATGAAGGTTGATCGAACTACGAATACGTTTGCTCGCTTTTGTTTATCTTAGAGGGCCTACCTTGGGGAAAAAGTACTCACCCAAGGGAACAAATCAACCGGTAACACTCTAAAGCCAAGAGTATTTCCAGTTGGGATATAAAAGTGGGCACTGGAACAAAGGCCACTATCACACGGTTAGCTTCGACGAGAAGGGCAGCAATGGTCTCTCGCCATGTTGGGTCAACTCCTATGAACAGAAAGTCCAAATTAAAACCCTTGTTGTAGAAAGGCCAAAATCCCTATCTATTTATTGGTGCAAGAACGGTCATTCTAAAGCCGACCCACACTTTTACGATTTTTAGTAGAAATAGAAAGTATTTCATGGAAGTTTCATGGGTATTGATGATTGGCTGCCCCGAGAAGTGAGTGTCATGGAGGGGAGCCAGTGGGGTCAAGAATCTAACCATTCGCTAAAAATAAGCATAGATGGACTTGTCCAAGTGGGGACTCAACAAATATAGTCTTTCGTATCCATAGGGTTGTACTTGTTCTTGGTTACAAAACACTTTTCTTGTTCGAAAACATTGGAAAACCAACATTCAACATGAGCATCGAATCTCAAACCCTTTAGGAGAAGCAAATATCCTTGAACGAATTCACATGCTATTGCTCGCCCTTGGGATTTGTATCCTTAGATGCTTCTAAGCATTTGGGTTTCATCTCAATTTTCTCCTACTAAGGTCAACATTAGGAAACCTTTACCTTGATTTCCTTGATTTCCACATAATGCACTTTGTGGGATGAAATAAAATTAGGACATTGGACATTCAACTTGAAAACTAATCAAGAAGTGTTTGTGGTAAAAATAATCCCTTAAGAAAAGATTAAATCAATTGGACCCCACACATGTGCTTGTGTATCTTTTGATCATATGGTTTTTATGCAAAAATTGGTCTTTTGGTTTTGAACTACTCTTAGAGAAAAGCATGTTCTTCACTATCTCGGTCTTGTAAACAAGGTTCTCTTTAGGTTCATTTAGGATTAAATCAAGCACTTCATCCACCCCCAAACATTTATCATCTCTATCCCAAAAAATAGCTTTGGAAACATCATTCTAGACTTGGGTAAATCATCAAAATCAAAATCACCTTGTTTAGTTAGGTGTATGGGAATGCATCCTTTCTCATACATTTAATTGAATTAGCAATCCTTTAAACAAGTTCATCCTAAGATCACATCTAAAATCTTAGTGTTTACAAGTCCATTATCCAAATCCAATCAAACCAATCAAAATCAAACCCTAAGTCTAGCATTGATCCAAAGTTCCTAAATGTTCAACACCCATATCATTCACCCCTTTCATCTTTCATCTCATCATTGGTCCTAAACACCTTAGAGGTCAACAAGTTAAAAACAAAAGAAGAACATGGAATATAAACTTGATCCATACATCATTGGTAATCCAAGTCAACTAAACTTTCAAAGCCTTACAATGCTAATTGATTATCAACACTCACATCTATACAATCCATACATGGGATCATTATCTCCTACAAACCTCAATGTTACAACAAATGTGAATATGCCTAGTCAAAATTTTGGAACATATTTCTCGACGATAGATTTAAATCCAAGTCCAAACTTACAAATATATCAACCAAACAATCAATGGATGAATCTTCAAGCAAACAACAACATTCCACCAAATCCATACATACCAAGTACAAGTTTACCAAACATGAACATTTTAATTCCACATTTGGTAAAATTTTCGATGGATATGTTTATGAATCACACAAATGTTGTTCAAATTCCAAACAAGATGTTAATGACTCCATGTATTAGTCCAATTCAAGGTAACAACATACAAATTCAAATTTTCTTAAATCAAGGCAATGTGATTCCCAACCACAATAATATTCAATTTCAACCTATCATGCCAAATCTAAGCGTCATCCCAAATCAAAACATTTTCCAAAATCAATTTGTCTAGGATCCCATACAAACATCACAAGTATGCATTCCAAACCTATTTGAACAAAAACCAAATCAGCTATATCAAGGATGTCCAAATCAAAATTAGGATCAAATTTCACTAGATCAACTTGCTTCACTTACCAAGATAGTCGGTTCATTGCACCAAGATCAATCACCACATCTCCAAAATAAACCGCCACAAGGTCAATTCAAAGTGAAAATCTCACAAGGTAACAAAAAAAAATACACACCACTTGGGGGACCCATCGAATTGATCATGCAATAGTTGGCACAAGAAAATCTCATTAAACTCCTTGTTTATGTGGATTATCAAGAGCCCTTAGTTAAACCACCAGGGTATAACAAAAAGTACTTTTGTGGCTTCCACAAAACAAAGGGACATGCAAAATCTAATTATATTCGACTCAAAAATCTCATCCAAGATCTTATTGATCAAAAGATAATCACTATTGGGGACAATGATAGCATTGAAAATATCTCCACCACAACTATTAAAAGCAAAGATCAAGATCTATCCATTGATGAAGATGTTTCTACCTCATCCAACGATAAAATTAAAATGCATCAAGATTCACTTTTCAATCATGATCAAAATCCACCCAACAATGATTCAATTCAAGAAATGTCAACATCATTTGACCCTACGGTTGAAGACATTGACAATCTCTCTACCACAATTTTTGAAAACAATGTTCAAGACCTCTCCATTAATGAGCACATTGAACATGTTTCTACCTCATCTGATGATCAACTCACCATGCATCAAGAGCCACTTTTTAGTGATCTATTTCAAGGAGTGTTAGGATTATTTGATCCTATTGACATAATCCATGATCCATCGACCAATTAGCATTTTGAAAATGTCTCTACATTGCCTTATGAGTTAGAGGACATATCTCAAGAACTTATTCCAAAGAAAGATCAAAATATTTCACCAAGGTCTAGCAATGGTCATTTCCAAGAGATATTGACCCCCTTTGACCTCATGGTTACAAATACTAAAGGAATCCTCAAATCGACACTTGATCCAAGTCCACTCAAAGATCAAGAGGATATTGAGCCATTTCCCATGCCTAATGAAGACATCCAAGAACCCTTTGTGAGCAATCCATCCTTTGAAATTGACCCATGTCAAGAACTTGTTCCAAAGCATGTCAAAAGCAATTCCAAAATCATTCAAGATCAAGAATTTTTATCTTCGGGCTACTATAATGATCTAATGGAAACTCTCCTATCTATAAAATATGTTGCAACAAATGATCACATCCACATAGCACATACTCCTCCATCTACCCATGGGATGCTTCGTTTGGATGGACACGTAGATGATCTTCATTCAGAACAATATTCCTTTACTCCTAACATTATTACACAAAAAGAGCAGGTTATTGATTCCTACTGTCAAACTGAATTATCAACATCAGGATAAGATATATCCCAAATTCAAACTTTGGACATCATGTATGAAGACATCCAGTATTATCCACTAAAGGAAATAGTTTAGATAGAACAAAATATTCCAGAGTCAGCAGAGCAACAAATTGAAATAATGTCATCTACAGTGGTCATTTATTAGAGAATGATTACTAAACAAGACATCTCAAAACATGTAGAATCAAGGAACAAATGTGCTACTACCACCATACTGGGGGAAACTATGTCTCAAGAAAATGTCAACATAGGGAGCACAAAGAATCCTTATGATGAGACCAATGCCAATACTACAACCAACCATGCCATGAATCTTCATCCACCCATAACCCCATCCATGGATTGGGACCAACATCAAAAGGAAGATTTGAATCAAAGCACAAAGAACGTTATCAAAGAAAAAGAAGCTAAGAAGCATAGAGGACAAATCAAATACATATGGATACCAAAGAATACAAAGAAAGATTATCCCTATCAAAATCCATTAGTCAAAGAAACTATGGAAAAGAATAAAAAAGGGAAAATTTTCCATCATAGATGTCCACAAAAGAAAACGAATGCTTCTGAAGCGACGTACAAAGTATATCATGTAGTTGGTCCTAATTCCACATACACTTTTGTATCCACCCATCATTGCTCATCTTCCAAAGTTTGGAGAGTCAAAGCTTCTAAACTATCAACTAATCCATCATTTATCCCTACACAAACTTCATCCACGCCTCCACACATGATATCCAATTCTCACATTGACCATGTATTGGTAGCCACCCTTCATCATAAGGATTTTGAAGGCATTATATCGTGATGTGCGCACAAAGATAAAGTTAACCCTAGTATCAACAAAGTACATAAGGAATCACAAAAGTTGTATTCAAGTGTATGTATCTTCAAGCATCTACATCGACAACACCACGTGGTTCAGCATAAGCTTAAAATCTTTCAAAAAATACAAAAAAAAATAATAAATAATAAAAATCCAAAAAAAATAGAAAAAAGGATTGAAAATAGTAAATAAAATAAAATCGTCCTCTAGTGAAAATGACTTTGATGGTGCTTTGGTACCATGATGAAAACCTAACAAACATACATCATGTGTAGAATCAGGCATCTGCATGCACCAGTTCAGGTGGAAGCATCTCATCCCATCCATAATAAATCTATCATTCCATCCATCTTATATCCATAATAAATCCATTTCATCCATGAACCATTTATCAAATCCATTTTCATATATCTACATCCATAGTCCAAATTATCTTAATCTTGATGAAACGTTGGTGTACACTTTACACTTGCTTATGGAAAACATCTTGACATGGGTCATTTTCATTGATCCTATCCTACCCAACGTTAATCTGAGCAATGAAGCATTATCTAATGAAGTATTCCTTTATTTTAACACTTTATCTTAGTGGAAGATAATCCATATCCCTCCATCCATACACCTATCCAAGCATCCATCCATGAAATTCCATACATTGCTAGACACTAGGGGAAGATATTTATATCTTGCTTCGGGAATAAATCTTTACACATATTCTCCAACTTATCTGGTGATCCGAACATTGGAAAATCAAATTGGTCAAGCAGTTGTGATCCAAAATCCAAATCACTATCCCATTACATATTTTGATGAGAAGACATTCCTTATCAAGCTTCATCTTTCATCAAACATCAATCCAAACAATTAATATCAGTCACATCTAATGCATCCTTCAACGTCACATCAAACCATCATCACCTTAGGATATCCTTCACAATCCTTGTGTTGCTTACCACTATCCTTGCATTGTTGTGTATCCTTAACAATTTTATCATCATCAATCATCAATCAATCAAATCAATCCCTCGTCATCTTGGGATATCCATCCTAGTCCTTTTGTTGCTTAACACTATCCTTGCATTATTGTGTATCCTCAACATGTTATCATCATCAATCCATCAATCTAATCAATCAACCCTAGCTTGGTTTTCAACAAAATACCAAACAAAACATTGATATCATATCTGTATCCAAATAGTCAAAATCATGCAAAAACATCCAAAACATTAGAAAATCAAAAAATCCAAAATACATTCATAAAAATCAGAAAAATATCAAAAACATGGAATTTGAACTACGTCATCTCTAAGCTTAAACATTGGCAATACTAATCTTTGATCAGCCCTTGAGACACAAAATCCAAAAACATTCATAGAATCTCACAAAATCCAAAAACATTTGAAAAATCCAAAAACCCAAAAACAACCTCAAAACATTTCAAAAACATAAAAAACATCCAAATATTTGAAAAAATCCATGTGTCTCATTTTTCTTTCACCCGCAATAATCTCATCCATAATAAATCAATCATACCCTTCATCCTTTGGAAAAACAAATAGAAACAACTGAAACAATCAGCAAAAGCAAGCTTCAAACGTAAAATCAAAATCGAAACAACAAACTTTTAAATGCAAAATAAAACTCCTGATCATTCGCAAATATGTTAGTCAACCTTATATTAACAACCTATCAATCAACTTATCAATCCATCATCATCCTATACAATGCATGTCCTAGGATATATCGTTCTGACAATGGGCATCATTTTGGATATCACTTTGGATTCTTATCCTATCAAAACACATCTATTTGGCTGAAGGTATGAAGAACATTGGCTTGTTTGTGTACTTGATCTTTTCTTTTGATTTATCTTATTGCGCTCATTCCAATGATCTCTCGATGATGTCTACTCAAAATGATTTAGAGAGAAAGGAATGGGGCAACGATCATTATCTTTTGTATGTTGTGTTTGTTGGACATTCTTGTAATATAACCTTGTCGAATACTTGCTCTGTTAGTTGTGTATGGAAGGTGTTTTGGGCAGCTTGTTGACTATTGCATTGATAGGTTATACCTTTTCATGTTTTGGTTTGAGATGTTTGAAACTTCTGAAGTGCATCCTAGCAAAGTTTTTGTATCTTAGGTGTGAGCAAGAATACTCCTATCTATTTGTTGAGTCAAAGTCCATGTCACTAGATGCAACGCCATCTTGGTTCTTTATACCTTGATCCATCATATCTATGTGTGTTACCAAACATAAGGTAAGTAGCCATTTTTAAATCTCAATCCTTGATAAATGAAACATCATCTATCATCATCATCATCTCTAATAAAGTCTCATCAGATCATGGAATTGTTGGATCCTCTTGTCATCATCTCACTTCTTCTATCCTCTTCCACACTAACATGTTATTATGACATGTAGCCATCCTACATCCACAAACCATTAACATAATTCACATCACATCATATCATATAAGAAACGCCGATCATCTCACATGCATGTTCATCATCATAATATAGATCTATTAGTCTAAGCATCTCATAAATCATACATTTGCATAAAACATCCATTGCATAATCATATAGGCATCATCACATCATATCATCTTTTAAGTTGTTTAGGATAATATAGATTGGTTATTCTAAGCATCTTAAAACCATCTCATTTACATCATCATCACAACCATCCATACATCCATCTTAAACCTCTTTATCGTGAGATCGACCCTTAAATAAAATCTTTTCGCTTAATCTCTCGAGGGTGCAATGTACCAGTGTACTTCTTTCCGCTGGGGCATTCGAAAAAATTAGAATTTTTTTGAATTTTTTATCGTGCCAAGTTTATTCTTTGAACCAATGTAGCAAGTACATTGCTTCAAAGAGGGGAAAAATGTAGACATGCAAAATTAGCATATTGCATTTAATCAAGTCCATTCATTAAATAAATCAATCTTATTTGATTTATCTCTAAGGTCCTCCATTTAAATTAAATAAACACTATCACTATTCCCCTTAGCTAAATAAATCAAAATATTTATTTAACTAAATCTTTATCATTTTCCATCTCCTTTTTTATTTAGTTTAATCCATAAATCTAAAGCAAAAAGGTCAAATCACCTAATCTTCATTTAGGTTAACTAAATCAGGATTAAATCTAATCCTAATGCAAGTCCCATCCTCTAGCTTTTCCCACTTGCACAAATAAAGGATTTTAATTAATTTATTAAATCTCCATTTTCCATAAACATGGCATAAAAAGAGAATATTCTTCCAAATTCAAATCTCCTCCCAAATTGACATGTAAATACAACAAAGCATTTAAGAGCTCTTACTGTCTCTTACATAAGGTAAACTTAGCATTTCACTCATCTTTTCGTAATATTCAAATTTCAAATCTCCCCCTCTTTGGCACATTGACCAAAATGTGCTCATTCCTCAACCTCTCACATGTTGACAAGTGGTGCTTTATCATTGGCTTATATTTTGTCCCACATCATCTATATATTTCAATCCTCCATCTTTCTATTCTATAAATAAAGGGTTTCTCAAATGCATTAATCCTCCACAATCTTAGTATCTATCTCCACAAGTTTCTCATCTTGACTGAACAATCTTCATCATTTGACATCTTGTTCATCCATCATCAGGAGCTTATCAAAAAGGGGTTGGGAAAGGGCTACTTTTCAAATCAAAGTAGCACCAATTCCCCCATAAGATCAAGTGTAACTTGCTTTGTTTTAGAATAGGAATAGTTATCTTTGTTTGTATTTTCTCAATTATTTCATCTTTTTACTTGTTCATTAACAATGCAAATGGATTTTATGGGGAATTATTATTCTAACCTTGCATTTTGATCTAATAATTTGATTTTTTGACTTGTTCATGCAAGTTTGGAATCGGGGTTCACATAATGGCACCCACCGTGGGGCAGAAACACAAAATAGTTGATTTTGTTCACCTGTGTTTCACACATTATATAGGACTGTAAGAATCTATGTTTCTATTGATATAATATCGATTCATGTAGGGGTTTGGAATCTTTGTATCCTATACCTGCAAGAACACAACAAATTAATACATTAATAAGATCAAATGCAAGTTAGAATAGAGATTCCTAAAGAAATCCATTTGAATGTGAGAGAAAAGGAATGAAATGAAGAACACAACACACTTAAAACACAGATATCAAATCCTATTCTAAAACAAAGAAAAGTCTTAATCTCTTGAGGGAGTTGGTGCCAATTTGATGTAAAAATTGGCCCTTTCCCAACTCCAATGATGTGATGAAGATGATTTATGATGAAGAGTGATCCACTTGATGAGGACCTCCAATGTGCTCCAAGATAAAAATCTGCATAACCTAGCTAAGATTGGATGAAAATTTCTATGAATTTGACTATAGTAAGTTTACTCAAGTTGTGGATGATAAAATGAGGAATGAAGCCTCTTATTTATAGAATATCAAGTTGAAGAGATGTCAAAAATGGAGAAATGTGGGACTAAGAATCAACAAATAGCAAGGTGCCACTTGTCAACATGTGAATGGATGGAGGATGTGCATGTTTTGAAGGATGTGTCAATAAATGCATATATTTGAAATTTGAAATTGTTGAAATGACATGTAAGAGGGAAAGAAGGTGCATTAAATGCCACTTGGCTCAAGGAAAAAGGACTTTTTAGGTGGAGTAAATGCCTTGTTCGAAGGACAAAGTCCACTTGGATTTTAAATTCAAACTTGAGGGATATTCCTTTATTATGCCTTTTTGAGAGAAAATAGAGATTTAATACATGAATTAAATCTATTTTCATGTGCAAGTTGAAAAATCTAAAGGATGGGACATGGATTAGGATTAAATTAATCAAGGTTAATTAATTTAATGAGAGGTCAAAATGATGTGACATATTGATTTGGATTTATGGGTGTATTTAAATCAAATATGAGAAGAATATGATTTCAAGATTAATTAAATAAGGATGTTTGCTTTATTTAATTAAAAGAGATGATGTTAAATTAAACTAAATAAGGTTTTAATTTATTTAATTTAATGGATGGAGTTTAAAGATTTAATCAAATAAAATTGATTATTTAATTGAATAGGAATAATTAGATCAGACTGATTGATTTAATTAGCAAGAAAGGATGACGTAATTAGATAAATGATTTATTTAATTAAGAGAGGAACATTGATGAATTTAATAAAATAAAGGTATTCAATTAAATGGTTAGACTGAGGGATGATTTAGGATGAAACGGTCTTAGTTGTCAGGATCAAATGTGCAATGTCAATCAATACATTTTCTATGTCTACATTTTTCCCCTCTTTGAAGCAGTGCACTTGTTGCATTGGTTCAAAGAATAAATGGTCTCGATAAAAAGCCATTTTTTTTTATTTTAACAATTGCCTCACTACTACCCCAGCGAAGGAAATTATGGTAATATACTGCCCCCTCGAGAGATCAAACGAAAATTTTGATTTTTGGGTGACCTCGCAAAAAAAGAGGACAAGGTGCTCGACAGCTCCAGAAAAGCTCTGAGAGGTCAAAAAAATGAAATAAAACACAAAAAATGGTGCAAAATGGCCTTTAGATGAACAAAAATGGGATCAGGGGTCCAAAACCCTAGCAAGATGGTCGAACAGGGTCAAAAAACCTTAATTTTCAGGCTTAAATAGGCCTCAAGGGGCCACTTCCAATTCATTTTCACATTAAGCCTTAACAGATTTCATGATTTGAGTCTTGATACCCTGACGAGATGGCACAACGACAACTCCCATTGCATATCTTTGACTAAGTACAGTCATACAAGTGACCTCCCGTCATTGGGGTACCGGTATGTGATCCTTTCTTGAGCTTCATTTTTCATTTTACGCATTCATTTATTGCATTTAGAGCTAGGTCACTTGTAGCAGTGCTATATAGCGCCACTCAAATTTCAAACTAGACCACTTGGTCTTTTAAACTAAACCGCCATCACAAGATGGACCACTGCGGTGGAGTTTGGAGTTTGGGAACAGACTCCAAACTTTGACAGATTCGTGAAATGGAGCATTGTATTTCAAACTCTGACACCACGATGAAATTTAGAATTAGGGTTTTGGGACGCTTCAAGAAAGTGCATTGCCGTAGTGCAATTTGGGATTTGAAGGTGCCAGTGTCGTTGTTTGCAAATTTCAAACTGTGACGCCTTCACAGTTTGCAATGCTGGGCTAGTTTCTTGAATGCTCAGGATAAATTTTCCTAATGATTTTAACATGGTGACCTTTCCTGATGTAGGAGGTCGTGAGGGAGCTCTATTCTTGTGAGCACAGATCGTAGGAGATATTCAGCTACTTGCGAAATTTGACTGACAGGGAGCAGGAATAACTTTGAGAGATGGGGCTATGGTACATTTCCTATGCAACACCTATGGGAACCCATCTTGGCATTATGTCTATGCTTACCGAGAGATGGCATAGTGAGATGTTTTCCTTTCATCTTCCCACTGGCGAGGCCACCGTCACCTTGAAGGACATGTGGCGCATCCTTAGATTGTTGATACATGGTCAGTGAGTCATTTATGATATGGATGTCAGACGTGATGCTTGCCATGAAGTCTTGGCCACAGAGGATGTTATGTTTTGTGAGGGCCAGATAGAGCTAGAGTGCCAAAGGATGCTCACAACGCCCTTTCGACTAGTGATTGTTGCCATCATTTTAGGTCTTGTCGCTCTAGATCAACGAGGTTGGTACTTTAGTCTTGGCTGGGGTTTTTGTTGGGAGTGGATGGTTCATGATAGGAAAATCTTTTTTGCATGGGTTCCCATTCTTCTTGCCTCCCTTTATAGGGATTTACATGAGTATGCATATTTGGATGGCAAGGCATGGTGTAGGTGTCACACTCCTTCATGTGTGGGCATGGGAGCATATCTTCGTTCTTCAGTTGTGGGTTGTTCCAGTGTCGGTCGGGCCTGATGATCCAATGGTTTGGAATTACAAGGGTGGTTTGTCCTTCACACACATAGGTGAGCACAAGATCCCTCACTGGAGGAGGGTCATTGATGAGATGATAGTGTTCACATGGCGTCTATACCTTGGTCGGTCCAAATGGGTTGATGATGTTCATCAGTTGTTCTTTGCCTGCCAAGATCAGCTCATGCAGGGGTGGGAGCACACTATGGTCGAGAGGTATCTACTGGGACAAGTTCAGTGCTAGTTTGGCGAGGTATAGGATAGGCCAAATGATGACTACATGACTACGTGGCCATTTTTTCTTGCATAATATTGCAGGGTGTATGGGGGCAATACATTCATACCTCTAAGGTAGTGGAAAATTTTAGGTAGCTGGTGGCCCAGCCATGGGCATATGATCAGGGGGTCGTAGATCCAGGAGTGACTCAAGTGTATAGAGATTGGCTTTGACTGCCTCTACGTTTGACAATTCTAGGTGTACCCTTCATTCGACAGAGAGCTAGGGGGAGGGGGCCAGGTCCAGCCAGCACAGGTTCAAATGGATCAGCCTCACATGTAGGACCGGGATTAGGGGCTAGAGGGTGGACATGATAGGCACAAGGATCAGGTTGCCACACCACCATGAGCTAGGGGTGAGGACCAGCCTCATGTGTAGCCTCTGCCAGTACAACAAGCGGGTCAGCTGGATCTGAGGGATGGGTAGATATTACAGTTGCAGGCCTAGGTCCAGGCCTATGTAGAGAGAAATTAGGCAATTCTATAGAGGCGAGTTGTAGAGTTACAAGCGGTCATAGAGATGGGCCACATACAACAGCTAGAGAGTATGGTGGCTTCCTCCTCTCACAACACACTACCTCTTCGCTCATACAAGGAGGCCATCCAGGAGGCAGATTACTATCAGTTGCTTTACCATCAAGTCGTACCTACAGTAGCCCAGGCCCTAGATTATTCACAGTGGACTAGCCATGGATCGATAGAGGGTCACATGGTGACAGAGGCGAGGGCAGCAGACAAGAGGGTTAGATCTCTTTTTTGTTTTATCGAGATATTATTCTTTCATGCCATATGGGCCCCTTTTTTATAGCCCATTGGGCCTTTTTGTACTCTTTGACATACACACATGTATAGTGATCTGATTATTATTTTGTACTATGACAATTACTTGATGATATATATGAGATGATGATGTTGATGTGATGTGTCATGTACCATTTATTTATTATGCATTTATGGATGGTTCTATTTCTATATGTTATGCAATAATGTTATGGTGTTATGTGATGGATATACTATATATGGATGCATTTCTTTTTGATGGTGTATGTGTTATGTGATGGTTATGTGACTAACAAATCTATATTATGCCTCTAATGAATGATGACATATGATATGTGATATGGGTGGATTTTATGATGGTACATTTCTCTTGTAGTACCTTTTCATGTATGATTTTATGATGGTGCAATCTATATGATGATTTTATGTATGTTGATGCAAATGTGATGATTTATGAAATGATTTATTTTTCGATATCCTTTTCTGTTATGATGATGATGATGATGTGAATTCAGTGATCATGATATGCGGCTATGCAATGATGAATGTATGTGATTTTCCATATATGTTATGCACTTATGACAATGTTATATAATGATGTGATGTGATGTTATAATGAAATGATATGTTATGCGAAATGGTATGGAGATGATGATTTATGATATGCAAAATGATATGTGAGTAATGAACCTATGATGTATATGTGATGGCATAATGAATGCTTTTATGAGATGTTTTATATGATTATGGATGGATGTATGCACTTAATGCAATGGGTTCTTTATAATGCTTATGTACCTATTATGCTTTGTTTAATTATTCACTAGATGCTTATAATGATATGGGATGATTTATGAAATGTTTATGCAAAATGATTGCAATGTGGTGATTTATGAGATGTTCTATTATGATATGGATGGATGATGGATGATATGCATGTTTATGCTGATGTATGCTTTATGCAAATGGATGCAAATTCCTAACCTATTTATGTGATACGATGCTGGTTATATGATTATGCAATGGATGATGTGATGGGTTATTTATGTTTTCTATAATTACATAAGAGATGGTTATATGCAAATGTGTATGTAATGTTATGATTATAAGATGCTTAGAATGCCCACCTTCTAGTGCCAAAATGTGAACCAATATCGTATACCTACAAAAACACAACAAATGAACACATTAATAAGATCAAATACAAGTTAGAATAGAGATTCCTGAAGGAATCCATTTGAATGTGAGAGAAAAGGAATGAAATGAAGAACACAACACACTTAAAATAAAGAAAACTCTTAATCTCTTAAGGGATTTCGTTCCAATTTGATGTGAAAATTGGCCCTTTCCCAACTCCAATGATGTGATGAAGATGATTGATGATGAAGAGTGATCCACTTGATGAAGACCTCCAATGTGCTCCAAGATAAAAATCTGCATAACCTAGCTAAGATTGGATGAAAATTTCTATGAATTTGACTATAGTAAGTTTACTCAAGTTGTGGATGATAAAATGAGGAATGAAGCCTCTTATTTATAGAATATCAAGTTGAAGAGATGTAAAAAATGGAGCAATGTGGGACTAAGAATCAACAAATGGCAAGGTGCCACTTGTCAACATGTGAATGGATGGAGGATGTGCAAGTTTTGAAGGATGTGTCAATAAATGCATATATTTGAGATTTGAAATTGTTGAAATGACATGTAAGAGGGAAATAAGGCACATTGAATGCCACTTGGCTCAAGGAAAAAGGAATTTTTAGGTGGAGTAAATGCCTTGTTGGAAGAACAAAGTCCACTTGGATTTTGAATTCAAACTTGAGGGATATTCCTTTATTATGCTTTTTTGAGAGAAAATAGAGATTTAATACATGAATTAAATCTATTTTCATGTGCAAGCTGCAAAAGCTAGAGGATGGGACATGGATTAGGATTAAATTAATCAAGGTTAATTAATTTAATGAGAGGTCAAAATGACGTGACATATTGATTTAGATTTATGGGTTTATTTAAATAAAATATGAGAAGAATATGATTTCAAGATTAATTAAATAAGGATTTTTTGATTTATTTAATTAAAATAGATGATGTTAGATTAAACTAAATAAGGTTTTAATTTATTTAATTTAATTGATGGAATTTAAAGATTTAATCAAATAAAATTGATTATTTAATTAAATAGGGATGAGTAGATCAGACTAATTTATTTAATTAGAAAGGAAGGATGACTTAATTAGATAAATGATTTATTTAATTAAGAGAGTGAAATTGACGAATTTAATCAAATAAAGGTATTCGATTAAATGGTTAGACCAAGGGATGATTTAGGATGAAATGGTGTTAATGGTCAAGATCAGATGTGCAATGTCAATCAATACATTTTCTATGTATACAAAAAGAAACATCCAAATTGTTTTTCCCCTCAATTAACCAACTGGGAAAGCTACAAATTCAAACATTTTTGGTTGCTTATAACATATTGTCTACTCTGAAGTTTGGAATTAGTATAGGCAACTAAAGGGTTGAATTTGAAGCCTTCTTAGCTAGTCAACTGAGGGAAAATCCAGTCTAGATGCTTACTTGCATTTTGAAATGAGCCACAAAGGGAATGCTTTGTATATATGGATATATATGTTTGCGTACATGTATATTTTTAAATGTGGAATAGAAAATTCAATATATATATACCAATTGTAATGCAATGTCATAGGAGGAACTAAATGAAATATTGAATGTTGCAATAGGGAAAAGTTCACTACAAAATATCCAAGAAAATATATTGATTCAGTTACATTCTCAAAAGAGCCATTTTGGCATTATAAATATGTTACACATACTGCACGATTAAATGTTGGCCTCTTGAAACAAATATAAACTTCAAACAAATAGCACATAAGCTAAAGATATAAAGTTGAAGAGATAAGAGAACTATTACAAAAACACTTAAAAGCCACCAAACTATTTTTTCCTCCATGCCTATACAAAAAAAATTTCAACTTCCCAAATCAAATATGTAATCCCAACTCTTTATGATGTTCCTTATTTTATTTAGTGTATGACAATAGTTGTATGGTGCAAGAATCTCTACAAAATGTGTATAATTCCATAGGCTTAATTGTAAATTGAAGAATGCAACTTTCCCTTTTTTTTGTAGTTAAAACTGCAAGCCCATTTAGCCAACTGTTACATACATTACTTGTGTTGTCTAAATATATTTTATTGTATTCTTTCCCCCTATTGAAAATCTCTATTTAATGTTTGGTTTCAATATTCTCTTATTTTCTATGGTTCATGAGTCTTTTCCTAACATTTCTTTTACAATTTCCCTATTTCTCTATAATATTTAGTGCCAAATAGTGGAGCTTGAATTTAGAATATATGTATATACATATGTAACCATTCAACTAGGATTTTATGTATTGCTTTTGGTGAAGCTTCCACTAGTTTGCTGCAAATTGTAGCAAAAGACCTCTACATGGTGTAGGACAATTTTGAGGCTACAACATGCCCTCTTGCTGTTATGAAAGGTCTTTTTTGTAGACCTTCCCTTGTACAAATATGTTAAGTATGGGTTTTTTATCATTCGTGATGTGTCATGGTAGGAGAATAATTATATGAGGTGACCCTAAATCTTTTTATGTAAAAAAGACCTTACCAATTTCTTTGAACTTATAGATAGAAAACAAAATTTGAAACATATTGATACAAGATTCAACCAACATCCTTTACTGGTAAATATTGAAGAGAAATAGAGAATTGTATAAGAGGTATTAGACACATCCTTTACTGGTTTCTCAATTTTAAATTCAAGAAAAATTATTTGCCACTAAATATTATAGAGAAAATAGGGAAATCGTAAAACAACTATTAAAAGAAAAGTTAAAAATCATAGATGAGTTGGAGCCCACACTAAACGTTTTCATAGAATACAAGTAGCTTGTGTAAAACTTTGTTTCTCAATTCAAATTTGAAGCTACATTATCTGGCATGAAACCCATATTAAATAGAACTAATAAAGCCAATGAGTACCAATAATCTGTACACCCTCCCCACAATGGCATAGGCTTAATCATACATTCAAGCTGCATCACCTGGCAATAAATTTTGCAGTCAAATAGAGAATTTGAAAAAGAGTTATTGCATGAAAAATCTTCTTGTCGGCCAAACCGATGGGGAACCCATCAAAAAGTTCAAACAAATAAATTGAACACATAAAAGAGATATTAGAAACAATAACACTTACCATCCACCAAACTAATTTTATATCCAACATGCTCATAATTTGCGAATGGTCCTATATTAATGCGTCCAATGACACAGATGCATACAGATAACCAAAACATTAAATGGAGGCCAATAAAAATACTAACCCTAAGCAATTTTATTGAGAAAACAAACAAGATTCAACTACAATTGATTCTATGATAACAGGTATAATGCCAAAAATGGACAAGGATAAACTCATTCGCATCCCAAGCAAGCGCTTGTAAAAAAATATGCACATTATGTGAAAGGTGGACAACAGGAAAAATAATATCACGCAACATATTGGTGCAAGACAAGTAGTCTATGTAACATATGTAACAGTTGTAAGACATATTAGGATGATACTTACGAATCATATGTATGTCATTCTCTAGTGTTTTCCTTTTTTTTTTTTACAATTTTCCTATTTTTCTATAATATTTAATGCCAAATAATGCAGCTCAAATTTAGAACATATTCATGTATATATGTATATATATGTGTACATATATGTATAACATATATATACATGTTACCATAAGAGCCATTATAGTTAAATGTTCTTTCTTTCGTTGTTGGTCTATTGTTTTCATTATCTGTGTATATCTTTGGCATTGCAGCCATTACCATAGGAGGAATTGTAGCTACTTGTGTGGAGGGTTTAGGGCTATATGAAACTATTGACATATTGGAGATAAAATTACGCTGGTGGTTGTTTAGTGTTAGTCTAGTAGTAGGGAAAAATTTAAGAAATCCCCCCTTGGTGAAGGTGTAAAATCCTAGCAAATCTTGTATACTTCACCATAAAAATATTAATTTTAGTGGCGAATTTTTTCATTTTTTGTGAAAAAAAAAAATGTCCATTGGTGAATCTTTTCTAATCGTTAGAAGTCTGTGGAAAATCTTGACGAAATGAAATATTTTTAAAACCACTAAAATTTTTCCATTGGTGATTAAAATATTTTTTCAAACCAAGAA
Organism: Sequoia sempervirens; assembly: GCA_007258455.2. Lineage (NCBI taxonomy): Eukaryota > Viridiplantae > Streptophyta > Pinopsida > Cupressales > Cupressaceae > Sequoia > Sequoia sempervirens. Next base: position 172,121,406 of record VDFB02000013.1, on the reverse strand, counting down.
AATATTTCGATTGGCAAATTAAACCTATTTTCAAACCAGAATAACTAATTTTGTTGGTGATTAAAACTTTTTTTCAAACTAAAAAATAAAATTCATTGGAAAATTAAACCTATTTTCAAATGATTAAGAAAAAACAATTGTTTAGTAAGTGAAGAGGTGCGAAAGTTTCCATAAAAAGTGAAGCATTTATGAAGTTTTTTTTTCCGACACTGGATGTATGTTTCAAAATCGACATTAATGGAGATGGCTAGAAAATTGAGATGTATTAAAGACACACATCTCATGTATCCGGTCGATGGTGGGTGGTTGTCTAGAGGCCTGTGCACCAAAGAAACAATGGAGGCCAGTTTCACCTTGACATCACGAAGGAAGCTGGTCCCTTTTGTTGGCAAAGCGTCTATGAAGTGGCTACGGGGTTTATTTCTCTTCAAGGATGTGCATGTGGTGCAAGCAATTCAATTTATTTTGGGTAATGGCTTTGAAAAATTAAAGCACAGATACAAGACCAATATGGATATTTATTCATTGGTCATGGCTTGGGGTTTGGATTTAGGAGAGCCAGTGGATGTAGTGAGGAAAGTCATGAAAACTCTAGTTCACAAAGATTTTTTAGAGGATATGGAAGGCATTCTGGAATGGGCGATACCAAGTGTGGGGCTTGTTAGGGTTGAAGGCATGGATGGTGGAGGCCCAGAGCTCATGGATTTAAATCATCTCTTTATCTAGTGGCCAAAAGGACGCACCAAAGCTCTGTGGCGAGAAGGTGTGGAGCATGGGTGGTAAGCACTCAAAATATGAGTCGAGCTAATGGAGGTCGAGGAGGTCATAGAGAATCTCAAATACATCGCAAAAGAAGAGATGTGTGAAAAGAAGGGTTTGTGTCCGAGGAAGAAGATGAAGTCATTAATGGAGATAGAGCCATTAGAGATGGGTAATTCATCGAAGGCGTCTGAGTAGTAAAATATTTTTAAAGAAAAATAGATTACTGTACTAAATCTTGTCTGTGATTTTTTTTTTTGGGAGTTATGCCTGGATTTGCATTGTAATTGTAAAACACCTCGGGGCACGAACAATGGTTGGAAGGGTAGATTTCAGGCAGGTATGATTAGGGATAATTTGATATGTTGGAAATGGAAAGTATGTTGATTAATAATATTTTTTGGTAGTTGATGGATGAACATAAATCCAAAGTACATTTTATAGCATTAGTTTAGAATTGGAATAATTCTTTCTAAAGAATATTTTATAGCATTAGTTTAAAATTGGAATAATTTTTGGTAGTTGATGGATGAAGATAAATGTAAAGTATATAATAATGTTTATGATAAAAATATAAATTAGTTTAGAATTGGAATAATTCTTTCTAATTTCACTTTATATTAATATATATGATTTATTCAACAACATTTATTTTATAGCATTTTGTTTACAGTGATTCTCAGCTTTGATTTTTTCAAGATAATACAACATTTGGTTTCATTGGTGAACATGTTGAAATTTTATTTTCCTTTTACAAATAATTTATGTTTTTAGATAGATGAATTTAAGGATTAAACTATAAAAAAAAATCAACATTTATTTAATATGTATTATTAATGAAATCAATAACATTTTAAATTAAAAGATTTTATATAAAAAAAATATAAATTAAATATTTTTTTGACAGTTAAATTTTTTCATAAAATGTAAAGTGACATGCATTTAAATGTGTGATAGGTTGAATATATGCGTTAGAAAATGAGAAAAAAACTAAAGAGTGCAAATAAACACCAAAACAACCTACACCTCAAGATTAGCCTAAGTTGGAATCAACACAAGATAAAAACAACAAATAGAACTTTATACCTTGTGTCGAATCGATCCTTTGGTTGGCCCTTCGATCTTTGATGTGTATGCTCCTTGGATGGCAAGATATGCAAACTAGATGATGATGTGAGGATGGATGGAGATGGATAAAAGCATGAAAATGGCTAAGTGTAGATTGAGAAATAAAATTGCAAGAGTTTGGCTAGCAAAATGATCTCCCCTCAAATGAGAGAAAAGAAGGGGTATTTATAGAGATTTTGGAAATCTCTAGGGAAATGGATGGCCAAGATTGAGCCACCAATGATCAAGATGTAGGGCTAAGGTGAGTTGAGAACTCACAAGCCCTCACATCTTGACATGTGGCATGTGATATAGCCCTAAGAGGTGAAGTGGACATGAAGTGGAAGGATAGTACATGACATGGAGGGGGTACAAAGTACCTTGGGATTGGACAAGATCTCCTCATAAAGGAGGCACTTGTCCCCATGTGGGTGAGAGGACATGTCAGGAATTAAAAATTTCTCAAATATCCTTATGGGGAGAGGGGAAAGAATAAAGAATAAAGAGAGGACATGTGGGAAGAAGTGAAGGAATTAAAAATTCCTTTTTAGTGCATTGGGGGATTAAAAGGTGAATTAAAAACTCACATGGGGAAGTGGAGTGCCTTGCCCAAAAGGAGAAAGCCTTTAATAGGGTTGACTTAGTTAAGTGATTAGGATTGTGCAAGTACTTGATTAGACTAATTATTGACATATTACAAGAGGGTTAGATTTCACATGTGACTTGATGTGACAAGTCAAAGATCACATGGGGAAGAGAAAAAAGGAATTTAATATTCCTTGGAAGGATAAAAGGAATTAAAAATTCCTTGAGAGGTTGATTAGACTAGTTAATGAAGGATTAGAGGAGGGTTAGGTGGCTAAGAGAGATTAGAGGCCAACTTGCAAAAGTTGGAGGATGTGACACATCCTAATCAAGGATTAAGCATGTGCACACCCTAATGATGAGATTAGAAGATGGATTAGGATTAGATAAAAATGATGGAGGATGTGACATAAAGGGAATTAAATAAATGGCATATTTATTTAATTCATTTGATGAAAGGGGGAAGATATTTAATTATTTAACTAGATACCTTAGGGATTAGAAGAAATTTAGAGGTATTAATTAAATAATAGTGATATTACTTAATTAATGTGGATAAGGTGATGTTTAGATGAAAATGGATAAATTTGGATAAATCAAGTGTCCAAATTTAGGTGTCTGCAAAATGAATAAAACTATCACAAAAATTTCATATGATAGGTAGTGGCGGTCGTCAAATTCCAGGCCTGGTTGAGAGGTAATAATTTTCCAAATTCCACACATATCGATCTTAATTACCCATCAATCCTTTAGTCATGTCCACTTGCTAAAATATGTCTACGATCTTCACTTCATAAATGCACCGCCCTTGCCATGTTTCCTATCTTAATTCACCAAAGTCAAGGTTTTGGTGCTTTTCCTAACCTTAGTTGCAAGTCTTTCTTGGTCATCTATGTAGTCAGTGGGTCAGAAGTTTTTACAACTTCAAAACTTCAGACTTTGGTTCTAAGGTTCCAAGTTTCAATGACCATGCAACATTATGGACCACTACAGTTTGATGAATTTTTGATGGACAACTATAGCTGCATTCCAGAAGTATATCTCTCATGCAATAGATTTGCAAATTGAAACCTCTAGAGTTACACTAGAACCATTAGATGTGAACATGTGGGGAGATCAAGGATCATCATCATGGTAATGAACCTGATGGGTTGGATTTTGGCAATGAGAAATAGAAGAAATTAAGTGGCAGAAATATGAATGTGTAGAAATTTTGTTTTAAAAGAGGGACCGCCTATGAACAACGTAGGACAAAGGCTTAAAAATTTAAGAACTTTTTACACATAGGATGTAAAGGAAAATCAATATAACCACGACCATTCGATGAATATTTTATGGACGGTTGTAGTTGCATTTCAGAAGTAAATCTCTGAAGTAGTAGACTTACGAATTGAAACCTCTAGAATAACACTACAATTGTTATATGCGAACATGTGGTGAGATCAAGGCTCATTTCTCTCTTTTCAATGCCTTGGCGTATTACATTTCATTTAATTGAAATTCTCAATATTTTAGTTTTGAACATGTGAAGCGATACATTGGAAAACTCATAGCTTTAATGAAACAATATTTGTAATGATTTCATATTATTTGAGTGGCACTGGCAATGTTGACTGGAGTCTAGTGATTTTGGCAGCTAGTCAAATTGAGGTACAATTTGCATGTAGCCAGACATCAATCAAATTAAACATTTTCATTTTTAATTGTACATGTAAGGCTTAAGATACACGAATTGACTAAGTTGGTTTTTTGGTTTGCGTGAATCAAGCGGGTATGTGTAGGATCCTCATGGAAAAAATAGGCCCTTAAGTGGCAAAATTTTTAGAAAAATCAGTGTTAGGCAAGTTGACGTAAAGATTTGAATAAGTTATATATATTATTTCAAAAATATGTAAGAATAGAATCTATAAAAAATTGAATGTAGTTTCTAAACTACTAGGTTTATTTAAAAATAAATAAAATCTATTTGGTGAAAATTTGAAATTTCAATGCAGTAGTACTTAAATTTTAGGGAAAAAATAGGAAGTAGGTGTCTATCTAACCACCCTAACCATAATAAAATGATAATATTTTTTTATAAGATTTTATATATAAGTGGAGGACTCATGTCTGGATGTGATGCATATTTTTTTGTAATTTTTTCCAAGTAAATAATTAATTATGATTTTTTATTACAACTTTTAAAAAATATAAAAACTCATATGTCTAACCACCTTAACTTGGTCAAAACTTCATGATTTTTTTTAAATTTTTTTTTATCGTATAGGATGTGAACCATAGAATGTGATGCATGTTTCAGATTCAAAAAATGTGATACCGTTTGAAAGTTATAGATGTTTTTCAATCAGCCTATCGATAAGGACTTTAGTCATAATTCTAATAGAAAATGAATAATAATTATTTATTAAATTCAAACTAAAGCATAATTTATATTGGTGGAAAGCTTAGAATCTCCTCTAAAAACCCTTTTCATTTCAACAATTTTGGGTAAGAAAAAAGTCATTAGCCACATACCCTACAAATACCCATAATATTGCCACTTTTTGGCCCATCATGATCCTGCACATACCCAGGCCGATAGCGGTACTAGTGGCCCATAATTTATTAAATAGGTTTAGTAATAGTGATAATAATAATGTGACATTGTAATTAAGTTGTAATAAAATAAATGGTTATAAATTTATAGTAAAGAGTTATTTTCTAAGTTTAGTGTCTATGAATCTATTCAAATCAATTTTTTTTCCTTTCAAAAATTAAGTATTATATATTTATGAAATAATTGCATGCAGATTTAAAAGTAAAACATAAAGCAATACAAATGAAAAAATAAAGTTGTCATCAAAGAGTTATTTTTTGAGTTCAGTGTCTATGAATCTATTCAAATCATTTTTTTCCTTTGAGAAATTCAATATTATGTATTTATGAAATAATTGCATGCAAAGGTGGAGTAAGTAGCCATTTATCACATTGCATTTGCAAAATTTGAAGTAGTGGTGGAAAATTCCAGAAAGGTGAGTTGTGGGCGAGGAGTAAAATGGAAATGTTGTTTGCATTGGACATGGAGAAGCAACAGTAGGCCTTTAGAGGGAAAATAACCAATAAGCAACTACAGGGGTTGATGAATTCAACCCATCCACTCAATCTCTTGGTAACCAAGCAGGTGGTTGGGCCTAAATTTCTGAAGGATTATCACAGAGCTAGAGCAAATACTGAGATCTTGGCAATGTTCTTAGCAATCCTTTTGCATATGGGGTTCTCGAAAGAGATAAGCAAAAAATTGACCCAAATGGTCTTCGTGCATACATGGCTGGGCGACATTGATGAGATGCTAGATAATGTGGATGAGAATAGGAAAATCCCCATGCCACAAAACTACTATATAATGTGTATGAGAGGGAAAGAGGTAATGAAGTTTCCTTTGGTCTAAACCATCGGGCTAGAAGGATTTCAAAAATTGTGGGCTGAAAGGGACCGTAGCATTTTCTTTCTGCTTAAGGAAGCAAAGTTGATGGCCAATCTCCCGTGTCGGTGGGAAATGAGATACGAGGAGGACGAAGGTATAGAAGAGGAAATTGTAGGGGTTGATGATGATGATTGGTACCTTGGAGATGTAGAAGAATGGCTTGCGAATGATCCCAGGGACCCGGAGGAAAAGGCCAAAAGCCCAACACACCATAAATGTTGAGCAGACTTCCCGATGGTTGCAAATTGCAAGGCATACCTGAAACACATAGAGTTAGAGAATGATGATGAATGATAAAGTCTAGTTGGGTATGATTTCAAAGTTTTTTTTTGAATAGCAATAGTAATAGTAATAGGGTAATTGAGTCAGTCCTGAGTCTTGGATTGCATGTACTAAAATTCAAGCCAATTTTGTAATGAATTATGTAATGCATGAAAATCTGGGTGGGCTAGCTAATCAGGGAAGGTCACTTGATAGAAAAGGCCTTTAGGGTGGTTTTTTGAAAAATAGAAACTCATGTAATCCTTTTTTGAAAATCAATACAGGGTGCTACCTCTAGTAGTGTTTTACCTAGCAAAAAAATAATAATTACATGCAGATTTAAAAGTAAAAGATAAAGAAATACACATGTATTACACTTACGTTTTCACCAGCGTTCCAGCAGAAGGTTGGCACTTGCACTTAAATTTGTATTTGTACTATGTAATAATGTGACATTGTAATTTAGTTGTAATAAAGTAAATGGTTGTGCTATTAATTTGGCATTGTAATTCCTTTTATTAAGTCCTTTGCAACATTAAGTGTTACTATGTTATTAATGTTTGTGCTATTAATGTGAAATTGTAATTCCTTTTATTAAGTCCTTTGCAATTGCAACATTAAGTTTTACTATGCTTAGTGCTATTAATGGTTGTGCTATTAATGTGACATTGCAATTCATTTTATAAAGTCCTTGATAATCTAAGCACATTAATGGTTAAAAATATAAAAACTTTAAAACACATGTTTATTATTTATATCATAAATTACTCAACCATTTGATGAACATTAGATGTATGGTTTTAGACTCAAAATAAGCGAGCAAAGCAAGCTTAGTCACTAGGCCTCCGAGTTTTCTAACCATGTGACATGTCACATTGTCACAAAGTTCTAAATTTTCATAACTACTTGGTTCCCCAACTTTGTTCACTTTGTTGAGTAACTTAAGTTCATGCATATGTAACCTTTGAGTTACAGTGTGTGAATTTAGTCAGTGGGTCAAAGGTTTCAAAAAAATTGAAACTTTAGACTTTGGTTTTGAGGTTCCAAGTTTCAGCGACCATGTGACATGATGGACTTATCTTACCTTTCAAAGGCATCGTCATCTAACATCTCATTGAATGCTATGTATGGAATAAACTTGAGTTGTCTTTTCAATAATTTTCAAAAGAATGGAGGTTTAAAGGCTATCTTTTCGAGGTATGAAATTGAATGCCGCATTTAAAGTATGTCTTATAAAAAAATAATGGCATAAGTGGGTGGAAAAGTTGTACTCAGAAATTTAGCCTACATTCTCGTTCTTTGCCAAGGCTAGTACTTATCAAGTGAAAACATTCTGTTTACTCAAACTTTTAGCCTGCATTCTTGTTCTTTTCCAAGGCTAGTACTTCTCAGAATATCATGTGCAAACATTCATTCTTCGTGAATTTGTGCTCATGCAAAGTGAACATTGGTTCGACGTAAGGGATATAACGCCCAGACCTTTTAAGTTAGACAAATTTTGGGTGCACCTGGAGAGGGATGACAAGTTTGATTTGGATATAAAACTCTCAAAAAGTAGGCTAACTTAGGCTGGAGGCTTTCCAAAAGTTATGTTGAGTGTGGACCAAATAAGTGCATGTGCGAGAAGGTACATTCCACAAACATGAGAAATTAAAGCCACTAACAGAACTGTAATTACAAATATTTCTCTTGAAGTTATTTCCCACGTGTGGGGGATTCCAGAAAGGGAACCTATAGAAGACATGTCTATCATAGTGGTAGGTGAATTTCTCAAAGCGAATAAGGACTGGTGTAAGAACTCCATGGCCAAAACCTGGTTGAAGTCTAAAAAGAAAGGAAAGTTGCAACTACCGAGTAAACTCAAAATATTGCAATTTAAGGGAGAAATTGCAAATACTATTGCTTTATTGCACCACATTATTGGGAAGGCACAAGTGGAGTTATTTGAGGTCTGGATGTGTCAGTTTATCTTGATAGTCTATGATGAGAACATTTTCATTAGCTGGGATGAAGTTATTTGCTTCCATTTGAATGAGAAATTAATTAATTTCCATAAAACTACTACTTTATGTATGTGTTCTTTCCTGACATACATTGTAGGTAGTCAGAGGTCCTTTTGGCCTGGGTTGGAGTCGAAAGAAACCCCAACTTCTGATATGCATGTGTATAAACGATTTCCTCAGTTCACTAAACAATTTGGAATGGGTGATTTTTGTCGTGTTAATGATGCATTTTTAATAGAGGTCGTGAGGAAGCTAGATGGAAATCCAGAAATGCGCCTTCCCCTGAATTGATTTCTCTTGTATCAAAATTTGGGAGTTTTTATATCCAATTTGATAAATTTTCCTATCTGAGAATAAGGTGTTTTGAGAAAGCCCCATTTAAATTACCTTGATATCCTCAAGATTTACTAATATTTATAGAAGTTTGTCAACAAATGGCCATGGTTAATATTAAGTATATGAACATGGAGAAACGAGGGTATATCCTCCCATTAGAAACCCCTTCTTTTGTGTGCAAATCAAACTAGATGGCCAAGGTAGCTGAAGGAATTCTCAAGGAATATAACCTCTAGAATCTATCTATGAGAGCTAATTTTGACAATAAGGGTTTTGTGAAGAATAATATCTATGAAGGGAGCTTATATTGGCATCACCCATGTAATGAAGATTTCTGGGAAGATTGTATCAATGAGAAGGAAGTTTTGAGAAGAGAGTATATGAGGCTAATGCTAATAAAAATATAGGCTTTCGTTTTGTCATTTCACATTCCTGAAAAATGTAGTTGAGGATTCAACAATCGTAGATCTTGCATATGAAAAATTGCCTGATAAATCCCACCCTAGGGTTGATTGGAGCCAAAGTGAAATTTCAGATATGAGGGTGTGTGCTGCCTCAGTGCTTAAAAGAACTCAGGACTAGTTGGATGGGAAATGGTGGCAAGTTGTTGGTCCTATTCAACAGCCTAAGTCATCACAAAAGAATGAACAGGGGTCTACGCAAGAATCTAGTGCAAGTGTATCATCAGAGAAACCCTTTGTGAGGTCCTCTAGTGTAAATTCTTAGTTAGGAGGTGATGGTGATAGGCCAAGAGAAACAATCAATTTGAATAGCATATGTGAACAAGATAGTGTGCTTTCTCCTACCCCTAAGAAAAAGACCAATCAAGGAAAACTTGTAACTACAGATTCTAAAGCTATCTATAAACATATCACTAAAGATAATATATTTCCTCCTTTTTCTGACTTTGAATTTCCCTCTTCTCCGCCTCTGGTTGATAATCCACTTATCACTCCTAACGCTCTTAAAGAATCTATTAGTGGAAATGAAGATTTTGGTTTGGTAGTAGCCTCCCGAAGATAGCTGAAAAAAGCAGTGGAGAAGAAGAGAAAGCATATTCCTACAATGACAGTTGGAGTGGATATAGTTTCAAAGTTACTTCAAAGCTCTTCAAAACCTAAGAAAGCCAGGAGGATGTCAAGGATGGTGACTAATTCTACTTTCGGAAATCAAATGTTAGAAATTGTTGAGCCTGTGAAGGATTTAAATGAATATGAAATAACAGAGGAGGAATACAAAGTCACACATGTTGATATGGGGCCTCCAACACTGGAAGGTGATATGTAGCATGCCAATTATTCAATCAATACCTTGATTAAAAGAGTGAAAGAACAGAGGAAAGAAAATATAAAACTGGAATATCAAGTCCTCACATTGAGTAACTTTATTTCTTCCATGACCATTCCTCCTACATCTGATGAAGCCTCAAGTTCTCAAGTAGAGGGCATCGATGTGCTCACCATAAAGAAAATTAAAAAGAATTTGAGTTATTCCAGAGCAATTTGTGAGGGGATCGATAAAATATCTCAAGAGGCTATCTTCTTTCTAAATAAATATGTGCTCTTTTACACTCGACTTGTTAAGAAGAGCGGGGAGTTGGTAACAAAACTTTAGTATCTCAGAAAAGATCAAACTAGTCTCTATGTTCTCTCTCAAGAAATGAAAGAATTGAACTCTATGGATTTGAAGATATTAATTGGTGAGGAAATTGTGAATAATCCTAAGGAGCTAGACCCTTCCTAGTCCGTTTCATTGGAATGGAAATTGAATATATATGATAATTTGGTGAGGGAAATTAATAATACACATGATCAATATTATGAAATTTTGGTGGAAGCTAAAAAGATTGTCATATTCTCAGAGTGGAAATTACTAATGAGTTTGATGAAAACATTCTAGATATAAAAGAGATCTCTCTGAAGTTTAGAGAGATATTCAAGAAAGAAATAGTTGATCCTGCTATAGTAACATGGGAGTCCTCAAAAATTAGTGGAATGGAGATCCACCTGAGGACTTGTAAATGTAGAGAAGAGAAAAGATCTCAGATGTTGGTTGAGTGTGAAAAGACTTTGATCACATGGAGAACCATGTTATAGATTACTACAACTCCAGGAAGAAAAAAAATCACCACAATTGTCACCAAGTACCAGGAATATAGGCAAAGAGTAAAGGCAAAGGAGGTGTTACTGAAGGAGAAGGAGGCATAAATAATTGAAAGCGAAGCAGTGGGTGTTGGGAGTGGGACCGCTATTTTGTTTTTTTTTATGTTATTTTCTTTAATTTGGATCTCTTGATACCTCAAAGACTTTTTATTTTAATTTCTAAAACAGTTGTCTTCAAGAAACCGTTATCAAGACAAAAAATTTAAAACTCTATATTTACCAATGGATTGTCTATTATTGGAATGATAGATTTTTGGATAGTTTCATTGTTGTGGAATGTTTATCTATGAATAAATATTTTATGGTGATGGATGCGTTAGGATTTTTCAGTATAATTTAGGTGATTTGGTAGTTTAAGCTTTTATTGTTTAAGTTGGGTAGATGCCTTTATATGTTATTTATGTTGAACTATTAGCTTCTATTAGCTTATAACTTATAAGTTATGGATGTTGAAATATTAGCTTTTTTTCAAGGAATGGATTAATAATATTCCTTTCAGTTATTTATCAAAGATTGTGTGAATAGAAATGCAATAGGAATTTATAAGTAGTGTGATACGTTTTGTTCTTTAAAAATGATGTAGAATCACATATCAAATTCAATACCATGGAATACAATATATTTTTTTTGGCTTTTCCTAACCTTAGTTGGTAGTCCTCGGAGTTTTATAACCTTGTCATGGAGTTCTAAATTTTCATAACTTCGTGATTCCCTGACATGGTTGATGGTTCACTTTGTTCAGTCGCAATTCTTTCCTGGTCAACTTTCTACTCAGTGGGTCGAAGGTTTTGAAAACTTCAAAACTTTAGAGTTTGGTTCTAAGGTTCACTTTGTTGAATCAAGAATGGAAAAGAGATAAAGAAAACTTATTATTATAACTGATAACACTATGAAGAAGAAATGATCACTCACCTTTTAAGTCTACGATTTCAACTTTCACTAAATTTTGAATCGAGAAGTAGAACCTTAGAACTGAACAAAATGTGTAAGAATAAATGAAACTTTCGATTGTATTTATATCAATCCATGATTCCATATTTGGCGAATTCCGCGGGATTTTTAAATGGTATATTAAAAATTTGGCAAATATCGTGTGCTTATACAACGATACGATGTAATTTTCAAAGTGAAATGTGTCCTCAAATTTAATTATTTTTTAATGTTATTGGCGAAATAGGTCCTCATGAGCAACTATTTATAAATTTTAATTGGTGAAATGGGTCCTGATACAATGTTGTTTTAATTCTATTGGTGAATATGTAGGTGCTTTATTAAATGCTTTTGGGATTCTAGGCGAAAATATTAGTCGGTCCAATTGAAACGCATAGTTTGAAAATGGAGAATTTTTTGAATAAATATGCCTCATAAAAAAACTTGTTAGCGAATGGACATGCATTAGACCTATAGTTCGTAAAATCCGAGTGATTGGACACCCTTTTGGGTGCAAGAAATTGGCCAATTTCGACTTGGTTGATTCCTAGAATTCACCAATTGGCAAAGATTTTCCACTAAAGTTTTCCCTCTCTAGTAGGTCTTTTACAATTTCTCTATTTCTATATAATATCTAGTGTCAAGTGATGTAGCTCAAATTTTCAAAGGAGCTTGTGGCATTATACTAATGCTTGCATGGGTGTTTTGCATAGATGATTAATTTATTCTTAATGTTTTCATGTTATATGTTTCTATGTTTGACGTTATACCCATTTTTGAGACTTGAAAGAGATTATTTCTCTTTACAGGTGGAGAAATTGTAGTCAAATCTTCTTTCTTTCGCCAAAATAATATGTTAGGCTCAGTAATTTTTGTCACCCTTGTTTATTGTTTCTAGTTACACACACACACACACACACACACATACATATATATGTATATATTTATGCATGTATGTATGTATGCATATATACATATATATATATATATATATATATATATATATATATATATATATATATATATATATATATATATATATATATGTATGTATATGTATATATTATATATATATATATATATATATATTATACATATATATACATACATACATGCATACATATATATATATATATATATATGTATATATGCATACATACATACATGCATATATATATACATATACACACTTAATCTAGACTCCAAGCTACATTAGTGTTATTCTAATACCTCTTTTACAATTTCTCTATTTCTCTATAATATTTAGTCTGAGGTGATGCAACTTGAATTTTCAATCAAGTTTGTGGGGTTATACTCTTTACTACATGGGTGTTTTGCATAGATGATTAATTTATTGTTAATATCTTCTTGTTATATGTTTATGTCTCTAAGGTTAAACATAAACAAATCTTGTTCACGGCTTGGCTAATGGAAATCCTGTTGGAAACTTCAAACAAATAACAAACAATCTCCATATCTATATATTTGCAATTTCTCCATCCATACAAAACCATAACGACAAACATCCATGGAAAACGACTTACAGATTCCTGAGAAAAAGATTTTTAAAACAAAAAATTAATAAACCATTTATACAAAACACCTAAGTAAAAGGACCTATAGATTGCGCAGCGCCACAGTCTTAAAACCCTCCAATCTACCATTAAACGGAGCAGAGGCTGATGATTTTTACAATAATTTGCTATCAAACAATACTATCATTTTTACAATAGTCCACTATGAAACCAACAACACAATGGTTGTTTCGACAATGCAACTTAATGAATATACTTCCTTACACATTATGCTAAAACTCTGAGCTACATTTGCTGGAATAAAATATTATAGAGAAAGAGAGAAATTATAAAACACCTATTAAACAAAAAATCCTATTCAAGGCTCAGCTGATGAAAATCCCATCAGAAACTTCAAACAAAATATCCATACATATACAATCACTCCTATCTTAATCTGCAATTGGGCAATAAAATTACCAACCCTAACCATTTTGATGGAAGAAACTAGATTTAACTACTATTGCTCCTATGGTAACGGGTATTAGGCCAAAAATGCATAGAGATAACTACAAAAATAAACCAAGAATGAAAAAATTACAAACCCTAACCATATTTCTTGATGAAACAAAAAAAGATTCCACTACAATTTCTCCATCCACAGAAAACAATAACACCAAACATCCATGCAGAATAGCTTATAGAATCCGGACAACAAAAACAATCTATGCAAAACACCTATGTAAAATGACTTACAGATTATGGAGAACGACAGTTTTCAAACCCTCCAATTCGACACAAAAAGTAGTGAAACTCGATGATTTTTATAGTTGTCTCCTATGAAACAAACCAGGGAACTGCAAGCAACAGATTTTACATTAGTCCGCTATCAACCCAATACCACAATGGCTCTTTCGACAATGCAACTTAATCAATATAGTTTGTCGCACATTACACAGCACATCAGTGTTCAAACCCTGAAACCTGCTATCAAAACGAATAATAAGAAGAGAACAAAAGGCATAAACAATAAATTAATCATTTATGCAAAATACCCATGCAAAACAACTTATTGATTTCGTAGCTCAATAGTTTTAAAACCCTCTAACCTACTAAAAAATGACGTAGAAGGCAACAAATTTAATAATAGCCTACTATCAAACCAACACCACAATGGCTCTTCTAACAATACAACTTCATAAAAGTATACTCTCCCACACGCTAGCATTCAATATTGCATTTACTTCGTCTACCGCCATCATGCAACGATAGGATACATTGGCCCTCATGCCAAAAACGCTTAGCATTTACATTCTTTGTATCCAGGACATCATTCTCCACCACCACCAACCCACGTAATTACCAATTCCCACGTTGCCACAAAAAAAAAATGGTGGCCTCCTCGCCGGCCGATAGACCCCTGGCATCGACAAATCCAATTTATGGCTGGGCTGACGAAAATCCCAGCAGAAACTTCAAACAAAATAGCTTATCAGCTAATATATATAGTTAAAAAAATTCTATTAGTTAATTTAAATAAAATTATTTGTGAACCTAAAATAATGTATATTACTATTTTTTAATAAATTTTAAGTTTGAATTTAAAAACAAAATTGTTTAACCAATCTAGAAATCATTCGGTGCATAAAAATAAAATTGAGTTAGAATTATTTTATGTCATTTATTATTTCGATTGTACATGAAAGGTTTTAAAAGACACTTTAATTCCTATACAAAATGATTTTTAAAATTTTATTCATTAAAAAGTTATGAAATAAAACACTCTCACCAAAATTTAACATAATATGCATCTTTTCATATAGGGATTTTAAAAAATAAATTCATTTACTACTTGTTTTGTTGGTTGTGCATATGCATGTTTTATCCTTTGACTTATTTTGTTAAAAAGATTCACTTTTATACATCCTACAAAATAATTTTTTTTATCATCTAGGTATTAGAATCAATTATGTATTTCAAAACTGTTGGTGTATAACTCAACATGAGTTATCCTAACATAACCATAGTTAGTAGATTTCCTCACATGTGGAAAGACTAAGTCTCCTTAGGTGAGTCACTAGTCGATGTGTCAACTCATTTTTGACACATCGCTGCTACATAGAAGGTTGGTTGAACCTTGAGCTATTCTCTTGGTTCTATTTTTGCCACCTTTCCTATTATTGTGGAGTATTGTTTCCAAAATTCACCTATTTATACTTGTTCATTTGTAATACAATTTATTTGATTTCACTTGCAATCTTGTGCTTGCTTGTTTCTCCATGATCTTGGCTATTTCCACATGGTATCAAAGCATACGTGGTAAGCTTCAAGCCGTTTTTCTTGCTATGTGAATCACTTACATTGACATTGAGTTTGTGAGGTTTCCATGCCATCTTCAGGCCAACGCACATTGTGAGGAGATTCTCTTTACCATCGCAGTCAACAAAGGCCACACAGTGGCTCTGTCGGCCTGCACATACAAATGAGTCTACTCACTGTCTAACGCCTTGAAAAGGCATCTATAATCATCGACCAGGCGTCTATAGCACACCAACCCTCCTAACTAGTGATGTACGTCTCATAGAGGCCTTCCCTCATTCCTCTCCACGTTGAAGACACCACTGCAAGGGTGCGGACCCTCAATGTCCCAGCCTTGAACCGCTGGTTACCCTTATCCGCCCTCCATGTTTCCTGCATAGTCTTCCCAATCTGCCATGAAATTGGTAGGAAAATAGACTCCCTGTTGGTGACTCGAGCCTCTGTTGGAGGTAGTGTAGATGAGACGTGAGGATTTGGGAAGCCGTATGCTATGAATAGTAACTCTCCAATGACTTCCATAAAGTCGTGACCTATTCTTCCACGACTCCCACACGCCTCTTCACACATTCTTCGGTTCATCGTGCAGGAAGAATTTGGATGGCCTGGCAGAGAAGGATGCCATGAGACTTGTGAGATTCGTAGGAGGCGGCATTTATTCCAGCTTCAGCTTGACTCGATCACTCGCAGGCACACGTCCACCATGCTTTGACTTGCCTGCATATCTCCAAGACAACAATGAATTCATTGATACTAGTCGACATGCTCAGAATAACACAGCCTGTGCTTGATCATTTGCTGGAAAGATTCTCTCATGCCTAGCAGGATACTCATCACATCTTACTACATAAGATTTTTTTTGTGTAGGTGTTTTATCTTTTTCACATCTTCATTTTCTCTTTTTATCTCTTTCTTTCAAATTTTTCTGCATCTTCTATCTAGGTGACTAAAAGCATCATGGAGTCTACTATTCCCATTTCTCCACTAACACCTTTCAATTATCATGATTGGAAGATTAAAGTTAGCCTTGTACTCAAAAATAAGGGTCTATATAGGATAACTATGGGAACGGAAAAAGAGCCTAATGCAGCCAAAGAAAAAGAAAAGTTTTTCAACAAATGTGATCAAGCATTTGGCTTTTTGTGTTTAAATCTATCTCCAGAATTATTGTTTCATGTCAAAAATTTAACTACACCCAATCAAGTGTGGGAAACTTTAGACAAACTATTTGGAAAAATTGATGAACTCAGAAGTCATGAATTGGAAAATTAGCTCTTAGGTCTTAGTCCTAGAAGTTTTACAACTTTAGAAGATTTCTTCACAAAGTTTAAATCTTTAAAGTTATAGTTAAAAGATTGTGGAATTGACAAGAAAGAGGATCAATTAATCCTTTCAGTACTTTCCAAATTAGGTCCATAATTTTCTGTGTTTTTATCAACTTTCTATTCTACTAAAAGTGCTCTTGGAGCATCATGGAGAATGCCCACTCTAGATAAATTTATTTCTGATCTCACAAGGGAACAAGAGAAACTAATTCAGATGGGTTCTTTGAAGTCTACGAAGCCTCAAGCTCTAATTACAGGGAATGACAAGCCACAAACTTCAAATGGGAAGAAAAACACTAAAAAGGACAAGGGTGGTAAGAAAGGAGATAAAATAGATGATTTGAAAAAGGATAAATCTTCTCAACAAAGTAAGCACATTACTGAGAAGATAATATGTGCCTTTTGTAAAAAACTGGGGCATGATGAACATCAATGCATGAAGAAACAAATCGAAAGTCTCTCAAATATTCTTAAAAAGAATAATATTAGGATTCCTGATTTTGGCAAGGCATCTTCATCAACTCAAGATAATACCAAGGACAAAGAGAAATTAAAAGGAAAAGCTCTAGTTGTTACGTCATCTTCATCTTCATCTCCATCATGGATTATTGATTCTGGTGCTACTCATCATATGTGTTCTTCTCAGGTTGTATTCACATCCTTAGAGCCATCCATAATGTCTTCAGTCAACTTAGGTGATGATACCCCAGTATTGGTTAAAGGGAGAGGGTCTGTTGCAGTTGAAGGAGGAATTTTTTCAAAAGTTCTTAGTGTACCTTCACTTTCAACTAATCTCCTTTCAGTGTATCAAATAACACACTTAGGGAAGGGTATGAGAGTTTATTTCTCTCCAAATTCAATTGAGATAAGAGAATTACAAAGTAATAACTTAGTTGCTATAGGAGAAGCCAATCTCCAATCTAGATTGTATTCCTTCTCTCGTTTTGCTACTGATATTTCTTCAAAGGCACTACTAACTCATTCAGATGAAGTTAGTAAATTATGGCATGAACGGTTTGGCCACCTTAACTACCATTATCTTGAACAACTATGGCAACAAAAAATGGTTAATGGATTACCAAAAGTCAAGTTTTCTAAAGGACTATGTGAAGGATGTTCACTTGGTAAACATCCTGAAGCAAAGTTTGACAAAGGAGAAACTTGGAGGGAAAAACAAGTCTTAGAACTTGTTCATAGTGATGTTTTAGGGGCTTTCCCACATCCTTCTTTTACAAAGGCAAGATATGTTCTCACATTTATTGATGATTTCTCACGTTTTACATGGGTCTACTTCCTTAGGCAAAAATCAGAAGTATTTGATTCTTTTCAAGATTTCAAAGCTCTAGCCGAAAAACAGTCAGGGGAAGTCATCAAGGTTCTTCGAATAGATAATGGCAGAGAATATGTTAATAACATTTTTGAGTAGTTTTGCACAACAGAAGGGATAGAGTTGCAATGCACAGTTCCATATACCCCTCAACAAAATGGTGTTGCAGAACGTAAAAATAGGTCTTTAAAGGAGATGGCTAACTGTATGATTCATTCCAAAGGTTTAACACCATCTTATTGGGTTGAAGCTATCAATTGTGCATGTTACATTCAGAATAGGGTTCCTCACAAAGCCTTGAAAGGAATAACTCCCTTTGAAGCTTGGAAAGGATGGAAACCAACAATTGATCACTTTAGAGTCTTTGGTTCACCTGCTATGGCCCGTATTCCTAAAGAACATCGCAAGGCTATGGATGCACAATCCAAACCTTGTATCTTTGTTGGATATCTAGAAGGTGTTAAAGGTTATCGCCTACTACACCCTACCACACATGAGTTGTTCATCGAGAGAAGTGTCAAGTTTCAAGAAACACCCCTTGAAACTATTCTTGACATTCCTCGTCATACTATTGATTCTCCAGATTCTGATAATATTTCTGATGATTCAGATCATTCGCAACAAATTTCTAGTGCAATTAGTAGTACTTCTACTTCCTCCAGTTCACAAAGTGATGATTGCACTGAAAATTCATCTTCATCCAATTCAGGGATTGAATTAGAAGTTGATATTTCTGCACCAGAATTTCCCACATCTAGAACTCTATGCTCACTTCATACAACAGATTCATGGGTACAAACTACAGTAGATGACAGACAAGTTAGATAGAGGGTAAATAGTGGGTTACAATTTTTCGAATGAAGAAAAATTAGAAATTCTCACAAAAAAATTAAAATGGTTTACCCCTTCTAATGAAGGGGGTTCGAATGAACCACCCCCTTCTAATGAACCCCCCCTTCTAATGAACCCTCCCCCCTTCTAATGAACCACCCTCCCTTCTAATGAACCCTCTTTTGCACCCATATAAGGGGGGTTCTAATGAACCCCCTTTTTTCACCTTCCCCTCCACCATTTCAAAATTTATGCATTTTTTTGACTATCGAAGCTTCGGAAGGAGGTGCAAATGGAGTCAAATTGATAAACCAAGTTGGATGATTGTAGTGATCGAAATGTGCTTTCCAACAACTATAAATTTAATATATTTTGTTTTTATTTTATATTTTATTTTTTAGTTTTACTGTACATAGGTTTTTCACCGAACCTCAAGTTCGATGAAAAATCATTGTGGAAAAATAGTAAATTTGAGGAAAAAAAATTGAAAAATATATATCCTCTAGGTATTGATGTCCTCGTTCTAACAAAAAAAAAAATTGAATTTCAATACATACCAAAAAAGTTATGCGTGCCGAAGTGCACCTATGTCTAAATTGTAAATGTTTTGACTTCAAAACTTAATTAAAAAAAAATATTCAACAAAACATTATGAAACAAAATGAAACCAATAGATACCAGTGTTAGCAACCTAAATTAAAAAGAATCAAAATTTTATCCTTTGTAGAAAAAAAGTTATGCGTGTCGAAGTACACATCACTTTTAAAAAATGTTGTTTACTATTAAAAACTAGTTATCAAAGGAGACGAAAAAAAAAAACAATTTTTTCCAATTTTTAAAAAATATATATTTAAAATCTACAGACAAAATCTCACAAATCACTAGTTTACATCATTTTCAAATTCCTAATAGTTTACCTACTATAAGTGTCAAAAGTGAAGTTTTCTCTGAAAATGTTGATTTCAATGTCAAGTTTGGCCAAAAAGTGTAACCCATTATTGTGGGATGACCCTAGACTTTGGGGAATCTCATGCCTTCTTTGCTTCAGTGTCTGATCCGCAGACATTTAAAGATGCATCAGGTATACCTAAGTGGGATGTTGCCATGAATGAGGAATATGATTCCTTAATAAAAAATCACACTTGGGATTTAACTTCTCTTCCTAAGGGGAGAAAAGTAGTTCGATGTAAATGGATATATCGGACTAAATATGCAGTAGATGGGTCAGTTGACAAGTACAAAGCACAGTTGGTTGTTAAAGGTTTTTCACAAGTAGCAGGAATTGACTATACAGAGACCTTTGCACCTATTGCAAAGATGACTTCAATCAGACTCACACTTGCTATTGTCGCAACACATGGGTGGGCAGTACATCAAATGGATGTAAAGAGTGCATTTCTTCATGGAGATCTTGAGGAGGAGATCTATATGGAACAACCTCTAGGGTTTGTTCACGATTCATCCTTAGTGTGTATACTAAGGAAATCTATCTATGGCCTAAAACAAGCACCCAGGGCTTGGTATGGTAAGATGGATTCATATCTTCTATCTTCAGGATTCACTCGATGCAATTCAGATCCTAATGTATATCTTTTGCGACATGATGATTCATTGTTAATACTGGTTCTTTATGTTGATGACCTTTTAATCACTAGGAGTGCTTCCTCTGCTATTATGGCAGTAAAATCAGCACTTCAAGAAAGATTTGACATGACAGACTTAGGGTTACTGCATTACTTTCTTGGTATTGAGATATCTCAATCAGATTTAGGGATTGTTCTTGCTCAACCCAAGTATGTTCTCGACTTACTTGAACGTTTTCACATGACTAATTGTAAACCAGCTCCAACTCCCTACTTATCTGGTGTTAAGCTTGAGACTTCTTGTCCTACACCATTATTTGATGCAACATTGTACAGACAACTTGTAGGCAGTCTTATTTACTTAACACATACTAGGCCTGACATATCATATGCAATTGGCTTAGTTTCCAGATTTATGCAAGAACCTCATGAATTTCACTGGAAAGCAGCTAAGAGGATTCTTCACTACCTTCAAGGTACACTTACATTTGGGATACATTATAGAGTTGGTTCAACTATTGATTTGGTTGGTTTCACAGATTCAGATTGGGCTGGTGATATAGAAAATCGCAAGTCTACTTCTGGGTACAGTTTTTCACTTGGTTCAGGTCCTATCAGTTGGTCTAGCAAAAATAAAAATGCTATTTCTATATCTTCTACAGAGGCAGAGTTCCAAGGAGCTATTAACTCAGCTACATAAGCCATATGGCTTCAAGGCATCATTTCTGAATTTGGAATTCCTATCAGACGACCAATAGTTATCTATTGTGATAATCAGAGTACTATCCAAATATGCAAGAATCCAGTTCAACATCAATGAACCAAACATATTGAGATTCATATGCATTATATTCGTGAACTTATCCATGATAAGATCATCAACCTGGTATTTTTCCAGTCTTCAGAACAAGTTGTCGATATCTTTACCAAACCCTTTACAGAAAGAAGGTTCATTCATCTACGAGCTCTTCTTGGCATACGGTCTACATCGACATCATCATCATCAGGAAGGGCCATCTAAAGTCCTCTGTTTATTTTCTCTCTTTTTGGAGGAAATTTTTTTCCCACAGGGTTTTCTTTCTTTCTCTGGTTTTGAGAGATATTTTGTAAATGAGTACCTAAAATGGCGCACAATCGAGACTCATGTTTCATAAACCTACCTAAGCTATGCTTAAGGGGGGGTGTTGGTGTATAACTCAACATGAGTTATCCTAACATAACCATAGTAGATTTCCTCACATGTGGAAAGACTAAGTCTCCTTAGGTGAGTCACTAGTCGATGTGTCAACTCATTTTTGACACATCGCTGCTACATAGAAGGTTGGTTGAACCTTGAGCTATTCTCTTGGTTCTATTTTTGCCATCTTTCCTATTATCGTGGAGTATTGTTTCCAAACTTCACCTATTTATACTTGTTCATTTGTAATACAATTTATTCGATTTCACTTGCAATCTTGTGCTTGCTTGTTTCTCCATGATCTTGGTTGTTTCCACAAAAACTAGAAACAAAATCCTACATTTCATATTTTCACTTCATGTTGATATTTTATGTGTAAGTGCTTCAAATTTTTTTCCCAACTATGACAAACTTTAATTTTGAGGAAAAAATCTTGCACTTACCATGTTTAAACCATGAAATTCCAAAACCAAATAAATAAAATAGTCTATTACATTCCATTTAGAAAGTCTCATTTAGTTACATTTAAAATACAAGAAAGAGTTCTTTTCTTAATTAGTTTAAACAAAATAAATTTTTTTTTGGATAAAAGCATAAAAGTGTAAATATATTACTTTTGTATATAGTTTAGTTCATTTAGAAGCATCATCATTAAAACCATGAAAACCAAGAATAACGAAGATGCTAAAGGGAACTTGATGTAATGGTTTAGTCATGTTGTAGGCACCTATAAGGCATTGAGTTCAAATCTCTCAATGAGAGAGAGAGAGAGAGAGAGAGAGAGGCCCTTGATAACATCAAAAGGAATCCAACCAAAGGTCATGTAGCTCACATGCAAAAATAAGCTCAACAAATGAAAGCCTCCAACAAATTGATCTATACAATGGATAAATAAACAAGATATAAAAATAATTGTAATATTTATTTTGATCTCCCTATTCGCACACTAAATTTTTTATGCTCAATGTTAATTAAATTGAAGAAATGTTAATTCTTAATACCTCAATATTTATCTTTCATTTAAAATTTAACGCTAAAAATAAAAATCTTTATATATATAAAATTAATTGTTAATATAAATATAATAAGAAAAATTGAACAAAAAATGTCCTAAAAATAATTGAAGATAAACAAATTTAAAAATAAAGATATGGGACAAACTTATTCATAGAATATAATTTTCCTTCAAATGAAAACCCAAACTAAATAGGATTTGACATGGGTGTGCCAACCAAATGTGTCTATGCTCATTCCTTCATAAAGGCTCTTGGAATATAACTTCTTATGCCCAACTCATTGGGAGTCATATTGTTCAAAATTTTGTCGCATTTACGACAAATTTTATTTGTCTATTAAGTTTTATAGTGGAAATATAATAGTTGTATTGTAAGAATATTTTTCCTTGTGTCACGATAATGGCTATCTAGCCCCAAATTTGCATCAGGGATGGATTGTTGCCCCATCCATGCTGCATGCTCCATCCATACTACAGTGGACTTGTCTCGTCAATCCCTGCCAGTTTCGTGGTACATAAAAGTTTGTGTGGGTGAAATAACAAATTCATGAGAAGAAGGCTTCAAAAAAAAATTTCCAATACAAGTTGTTTTAATAAATTTAGGAATAGTAAGTTCTTTTTTATTATTCAAGGGGTAAATGCTTTTGAATAGGAGCTATGAATAGGAATACAACCATTTAACAATACCACCCTGGGAATGACATTTGAACCTTAATGGCAAGAACAACAATACCACCTTTAAACTATCACCCCATGCCAATACCGATAGGAATCCTAAGTTTTAATTTAGAAGTCATTTTAAATTTAATTTTAATAAAAAATTATTTAAATTGTTTGTATTTAGATC
The DNA here is from genome assembly GCA_007258455.2 of Sequoia sempervirens. Lineage (NCBI taxonomy): Eukaryota > Viridiplantae > Streptophyta > Pinopsida > Cupressales > Cupressaceae > Sequoia > Sequoia sempervirens. Next base: position 172,097,865 of record VDFB02000013.1, on the reverse strand, counting down.
TTTTTATTGTAATTAAACATTTATTTTTCAAAAAATATATATTTAATCATGTTTAAAAAATAATTTATATTTTTAATAAATTTTATTTGAATTGTATTTGTATTTTCAGTATTTTTCAAATTTTCAATTTATTTTTTATATATAATAATTTTTTTAAATGATTTAATTTTTTAAATAATTTTTATTTGAATTGTATTCGTATTAAAGTTAATATTATTTTAAAATTTGTTAATATTATGTTATTATAAATTTATAGTCTTCTTTAAATAATTTGTATATTAACAATCTTGCAAAATAGATTTTAAAATAATTTTATGATTGTCAATTTAAATTATATTTAATGTTTACCTTTTTATATAATTTATTTATATGCTTACTAAAGTATTACATTCCTGGGGTGCCAGTCCTAGCTCAGTTGGTTAAGGTGTTCCCTGTAGCAGGGCGCCCACCATGAGTTCGACTCTCCGACGCTCCCATGGTACCGGTTGGTGTGTCCCGCCAGCACTGTCGGTCACGGTTTACCGGCGGTGGGGGGTTATATGGGGGACCGTGCTGCACCCGATTCCCCTCGTTAAAAAAAAAAAAAAAAAAAAAGTATTACATTCCTATAATGTGTTTAATAATTTTGGAAGAAATTTAGTTTATATTGTAGACATCTTATTTTATTTCACTAGTGAAAGGCTTATATGTTTCATTCAAATATTGACTTCTCCAACAATAATTTCCACCAATTTATACTCAAATAGATCAATCCCTACCTAAAATAACAACTTAGTTGATTATGAATAAATTTAATCATCAAAATTTTAACACATTTAAATATCAAAATCTAAATTATTATGAAAAATATATAAATATGTCTATGATATATAATATATGGTAATTATTTGTAAATTATGAGGTGAAATAACTTAAAGAGATATTTTATATTCACTTTAATAAACTAAAATAGTTTTATTTTTATTTTAGAAATTGAAGAACATTTTCAAAATTTAAACAATGGTTCTAAGGATTAAGTTTACATCAATATTTTAAAAATTGTTAAACATAAAAATAATTTAATTAAAGACATAAGCTCTTAATAAAATTACAAATAAATAATAATTGAATGAAAAGTGTAAGCACTTAAAAGTAAATTAAAATGGTTCTATGAGTCAATTTTATGTCGCTTTTAAAATTGTAGAAATGTTTTTTATAGTAAGCATATAAACAATTTAAATAAGAGAATAATGGCTAAACATTAAATTAATCAAAATTATGAGGATTAAATTTAAATTATTCTTAAAAAATTATTAAACATATTATAGCAATGTAATGTTTTAGTAAACATATAAATAAATTATATAAAAAATAAACATTAAATACAATTTAAATTGACAATCATAAAAAAATATTTAAAGAAGACTATAAATTTATAATAAAATAATATTAACTCTAACTCTAATACTAGAGTTAAAGTTAGGATTAGGATTCTAGGATAAATCTTAGGGCTAGTGTTGGTGTTAGGGTTAGGATTACCATTGTATGATAAAGCTTGGGGTTAGGGTTATGACTATGATAACGATTAAGGTTAGGTTGGGGTTAGGGTTCAATTTAGGGACAACTATAATTAGGGTTAGGCTTTATGGTGTTCAAATATAGGGTTAAGGTTATAATTATGATTAGTGTTTGAAATAGTGTTACAATTAGGGTTAAATTTCAATTAGGATTGGGGTTAAGGTGTTCAACTAAGGTTAGGATTATAATTATGACTAGTGTTAAAATTAGTATTATACTTAGGATTGAACTTTTATTAGGATTAGGGTTAGGGTTTACTAAGGTAAATAGGGCTAGAGTTAGGGTTTTAGGACAAAGCTTCAGATTAGAATTAAATTAAGGTTAGGGTTATAGTTCTTAGATAAATATTGGGGTTAGAGTAAGGGTTATGGTTTAATTAGGGACAACTATAGTTAGGGTTAGGCTTATGGTGTTCAAATATAGGGTTAAGGTTAAAATTATGATTAGTGTTTGAAATAGTGTTATAGTTAGGGTTAGATTTCAATTAGGATTGGGGTTAAGGTGTTCAACTAAGGTTGGGATTATAATTATGATTAGTGTTAAAATTAGTATTATAGTTAGGATTGAACTTTTAATTAGGATTAGGGTTAGGGTTTACTTAGGTTTAGGGTTAGAGTTAGGGTTCTAGGACAAAGCTTCGGGTTACAATTAAATTAAGGATAGGGTTATCTCAGATAAAGCTTGAGGTTACAATAAGGGTTTGGTTTTAATTATTTTATAGTTTAATTAGGATTCTAAGACTTAGGTTTCATCAGCGTTCATGTTAAAATAGTCTTGAGTTTCGATTAGGCTTATGGTTTATGTTCTAGGATAAAGCTTGGGGTTAGTGTTTATGTTCAATTAGGGTTATAATTAGGGTTGTATTTCAATTAAATTTAGTGTTCAAGGTTAGGGTTAGCAATTATGGTTTATGAGTAAGGGTTGGTTGGAGTTAGGGTTAAAGTTAAGGAATTGGGGCTTAGTTAGTGTTAGGGTTATCTCGGGTTGAATTAGTGATGATTAGTGTTTAATTATGGTTAAGATTTAATTAAGATTTGGTTTAGGGTACAACTGGTAAATGTGATAAAGTTTTGGGTTAGGCTAATGGTTGGGGTGGGAGTTAGAGTTGGGGCTACAATTCAACTAGAGTTAGGGTTATAATTACAATTAACATTTTTGAAAGAGGGAAAATGGGTTTTATAGGGACCTGAAACCATAAAGTTTACAAATAAATGAAAAGATCGTCAAAGACCCCATAAACAAAGAGGCTGTAGAGAAGACAACAAAATGACAAAGCCATAGCCACCAAAAAAACCAGCAAGGGCCATAGAAAAGACCCAAAAAGACCAGACAAAACACCAATAGTGACTAAACTTAGGACTTTAATGTTTCTGCAGTCTCAGCTTCCATGTCATTCATTTCTTGAACCCCCCTCTTTAAGATCTGGACCATCTGGGTAGTAGGAGGCACTTTCCTCTTAAGGTTGGCATGGGTCCTTTTCGATATTCCTTGGTCCTCTTTCTTGTGTTTATCCTTGTCCTCTTCCAGATCTACAACCAACGAGCCTTGTTGTGACTTTTCCAACATTTTGATGATAATGATGACAATTAACGATATGATTAAAATTTAATTAGGATTTAACTAGGGTTATGATTAGGGGTTATATTCAATTAGGGTAATTGTTTAAATAGGGTTAGGATTAGGGTTCAATTAAGGTTAGGGTTATAGTTAGGTTAGGGTTACGGTTTAATTAGAATTACTTTTAGGGTTTTATTAGGATTACAATTAGAGTTGGTATCGTAATTAGGAGTATGGTTTGTGGTAGAATGAATATTATGAATAGGGTTAGAATTATAATTAGGGTTGAATTTCAATTACGATTAGGGGTAGGGTTAGGTTTAAGGTTAGGATTACAACTCAACTAGGGTAAGGGTTAGATTTAGGATTCTAAGATATAACTTGTGATTAGAATTAAGGTGAAGCTTTAGGATTCAATTAGGTTTTGGGTTCTAAATTTGAAAATAATTGAAATAAGGAATTATTTTATAACATATATCCATTCTAACATAAAAAAAAATAAAAAAATTGTGATAACTCTTGCGTATTTTATATATATATATATATATATTTTTTATAGATGAGTACTACCAAATAAAGGGGGTAGCTCCCAGATACAGTAACAAAGTTTGGCATGAAAGTGCCATACAACACCCCTAAGTGTTAAAATTTAATCCCAACAAACCTAGTCATACATCAACTGATATATTATTGCCATGAGATTACCCAGCCTAACTAGCTTGTTGAGACTACCCTCGCCCTCCATGAGAGATTTGAGTCCATGAATCTTGTGAATGCCACCATGTCTACATTCATGACTTCCATTCGGAAGACCTCCCATGCATTGGACATGAAGTTGACTAGTGTATTACGCTTAACCGTCTTTGTTTCACTGCCATTAGCCTCATCATCGCTTAGTATTGTAGGGTCAAAATAAACCCTGAGAAGACTCACCCAGCCATTCGTCTGCAACTCCAGCGTGGCATTAGCAGTGACTTGAACATACATCAGTGCCACGAACCTATCTAGCCGCTCTACCACATGTTCCCTGGACTCAGTGATATCAACCAGAATGCCAATCAAAACCTCAAATATCTTGCCATCGCACCAATGTTGATTTATGTTTAGGAAGGAGGAAAGAAAATCCATGACAACATTTCATGTCTCCTGGTTTTGGATCAAGAAAAGACGTTTGCACTACATTTGTAATACTTCCTTGGCACACTGGAAAAGTAACCCAAATTGGAATACCATGATCGCTCGGCAACCCACACCCCAAGACTTCCGCATATAAATAAACATGAATATGAACACCGGTATTAAATAGCCACAGAGAAATTTTGAGAAGCCATTGGTCATCAAATATTTGATAGTCACAACATACCCCGAATCCACCAAAATTGTATCCACCAGTACAAAACTAAAAATACTCACATGCCAAAGGATTCACGAGCTCAAATGGGAACAATCGATGAGGCTTGGCAGCCCAAATAATCCTTTTATATTACTTCTTGCAAACCCAACCAGAGTACATATGACAAGCCTATTACTACTTTTTCAACTTGCACCACACCCGAGTTCACCAAAAAATCTGCAGCCTGATTCACTTCTCTATAAATGTGTGACAGAGTGTAATCTGATAGCCTTCCTAGGGATTCCTTTACTAGATTCATCCAGTCATTAATTCTCTAATTTTGGGATCTTCCTAAGCTGATTGCATTAATACAAAGCATAGAGTCTCCTTCGATTTCGATAGCCTCAATACCCTTTTGGATACATAATTGCAAGCCAAGCCAAAGTGCCTCCATTTTACCCATATTGTTAGTACATACACCTAGATTCTTCGAAGCAGCCCAAACACACTTTCCTTTTGAGTCCTGGATTATGCAACCTGGCCCTGCATTGCAAGGGTTTCCTTTTGCAGCCCCATCGAAGTTCAGTTTCCATTTTAACCTTACCGGATGAGTCCAAAAAATCTCTTTCCTATTCACTTTTGGGATAGATGGCTGGCTAAAGGCTGGTATCCTGAGCCCATTCCATTTCCTCATAATTTCTTCGTCCCATCTTAAGAATTTGGAACTAGAACCTGTGGATGGTGAAAATCTGCAAATGGTTAAAACTAACACACACACATTAGCATGATTAGCACTTTAAAACAAAGCAAATTATCAACATCCCTATGAAATAATGAAACATGTTGATCATGTAAATGAAAGGAATCAAGGAAACTAAGCAAAGCATACAAAAAACATGATCCAACTTTATCTCATAGTGGATTGGTGCTTCTATGGAAAGAAGCCCTTTCCCAATCCTTTGCTAAGCTCCATGATGAAAATGATTTGAATATGATATGAAATGCTAAGATATGGATTCAAATGACAATGATATGGAGAAAGATCTCAAGATTGTGGAGAAGTTTGAACAATAGAGGAGACCTCTATTTATGGCCAAAAGTGATAAAAGAATGCCAAACATGGAGGATGTGGGACTAAAGATAAGCCAATGAGAAGAGGCCACTTGTCAACTTGTGATAGGATGAAGAATAAACACATTTTGGTCAATGTGCCAAAGAGAGGGAGATTTCAAATTTGAATTTGAGAGTAAATTTTGAGTTTGACTTGTGCAAGGGACATGTAAGAGCCATGTAAGAGCTCATAAATGCTTTGTTGGATGTACATGTCCACTTTCTTTTGAATTCAAACTTGAGGGAATATTCCTCAAAGATGCGATGTTCATGGAAAATGCTGATTTTATAAATGAATTAAAATGATTTATTGGTGCAAGTGGGAAAAGCTAGAGGATGTGATGGGTGGTTAGATTAGGTTAATCAGAGTTAGATTAACTTAATGATGATTAGATGCTTTCACCCCTTTGACTTGAATATTTTGATTTATTTAAATCAAAAGGGATGGAACGTGATTTTAGACTTAATTAAATAAAGGTTTGATTTATTTAATCAAGGAGGGTGATGTTAAGATCAAGTTGATTTATTTAATTTAAGTTGGTGACTTTAGGAGATTGATAAATAAACTTGATTTATTTAAATGATGAGCGAATATGATTATGCATGATGTCAATTTCATGTGTCTACATTTTTCCCCTCTTTGAAGCAATGTACTTGTTGTGTTGGTTCAAAGAATAATCTTACCATGATCAAAATTCAAGTTTTTTCATTTTTCGAATGCCCCAGCGGAAAGAAGTATACTGGTACATTGCCCCCTTGAGAGATCAAGCGAAAAGATTCAATTTGAGGGTCAATCTCACGATAAAGGGGTTCAAAATGGATGGTTATGGATGATGATGCAAATGATATGGTTTTGAGATGCTTAGAATAACAAATCTATATTATCTTAAACAACTTAAATGATGATATGATATGAGATGGATGAGATTGATGATGCGATATGTTTTTGATAAAGGGTAAAACGGGTTTTATAGGGACCCGAAACCATAGAGTTTACAATAAAAAGGAAATGAAACAAAATTCCAACAAAAAAAACCAACTCCTATAAAGGAAAAGGACAGAGCAAATAGCAGCTAGCCGTAACAAACTAGAAAGGTCAAGCAAAAAAGGACAACAAAGCAGACAACAAAAAATCGGCTGCAATTAACCCAGAGTCTTGAGGACAGACTCCATCTCCGCCTCCAAATTTTGCATGTCATGGACTCCCTTTTTAAAAATTTCAATCATCTTCAGAGCAGGGGGGGCTTTTCTCTTCAGATTGGCTCTAGTTCTCTTTGATATGCTAGCATCCATTTCCTAGCTTTCATCATTGGTCTCCTCCAGATCCACCACCAGAGACCCACATTGGGCTTTGTCTAACTTCTCAGTCATAGCATTAATTATAATGGCGTTGTGTCTGGCCATTTGGTTGTTTTGCTCTGCAACAATTTTGATGGTGTTCCTCATATTCTCAACCTCAATTTCAATCTTTTTGTTATTGTCAATGTGGTACAAAGTTTCTTTGTTGAGACCATGATCTTCACGATCCACTTCTTTCTTTTCAATCACAGCAATCTTGGCTCCTAGCTCTTCCAATTTTCTTTGAAGGGCCCAATTTTTTTATCTTTAACTCATTAGTTTCATTGAAAGTCCATTCTGAAAATTTGAAATGGGAATCAGCATTAATTTTGGCTAAATTCAGAACATCCAAAGCGGGATCCCTTCTACTGTTTAAACAAGTTTTTTTAGGGTCAAGAGTAATAGGGGAACTATCTCTAGCAGATCTTTCCAACAACAAGTTGACACTTGACTCAGTATTGTTGGCACCAGATGCCTCAGATTCAGCGGAATCTTCATAATAGGAAACAAGATTTTTAGCCTAGGGGTTCTTATCAACAAGATTGGTCTTGAAGGAGGGGCTTCCCGACTCAAACTCAACATGAGCCTTATTAGTGAAAGGGATAGGGTTTTTTTTGCTAGAAAGGACAGCATGTGGGCTAAGGACAGTTTTGGCCAGACTTAAATTGGGAAAATACTCTGAACAACTAGGCTCAGTGTCATCTTCCTCATAATCAGGAAGGGTTTCCATATTAGCGAGGATGAAAAAATCTTGATAATGCTCAAAAATCAATCTAATTAGCCCAGTATGCAGGATAGGGAATCTTCTAGGATTTTTCTTATGATCATCCAAGCTTTTCCTAAGAGAACATAAAAGATAGTAGGGGAATGAAACCCTTACCTTGTAGCAAAAGTGATTGAGCAGAGCAAAGTGATAGCCATAGACCCTGGTGAAGCACCCGTCCACCGTAATGTAATTCATGATGACCCGTAGGACCTTTCTCCAAAGGGCTTTTATGGTGTCAGCTTCAAAGTAGTTGTTAGCAATTTTTACAAGATTCAACCTTTATTTTTCTTTTTTAGGAAATCTGATAACGACATCGTTAGAAAAAACCCTGTCCCTGAAGAACTTCTTTCCATCAGTAGACAAACCCGTCACTTCAGCTATCAAAATTTCATTGAACTCCACATTCCTACCAAACAGGGTAAGGTTTCCATTATTCCTGTTTTTCTCAAAAAGGTCCATAGCCGCCTGATTGGAACCATGGAGCTTCTCTAGGAAAGGAAGTAACCCGCCACTTTTTACTTTATTCCAAACCTTAACATTTTTTGTGTGCATCTCATAGTTGTCTGGCTCGATTCTTTTCCTTTCTCCACCCATCTTGGCCAACACAGTGGGGTAGACACATACAAAATCTTTACTAAAACTGGCCCCGCCAAATCTGAGAACCCACAAAGCATGTGATGTTTCCTTGCAGACTAAGCCTCCGAGCTCAGTCCCATACAATCTAATGATTGTGATGTGAAAAATCTAACCTGTCCTCATTAAAGGGATGACACGCCTCTTGTCCATGTGATTTATCATAATTCAATAAAGCGCAGACATTAGAACTTAGATCACTAACATTAAGCCAGGTGCGTAAATCATTATTCCTAACTCCTTCATTAGCAAAAAAATCCACAACAGCATTGGCTTCTCTATAAGCATGTGATATTTTAACTTTATCAAACTTAGCCAATGTCAAGATGGCATCATCGATGATGTGATATGTTGTGATTATGCAATGGATGATTTATTCAAATATGTGATTTATGAGATGCTTAGACTAGCAGACCTATATTATGATGATGATACTGCAAGATGGATGCATTGATGATGATGATTAACTATTCATGATGTGATGTTAGTGTGGAAAAGAAGACATTAGATGATGACAAGAGGATCCAACAAGCCAACCTTATGAGAGATGATGATGATGATAAATGATGATGATTCGCTTATAGAGGATTGGGATTTTAAAAGGGCTACTTACCTTATGTTTCATTACACACCTAGATACGATGCATCAAGGTATAAAGAACCAGGATGGCCTTGTACCTAGTGCGATGGACTTTGACTCGACAAACAGATAGAAGTATTCTTATTCACACTTGACATACAGAAACCTTGCTAGGACGTACCTAACAAAGCAAGTATTCGCCAAGTTACTTTATGAGAACGTCTAACAAGCACATCAAATAAAAGATAATGATTGTTGCCCCATTCCTATCTCTCTAAATCCTTCATTCGAATATCATCGAGAGGTCCTTGGGATGAGCGAAATAAGATAATCAAAAGAAAAGATCAAGTACACAAAAAAGCCAATGTTCTTCATACCTCTAGCCAAAGGGATTTATTTTGATAGGATAAGAATCCAAGGTGATATCCAAAATGATGCCCATTGTCGAAACAATATATCCTAGGACATGCATTGTATAGGATGATGATGGTTTTATAAGTTGATTGATAGGCTATTGATAAGGTTGACTGACGCGTGTTTGAAAACGATCAAGAGTTTGAATAAAAGATTCGTTATTTGATTTCATGACTGTCTGCTTTGCTGATGTGGTTATTTTGCTGGACGTTGTTCGTATTTGACGAAGGTGATTTCCATTACATGGATGATTGATTATTGTGGGTGAAAGGAAAATAGATGGATGGAATTTTCAAATATTTGGATATTTTTGGCATTTTGAAATGTTTTGAGGCTATTTTGTATTTTCAAGATTTCACAATGTTTGATTTTTATTTTTCAAAATGTTTTTGATTTTTGTGTTTTTGAATTTTGATTTTGTGTTTTCAAATAATGTTATTTGATGTTTTGAATTTTTTTGTGATTTGATGTCTCAGGGCTGATCAAAGATTAGCCTTGCCTACGTTTAAACTCAGAGACGACGTAGTTTGGATTCCAATGTTTTTGATATTTTTTTTATTTTTTGAGTGTTTTTGGATTTTTTATGTTTTGGATGTTTTTGGATTCTTTGATGTTTTGGATGTTTTTGGATTTTCACATGATTTTGATGATTTTGATATGGACATGTGTGATGATATCAGTCCTCTGTTTGGGATTTTGTTGAAAACCAAGCTAAGGTTGATTGATTGAATCGATGGATTGATGATGATGACATTGTTGAGGATGCACAACAATGCAATGATAGTGTTACACAACACAAGGATTGGGATGTTGGTGGGATTGATGATGATAACATTTTTGAGGATGCACAACAATGCAAGGATAGTGTTAAGCAATAATATGATTGGGAATGATATCCCAAGATGATGTAGGATTGATTGGATTTGATTGATCAGGATTGATGATGATAACATTGTTGAGGATGCACAACAATGCAAAGATAGTGTTAAGCAACACAAGGATATCCTGACATGATTTTTTTATTGGATTTGATTGATCATGATTGATGAAGCTTTATTTGGAACAAAAAAAATTTGAATGATGTGACGTGATGTTTGAAGTGTAAATTAGATGCAATTGATAGTGATTGTTTGGATCAATGTTCAATAAAAGATGAAGATTGATAAGGAACATCTTGTCAAAATATGCCATGGGCTAGTGATTTGAATTTTGGATCACAAATGCTTTCACCAATTTGATTTCATATTTTCCAATGTTCGGATCACCACCTAAGTTGGAGGATATAGATCAAGATTTATTCTCGAAGTAAGATGTACATATCTTTCCCCAATGTCTAACAATGTATGGAGTGTGATGGGTGGATGCTCGGATAAGTTTATGGATGGAGGGATATGGGTTATCTTGTGATAAGATAAGGTGTTTGAATGAAGGAATGCTTCATTGGATATTGCTTCATGGCTTAGATACTGTTGGGTAGGATAGGATCAATGAAAATGACCCATGTCAAGATGTTTACCATAAGCAAGCATAAAGTGTGCACCAAACTTTGTCAAGATCAAGATAACTTGGATGATGGATGCAAATGGATGAAAATGGATTGGATAAATGGTTTATGGATGAATGGATTTCTTATGGATAAGATGGATGGAATGTTGGCTTTATTATGGATGTGATGAGACGTTTTCACCTAAACTGGCGCACGTAGATGCTCGATTCCACACATGATGCCTATTTGCTAGGTTTTCATCATGGTCTTGCCCAGCACCTTCATACGGTTTTCACTAGAGGATGATTTTTTTCTTTACTGTTTTCAATTTTTCTCTAATTTTTTTTTTTGGTTTTTTCTGAAAGATTCATGCTAACCCATCCTGGTTGGTTTCGATGTAGATTCTTTGTCATGTGGACCATTGATAGCCCGCTTGAAGAAGTTTCTTTGCTAAGATGTGTTCACTTGAATGCAGCTTTTGAGATCTCCTGATCTGCTTTGTCGATACCAGAGTTGACTTTGTCTTTGTGTGCACATCGTGATAGAGTGCCTTTAGAATCCTTATGATGAAGGGTTGTTGCCAATACATGGTCAATTTGAGAATTGGATATCATGCGTGGAGGTGTGGATGGAGTGTGTTTAGGGATAAAAGATTGATTGGTTGACAGTTTGGAACCTTTGACTCTCCAAACTTGGGAAGATGAGCAATGATGGGTGGATATGAAAGTGTGTGTGGAATTAGGACCAACTGCTTGATACACTTTGTATGTCATTTGAAAAGCCTGCTTTTTCTTTTGTGGACATTTTTGATGGATACTTTTCCCTTCTTTATTTTTCCCCATGGTTTCTTTGACTAATGGAGTTTGATAGGGATAATCTTTCTTTGTGTTCTTTGGTATCCACTTGTATTTGATTTTTCCATTATGCTTCTTATTTTCTTTTTCTTTGATAACATTCTTCGTACTTTGATTCAATTCTTTCTTTTGACGTTGATCCCAATTCATGGATGGGGTGATGGGTGGATTAAGATTCATGGCATGATTGGTTGTAGTATTGACATCAGTTTCATCATAGGGACTCTTTGTGCTCCCTATGTTTATGCTTGCTTGAGACGAAGTTTCCCCCAGTATGGTGGAAGTAGTACCTTTGTTCTTTGATTTTGCTTGTTCTGGGAGCTTTTGTTTAGAATGCATTATCTGATCAATGATCACTATAGATGACATTATTTCCATTTGCTCCTCTACTAACTTTGGAATATCCTATTCTATCTAACTTCTTTCCTTGAGTGGATAATGTTGGATGTCTTCATACATGATGTCTTTAGTCTAGATTTTGGATATATCTGATTTTGATGTTGACAACTCAGTTTGACTGTAGGAATCAATAATCTGCTCTTTTTGTGTAATAATATTAGGAGTAAAGGAATCATTTTTTGAATGAAGATCATCTACGTGTCCATCTGTAGAAAGCATCTCATGGGTAGATGGAGCAGTATTTTCTACATGGATATGATCATCTTGCATAGATAGGAGAGTTTCCATTAGATTATTGTAGTATCTTGAAGATACAAATTCTTGATCTTGAATGATTTTGGGGTTGCTTTTGACATGATTTGGATCAAGTTCTTGACATGGATCAGTTTCAAAGGATGGATTGTTTACAAAGGGTTCTTGGATGTCGTCATTAGACATGGTAAGTGGCTCAATATCCTCAAGTGTTGAGTTTAGAGTTCCTTCAGTATCTGTAACCATGAGGTCAAAGGATGTCAATATGTCTTGGAAAGGACCATTGCTAGACCTTGGTGAAAGATTTTGATTATGCTTTGGAATAAACTCTTGAGATATGTCCTCTAACTCATAAGGTGATGTAGAGACATTTTCAACATGATCATAGGTGAACGGATTGTACATTCTATCAATAGGATCAAATAATCCTAACACTCCTTGAAATAGATCACTAAAAAGTGGCTCTTGATGTATGGTGAGTTGATCATTAGATGGGGTGGAAACATCTTCAAGGTGCTCATCGATGGAGAGATCTTGATCATTGTTTTCAACAATTGTGGTGGAGGGATTTCTGATGTCCTCGACCATAGGGTCAAATGGTGTTGACATTTCTTGAATTGGATCTATTGGAACTATTAAAATTTTATGATTTTGCATATCTTTCATACCCCCTGAATCTCCATATGAGTCCTTCCTTAGGCGTGTTTTCCTCATTTCAAGATATGATTACTCATATTTTGGCTCATATTTGTCCCATAAATCATCTATGTCTATGTTTTCTACATTTTGGTCCATATCAGCATGAGTCTGTTTGGGTCTCCCCGACCCATTATGTTTTTTTGCTAATATTTATCTGTTGCAGGTCTATTGACAAGACCTTTGTATTGTTACAACAACTGGATTTCACCTACAAGCTATCGACATAACATTCATGTTGCTTTGGTGACTGTGGAAACATCTATCAGCATGAGTTTTGGTTGTCGGGGTAGTGTCTTACCAAATTCAATATGTCTCCCCGACTATGCATGTGGTATTTCATCGGCAAAGGATAAGGGTTATCGGTGGAAGGTCTTGGCGAGTATCATTTGTCTCATCGATGGAGCAAAAAATATTTCTTTCAAATGACTTTCAGTGAGAGGTAATGCTATCGATATAAGGTCTCGGCGAGTGACCTTCGGTCTCGCCGACTTCGTACATGGAGTTTCTATCACGGGGCATTTTGGTGAGACTAGGATGAATTCAGAGTAAGTCTTAGCGAATATATATGGGTCTCACCAATGGAAATTAATGAGGGCTTTTATCGGTGTGAGTTTCACTTTCTCTTGGCGATCGATGGTGTTCGGGGTGCTTCGGTATAACATAATTCAATCTTTGTGAGGTCTCCCCGACATTGATTTGTCTCACCGATAATACACATAGGAATTCAATCGGTGAGAAAATCTAGATGTCCTGGCGAGGATGAATATAACAAAGATGCTACTCAGTGAGACTTATATGTTCGGTATGTGATCTTGGCGAAGTAACCGGGGTCTTACCGATGGAGTGCAATGGAGACTTTGTCGACATGTGAGAAAGTATGTTGTAGCAACTTGAGATATATGAAGACCTTCGATGAAACAAAATCTAATCTATGAGAGGTCTCACCGATGTCGTGTGGTCATGGCGAAACAAAAAGAGTCGGGGAAGCGATTAACAAGTGAATTGCCTTTGGCATACCTGCTGCATTGTCTCACTGACTGTTTCACTGGTGAATAACAGAAATACAAACACTGTGGCCAGCATGTGGATGTTTGAATACCATTACAGACTGACATAAAATGAGCCCGATTTCTATGGTTGGCCGACATGAATTTGAAGTGATATGTTTTCTCATGCTGGTGTATAAATATGCATTCCCAATTGTAATTGGATCATCATATTTTAGATGAGATTTCAGATTAAATACAATAGGTAGAGATGGATATAGCAGAATAAATTTCTCTAAACAGAGGCTATGTTGCATGTTTTCAAATGGTGATTTCAATGAAAGTCAGTTGATGTGGCGGGTTATTTCTGGTATCAATTGTCTATTGAGTTTATTGAAAATTATTGCTAAGCTGTCTCCAAGTTAATTCTTTCTGGTTGTTTAAATTGATGTAAGAAGTTTATTTTCAGTTTATCAGTGCACATTTGTTGTATTTGTGTGGTTAAATAACTGGTTCTCTCAAGAAGAGATTAAATCCTTTTGGTTGATCATAGTAATCAGGAAGATTCATCTGGATTATTAAAGTAGAGCTTAGTAGTCATAATTTTGCATGTTTGTACAAGTTACAAAAGAAATATATGCTAGCAATTTGAGTTTCTACCAGAATAAGTTGCCCACTTCTGTTTCATTTGACTCTGCATACCCAACAAGGCACTGGTCTCTGCAATTACATCATTTCAATTCATTCAGTTTCTTTATATCTGTTAATTGACCATTTTAGGATTTAGATCAGAAGATTGCTATTGCTATCAAGTTGATTTCATTTGTTCACTTTCATCTGCCACTGTGGACAAATCATTGTGCAAGAAAGATAATGATAAGTCAAGTCTGCTTCATTCATAAAGGTATACCCACCTAGGTTTGGTAGCACCTGAAGAGTAGAAGGTTGAAAGCTTTTGACCTTATCTGTTACCCTAAAGTGTATCAAGAGATTGGCAGCCTCTTGAGGTGTTCAACCTACATTTTTGAGAACTAATAGGATCATTGTTGGATATTGTTGGTGGATTTTGATCATCATTGAAAAGTGACTCTTGACTTATGTTGATTTGATCTTCGGACGAGATAAAAAAATATTCAATGTACTCTTTGATGGATAGATCTTGATCATTTCTTTTAGCAATTTTGGTGGGGAGACTGTCAATGTTATCACCAGTGGTTGAATGTTCGTCGTTATCCCTAATAGTTATCATTTTTCGTGCTTGTGCTTGTGTTTGTTAGGTAGCTTGACAAGCTTGGGCAGCTTGAGAGGCTTGTTGTACTTTTTGAGCTTGTGTTGCTTGTTGCATGGCTAGATATTGTTGGATGGCCTTCTGGTAGGCTTGGTGACCTTTTAGCACAATGTTATATTGTCTTGCTGCATTTGGTTTTGGTGGTAGTGGTGGTGGATTCAAAATTGTGTTGGATGTAGTGACAAGTGGTTGAGATATGTTTGAAGTGATTGTGGTAGTGAGGGGTTGAGATGTCATGGGAATGATAGGGGTGGTTGGAGTCATCGAGGTGATAGGAATGGTCAGAATGACCGAGGTGATAGGTCTTTGGGAGACCATATTTTGATTTTTCGGGATTGATGTTGTCATCTGTTGGTGCGATGTGGATGGTATATTCGAAGGATTCGATGTGATGGCTTGATTGATGTTAGGTGGATTGATTTGAATGGAGTGATTGGTGTTAGGTAAAGGGGGAATCCCTAAACCAAGGAATGATGTTGATATGGGTAATGGTGGTGGAGATGTCTCTTGGCGCAATGACTCAACTATTTTGGTAAGTGTAGCAATTTGATCTCACTAAATTTGATCTTGATTTCGATCTTGACTCCCTTGATATAGTTTATTTGGTTTTTGTTCAAGAAAATTTGGGATGCATACTTGTGTTTTTTGAATGGGATCATGGACAATGTTCTGATTCAGGATGATATTCAAATTTGGCATGATAGGTTGAACTTGAACATTGTTGATGTTGGGAATCACATTGCCTTGATTTAGGTAACTTTGATTTTGCATGGTGTTACCTTGACTTGGAGTCGTTAACATCTTGTTTGGATTTTGAACAATATTCATATGATTTGCAAACATATTTATCCCAAAGTTTGTCGGATTCATCTTTGGAAAACTTGTACTTGGTACATTCTCATTTGGCATGACGTTGTTCGTTTGAAGGCTCTTGCATTGATTGTTCAGTTGGTGGATTTGTGGGTTTGGATTTTCATTTAAATGCATCATCAGGAAAGGTTTTTGAAACTTTTGAATGGGCATACTCACATTTGTACCATTGACATTTGTAGAAGGTAACTATCCCATGTACGAATTGTACATATGTGAGTGTTGATAATCAATCGGCGTTGTAAGGATTTGATAGCTTAGTTGACTTGGATTACTCACGATGTATGGATCAATTTTATACTCCATGTTCCTCTTGTGTTTTGACCTTGTTGCAAAAGTGACCTCTAAGGTTCTTAGGACCAATGACGAGATGAAGGATGAAAAGGGGAAATGATATGAGTGTTGAACATTTAGGGAATTTGGATCAATGCTAAACTTAGGGTTTGATTTTGATTAGTTTGATTTGGATAATGAACATGTAAAACCTAAGATGTTAGATGTGATCTTTAGGATGACTTGTTCAAAGGATTGCTAATTCAATTAAATGTATGAGAAAGGATGCATTCCCCTACACCTAACTAAACAAGGTGATTTTGTATTTTGATGATCTACCCAAGTCTCAGAATGATGTTTCCAAAGATCTAAAGTTGTTTGGTGGGATGGATTTTGATAAGTGTTTGGGATGGGTGAAATATTTGATTTTCTCCTAAATGAACCTAGGAAGGACTTGTTTACGAGACCAAGATAGTGAAGAACATGCCTTTCTCTAAGAGTAATTCAAAATCAAAAGACCAATGTTTGCATGAAAACCAGATGCCAAGCACATATGTGGGGTCCAATTGATTTAATCTTTGCTTAATGGATTCTTTTTACCACAAACACGCTCTTGGTTAGATTTTGAATCTAGATGTCTAATGTCTCAACTTTCTCCTTATCTCGCAAAGTGTATTATGCGGAAACCAAGGAAATTTGAGGCAAGAGTTACCTATTGTTGACCTTAGTAGGAGAAAATTGAGATGAAATCCAAATGCTTAGAAGCCTCTAAGGACACGAATCCCAAGGGCAAGCAATAACATGTGAATTTTTTTTCAAGGATATTTGCTTCTCCTAAAGGGTTTGAGATTTGATGCTCATGTTGAATGTTGGTTTTCCAATGTTTTCATCAAAGCACTATGTTTTCAAACCGACTCAAGCAATATAACACCCTAGCTCAATTGGTATGTTTTTCTTGGTGGGCTTGCCTCATGCCCTTCGTAGTAGAAGAGATGATTTTACATGCAACCAAGGAGAGAGTATAAAGGTATGTTAAGAATGAAGTCTTAACCTCTATACTTCAACCAAGATCGGACATGGCAAGTAACTTCTTGGAATCTAAGTTCCAATGCACCACTTTGATAAACTCGGTGAATGGGTTAATAGACCACTACAAACAAGGGTTTTATTTTGGACTTTTCGTTCATGGAGATTGACCTAGATGGCCAGAGTTCCCTTACGGATCCATCTCATCGGAATCAACCGCGTGATATTGGCATTTCTTCCAATATCCACATTTATATCCCGGTTGGAAATAATCTTGGCTTTAGAGTGCTATCGGTTGAGTTGTTCCCTTGTGTGAGTACTTCTTCCCCAAGGCAGGCCCTCTAAGATAGACAAAAGCGAATAAAATTACTCATAGTTTGATCGACCCTTGTTTAGAAACAAAGGGAGAACACATGCAATAAGCTCACTCACACTCGCACAAGATTTTTTTCAATTTTAGTTCCCAAAATGAAGTGTGGAGGCAATATTTTATGCAACTTAATGTCATCAAAAATACTTTTGATTCTCAAGATTGTCGTGAAGCGCGAGATAAGTGGATACGCCTGTTTAGATGAGATTACTTTGCATAAGAGATTATGAAACATGAAAAACACATGTTCATTTTAAGCCTCAAAGCAATGATGAATTTGTTTTAAGCATAAAAAAAAATGAAGTGTGAAGTTTGTTTTTTTAATTTTATCCCAAAAAACAATGTCTAGTCAGTTTCTAGTGTTCAATTTTAATCCAAATTTTAAAACAAACAATGATCTAGTTGGCTTAAAACAAAAAATTAAAGCGTGAAATGGAAGCCCTTAAGCATTAAAAAACACTTTGTGAGTTTAGAGTTTCAATATCCGCTTTCCTTCAATTCCACTCTTTCTTTCTTTCGCTCAATTCCAATGCTTCAGCGTTTTCCTATAAACATTACAAAGTTATCAGAAATAATGAATCAATGAAAGCAATACATTATCACAAAAAAAACTACTCCTTTCATAAAAAAACACAATGTTTTAAGCACTAAAATTCAAATTAAAAATCCTTTGTAGTTTTGACCATATAAAATCCAGAATTGAAAACACATTGATGATTGATGTTACGCAAGTTTCCTCTTTAATTGTTGTATGTGTCTGATCTCTATGGAAAAAATCTATTGTTCCATCTCCACAAAAGAACATCTTAAATACAAGGAAACTTTTGCATTTAAGAGAAGATGCCTGAAAATTCAAACACGGTTGAGAGAAAATATCTCAAATTTGCTTAATGCCACGATATTTGAGTGTACATCCAAGGCCTTAGAGATTCTTAATTTCCATAGCTACATACAACAGATTGGGTATATATACCAAGAAACAATATTTCAACCACACATTATCTAGTCAAATCAAAGAAACAAGATACCAAAGGATAATCATCGCTCACTAGACTTTTCTGGTTATGCCTTTAGTGGCCCCTCACTGCAAATTTTATGAACCCACTATTCCTCCCAAAAAAAAATCAATTGTGACTGGCTGAATGTGATGAAAGCCCCAAGTTGTGGTGATTCTATTATCTAGATTGTGGCTAACTGTGAAACTACATGGTAGTTACAGCCAAAATTGAGGAGGTGATTTGAACTGTTATTTGGCAAACCCTATTTAGTTGGGAGAAGGGGAAGACTATGCTATTGGGAGTATGTTGTGTCAATCATCTACCTGTTTATAGTGCATATAGTAGGTATAAAAGCTACTTGTTAGAGGATTGAAAAAACTTATTCCTAGTGCAATAAATACTAACTATAGACAAGCAGTGAATATTTAAAACAATTAGTCTCATCAATGTTTAATGCATTTTTTGTAGAATAGAAACTTGATGCCATAGGAAAATGTGGACGTTTTGACAAAATTCCATAATCAAATGTTATCTCCTAGAACACAGTAGTTGCAGGATATGCACAAAACACATTTATATCAGCCAACTATTGAATGGAAGAATTTAAAAGATAGCTTACATGTATGCAAAAACAGTAGAGAAGGTGCATGAACTTTTGGGCAAAACGTGTAAGCCTAGAAAGGCGTGTGAACTATTTTTCAGACTACCTAATAGAGAAGTGGTCTCATGTTATCATTCAGTACCATCAGTACTTCCATGTACTTCATGCTACCAACAAGCACAATAGATGTTATGATGGCACAATTTATATAAAATCTGGAAAGTAAGTCAAATTTTGATAGTGCAGCTCACAAGACATAAAGATATAAAACATAGCACTAACACCAATCAATGCAAAATGGTTAAACGCATGTGAAAAGTGTAGCAACGCTTGTTTTAGTGTGTGTAACAGTGAATTCAAAATGTTGAGCAGGCTACTAATAAGTTTCGAGTGCCTAACAAGCTAGGACATAATCTTCCCAGCTAGGACACTAGATCTATGGCTTTTATTATTGAATTGACCTTCACAGGCACCCGCATAATCTACTACTGCTATTTTGTGATAGAGGGATATAGACTCTATTTAATGAAAATGCTCAAGTCCATTTTGAATTCCATTTATACGCGCGTAAGGTCTTCCTCTAATTCTGATGCAACCATATTATCCTTAAGAAACAATGGTAAATGCCATAGACATGCATACAAAAAGAAGTTGAAGCATAAAAAAAAGCACTCGAACTATTTTGACAGATTGCCTGAAAGACGTGGTCTTTATGGACTGCAAGATATTCACAAAATGGATTATGTTTCAGACGCATTTATCTTGATTTGATTGATTTAGCATAAAAGAGCCACCAATGCCATCATAATAAAGATGCTCGTTAAAACATAAAGGAGCGATGCCAGACAATAAGTAGACTTTGAAATGTTAGATTTAGCAGTGCCTTGAAGTGTATCACAAGGCGCCAAACTGTGTGTTACAACGTCTCTAGAGATAAATAACACCCTTGTTTATTAAAGCCTTTTCAGAAACAATTTATATTCAAATTTAATTATACTTTTGGCTTTCTTTCCTCCTACTAAATATTCCTGCCATATCATCATCTTCCTTTGGCAATCTGTTCACAATGCCTAGAAATGAGAAGGTTGTGAGGGTGGAAATGAGGTGCAAATTAGAGGGAGATGTGAGCTTCAGTAAAAACCATAGCTGGGTGCACTCAATATTGCCATAAACAAAGTCTGGTTGAAGATGATCCTGACTAACACATGGTGTTCCATAGGTGGAATGGAAAAAGTTGGTTGGCTGATCTAGATGGGCAGGTAAAATGATAGTGGATGAAAATACAACAGCAGTAATTTACATTTTCGTACACTCTCACTTAAAAGAAAATATAGGGACTATCACACATAGAATTTCAAATTTTATGTGATTTGTAAAATAGGAACAATGAATGACCGAAATATATTCCTTCCTCACATTTCTATTTTGGAAACTATTAGTATAAAATGATAAAGCAATTCCTACCTTTATCAAATAAAGTATAAAGCAATTTCCAAAGTAGTGGTGAAGTAGATTCAGCAGTGAAGTAGATGTGAATGTACAAAGCAAATGTGTATCAAAAAATAAAACCAGATGTTAAGGCTCAAACAAAATTCCTAATGAAATAGAAATATGGTTGGACCTCCTTCTAGTGCCATTTATGTGGATGGTGCAAATGGCTAAAACTAACACACACACATTAGCATGATTAGCACTTTAAAACAAAGAAAATTATCAACATCCCTATGAAATAATGAAACATGTTGATCATGCAAATGAAAGGAATCAAGGAAACTAAGAAAAGCATACAAAAAACATGATCCAACTTTATCTCATAGTGGATTGGTGCTTCTATGGAAAGAATCCCTTTCTCAATCCTTTGCTAAGCTTCCTAATGAAGATGATTTGAATATGATATGAAATGCTAAGATATGGATTCAAATGATAATGATATGGAGAAAGATCTCAAGATTGTGGAGGAGTTTGAACAATAGAGGAGACCTCTATTTATGGCCAAAAGTGATAAAAGAATGCCAAACATGGAGGATGTGGGACTAAAGATAAGCCAATGAGAAGAGGCCACTTGTCAACTTGTGATAGGATGAGGAATGAGCACATTTTGGTCAATGTGCCAAAGAGAGGGATATTTCAAATTTGAATTTGAGAGTAAATGTTAAGTTTGACTTGTGCAAGAGACATGTAAGAGCCATGTAAGAGCTCATAAATGCTTTGTTGGATGTACATGTCCACTTTCTTTTGAATTCAAACTTGAGGGAATATTCCTCAAAGATGACATGTTGATGGAAAATGATGATTTTATAAATGAATTAAAATGATTTATTGGTGCAAGTTGGAAAAGCTAGAGGATGCGATGGGTGGTTAGATTAGGTTAATTAGGGTTAGATTAACATAATGATGATTAGATGCTTTGACCCCTTTGACTTGAATATTTTGATTTATTTAAATCAAAAGGGATGGAAGGTGATTTCAGACATAATTAAATAAAAGTTTGATTTATTTAATCAAGGAGGGTGATGTTAGGATCAAGTTGATTTATTTAATTTAAGTTGGTGACTTTAGGAGATTGATAAATAAACTTGATTTATTTAAATGTCGAGCGAATATGATTATGCATGATGTCAATTTCATGTGTCTACATGACCCACTATGACCCTATTATTCGTTGTTTTGACGATGGCCATCAGAATTTTCTCAAAAAGGTGATCCCGGTTAAGCAAAGTACCTTTAAAGACACGTCTATTCCTCTCTTTCCCGATATGCCAAACTACCAATAAGAGTGCCAAAATCCAAATTCCCTTCCAATACCCATACTTACACATGGCCGACCAGCTTGGAAAAAAATCCCAAAGCTTACACTGTCTTGGCCCAATAAAATTAAGGTTACTTTGCAGCTGATCCCAACACAACGCAGTGTATGGGAAGGATAGAAGAAAATGATCTAAATCCTCTTCTGCCTGTTTGCATAAGTTGCACCGAGATGGACCAAGAACACCCAGTCTTTCCAATCGCTCACCAATTAGACACCGTTTATGAAGAGTAGTCCACAAGAATGCCCTAGCCTTAGGCAGTATCTCTTTCTTCCAATAGATTCTTGCCACCCAAGACTTATCCTTAATTTTCTTTAACTGTACTTGATAACCAAGCTTGGCTGAGTACTACCCAGAAGACTCACCACACCAAAAAATAGAGTCTTCCCTGTCAAAAAGTTTGATCGGTCTGCCACCTATTTCTTTACAAATCTCAATAGACAGAGCTTCAGGGAGTTGAAGTGTTGAAAGATTAATCCAACAGTAATTAATGTATGGTGAATTATTCTCTATTCTAATGTAATCCACCACCTTTGTGCCAAATTGGGATTGGAGGTGATCCAAATATTGATCAAGATCAAACATTTCCACCAAGCTTTTATGACCATTCCATGAATCGGTCTAGAATAACTCCTTCTCCCCGTTCCTGATCTGCCAAGACAGATGCATCGTAATTAGGTGTCTCCAATTCGATATCCATGTAGTACAACCACCTTCTAGATTAGCGACCGTTAGAATTCGACAGGGATATTTAGTATCCAAATACTTATTTTGTAAGATCTGACACCATAGTTTTTCAGGCCTTCTATACATCTTTCATATTAGCTTTGCAAATAGTGCATTATTCTACAACCGCATTTTACGCAGCCCAGCCCCACCATCTTCTTTTGACATGCAGACTATGTCCCACCCAATCAAAGGGATTTTTTTGACTTCCTTTGAACCTTCCCATAAAAACTTCTTCATATTTCCCTCCAAATGTTTTTCCATTTTTTCTGGTGCTTCCAAGTAGGACATTGTGAATATAGGTATTGCCGCCAAAACCATTTTTGCCATGGTTATCTTTCCTACTAGAGTGAGCCAATTATTTTTCCAAGCCATCGCCTTGCTCCTACATCTTTCAATTACCTCACCCCCATGTTTGGCTTTACACAAGCCTTCAAAGATTTGAAATCCAAGGAATTAGATGGTAATTTTTCAATTTGTATTCCCAGAGTTGAAATGATTGCTTGTTGTAATTGGTGCCTTGTATTAAAGAAGAAAACACATAACTTTTATCTGTTCATTGTTTGCCCCAAATTTTCTTCGTAATCTGCCAACACCTGACTTATATTCCTAGCCTCTTTTATGCTTGCTTCCCCTAAAAGAGAAGTGTCATCCTCAAACTGGACATGAGTAACGAGTTTCGTGTTAAGAGCCACACATATGCCTTGCCACCGCCCCTGCATACAACATCTTTTGATAGCACAACTAAAGGATTTAGTCAAAATAATGAAGAGGAAGGAGGAAAGTGGATCTCCTTGCCTAAGCCCATTCATTGCTTTAAAGAAACCTTGTAGTGAGCCGTAAATAGCAATAGAAAATCTCACCAAAGAAATACACTGAAAAATTAATTTGCACCACTGACTACTGAACCCTAGTTTTGCATAACTTCCATAAGGAAAGGCCATCTCACCTTGTCGTACACCTTGCTCACATCTAGCTTTATAATCATCCCCGCTTGTTTACTTGAATGAAGAGTGTGGATTGCCTCTGTAATGATTAGTATACTATCAAAAATTTCTCTACCAGGTACAAACCCATTTTGTTCAGCCGAAATAGTCTTCTCCAGGAATGGTTTTAACCTGTTAGCTAACACTTTCGCCACAATCTTTTGCAGTGTATTGCATAATGAAATGGGCCTGAAATCGTTAAAAGATGAAAAAAAATGCTTCTTTGGGATCAATGCGATTATCGAATTATTAATGTGCTTAATGAATTGACCAGACTTGCGGAACTCTTTTACAAACTTCCATAGCTCGTAGCCCATGAAACTCCATCATTTTTGGAAGAATCTTGCAGGGAAGCCATCGGGTCCTGGCGCCTTATTTTGGTGCATTTGGAATAAAGCCTTAGACACTTCTTCCATTGATACCTACTCGCAAAGTCTTATGTTATCTTCTTCATTGATTTTAGGACAAATTGAATCGAAGAAATCTGTATTAATCTCCTTATTATGTTGTTCCCCAAGTAAATTAGGAAAAAACTCGCAGGGAGCCATGCTAACCTCATTCCCTCCACTGACAATTCGGCCACTACAATCACGAATCTCCTCAATCTTGTTTGTCGGCCTCTTAGCCATAACAGAAGCATGGAAGAATTTAGAATTGGAATCACCCTCGCTTAACCACACCTCCTGGGATTTGTCTTTCCAATAAATCTCCTCCCTTTTTAGCAGCTTGAAAAGCCTTTCCTTTAGGAACTTTTCCTTTCTATATTCCTCATTCATCATACCTTTCTTTATTTTAACCTCACTAAGAGCTTCTAGCTCCTCCTCAACCTTTGCCTTTTCCATAAAAATGTTATGGAAATCCACCTTGTTCCATTCTTTTAACATTTGTTTGATTACTTTTAATTTTTTAACCAATATAAAATTGATAGAGCCACCCACCTTCAATTCTTTCCACCATTGCTCTAGTAGCGTAAGAATGCTCGGATCCTGCCACCACATACTTTGAAACTTGAAGTTTGATTTTTTCGTTGACTGCCTAGATGTTATTAACATTTCAACAGGGAAATGATCCGATATTGAGATAGGCAAAATGCTAGTTGACACCTTCAAACCTGTCTTCAACCAATAGGGTGATATCAGGAATCAGTCCAATCTTTCTAAAATAGCAATGAAATCTTTGCAATGATTTGTCCATGTAAAGATTCCATTGTTCACTGGACAGTCCACCAAACCGCATTCCCCTACAAATGCTCTAAAATCAATGATAGATTGTGACACCTTTCTGATGCCACCATTCTTCTCAGATAGATCAAGTATAATATTAAAATCGCCCCCTATCACTAGTGAGTCCTCTGGATGGGAATGTC
Source organism: Sequoia sempervirens (assembly GCA_007258455.2). Classification (NCBI taxonomy): domain Eukaryota; kingdom Viridiplantae; phylum Streptophyta; class Pinopsida; order Cupressales; family Cupressaceae; genus Sequoia; species Sequoia sempervirens. Next base: position 172,072,590 of record VDFB02000013.1, on the reverse strand, counting down.
TGAATTCCAATACCGAGCGCCTATTTTTGTCGAACCATATATATTAATGATCGTAAATCATTTATTTAGAGTCACGTCAAACACCTTTGCCGCCATCCAGTTTGCAAATGCAAATAAAATTTCCATAGAAACTTCCACCACCTTGTATAACAAACCTAAACCACCCGCTAAGCCAAATTTTTTTTGAAAAGAACCTTCCTAGTATCGACAGTATTTTAGGAATTTCGCACACTCTTCTCCCGCTAACTTAGTTTCTTGTAACAAAATGATACTACTGACTCTTTTTAGCAGTTGACGCCTAACCAGACGTCGTTTGTCAGGGGCCATTAGGCCCCTGACATTCCATATTGTAATCCTCATTGTTTCCCAAGGGAGGCAACTCCTCCCTTGGTACTCATGAATTTTATATATATTATTAATTAATATATGTATGCTATTTTAAATAAAGACACAAGTTCTTAATAAAATTAAAAATAAAATAATAATTGAAAGAAAAGTGTAAGCACTTAGAAGTAAATTAAAAGGTTTCTATGATTCAATTTTAAATCACTTTTAAAATTTATTAAGAGTAGAAATATTTTTTTAAGTAAACATATAAACAATTTATATAAGAGAATAATCACTAAACATAAAATTAATCAAAATTATGAGGATTAAATTTAAAATATTCTTCAAAAATTATTAAACATATTATAGCAATGTAATATTTTAGTAAACATATAAATAAATTATATAAAAAGAAAAACATTAAATACAATTTAAATTGACAATCATAAAATTATTTTAGAAAGACTATAAATTTATAATAAAATATTATTAACATTTTTTAAAATAACATTAACTGTAAATACAAATACAATTCAAATAAAAAGTATTAAAAAACTAAATCATTTTGAAAAAAATATTAAATATAAAAACTAATTTAAAAAACTGAAAAATACTGAAAATACAAATACAATTCAAATAAAATTTATTAAAAATTTAAATTATTATACATGATTAAATATATATTTTTTGAAATATAAATGTTTAATTACAATAAAAAGATGTAAACACAAACAATTTAAACAATTTTTTTATTAAAATTAAATTTAAAATGACTTCTAAACCAAAACTTACTATTCCTAAATTTATTAAAACCACTTGTATTGTGAGCAAATTTTGTATGAAGGTTGCTTCTCATGAATTTGTTATTTCACCCATACCACGACACTGGCAAGAATTGACGAGACAGGCCAACCGTAGTATGGATGGAGCATGCAGCATGCAGCATGGATGGGGCAGGCATCCATCCCCGGTGCAAATCTGCGGCAGGATAGCCGTTCCCTTGCGTCACTGGGTACATCATTGAGGGAGTACCGTTGCGTGACGATTAATTAAGCTCAAGTGCGATTCAGAGGAGTTTTGCAAAAATCTATATCCTCTTTGAAACTCTTTACCTATTTATTTGATACCATAAAATATTTATCCGCATCGAAACCAAGACCACCTTGTCTTCCATAAGATAAAAACTTCGTACACGGCTCTGTTTCGAACAATGTGACACGATACCACTGTGATCGGATTTTGTGCCCATGAAAACTTTCGTTTGTTATAAGCGGGAGTCCGGTTTCGCAAAGCAGGGCTAAGATTCAGCTGATTAGTGCAATCATATCTACAACGGTGTTTTCTGATTGCAAAAATCCTTCCGGCGAGCACAGTAGAAGCGTGATGTGGTGATGTTTCCATTCATGGCACAGGGCCAAAGGCAGTCCGCTCTCGACATACCTTAGAGGGTTCCACATTTGAGGGTTCACTCTCAGCTCATCAAATTAATTAACAGTAGAATATATATAATACTAGTATTTGTATTCAAAGGAGGTTCAAGGATTATGTCGATAGAAAACTATATGTATGCTAATATGTTAGAGAGTACGTGTTGTGGATGTAAATTTTAGTTGCATGTGGCTGGATTAAACAATTATAATAAATAATAAATAATGGAATGAAATTAATTTAGACAAATAAAAAAAATTCCTTAAAAAATTAAGTATTACGTATTATGATATATTAGCATACAAATTTAAAACATAAAGCAATGCAAATGAAAAAAGGGAAGTTGCCATCAAATTGACAAAAAAGACTACAAATGAAATACAATGTTCCCATCTAGTTGTCAAATCAATATTTATCTGGCTTTTATGTGATAAGTGAGATTTTGGAGGCTTTTACCATTAAACAACAGCTGGTTTGCCATTAAACGTCAGCTAAAACTTGTTTTCTAATTACTCAACATGTTTTGCAGGTGTGAGACTTGTTTTAGGCTCAAATCTCACACTATTTGTAGCCTATCGGTTAAATATGACAAAGATAACTAGCTTCTATGTGGACTACTCTATCTGAAGGGGAAAATATGTAAGTTCTTAAAACTACATGAGTAAACTTAATAGAACGATGATGATTTGGACCCACATGGCATAAATATACTTAGTTCAATATTATTTTTTACTTGAAGCTATTTCCTTAGTCCTTTCTAGGCTTTTGTCGATATTTTTTGAGATTCGTACCTGTCTTCTATGTCTACTACCATACTTAAGGGGGAAAATGCTTAAAATTGTATAGATAAGTATGACAATTTAATAATGATCTAGAGCAATTTGTCTCATATTCTATATATTTCAAATGCAATTTTTCTCAATATTTTATGACTTCAAAAAATTTCCTTAGTCCTTCCTAGTCTCTTGTCCACCTCATTTGGTCCTTGTCTTAGCTTGTGAAGACCTTCAATTGTAGTGTTTCTTGAGAGACCTTATGTTTTCCTAAGTGACATGATTCAAGTTGTAGGTTCACCTAGGTGGCCTACTTTGGTAAAAAGGTGACTTATGCTCTTAAAAGGGGTGACCTAGACCCTTGAAAGGGGTGGTCTGGACCTTTGAAAGGAGCAACATATTATATTTGGAGGATATATAATTTCTTCACTTCTAGTTCTTTTTTCATATTTTTTTCTTTTGATTGTGAGTTGTTTTGAATTCCAACTAAATTTCATCTTCCCCTAATTAATTTTCCTCTTGAATCATAATCATCTCTTCAATTGACTCTCTATCACCTCTTCTCTTGACTCATAATCATCTAAGAGGTTATTTATTTGGTATTTTATAGCCAACTCTTTTCCAAACTCTCTCATTCCTTCTCATCTTTCTCATGATGAATATTGTGAATCACCTTTAGAAGACTAGGCTATCCTTATAATTGTGATCCCCAAAGTATTCTCATGTTGTACATAAGAACCTCACGCTTGTATCTAGCTTTTCTTCTTAGAATCTTTAAAGATTCTATTAATCATCTAAATAATTTCTCAATTTCGCCATACATCTAGATTTTCCTCTATCCCATTCCCATCAAGAAGGAGCATCATATTATAATTAAGTGCATGAAATTGAGTTCACTTTTGGTGGAAGAATTAATTTTTAGAATGGGTACTCGTTCCTTTTCTAATATGCAACCACTATTTTTAATTGGGTACACTTTTATAGTATGCAAATGTTTTCTAAAATTTAAAATTTAACACCCAATTTTTTTCTTTTATTTTAGGCTTCGATTAAAATTGGAAATCCAATCTTGAGCCTTGGACTTGCAAGTACAATGTCACCATAATAGCAATAGTGAAAACTAACTTTGGTAATATGGCTAATGAATTATTTTTAAAATTTTTTGGACAAGATTAAAACTCAAACTATAGATGACAATGACTAGGTATCAATCATATATATATATATATATATATATATATATATATATTCTATTAATTAATTTCTAAATAAAAATATCTGTAAATCTAAAATGATGTATATTACAATTTTTTAATAAATTTTAATTTTGAATTTTTTTTAAAATGTTTAACCAATCTAGATATCATATTGATACATTTGTGTATTTGAATTAGAAGTTTTGCATGACATTTTTTTTCTATTTAGATTCATATGAGAAATTGTACACTTGTGTGTGTTTTAAATTTTCAAATGTGCATTTAATATAATAGTCATGCTTTATGTGTTTGTACAAAGTAGTTGGAAGATTGCATAAAATCAAACTATTCAATTGTGAGGACATGTACATAATGTTTTATTTCTCTAGTATAATATATTAGAATGTATTCTTTATTAGCAATAAATTAGATTGACTTATCTTATGTGCACCTAAATTTTGATTGCTATTGTTTGTATTTATGTATGCAATGACAAATAGTTCTATTCATTTTTATGTATTACTGACACGTGTTAAATTAAACTCTGTTTGATTTCTTTTAAATATTTATTGATATTTTTATATTAAAATAGATTATGACAAGGACCTTAAGAACTATTAGATCATCCAATAGATCCTCCCCCTACTGAAAATATCATTCGTTAAAGAATAATTTTCCTTACGTCATTGAACCATTGCGTGTGAGCATAAATTAATCTGACCGATTACAAAAATTTGTCAGACTCTTTGATAGTATGCGGGGTCCAATTGCACCCAATTGTAAATATAATACCTAATGTGTTTATATAATGTCCAATAGTTGTGATTTGACTACCCATAATTAAACAAAATGTATGCTTTTGATCTAAAAAGCAACCAATCATGTGATACCACATCAGCGCTCAACTACTTATGATGTAATGCACGAGAATTGGTCTCACTATTTTTTGGGGCCTTTTTGGACACCTTGACAAAAACGCATGCTGATGTGGCATCATATTTGATGATGTGGCCCTGAAACCTTAGTTATAAGCAGATAACTTGCCAAGTAAGCTGCTGTAAAAAATTGGGAGTGATTTGAAATTTCGAAGTAGGATAATTAGAAGCGCGAAGTTAGGGTGCACGACTACTGGGCCCTTTCCCCTAGTCTATGCATTGGATAGCATAAAATATTTACCCTCAACGAAACCAGGACCACTTTGTCTTCCCTACCATAACACATCGTACACGCCTCTGTTTCGGCCAATGCGACACGATACCACTGTGATTGGAATTTGTGTCCGCGAAAACTTGAGTTTGTTATAAGCTGGAGTCCGGATTCGCAAAGCAGGGACCTTTTCAGCTGATTAGTGCAATCCTATCTACAATGGCATCTTCTGATTGCAAAAATCTTTCAGGCGAGCACAGTCAGAAGCGTCATGTGGTGATGTTTCCATTCATGGCGCAGGGCCACATCATTCCCTTCCTTCAGCTCTCCAAACTCCTTGCCGCTCGAACCGGATTCACCGTCACCATCGTGAGCACTCCTCTCAACGTTCAGGCCTTAACACCCACGATTCAATCAGCCCGCCAAACGGACTCTGCTCTGGACATACGCTTAGCGGAGCTGCCATTCTCCAGTGCTGATCATGGCTTACCGCCGAGTTCAGAGAACACGGACTCGCTGCCTTATTCACAGGTCCTTACTCTCATGGAAGCCGCAGAGCATTTGCAGCCCCACTTCGAGAATCTCATCCGCAGGATCTCCGCAAAAGATGGGTGCACTCCGCTGTGCATCATCAGCGACATGTTCCTCGGCTGGACCCTCGACGTCGCCGACATGTCTGGAATACCCAGAATCGTCTTTCTCACCTGTGGCGTTTATGGCACCTTGGTTTATTACTCTATGTGGAATCATTTGCCCCACACCAAGACCGACTCAGAAGAGTTTAGTCTCCCAGATTTGCCTCCTATTTCGCTGCATCGATCTCAACTTCCTGCTAACATAAAAATGGCGACAGGAACCGATGCGTGGAGCTTGTTTCAATCTCGCCAAATACCCCGCAATATACGCAGCTGGGGTTTTATATGCAATTCCTTCGAAGAGCTTGAGCACGGCTATTTGGAACACCTCAGAAAATCGAGCGGCAGATCTGTCTGGGCGGTTGGCCCTCTCCTTCCTCCAGAATTTCTTTCTTCTACTCAATCTAATGCTGTCTCTGATAAGTTATTGCAAGGTAAGGAAACGGCCAGCGATGCAATTTCCTGCTTGCGTTGGCTCGATTCTCAAAATCTTTCCAGTGTGCTCTATATTTCCTTCGGCTCTCAGAACACGATCTCCGCGTCAAATATGAAAGAGTTGGCACTGGGTTTGGAATCAAGTGGACAGCCCTTCATATGGGTAGTGAGGCCGCCCCTTGGCGTACCGTTGACTGCGGAGTTTTCCTCAGATTTTCTTCCGGATGGGTTTGAAGAGCGAGTCAAGGCCAAAAGTCAGGGATTGGTAATTAAAAAATGGGCGCCTCAGCGTGTGATTCTGTGCCATCCTTCCACCGGAGGATTTCTGAGCCACTGTGGATGGAACTCGACGATGGAGAGTCTGAGCCAGGGCGTTCCTATCATTGGATGGCCCATCGCAGGAGAACAGTATTTCAATTCGAAGCTTCTTGAGGAGGAGGTGGGCGTGTCTGTGGAGATTTGCAGAGGAAGTGAGGGAGAATTGAAGAAGGAAAAGGTGGAGAGGACGGTGAAGATGTTGATGTCGGAAGAGAAAGGAGGTCGGATGAGAGAAAGAGCTGCGGCCATGAGAGATGCTGCCAGAAAAGCAGTAATGGACAGTGGAGATGGAACCGAGAAAGGCTCGTCCACTTGTGATGTTAACGACATGATACAAAATATTGTTACCACTTCTCGCCGGTCTCAATCCTTGTAAGACTGGATAAGAATTCAAACTAATTTTCATGTTTAATTGTTCACGGACTTTGAATGGCTCAGCATTTCAGATCAAATGATGCCAGTGTTGAGTGAGAACTATTTGCAATTCATTAAATAAAATGCGTATATATTTTATTTATCTGGTAGGGAGTAAAAGCAGCATCCATTAAATCTATACTTTGGGTTTGTTAGTGTTCCCCAATTTAACTTAAAAAAATGCCAATATGGCATTTTCTAAATTATCCTTTTTTTTGGTCAATAAGTCATTGTGAAATTTTGTTTAAATGTCAAATTTTCATCATCATTTTTATTGTTAAATAATCAAAAAAAAATTATAATATTTATCATCTAATACTTGTAATAATCTTAAGAGAAATTAAAAGGATTGTATGAAATCATACTAAATATTAAAATTTATATGTTATAATATATGTTTTATTTTGTCATTGTCTAATGAAAACTTAGTTGTGAACTACTTTTATAGTATTCATTTGTTTGTCATTATGTCTTATTTTGTTGGACAACTCTTTATAGATTTTTAATCCCAAGATTTTGATTTTTTTCTTTATTCTAGTCTACATTTTGGGCAATATCAATAGTAGCAATGGATTCCTATCTTTAGGACATACTTACTCTTTGATTTTTCTTTGCAATGAAATATATTTCTAATGGCAGACCTTGTCAGAATCATAGTGGAGTAGCCAATTATATTTTGCAATCACTCATGATTATGACATTGATTATAGAGCTTGCTTACATGCAATGGTTAGCATGATTCTTTTCTAAAGTTCAAAATAATGGTGATGTTCTATTTGTTTGGTTATGATTATTTTTTTTGGTTTATGATTTATAGGAGAATGTTATTATCAATGATGGTATACTCCATTTTTGTAGAGATCTATAATCTTACAAAAATTTGGTGTAAAAGGAAAACAACCATACAGAGATATGGAGCATGTACAAATTCATCCCCATGTGTCTCCAAAATTCATTTAGTCTACTCTCAACTTTGAGTCTCTTCATAATCAGAGGCATGATATTTGGGTGTTCTTAAGAGGAAAATTGGTATTCATCTTAAAGAATATCAATGTTCCCATATACAACAAGTAATATTTTCTGTAATTCTCTTTAATTGATTCATTAATTTTTTCATTAGCTAGATTTATTATAAATCATGTGGAAATAATTAAATTAAATAAATATTTTGACTTGGAGACAATGGGCTACTAGCAAAATTCAAATGTCCTATAATAATTTTAATGTATAAACCATACGATGACATTTTTAGGTGACTAATATAAAAATATAATGAAGGTGAATTATGATATATTTAGGTGGTAATACCTTGCTTGCAACATACTTACAAGAAAAAAATGTCTAATATTTGGGGTTTTTCTAGTTTTTTATGGGTCAAAAAATCAATTCCCACTATTTCATGCATGCAATCCTGAATCTATGCTTTGCTAAAAGATAATATAATTTTACATTAGACCAAAAGTGGGGAAAAATTAAAATAAAATGTAGAGTATAGAAATGAAAGATAGGAAAGGGAATTCAGAGCTACAAAAAATAGTTTATAGGATGAATCTATGGGAGAATTAGCTCAAACACAAAGACATCCACACTATTTTTTTGGATGCACACTATCATCCTAGATCCCAGCTAGTGTTTAGGAACATTAGAAAAATAATATTTTAGTGCATATCTTAAAATATCCTACACATGAGACCCCAATATACATAAAAAAGAATCTAGAAATGCTACAAAGATTGGAGAAAGTAACATAATAGAATCTAATATCTATGCAAACAAGGATGTGAGGAATCTAATATCCATGTAAATAAGGACATAAAGAATAAACCACAATACATGTAAGTAGAATAGACATCACTAGAGATGAAGAATATGAAATCTCTAGTCTGAGTTGAATCTTCAAATTCACTTGTAAGCTAGGTCTAAAAAATATGGGTGACTAATTAGGAGCTTGTCAAAGTGGTTAAGCGTCTATTTTAGTCTTTCAACTTCCATGGGTTGTCAAATGATATAATAAATATTAGATTCATTGGCTTGTGAAGAAATGAACACTATGCAATTGCATTGTGATCTGATGGCAACTCACATAGATGAGCATGTTTCTACACTAATGTCCAAGTATAATTTGTACCTATAAACTTCAAAAAAATAGAAATATAACATCACAAGGATATAATTAATATAAAAAAACATTAGAAAAACTATGACACAAAAGAATATAAAATCAAGTTGGGATTGGGAGTAGGGTAGATTCTAAGGATAGGCTAAATGAACCCTAAAAAATATGCTAAGGGAGTGAAATAATAAAATTGCGATAATTTCTAGCATCAAAATTATAAAGTGTAAAATTCCAACCTTACACTTGGATCAACTTATTGCAAATAGATTTTGAAGTTCGTAGGACTCTTCCTAGGTGCTTTTCTATATCAAAATTTTCTAGATTTTTTAGAAGAAAGTCTTTTTCATCAATGGCAACTTCTTTTCACTTTTTTGAAATATTCTTTGAATAAGTTTCTCAAAAGGGTGACATTGCTTTTGTTTATTTCCAATCGTCTTCATGTCCAGTTCTTCTTCCAAATTTTATTTGATATTAATTTTTGTGGCATATTCTTTTTGTGTTGTGAAAGTCTATACTCTTTAGTTGAGTTGTGAATATTTAGATTTATGTAGGATTTTATATTGGGCTTTCCACTTTCTTGGACAACTAATATTAAAATTCCTTACCCATATTTAATTTCATATTTCATATTTATTTGTTCTAGTATCATTAAATATCCCATTGCATATTTCATTCCTAGTTCCATACACATTAGGATAATGAATGATAAAATCATTGCTACTATAATATTTTATATTTAAATATTGATAGAGCATTTTTTCTATTCTAGACATGTGTAGGATATGATCACACACTTATCTCAAACATATTCTCTATTGAATACCTACAAAGGTTGAAAGGCCAAAATAGTGGGCTTAACGATTTTGATGATTTTATAGCACAAAGGTTTCATATTTCTTCTATTGCTTTATATTTAGACATTTAAATAGGTTTATTTCCATATTTTTTAATTTATTTTATAGAATCTAAGATTATTTGTCTATATTTTATTTTTGTTGAATCCTATTTTTGGTCAAGTGTAGGTTATTTATATTTTTACATATTGCTTACTCTCTATGTAGACTATACAATAATATGTATAATGGACCATAGCACAATTAGACATTACTGCACTTACATTCTCATCTACATTATCCCTTACCATTTTTCATTCCGTATTATAAATTTGTTTAGGTTTTCATCTCTCAAGTTATTTATCAAGTTATCTCTATGTAATCTCTATTTTCCCAAATTTTCTTGTTAAAAAAAAGAATAATATGTTTATCTAGCGATAAAAAACATAATTTATATAGGTGAAATTTATTTTGATAGGATCAAGTATATTATTGATGTATCTAGTTTAGATTGAGTGGTTTTGTATATTTGCCTCATCTAGAAATTTTTTTAGTTGAAGCTTACAAAATTTGAAATGATGAACTAAGCTATTTTTCACCTTGTCTTATGGGTTTCAAATATCCTTGAAAGAGATATGATTATTAGCAAGATAGCTTCCATGAAATTAAATCATATAAAGAAATATGGGTGGATGAAAGTATCTATATTTATCTATTTTGTTTCAAGAAGTAGAGGCCCACCCATAGCAATAAGGTGATTAAATTTAATTCAAATTATTACCATGAGGTTACAGGTACATGTATAAACTTGGGGAGAAAGAAAGTGGCCAAATTTTCATAATTCTTGAAAATGTGCTTGTATTTTAGATAACATAATACACATGTTATGGCTCATATGTGTTTTCATGTCATATGTGCATTTCATAGCATGCACACCTTTTAGTTTTCACCAATAAAATACCTCTCTTAGGCTTGGAAAAGGAATGAATTTACCAATCCTAATGTTTCAAAATTCAATTTGAATTCCCAAAACATGTTTTATAAAATACATACACATAAAAAACCAAATATCATGCATGCTCTCTATTAG
>VDFB02000013.1:171803222-172061779 GCA_007258455.2 Sequoia sempervirens | reverse complement strand
AGATTTGGAGGGGTGGGAACAACCACTCACATGGCTATCTACCATCAAGCTTATTTTTCAAGTGATGATGAGGACCCAGTAGCAGAAAGATATGACTAGCTAGTGTCAAGATTAGCAAGGGATTGGTCTAATCTAAAATTTTAGGTGGATTTGGAGGTGTTGCTACTACAAAATTGGTGTAGACTCCATGATTCATCACACTCAAAGTTTTCATGCGAACTGTGCTAAGAATCCATCAAGAAAGTTAAAGAACAAGCAAGGCAACCATGAACACCACTTCCTCTAGTTTCTTCAAGGATTGAATGTGAGAATCAAAAGCCAGACCCAAGTGACAACTTGGCTAAAGGCAGTCCTCAAGAGGATGTTGGGACAACAATAGAAGAAGGACAACAATATAGTCTCAAGCTTCTAAGCGATGAAGTAGATCAAACAGGAATGTTGTCCACCAGTCATCAAGAATTTCTTCCTCTTGAAGAACATTTGTGCAACATGGAAGATGGGTTTTATGGAAAATCCTTGGAGGGAAATTGTAGAGTAGATTTTGGTCTCTTTGATGAGGTGGCATCAATTGATGACTTCTTTCCATTAGGATTTACAGTATTGTGGAGGTATACCAGCATGGAGGAAGAGTGCATCCTAGAGGGCAGTAGCAATGAAGAAGTACTCCTTAGTCCCCAAATGATAGTCCACTAGAGTTTCCAGATTGGGAAAGGATCTCCTCCATTTACAATGATATTGAGCAAGAGGAAATGAGTGAACGTCATGATGAGATGCATGAACATCAAAGAGAAGAAGACAAAGGTGAAGGTGATAAGATGGTTGCCAACAGAGATGAGACACCCGACCGACTACAAGATGCAACTTAGAGTCCTTCCGTCATGATCATTATTGATCCACCTTCACATTCAAGGAGTTGCAATAGGACAGATTCATGCATGTCATCATCTCATGACATTGAATGCTACGTAAATAAGGACAACACTTGGGAAAGGAAGTGGGATAGCATGCTGGCTTTTGAGGACAACAATCAAGTGGACACCAGGTTTGCAGAAGATCAATGAGTTGAAGTCTATCTCCTTGAGGAACAACTAATAGGGGTTGTCGATCCCACATGAAGATTGGAAGGGGTACTTGCTGCCCCATTCTCCCAGCCTTATGCAAGGTTAATGTCTGAAATGTTGCACCACCTAGTGCCTCCATCCAAAGCATCCAATGCACCTGTTGACGATGTTGTGCTCGCTCTCGGCTATCCAATGCTGCCACATCTGTGTGATGACATCCAAGTTCTATCCTTCCTTACTCCTTTTAATTGTCATAGCTTCACTTATCATTTTGATTATGGGAGTGAGGGAAGGAAAACATGTTTATGGATTAGCCATGGGTTTAACGAGCCTCCTCAATTTTTGATTTTCCCTAATTGTGTGATTGAATCTGAATGCTGCGATGATAAACCTTTTTTTTTAGTATAAAGATAAATTTGGATGGTTAAGAATGATAACGATCACCTATTTTCTTGTGCATGCACTGCAAAATCCAATGAATGTTAATGTTGGCTCACCTTGCTTGAACATAGTGCTTTGTAAATATCTTTGTACATAGCATGTTTTGAGTAGAGTAGGTTTCTTGTAAATACTCGACTTTCTTGCTTTCCTTAGGTTAGTTGGTTTGTTGTGGGTTTCTTGCTTTAGAGTAGTTTCTTCATTGTTTTCTTTCGCTGTCCCACTTTCATTTGTTTTGGTGTTCGCTTTCTATACACTTTGCTTCCATTTTGTTGTTGCTTTGCTCAGGGTCCCTCTGCTATTGGTTGGGCACATATGTGCGCACAAAAACCATCTTAATTGCTTGGGGTGGTTCTATGTATTTCTTCATTAAACTTTAATCAAGTTTTCAGAGTGGACGGTGAGGATCTTCTGTTAGTGACAAGTGATCTAGATGTTTGATTCAAAGCAGATAAAATGTTGGTCGATCTGAGTATGATGTATCATGAAATATTACATCTTTTACACATTTTAAGAATATGAAAGTCACTGAGGGTCCTTCGCGAAGTTGAGTTAAGTGAAAAATATAAAAAAAATCTCTAGTGCCACTGTGATTCTCAGCCCTAAGTGCAAGCTTCAATGCTTGCGAGTTGAAATAAAAGAACTAAAAAGAGAAAAAATCAAAAGAAAGAAAGAAAAAAAGCATTGAAAATTAAAAGAAAGATAAAATTCATCTTTTTGGAGGTATCTAAGCAACTCTGTAGGGGCTATGGATGCCCGACCGATAGTAGAGAAATGTTTAGGAGAATCGCAATGACAACCTCATTGGGGCTATGGACGCCTAACTGGTAGTGAGGCAATGTCTAGGATTCTCTTAGAGTTAGAATAAACTACGTAGCTTAACATGACGGAGCTTGGGTTCCTATAGCATCTGAATGACTGGGAGTTAACGCATATGCACAGACTTGAATTTTCAGCATACTGAAGGTTGGGTTGACTAGTGGTTTTGATCTTTTGGTTGGGTGTTACGTTTGTTTACTCTAGCATGAAGATTGGAACCAAAGATTTTTGGTTCATGATTCTAGTTTGTCATCGAAATGCTCTAGATCATTTCCCCAGCGAGTTGCTATTTGTTGTCAATTTTTTGCACACACATCCTGCCATGGGCAGGGACCCCCTTTTTTCGCTCTTGATGAGCTACTTTGTTCCTGTCTCATTTTGCATGCCACTTTTCCTAAGCCTAAATTGGTCATGTGCCTTGAAAAAATCAAATTTTCTTTGACCAAATTCACCTATTTGAATTTCACTAAGACTTTTTCCTTTGCGGAAGTTTTTCTACAGGTTTCTATTTTTGGGTCTGCCCCTCTAGAAGGCTATTCATCGTTTGCCTTTCGTCTGCCTATCATTCACCTTCCGTCTACCATCCTTCAGTGTTTCTGGGTCTGCACCTCCAAAAGGTTGTCTGCCATTTTCCGTCCGCCTGTCGTCTATCTTCCGTCTGCCATCTTTCCACACTTTTGGGTTCGCCCCTCCGAAAGGTTGTCTTTTTTCTTTCTTTCGTTCGCCTATCGTCTACCTTTCGTCTGCCTTCCATCAGCACTTTCAGGTCCGCCCCTCTGGAAGGTTGTCCACCGTATGTCGTCCACTTTTTTCCTACCTGTCGTTGGCCTTCCATCATCGCTTCTACGTTCATCCCTCCAGAAGGTTGTCCATGGTCCGTGGTCTGCCTTTCGTCTTCCTTTCATCTGTCTTTCATTAGTGCTTCCGGGTCCGTCCCTCTGGAAGGCTATCGACCATCCGCTTTTCACCTTCCATCAGCGCTTTTGGGTCTGCCCCTCCAGAAGACTATCTGTCGTCTGCCTTTCGTCAGTGCTTCTAGGTCCATCCCTTTGGAAGGTTGTCTGGCATCCGGTGTCCGCCTTTTGTCTGCCTTCTGTTAGTGCTTCTAGTTTCATTCCTCTATAAGGCTGTCCATCATCCATCATCTTCCTTCCATCTGCCTTCTGTTAGCACTTCTAGGTCCACCGCTTCAAAAGGTTGTCCACCATCCACCATCTGCCTTCCCTTCACCTTCCATCAATGCTTCTGGGTCTGCCCCTCTAGAAGGTTGTTCACCGTCTGCCATCCACCTTTCTTCTTCCTATCATCCACCTTTCATCTTCCATCCTTCCATGTTTCTGGGTCCACCCCTTTGGAAGGCTATCTGTCATTTGTGTCTTCCTTTTGTCCACTTGTCGTCTGCCTTCCGTCTGCCATCCTTCTACATTTCTGGGTCTACACCTCTAGAAGGTTGTCTATCATTTGTCGTCTTCCTATCATCTACCTTTTGTCTACCATCCTTCTGTGCTTCTGGTTTTGCCCCTTCGAAAGGCTATCTTTCATCTACCTTTCATTTTCCTATCGTTTTTCTTCTGTCGGCACTTCTGGGTCAGCCCCTCTAGAAGGTTCCTGTCATCTGCCATCCACCTTTCATCTCCCTGTCGTCTACCTTCTGTCAGTTCTTTTGGGTCTGTCCCTCCGAAAGGCTATCCGACATCCGCCATCAGCCTTTCATCAACGCTTTTGGGTACGTCCCTCTAAAAGGTTGTTCGACATCCACCATCCGCCTTTCGTCCCCCTTCCATTTTCCTTTCATCAGTGCTTCCAAGTCTATCCCTCTGTAAGGCTGTACTCTGTCCATCGTTCGCCTTCCATCCACCTTCTATTAATGCTTCTGGGTCCACTCCTCTAGAAGGCTTTATGTCATCTATCGTCTGCCTTCTTTGTGCCATCCTTCCACACTTTTGGGTCTGCCCCTCTAGAATGTGTCCCCCGTTCATTTTTCGCCTTCCTTATGCCTTGTGGCACCCACACTCCTAAACCCGAATTTATGTTGGTGGTCCAAGCAAGCTCCAAATATGAATGTTATGACCTTTTAATGTCTTGTGTATGCAGGATTTATGAAGCCTGCTGTGGGTCCATCGGGGAGACCTAATAGGAGAGTTGTTTTTCTTTTCATTAAGTGATTGTGATCTATCAGGAGCCATTCACTAGAATCAACAGTAGCATGTATGCTTCTCCGTAACACAAATCTACAAGAAGATTCATTTGATTGGCTAAACAAATGATGCAAATGCATCAGCAAGAAGGTAACTTTTGAATACTTTCAGCTACAGCAAAAGGGCAATTAGCTAGAGGACAAAATTGCTACAGTGACTGGCCACTATAAGACAAAATAGGGAAAAGACAAATGATGTATTTTAAATTACTGGATAATGGAGGGTAGGTGAATCCCTAATGTAATCAAATCTTAGCCACTCAATGTAATTAAATCTGAGCCATTCATTCGGGCTTTGGAAAACTATAAATAGGGGCTTGCCCCTCATTTGTAAAAGGATTGGAGAGTTGTTGTAAAAAGAATTTTCCACAATAAAAGACAACATTGCATTATTTTATGGATGTTCTCTTTGATTTTTCTCATCTTGCATGCATGGTTCTACCTTCCATAGTAGTTTTAGTTGTAGATTCTTGAATCAAAGTGATAATGGAAATTGTTGTTATGGTATTTGATGAACTTTCAACCCATACTTTTAGCACTTGTTGATGACAATTTTGTGTAAAGTTAGTCTGGGCTTCTTGACTTCATAGCTGCAACTTAGTTCAATTACCTGTGCATGATGTGTGTGTGTAATTTGAAAATATGTAGTCCTTAGAAGATTGCACTGGTTTTATGCAACTTTAGGTTCCTCTTGGCCAAGCAACACCTAGTTTAGGGAGTTTGTCTACTATAACAGCCTCCATGTTCACTATCCATTCGTACTTTCAAGTCTAGGAACTTCCTATCTACCCTACCCTTTTTCCTTTTTTTTTAATAGTATCTGTAGGCAAGGTTCATTGCACATTGTAAAGCTAAATTCAATGATAAAATGGAGTTCTAGATTGTTGTTTGAACCTGCAACAAATGCACAACAACTCTCCCATCCTAAGAACTCCATTTGTAGATCCAACTTCCCATGCTTTGTAACTCATCCGTAAGTTCGCCTTGTGATTCCAACAAATCACATAAATCAACTGAGATATTCCAAGCACTATCAAGACCTAACACCTGAGAGAACTTGGGGTGGTTTTTTTCAACTTGTTGTTGAAAGTCTCCTTTCAAGAGAGGTAGTTCACCTATGCACTACCTGTGTTGAGAAAGTGTGAAAAAACATCCATCAAAATTCATCACCATTGTCAACCATTTTCAACCGATGGAACGTCTGCCTACTAACATTCAAAGACAAGAAATTCCAGCTTGAGATAACAAGCGGAAAATTTTTCAGCATATGGCATGTTTCTTAGGCACCAATGTCACAATCAACAAGCAAATTCATCATGAAATTTTGGTATGCAGGAAATGCTTTATCCCCAAATGAATTTTTATTTACAGGACTTTCCAAGATATCAATGTAGCTTTTAGATTTTCTCTTAGACTTTGATGCATATTTGGAAATATAGTTTAGGACAATCTGTCTAGATAATACTGACTAGCAATCAACATTTGCTCGCCAAATTGCAAGCATCTCAGGATTGTGGATATTAAAATAGCCATCATTTATTGCTAGTTTGTACAATTTTTTTAATTCACTATCAATTGTCAATGTCGAAGATGGCTATATATTCCATGGAGCTTTGTAGCGATGTTGCAATTGCTGGCCTTTTTTCCTCAAGCAAGTGTACTAAGGGCACTTGGTATGCCTTTGTACTATGTTTAACAAATGTTCATAGTCGATGATTGGATCCATTGAAGAAATTTGTGTAGTATTAAGAAAGCATGGGTCATCTAAGGTTGACTAGTGGATCCTTGATATAACCTGCTTTGGGGTATGAGGGTTCCATGCTGAAACATAAAAATCAAAGAATTTTTTTGCCTACTCAAGCTCATGAGGATTGGACCAATCGACCATGTCCATATTTGGGGCATCTAGGAGCCACAAGAATCCATGCACATGTGTTGACCCGCAATGCTACCACTCATACCTGGGTATGTGCAGGATCATCATGGAAAAAATAGGCCCTTAAGTGGCAAAAAATTCAGAAAAATTAGAGTTAGGTAACTTGACGTAAAAATTTGAATAAGTTATCTATATTATTTCAAAAATATGTAAGAATAAAATTTGTAGCAAATTGAAAGTAGTTTATAAACCATAGGTTTATTTAAAAAATATATATATATATTTGGTGAAAATTTTAAATTTCAATGCAAAGAAGATTAAATTTAAGGAAAAGTAAGAAGTAGGTGTATGTCCACCACCCTAACCACAATAAAATAATAATATTTTTTATAATATTTTTGATAAAAGTAGAGGACTCATGTCCGGATGATGCATATTTTTTGTAATTTTTTTCCAAGTAAATAATTAATTATGAATTTTTTTACAACTTTAAAAATATAAAACTCTTATGTGTAACCACCTTAACTTGGTCAAAACTTCACTCTAATTTTTTTTTTTTAATCCTATAGTATGTGAAGCATAGAATGTGACGCATGTTTTAGATTCAAAAAATGTGATACCATTTGAAATCTATAGATATTTTTCAATCAGCCTATCAGTCAATACTTTAGTCATAATTCAAATAGGAAATGAATAATAATTATTTATTAAGTTCAAAGTAAAGGATAATTTATATTGGTGAAAAGCTGAGAATATCTTTTAAAAACCCTTTTTGTTTCATAAATTCTGGGTAAAAAAAAAGTCATCAGCTACATACCCTACACATACCCATCATATCTCCACTTTTTGTCCCATCATGATCTTGCACATACCCACCTATACCAATAGTCCTTTGTCTGGAAAAGTTTCTCAATAACCTCTTCATGGAAAATAGTGAATCGCAGGTGCATGTACAAGGTTGTTATGTGTGGGTTTTGCACAATGTTCTCTATGAAGTGTGCTTGAGAGTAGGGTGAAGCAAATTATGTTCTGGGTTCAATCACCTTATGCAGATCAAGCCATTTTGTATCTACAGAGCTCAAAGTGAAGAAAAGGGTCAGTGTACCAAGCTAGTGGATCATTCCTGCAAGCTCTTGTTGGCTCTTGGCCCAATATGAGTGAGTCCCTCGTAAGGATGCACCAAAGTGAACAAGATGGTTTGCTATTTGCGTATCTGGTGCATTTTGGACCATTTGTTGTAGAGCTAGAATTGATGTTGGGATTCTTTCCTCCAAGTTTGTTTTCATAAATATGGATGCTGATTACTATCTTCGATGTCTCATTATTAAATTATAAGTATAATATCTAAATCTGACATACCCCCCAAATCCATTATCACAATATCGCATTAAGTGAAAGGAATATCATGTAAGTGAACTTGTACTATTCTCGATTGTAGCAACATTCGCATTCCAGTTGGGAACAATGTTGGGAAAGCCATACTTAATAACCCTTCTATATTATATTCATTGATAGGGCTAGAATATATTTTAGGCTGGGGCAAGGTATTTTGAGTAGTGTCTTTAATTTGTAAGGAATCTATAATTGCTTGCAATTCTTGAGGAGGTTTGGGCATCAATGGAATAAATGATGAGAAGTATTGAAGCTTAGCCTCCTTATCAACAACACTTTCTAATGCTTGCATTGGTTCATTTGGGATATACATCGGTTCTTCCATTATGTGCAAGAGATCATAGATGTCAGTACTTCTAGGACGCAACAAATTTAAAGCATCACAATCTATTGTAACATCACTATAGTATGAGTCATTCTCAATTTTATAAATTAATGCAGCCATGACATTATGTTTGTTAACATAGCAACCATAGTTTGTCCCTTGCATGCCAATTCTTCACACAATCACAACTTCAAGATAATGTAGCCAACGCGGCAAAAAAGTTTCAATGCAGGTAATGTGTTGTGGGAAGCTTAGAGTATGCCCACTATATTTGTATTGGCCTCCTTTAGCATGGGTTACTGGAAAAATGGGAGCAACTCGGGCTATAAGAATTTCTTCAACTTGAGTAAGCTTTCCAAGGATGGGTGGTTGTGGCCCAGGATCCATTTTATTTGCTAGGTTATATCTATGCACACCCTTTTCAGAAGCACAACACAAGCAAACAATGCTAGAATTGGATGGTCGAAAACTCATGCTAGCATAGCTCTCATTGCAAGTAAAACAAGTTTTCAAGTTACACAAAGCATCAATTCATTAGCAGAAGGATTGCATTTCTATATAGGAGGGATCACCAAATAGGTTGCCTAAGCACGGGGTTTTTGAGGATGTGGTTGGAAAGGAATTCCCAGGAAGCGGTTCCAATGGTGCACACCCAGGTATAGCAGGACCAGTCTCACAAGGTTGGGTACGGTTCATTGGAAAGTGAGTGTAAGTTGAGGGGGAGCAATAGTCTACATATGCTACTGGCGAGCTTTCTTGCAATGGTGGTGTCCCTTGTTTAGCATGGGTTTCCAAGCCAACTGGGTTCATGGCACTTCACTTTTGGAAGTACTTCACTCACTGGTTTGCACAAATGCAGTGTTTGTGGCGTGCATAATAAACCTACTTTCTCTCGCATTTTCCTACCTTTCTACATTCTACACTTGATGTGGTGTTGAAACCTGAAGGATATTGTAATTCCTACAACAACAACATGCAACACAATAAAATGGTTGCAAAAACCAGGTTACAGGGCAATGGCATAATTATAGCGGTCAACCTAGTTGAATATGCAAGAAAGTACCAATAGCCACAATAAAACCAACATGTATACATAATTGTATGTATCCATATGCATTGTATTTAAAAGTTCTTACAAACTGGAAATTAAAAAAGAAGAATGCAAGCACTCAATTTGATTGGGCTAGTGGCTAACTAAAAAGGGATTGCATCAATTGCATTAGCAAATTTCTGTAGGTATAGGAATTACTAGCACCACCATGCATTGAGGAGACTTCTGTTTAGGACATAATTTTTAGTGTTAAACCATGTTGTATATACTAGTAATTTTTCAAGTATAATATGATACATAGTTTAATACTTAAATACTATTTTGAAAAAGAAGTCTCTTCAATGCTATTAGGTCAAGTATCTCCATAAATTTGTGTCATGCCATCAAATATGGAATGAATGTTGCTTATTATTGGAAATATACCACATTTTATTATAACAATTACTTTTAAAGCCAGGAAGGAAATAACAACCAAGGCATGAGTATTGACATTATGCATTAGATTAACACATGCAATTTTTTTGATTGGAGATGCAAAACCATCGTGGAAGGGAGGGGGAATTTAGAAAATTCAAAATCCACATGGGGACAAAAAGTTTTTACTATGTCACTTATTGACAATAACCAAGATAAACATATGTGGTAACATGTCTACAAATGTACATATCCATATCCAATCTATCTTCAATGTAGACTGTCATGAATGGAAGGTACGATGCACTATTCAAATAAGATTGTAGTGCTACTGATGCCTGTTGTTTTGCATCTTCCCTTCCTTCATGGCAGTCTCCATTGAAAATAAGTTGAGATTTTCCATTGAACATTCATATGCACACACACACACACACACACACATATATATATACATATAGTAGAATGAAGCCAAGCAACAATGCAATTAATCAACAATCAGGCAATGGAAAAAGAAATAGATTGAAGAAATACTCACTATCCACTGGACAGGTTTTCTGTTTTCCATGAATATATACATACACATGTACATGTAGAAATATTGCAATGAACATAAAAGATTCTTGCAAGCACCAAATCAAAAGAAAAAAATATCTACTTTCCATCCTACCATATTGGGAATACAATCTTACCAGTGAACATTTGTATGTAGAAATAAGTATACATGTGGACTACAAAAGAAGAAAACAAGGCCTACTCTCCACCCTACCATATTGGGTCATGAAGCCCCATGGACTCTCACCAAACCCCCAAGCAAGAATATACATTTTCCATCGCATTCATCAATGTTTGAAGCAATCCTTCTATTCACACATACCATAGATCTAATGGTTGTAATAATTCCATTTGAGAGCATTCAAGAAATAATCAACAGTGAATAGAAAATTTGAAATGGAAAAGAAGACAAGAAGTCATGTTCTCCACCCACCCATATTGGGTCATGAAGCTCCATCGGGTCTGACGAAACCCCTAGGAAAATTTATACATTGTCCATCAATTCTATCTATGGTGGAGGTTATCTCTGTCATGACAGAACGAATAACTCCTTTTGTGAGGCTTTAACAAACAAAAACCTAAAAGCTATGCTTCACAACAATGCAAAGAAATACAATGCAACACCATTGATTGGATGCATATAGAGGGACTTGTTGTTTAGAAACATTGTTTCCTTGACGTATTTTATCTTTTGGCCATGGTTTGAATGTAGTAAAATAGTTAATGTTATGCACTACATGTTGTTTTGCCACCTAAATTTAGAGAAGAACATCCAACAATGCCTTACTGAAATTTGCAAATAGTTTCGGTATCTTTGCTCATGTCATGACACTCCATGACCCAATATGGTAGCATGGAGAGTAGGCCTTATTGTCCTACATTTTATCTTATAGTTTACATGTATAAATTGCTATGTTAGAGTACAGATTGCTATCCTTCTCAGATAGCATTTACAAAAAAATTCATATGTTTTAGGTTGTGGTTAGAATCTACTAGAATAATTTACCTTATACACTTTATCTTAGCTTGTATTCACCATTGTTGCTAGTACACATAGACCATACAACACTAAATGTTCATGCAAAGAGGACAAGATTCTATGAAGGTGCAAGTACAACTGCTTACTATTATTTTGAAGTTGGCATCACTTGTGCTTCACAGGTTGCTACAAGCTATATTGCTTCACTTCTATCAACAAACTATTGATTATTGCAAAGTATTCTAGGTTTCTATTGACAAAAGACTATTTTTTTTTCCATAGGGGAATGTGCAAGATCATCATGGAAAAAATAGGCCCTTAATGGCAAAAAAATTAGAAAAATCAGAGTTAGGAAACTTGACATAAAAATTTGAATAAGTTATCTATATTATTTCAAAAATATGGAAGAATATAATCTGTTGCAAATTGAATGTAGATTCTAAACTACTAGGTTTTTGTTTAAAAATTAAAATTTGTGAAAAATTTGAAATTTCAATGGTAGTACTTAAATTTTAGGGAAAAAATAAGAAGTAGGTGTCTATCCGACCACCCTAATCATAATAGTAAATGATAATATTTTTTATATTATTTTAGATATAAGTAGAGTGACTCATGTCCTAATGTGATGCATTTTTTGCATTTTTCCATAAATAATTAATTATGAATTTTTATTACAAATTTTAGAAAATATAAAACTCACATGTCGACCACCTTAACTTGGCTGCAACTATGAAATTCAATTTTTCTTTTAATCATATAGTATGCAAAGCATAGAAACGTGTTTTATTCAAAAAATGTGATACCATTTGAAATCTATAGATGTTTTCAACTAGTCTATCAATTAGGACATTAGTTGTAATTTGAATAGAGAATGAATAGTAATTACTTATTAAATTCAAAGTAAAGCATAATTTATATTGGTGGAAAGCTGTGAGTATCATTTAAAAACCCTTTTCGTTTCATCAATTTTGGGTAAGAGAAAAGTCTTCAGCCACATACCCATCATATTGCCACTTTGGCCCATCAGATCCCACACATGTACCCATAGAAATAAATATTATTTTATCTATTGTCAACATCTTATGCCTATCATTTTGCAAGGTTATGTTACTATGCTTGTTTGTCTTTAATATTTCTCTCTGCCTTGCTTTGTGTTGAAACAAATATTGTTTGATCTATGCCATCCATTCTGTTGCTATGCCTATGATCCAACAAAATACTTAATGTTATACACCTATTACATCCCATTGCCTAAGGTATTTTTGATTACTATTCTTTGCATTGGAACAAAATACTCAATGTTATACGCTTTCTGTTAGCTCCCATTGGGGATTGTCGATTATAGTTTTGTTGCTTATGCTATATTGTTTCATTTTGTAGAAGGTGATGTTCTGCAAGCTGTATTCTTTAATTTTTGAGTAGCATGTGTTCAGAAAGGAGTGTTTTTTTGTACAAGTTTGTTACTGTCAATTTTTGATTTCTCTCTTCAATATTTGTGTTTTTGTGGGTATGTTTCCAAGAGAATAGTATATACATGTTATAAATATATATATACATAGATATATATACATACATACATATATATATATACATGCATATACACATAAATATACACACACACATATATATGTATGTATACACACACATATATATACATTATTTCAATTTTCATCAATACATTATATACAAAAGGCTGTATTGTTTGATATGCACACTAATCCGCATAGTAGGTGGCAAATGCGCTATAACTCTGGCCAACATATTTTTTCAACATCACATACATGCACCTAGAAATTTTCAGCAAGGCGTCCTTTTGTGTTATTCTATTCCTATACCTGAAATGAGAGCCATGAGTGATGAGGGTAACCTTCTGTGAGGATGCAAGTTGGATTAATATTTATGTATCTTTTGCAAGGGCATTGTAGGTAATTTTTTTTTTGAAAGGACAAATGGATGCAAATGCAAAAGGAAAGTGTCAGCTTTGATAATATTTTTCCCATTTTTGTTAAGGAAACTTAGCGAGAAGACATGTGTTTGAAGCAAATGGGAAGAGCTACATATCAAAGGAATCCTTTGGGAGTGTGTTTGATTTGTGGTTCGTGCACTGCACCATGCCAAATTGCTTCTTTGCATTTTGTGCTTGAATTTTCAAATTTCTTTGTTGATCAGCTCATTTTCGTTCTTACTTGGGAGAGATAGTTCAAGAACTTGGGTGTTAATATTTGAGTTTATATGGTAAATAGATGGATGACCTTTTCGAGCCAAGTTCAACCAGCTATGAAGATCAAGTTGTAATTGTGGTTATGAATCTACATCCCAGTTCTTGAACTCTCTTTCCCAAGCAGAAAGAGTCGATGACACTCAATCAACCAATATGGTAGGATCAAGAGCAGAACTCCTTTTCTATGTCCAAACTTCAATTTATTCCCTACACAAGGTATGCCTAGATTTTATTTTCTTATTGTGTTCTATTGCAACTGTCTTGCCTCATCCTTGTCATTAATTGTATAAGCCTTTACATTTTCTGATTTATTTATTTTGTACCAATGTTGTGTCTTTATCACACTAACACATTTTCCTTTTCCTTGTAGACCATGCTACAATAATCACTTGTTGTTCCATTGACTAATGCGTTACAAACAACCTTCCCAAATAATGTTAGTGACTGTAAAATTCAACGACAATGTTCAAATAGACAATCATATCCTAATGCACTCTATATTGATTGTAATACACAATATTCATTTCACCACTAATTACAGTGGTTTCCAATCTATATTCTTGCTCAGGCATTTGGTGAGGGTCCATGAGGCTTCATGACCCAATATGGTAGGGTGGAGAAAAGTCCTCATTTTCTTGACTTTTACTTTGTATTTTCTATGTACAGATTGCTATCTTTCTGGTGTGGGCATCAGAAAAAAAATTATATGTTTAAGCTTATGGTTACAATGGACTAAAATAGTTGACCTTATACACTTTATGTTAGATTTCATTGAGCATTATTGATTAGTCTTCTGCTACTCATACTCTACATCACACAAATTATTAACTTGTTTTTAACCAAAATTCATCTATGGTACTTTGTTGGTGGTTGTCAAAAGATCCTTAGTTTGTATTATTAACAATTGATGCAGTTGCAAAAGTATGGGATCTCATGTAATCATGAATACAACTAATACTTGTAGTGGAGAGAATGCAAGCAACATCTATTTTAAAGTCTCCAGGAAACAAAACAAATGTCTGTGCAACTATCGATAATATATTTTTTGGTCTCATTCTCTAGGTTTATGGGCTCGATGTTCTACCTATGTTTCTAGGATTCGAGGAAGAATGCATATTGGAAATGGCCAACAATGGCTATATTTTTTCCAATTTTTGAGGAAATTGTGTTCAGAAAGGAGTTTTTTTTGTATGGGTATATTTTTGAATGGGTTTGTTACCATTAATTTTTGGTGGATTTTTCTTTAAGGTCTGTGTGTTTTGTGGCTGCAAATTTCTAGCAGTTTGCAAAAAAAACAATATTCATCATATACAATGTTCCTTTTCTATCTGTGGTGCATCTACATAATTAATAAAACAAGACAGCCTACCCAAATTTTTCAAAACCCTTTATTATTAGCAAACAAATAGAAAAATAAAATGGTGTCAACAACACCTTCTTAAAATTAGAATGGCCAAAAAATGACAAGAATTATTAAAATAACATTGTTCATAACAAATAATACAACCTTTTGCATACAATTTCTTGAAGGGAATAAAAATTATGTATATATATATATGTGTGTGTGTGTCTATATATATATATATATATGGGTTGCTAACAACTAACATGGAAGATGGGTGGATATCCCCTATTTGTGTGAACTTTGGTCAAAAATTTTGTCAGCCTTGCCATCTATTGAAGTTAGTTGAGTCAACATATATGCACTTTCAAAAAAGCATCATTTTAAAGTCAATAAAGCAACTACATAGTCTATGCCATTTACAAAAAAAGCATTGTTGATTGCAGGTCTGTAACCCCATATTATAACCAAAGAGAGAGGACGATAGCCAATAAAACCTTGCAAAGTACAATAAGGCCAACATCCTCTTGGCCAACCACTATCCCTCTAAATCACAATTTTTCCAGCGCCCTAGGGGAAGGTCCCAGAGATGTGCGGAACACACTAGGAAGCTAGAGAACAACTATCAACAATGCCTTGTAGAAAACAACATAAAAAGTATAACAGTACAAGCATGAACAGAAAGCGAGAGACTCCAACCACACAACCATCATTTCAAAAAATACGCATGAACTAATTTTGCAACCCAACACCAAACAATACATACAACGGAAATCAATAAGTTTATCATTACCATTGGATAGTGCATGGGAAATATTGCAACAAAAAGAAAGCTAGATGCAACTCCAATAAAAATAAACACATGTAAATAGCTAAACAATGGCTTCTCCCAAATACCCAGGAAAGAAAGACATTAAAGCCAAATAAATATGTCAAATATAAACAAACCACACTATACACCAGCAAGGATCCAAATGCAAGTAAAGGATGTTTGCAATTTGCTCGATGCACATGTGAAAGAACCAATGTAGGTGGTAGGAACAGAGAATAAACAAGGAACAAACTTACAAGATTCAGGCCTAACAATTTTTGGGAAGCCTCGGGAGAGCTAGATTCAACTGCCATTACTCAAGCTGTTGTTTGTAAAAGATAAGGCTCCAACACCAGTGGTTGGCCACAAGTTCTATTGTGACAAGAATACAACAACCAAGCATTCAATTAAACCATCAAAAGCTAACAACGTCCATTCTCAATTTTTAAATAGCAAACCTTTATACTTTCCTATTTGTTTTCTTCACACATCTACAATATAATTAAAACAAATAATATAAGAAATGCACATTTACAGATGTCTCCATAAATAATTTTAAAAAAAATCTATATTCCTCCAACACAGTCAACCTAGAACATGCACTCTTGACAAATTTGATGAACACTTGCATCAATCTTCCATATATCAAAAGAAATAAAACTTATTTATTCCATTTTTTGATAATCACCACACTATAATCCACACTTTTCTGTTATTCTTGTAGACCATAGCCTAGCCATAATGTGGCAATTGATAAAATAATGTGTTATAAACAACCTTTCAGAATAATGACAATGACTACAAAACCAGTAACAACGATCAAATCAATAATCAGATCCCAATGCACTTGATTTTCCATAGTGTCTTCTTCTTAACACCAGGGTCTGACAATCTTTCCCAATGTTGCATCCACAGTACACTACATTTCAAATACACATATGCATATATACACATACATATATACATCTACACATATATACATGTATATATACATATATATATATGTACATACAAAAATCCACATACATATAGACATATATACATATAGATATACATACATCCATTCATAGCACACTACATTTCAAATACACATATACATATATACACACATATATATAGATCTAGATATATATACATGTATACATACATATATATACATACAAAAATCCACATACATACACATATATACATATATACATATAGATATACATATATATACACAAACACACATATATTTATACATACATATATATACACATATATATATATATATAAACATGTATATACACATATGTAGATATCTGTAGAGATATACATATACACATATGTATACATATATAGATATAGTTACACATATTGTATGCTTTACATGTACTGGGGGACATCGTAATAATAGCTGCCCTATTAATGCACCAGGGAAGAAAACAAATGTTTGGATAATTTTCAATAAGGCATTGTTTGGTGTCGTTCTGCTGCCGTACTTGGTATGAGGGCCAAGAGGGACAACACATCTTTTGTAAAGGAAGATGGTTTGAAATGAAAAATAAAAGTGTCCTCTGTGATAATATTATGCCCCCTTTTTTTTTGCAGGGAAGTCAGCGAGAAGATGGGCTATAAGTCCATACAGGATTTTCGTCAACCTCCCATTTTTTTGGGTCTCCCAATGGCTATGGGAAGTCAGCATCCATATTTGTTGCATGCTTTCGGAAATAGTGTTGCACGGTTCAACATTAAATGTTTTGTGCTTTGCATCTAGTGCCAACCATGATAATAAAAGCAACCATTCAACACCTAATAGAACTTTTAATTTTTTTCCCAACACATTCTTTCATGTTTAGAAAAAGGCCATGTTGAGAAATTAGTATATTTTAACTTTCCTTTCTCACTCCCAATCTTCATGGCTTCCTTTTTTATTAATTGATCAATATATATGCATATGCACTACTTATATATATATATATATATGTATGTATGTTTGTATGTCTGTATATATGCATATGCACTATTGATCAAGTAGAGCCAAATACATTTAGAGATGCTTCTAGTGACAAAGATAGTGGTTACATGATATTAATTTAAATTCTCCTATAAGTTTTAATATCATCATATTTACCATTATCACTATCACAATACTTCCCTTAATATTTGTTGAAATCCCATGGTGACAAGAGTACTACGAATATCATATATTTTCGTATAATTCAATTTGTAAAGGTTTCTTCCTTTTTTGTTTATATTCTCAAGCACGGGCCTAATAATTTTATCAAAACATTAAGAAAACATTGACATTCCTACCATCCTAATTTCCACAAAATAAACCATTTTCTAAACATTCTCTACTCCATGATCCAATGTCTAAAAGAATAAGCCAACTCAACTAACAGATGGAATGAAGAGCGTGCATGAAGGATAAAGTATTATATACATATCTTCAATTTTTTGTCTATTTCAAGCATAGGACTTAAGTCAGAACTATCTCATTACTATTTAATATTAAATGTCCTCGCCCTCCTGTTGGTAGTGACACCCATCTCCTTATGCCCATTTCTCTCTTTTTTGCATTACTTAAGTTGCAGATAAGGCACAGGCACATCTAGGGTCAAGGATTCCAATAGAGCCAAGTTTGAAGGCATGTGTGATCAATGCCTTCCTATAGTTCATGCAATCTATTATTGCATACTAAACTATAGTTTTGTACAGTCTTCTTTTTCAACGATAGTTTTAGATTATATTTAGCATTTTATAATTTCACACATTCTATTTAGAATCTTCTTTGTTCGTTGTAGCTTTATGCACTGCATAATAAAAAACATGACTATGCAGTCATAATAGAACTAGGTTTTTAGAACTGTTTATTTTTAAAATAGTTTTCTGCTAATAATCGTGCTTATATGAGCAGACTAGACATTGATTTCAATTAAGGATGTTGTACTCTATTTTTTGAATTGAATAATACAAATTTCTTTCCAGCATTGTCGTTTGCTCTCTATTAGAGCAGATTTTTATTGATTATTGAATGTAATGATTTTTTAAAATTTTAGCTCAACAATTTAGTATTTTCAATTGGTATCAAAGTAGGTTGCATAAATATTTGGCAGGAAACTGCAGGTTAACGATTATCTCTCAGAAATATTAGAATGGCAAATGGTGGCAATTTTTTATTTTAGCTTTCATTGTTTATTAGATACAACTATGACCATTGGAGTATAAAGATGAAGACCCTAATATTATCTCAAGATTTTGAGAATCAGTAGGAGGATACACAAAACTTGCAAATTAGAATGCATTAAATGCTTTAATAGAAAATCAACAAACTCAGTTGAAAGAAGACAAAAAGGAGGACAATCAAGCTCTATTTTCCATCCAATCTACATTGGATGTCAATTTTTCCCTATATAGCTAGGATGACAAAGTCAAAGGATGCATGGGAGGCTCTACAAACTACATACCAAGGATCTAAAAAAATAAGATTGGTAAGAATTCAAACCTTTTGAAGAGATTTTGAAAATTTAGGGATGAAAGAAGCTGAGTCTATTCAAGAGTTTATTACTATGGTTCAAAGTATTGTGAATCATCTTAACACTCAAGGGGAAAGTGTCACATAGCAAAAAATTGTAGATTTTTTTTTTAGATCCCTTCCAAGCCAAAATTTGATCTAGTGGTCATAACCATTGAAAAAATTAAAGATCTAACCACATTTAAAGCTTTAGAGTTAATAGGTTCTTTGCAATTTTAATAGGAGCTTTTTACATCTAGAGGATGTGGTAGAGGAAGGGAAGAGGAAGAAGTTATGTGGATTGTAGAAGCATTCATTGCCAATATTGTGAAAGGTATGGACACTATGAATATGAATGTAGAAGGAAAAATATGATTTGAATAAGTCAAGAGCCAACTATACTGAAGAGTCTTTCAAAGAAGCAAAACACTTTATATTCTTCACTTGCAATTTGGAAAAAGAACTTCAAAAGGATGTCTAATTATTGGATAGTGGTTTTCTCAAATCGTATGATAGGAAAATATGATCTCTTTGTCAAATTAGATGAATTTGTGGAGTCAAGTAAATTTTGGT
Source organism: Sequoia sempervirens (assembly GCA_007258455.2). Lineage (NCBI taxonomy): Eukaryota > Viridiplantae > Streptophyta > Pinopsida > Cupressales > Cupressaceae > Sequoia > Sequoia sempervirens. The sequence goes on along the minus strand of VDFB02000013.1, from coordinate 172,042,232 downwards.
GATGATAAAGAGGTTGATGTAATGGGAAAAGGTACCCTTAAAGTGAAAGCCAAGAAAGGAGAAAATAAATTTATTCATGACACTTTGCATGTGCCCAAATTATAGATTTTGTTTGAAGATAACTTCTGCAAAATATTTGATAAATTAGATAGCCATCATCTTATAGCAAAGGCTTGTATGAGATAGAACAAATTATTTCCTCTCACATTGGTGTCGGCTAAGATGCACATTCCCTCAAGGCAACCATAGATGATTCATGGTTATGGCACCAATAGTATGGTCATTTTAATTTTCAAGGATTAAGTTTGCTTCATAAGAAAGACATGGCACTTGAGAGAACTTCCTACAATTCAGGCTAAACAAGTTTGTTCAAGGTGTGCTCTTGGCAATCAACATTGACACAATTTTCTGATGAATAAATCATGGAGGGAAAAATCTCCTCTAGAGCTTGTGCATTCTGACATTTTTGGTGACATGCAAGAGAAATCTTTGGGTAAGAATATTTTTTTGATATTTATTGATGATTTCTCAAGCCATACATGGGCTTATTTTCTTAAGAAGTCTGAGGCACTTGAATGCTTCAAGCACTTTAAGGCTATGATAGAAAATCAAAGCAAGTATTCTCTCAAAATACTTAGAACAAATAGGGGGGAGAATTTACTTCCAAATAGTTTTTTGATTTTTGTAACACTCATGGTATCCAAAGATAGCTCATGAAAACTTATACCCCCCAGCAAAATGGTATTGCAGAAAGAAAGAACTATACCATTATGGAGATGGCATGAAGTATGTTGTAGTACAAAAACCTTCCTAATTTCTATTGTGGAGTTGCAATAGCAACCATAGTTTATATTTTGAAACTAATCCCAACAAAATTGCTTTAGAATATCACTCCAAAGAAATCTTGGTGTGGACACACACCCTTAGTAGCTCACTTTCATGTATTTGGTTGCCCCATATATGTTCATGTTCCAGTTCAGAAGTGGAAGAATTTGGATGCAAAATCTCAAATTTGTATCTTTGTGGGCTATTCTAATTCTACAAAAGGATATAAATTCTATAACCTTGACACAAAAATGAAATATTAGTTGGGATGTGGTTTTTGATGAAGGGGGAGTATGGCAATGGAAAAAAGGAGTTCAACAAACTACACTAGAATAATCATGGGTTTTGAAGATGATCAAGTTCCTCCTCTTCCCACAAGCTCAAGTGGAAGTTCAAGTCCAAGTTCACCAAGTTCTCCAAGTTCCTCTTCAGATGATAGTTCCAGTCCACAATCAACTCCAAGCTCTTCATGAAAGGTACGAAGTTTAAATAAAATTTAGCAAAGGGGCTCCAAAGTGACTCGAGTTGCCAATTTTTCTTTGTCTAGTACCATTCAATTTGAACCCTTTGTGTATGAAGAATCCATGAAAGAACAAGTATGGATTGATGCTATGAATGAAGAGATGCATGTAATTGATAAAAACAATACATGGGAGTTAGTGCAACTTCCTATTTAAGAAAATAAGTGATTGGTTTCAAATGGATTTATAATGTGAAATATCATGTTGATAGTTTTATGAATAAACACAAGGCAAGATTAATTTTCAAGGGATTTACACAAATTCCTAGAGTAGATTATTTAGAGACTTTCACTCAAGTAGCAAGATTTGATATAGTCAAGATTATATTGTCTATTGCTACACAACACAAGTTTCCATTCTATTAGATGGATGTAAAATCATCTTTCCTAAATGGTTATATTGAAAAGGAAGTATATGTGCAACAACCTATTGATTATGAAATTCTAGGAAAAGAACATTTGGTTTACAAGTTAAAAAATCTCTCTATGGGTTGAAGCAAGCACCTTGTGCTTGATATTCAAGGGTTGATAGTTATTTCTTGAAAAAAGGGTTCATCCAAAGTCCCTCAGAGCCAACCCTCTATATCCAATATCTTGGTAATGATATTCTAATTATTTTCCTTTATGTTGATGATATCATTTATACAAGTAATATCCCATCTCTCATGGAGAAATTTCAAGTAAAAATGAAACAAGAATTTGAGATGTCAGATCTAAGACTCGTGCATTATTTTCTTGGAGTGGAGGTGCAAAAACAATCTAAAGATATATCAATTTCTCAAAGTAGTTAAGTATGTGGCTGATCTATTGAAGTGGTTTAGAATGATTTCATGAATTGTAGTTGCAACTCCTATAGCTCTTGGTGAAAAATTAACCAAGGAAGATGCAAGTTCCAAAGTGGATGCTACTTTATACAAAATTTTGGTTAAGAGCCTCATGTACCCTACTACAATGAGACCTGATATTATTTATATTGTGAGCCTCATTTCTCATTTCATGCAAGATCCACATAAGTCTCATTAGCATGCCACAAAAAGAATCTTAAGGTATGTGAGTGGTACACACAATTTTTGCATTCATTATTCTCCCACACATAAGTTTGAGCTAGTTGGTTACACATATTTTGATTGGTTTGGTTCAATGGATGATATAAAATCAACATCTAGTTATATTTTCTCACTTGGTTCTAGAGTTACAGTCTCATGGAGTAATAGAAAGCAAGAAACCATGTGTCTCTCTTTTGTAGAAGCAGAGTATATTGCAGAAAAAGTAACCAGTTGTCAATCCATATGGATTCGACAGATTTTAGAATATCTAAACTTTGTTTAGGAACATCTAACCACTATTTATTGTGATAATAGTAGTACCATTGCAATGACAAAAAATCACGTGTTTCATGCTAGATCGAAGCACATTGAGATTAGACATCACTTAATATGAGATTTAGTTCAAGATGGGACAGTGGAATTATAGTTTTACCCTACATCTGAGCAAGTTGTTGATATTTTTACCAAAGAACTACCTACAACTAGTTTTGTTGCTTTAAGGAATCAGTTAGGACTCATCCCAATTTCTCATGCAGGGGGAGATTGAAGGCATGCAGGATCAACACCTTCATGCACTTCATGCAATCTATTATTGCATAATGAACTACAGTTGTGTGCAATATTCTTTTTCAGTGACATTTAAATTAGACTATATTTAGATTTTTAGAATTTCATGCATTTTTCTATTTAGAATCTTCATTGTTAGTTCGCAACTTCATGCACTGCATAATAAACAACATGATTATGTAGTTGTAATAGTAAGTTTTTTAGAATTTTTTGTTTTAAAAATATCTTTCTGCTAGTAATCATGTGCTTATATGAGTAGACTAGACATTGATTTCAATTAAGGTTTTTGTACTTTTTTTTCTAAATTGAATAATACAAATTTCTTCCCAGCACTGTTGTTCACTCTCTATTAGAGTAGATTCGTATTGATTATTGAATGTAATGAATGTTTAAATTTCTAGTTAGTATAAAATCTCAGAAATTCAGTTTCTTTAGGATTTTAGCACCACCAATACATTTAGAGGGACAATATTACTATCTTTTGTTGTTCATTTATTATTTTCTATTTTACACCATATTTCCTCTTGTTTAACCTTATTTCTTTCAATGGTTGTAAGGTTGTGGAAAGAAAGAGTAATGGTTAGATTTTGTCATTTACCTTCCCTAGAAAGACCCATAAATTATCTCTTCTTTTTTTCTTTAGATATTTCTCATATCATTTATAGATTTTTAGGACTAGAGAAGTGGTTTGACAATCATGTGTATAGGTCATGACCTTGTAACATAGTATGGGTGAGGATTAACCCTCATTCACATCTATAGGCCACAACTTGGTGGGGAGGGGAGTAGAAAGGTTTACTTCCCTTCTATAAATATGCATGCAATCTATTTACTTCATACACAAACTTAACATTGTTTATTAAAGTTTAATTTGGTATTACTTCACTAGTTACCTTCCTTAGCAAAGGAATGCGTAACTAGACTAAAAATATAGATTTGTAGCTATGCCTATTATATTCAACCTTTAGTTTCTAATGAAACAAATACACTAAATAATTCTTTGAGTTTTAAAAAGAATAATTGTACGTATATGCACACCCAATCTGAATTACTAACATAACCATCTTATTTCCGAGGTAGATAAACTTTAGAGAGACATTTAAATAACAACTTTGAGAGATATTTGAGCAACAGCTCTAAGAGATATTCAAAGAACAACTCCGAGTCTTTAATTTTTATAGACAACACAATACTAAGAAAAAATATCACAACTTCATTGTTTTAATATTACTATTTACTGAATTCTTTGTAACATATATATATGCAAAAATAATAGAGATGATCATCCCTTTTTTCTTTCCTAAAGAAAAATAGAACATATTTTAACATATTCGTTATATTTCAAGAAAATTAAATTAAATTATCATAGGTTCATAAGGAAAGAAGGAGATTTATTATGATCTTAAATGAAACTATTCTATTTATTTTATAATACAAAAATAATATATTGTTTATATCTACATTTCTAGAATAATAATAAACTAGCATGCATAAAAGCATTAACAAAAAATAAATTTATATAGATTTATTTTTTATTCCAACAAATAGAATTTTATTTACTCTTTCCTTACAATATTATAAAAAAAACTATTATTTTGATAGTCCATACAAATAGCACTTAGGAAGTTTATACAATATGTCTACAATTCCTTATATAATTTTACAATGTTTTTCTCACAAAAAGAAAAAGAAGGGTATACCATGGGAAATATTTTTCTTTGACATTTGAAACAACAATGGTTGGGATCTTATCAAATCTATAAATTACAACTATTCCGAACCTACGCATGAGCTCAAAATAGCTTCTCCAAGGACCACACCCAACCATTCAATATAAAACTAGCCATCTTGAGCAACCATGGGGATTGGTTACTCTAAACAACTAACTAAAACCTAGAAAAAAATAACATAAATACACATACAATAAACCCATTCCAAGGGTATTCGCGTTCACTAAAGGATTCTTGGGAAGAATCCCAAAGGGGAAAAGAGCTTGGAATGCTTTCCATATGGGGATGCTCATAAAACAACCAAATTCATCTGCCTTCTCCATTTACCTAAAACCAATTCACCCATTCACCATACTCATAATGCAAAATAACTACATATGGGTTTTCATACCCTTGAGCCTCTCTTTCTCTTAGGAGGGTTAGGCTCCCTATAGAGGTTCCTACCTCTTTCAAACCCCAACAAGGGATGCTCTTCCCAAAAAGGTTAGCTTATCCCATACACCCAAAATCCCTTCACCACATTCACTTCACAAGCAACATATCATAATGTATAAAATTGCAATTTACAACACAATCCATTCACATCTACATATGCAATCATAAAAATATAAAGTAAAGCATGGGGTGCCTACTCTAAAATTAAACCCCAAGAAAATGTGTGTTGAAGATGATCCCCCAAGCTTTCCTTCTCCAACCAAATATTTTCTTTCCAACTTCAAGAAAAATAATAAAGCCTTTTCAAAAACAACCAAGTAAAAACTCCAAAAAAAATAACCCTTCATTTTTCCCTAAACGATAGATATAGTGACCCAAGATTTTGAATCCTTGAACGAGTGATATTTTTCACTCTCTCATTCATCCCCTTAAGCACATCTCCCCACATGTGCTCACACATGTGTGAAAATTTTGATGAGATAAAGAAACAAAGAGTGTACACCACTCCAACAAGAGATCTCAATTCTCATTAAGGCACTCCACCTTCAAAGTCTCCTCTCATTAATGAGATATTAGAGGATGGCACTCTTCCTCTTCCCAAATTTTGTTATGGACTTAAATTTGACCCCTAACCCATAGGTAATCATCCTAAGGGTTCAAAAATGGAAAAAATACTCATATTAAAGACTTTCTCCATCCCAATAAAACCCAAGGAAGGTGAGATCCAAAATTCAATATTCAAAAGGTTAACAAAGTCCTGAAACCCCGTCTAGTGACCTATCTAGCCTTAAAAGGAAATTAACTAGATGATAAATCATTCAAAAATTTGTCACAAATTAAACACAATACGCATGAGACTATAGTCCCTCCATATGGACTATAGTCAAGTTTATTATTGCTTAATACATAGGATACCCCTAATTACCTCCAATTTCATTGAACATGGAAAAATGTACCTGCACATTCTATTCACATGTTAATGTGTCTAATCGAATGTTACATGATTCATAATATTCATATACATTAAAATTATATAATCATCCATCCATTACTCATATAAAAAAAACTTAGGTTTTTATATCATAATTCTAAATCAATTAGGTTAACTCAATCCTATGATTCATCATTTCATCAAAATTAAAAATTCATAATTAGTGGATGCATAATCGATCATAATTTCATTTACTCTAAACATGTAGTCTCAATCATGGATTTATAACAATAAAATTTCAAACATCAAAAGTATAATAACATGACAATAATAATACACTTCATCAATTTTCATTGTAACTAAAGTAAAAAGAATTAGGTAATATGTCAATCATGGAAGTGCACCTCACAATGTGCACAGAGATGGGGGACCAAAAAGTGGCCACAACCCCTTTTCAATAATTCAAGGAGTAAAGTGAGGATGTTGTAACACACTTATATTATTTCTTTGTTAAAAGGAAAAAAAATAAAGGTCAAGCTCAGTTGATCCCAACCCTTTTCTTTCTACCATTGAAACATAATTAATGAACAATGTGAGTGATTTTGTGAGCCATTTGAGTCCATTCAAGCTAACACAATACCACCATGATGTCCACAATGTTGAGGAGGTAAGATTTTTAGGTTTTTTAGGAGTTTAGATGAAAATGAATATCAAATTTTTAATTGTTTTTATTAAATATTTTTATTTTTTAAGGAATTAAAAATATTTCAACACCTCCAAACCCTAATTTTCTATATCATATGCATGAAAAAAATCCTAGTGAAGAAACAAAATCCTCCATGTTCTCCTCACCATCCTTCTAAAACACGAAAAATCCTATTAGACTAAATTTAAAACAATGAAAGATAACTCCAAGCATTGGTTGATACATTGAAAAATCCAAATAAAATTAGTTTACATCATAAAATCCTTCCCACCTCATTGTAATTTATTATTTTTCATATAGATGAATTGCGAGTGGTCAAATAAATATGTGGTCCAACAAAAAGGAGGATGCACGATAATTTTATTTCACAAAATTATCCTACAAACAAGTGAAAGAGAAGAAATTTTTTAAATTTGATTTTTGTTTGTTGTTCATTGATCTAAGAACCAATGCACCCATCCACACAAGTTGAAATAGGTTCCTTATCCATCAATTCCAAAACTAAGGAATAAGGCATAATTTTATGGAATTGTGGTAGATGTTTTTTCGTCATCCTTCATGCAACAATAATGAGTTCCTACTAATATGTTTTGAGAAAAATCTATTTTGAGTTTGTCATCAATGATATTCCAAACTATTTTGATATATGCTATATCTAGAGAAAAAACTCTATATTCATAGGATAGAAAGGGGGGACATCATTCTTAGAGATAGACTTATAGAACCTTAGTTGATCTAGACATTAACATGTGATGATCTCTTCTATTGTGAATGAGAGTGTTGAGGTGAAGACTTTATAAGCCATCAACTCCCTCACATAAACCTTGTTATAACATAGTAAGCCTTTTAAATAGGATGGTGAGGCTCCTAGGTCTTGGCATTCAACTTACATTTTTCCAAAACTATAGATTTGTTTATGATTATGGGTTTTAGGTGCTCAAGATGCATAGATTCAAGAGAATGATACATTCATATTAGATGATATGGTGTTCAGATATGAGTTGTTGGATAGCCTATTTGGCATTGATTTATAGATAATTTTCAATAAGGTCTTCCAATTTATTATATTTTATTTTTATATTTAAGATTAACTATTTTCATCTATTATGAAAGAATTTTCATGTAAATAATTATGTATAATGAATTTATAAGGTCAAAGTGTTTATCCTACATCTATCAACCCTTAAGATCCTGATAATGTGGTCATGTAAAGTCCCCATGTATGTAGCTTTTAAAGAAATATTAAATATATTACATAATCCTAGTAGAAAAATCATGTCCAACATAATTGCCTCTAGAAATACGCTGAAAGGGTGAAAATATAAACTTAAATAATCCTAATCTATATTGTTACACTAGGAAAAATAATCTTTGATACAATTATGAAGTAGCATGAGAATTTTTACATAATTATGTCATAGAAGAACTCCTCAATTTATTCTTTAAGTTATCACAAGATTTAAGGTACAAGCCTTACACATGGGTGCTAATAACCCCCTACCTACCTTTGCCTTTAAAGGCTAAACATATATTCTAGGCCACTCAAAGGAAGCATGCAAAACCATTATTGAAACCTCAAACCAAATAGTGAATAATTTGATCTAATTTAGCATAGTTGTGAAATGGTAGCCAAAAATTAGAATAATACACAAGTAGCACTTACTACCCTTAAAAAAATATAAAACTTAGGAGCCAGGGAAATTTTTGTATTAATCAAATGACCAAATTTAATTTAAATATTTTGGATAATATGATATTATAAATGAGTAGGGAAGACCAAAGAACATAAAACATAAATGATTTTTTCTAGTCGATTTTCAAAATAAGTTACTTGGATCTACACACCTTATGGGTTATGGTCCACTGGAGTCACAACTCATAAGGTTTCAACAATAATCCTTCCAAGGGGCTCAACCCAAAACTTGTTTCTATGTGTATTAAAAAAAAAAGAATATTTAACACCTATAACTTACCTTTGCTTGTCATTCAACATTTTTATTTTCCCTATGTTGCATAGTGTTTATCTATTAGAGTATTATAATTGAATAGATTTGTAGAACAACCTACCTCTTCCATTTCAAAAAAATATCCCCTATATAATTTTTGACTTGTTATATCTTTCAAATTCCAACATTAATATGTTGAAATCTTGAATATTAATCATCATATTTTCATTTCTTGTACAACTTGATATCTAGATGCCCCTACTTTATGGTTGTAACCATTTTGACAATTTATTGATCATAACATTAATCTACTTGTGGCATAAAATTATGCATGGAATTTGATTCTATGATAATACCTTCATTCTCTCTCTAGTGGTGCAACATGTCAATTACATTCTAAAAATTTTGATTTGTTTAATTAAAATCATGTGAAAAGAGAAATAATGAATGTGATTTAAATTAAAATCCATCAAAAAAACATACAAGCTTAGTCTCATACAAAAAGTGTTCTCTATCCTCTTTCTTAGACTTTGACAATTGTCTTGAACATTTTGTACATCAAAAATGTCTAATTTAGATAAATATCAATATACATAATGCTTAATGGAACTAATTCTAGTAATGAAAAAAATAGCATACCCTACACTTTTCCCATTCATTATGAACTCTCCTTTGTATAATAACTAGCATAAAAGTGTTGCATTTTGCACAAAAAAAAGAATATTTTTTAATCATTGAGTAGTCAAGGATCCATTTTGTACCTCTCACAAGTCCTCAAAAGTCGGATTAGATCTTGTTTGTTTCCTCTCAAATTAAATATTGAATTTTAAATATTCACAAAAATCTAAAGAATTATTTCTCCTCATCTGAATTTTCCTAGGTCATGTGTTCAATCCATAAAATGGACTAACCAGCATCCAAATGAATAACTGCTCATTTTCTACAGTTGCTTCACTGTTGAGGTGTAAATCCCAAATGAATTTTGTGAATAACTTTATTCTATTTCAAACTAATTCATCACACTTGTAACTGAATTACAGATACAAATTGATCAAATCTTTATTAAAAAAATGAAATAAAGACTGATTCTATTTACATCTGTAAGAACCTACTACAGTCCCTTAATTTTTATTTCATAGTCCATCTTATAATCTTTAATCTCTTATTTCTATATCTAATACCATCATTTGTAATGGCTACTTAAATTCCATGCAACAATTCTTAGAGTGAAAAAGTAAACTATTTGGCATACCCCTTTGTCTAGATGCCTTCACTACCTTGAATATATCATTTTCAAGAGTTGAACATTCTCTTCAAGAGGTGAAAATGCACAAATATTATTGTCTCATAATCCATTGAATTTTGAACATTCTCTTCGAGAAGTGAATATGCATGTAACACCCCGCCATGTGAACCCCTAAGGACAACAAAACACTGTAATTTTTTTTTTGAAAGTGAAACATTGCATAAGATAAATTTGTAAATTCATTACATGAAAAGCAATTATACATTTACAAAGGCATCTATGTCCTCTAGGGTACATGGAACAATTGTTACGAAACCCAAACTTTTACCAAAACAATAGCGAATGAAAACCAAGATTGCATAATGATATCATACAATCATCCATGATCAAAAGAGAGGAAAATGATGCATCATTTTATTACCATTCAATTCATAATTCCATGATACAATTGTGAAGCATATTTCCATAGATACAACACATCAAAGATACAATAGTACATTAAATAATGCTTCCCTTATATCAAGGGGAAGAGTACATTGAGTACAAGAATGATACATCAATGAAGAATAAGGTACAAAATGAGGACCAGTCTTCAACCAAGTGGGGCTCTGAAGACTCTTTATCCGCTTCTGCATCGCGCACACAACCTGGGAACCCAATGGGTTGCATAGCATGTCCCACCTGACCACATGGACCTGAAGGCCCACCCCCCATACTAGGAGTTGACAGGAAAGACCCAGGACCAAGAAAGACAAGAAAAATGAGCACAAGACCAAACCACAAGGTCAACCAAAACATCACATACATCAATCTCAACGTCCACATACAAGGTGACTGCTTCCAGAGGCATATGAAGGAAAAGCAAGGGATACTATGGGAGAGTTTCACCGCATGGTCCTAATACAAAACTTTACAACAATCAGGGGTGTACCAAACATAAAACACCAAACATTACCAGTCTAAGTACAAATGCAAGGCATAGGCCATCTCACCAAATAGCCATAACAAGAGGAAAACTATGAAATAAGGTAACACCCACAAGAGATCAAAAACTAATAATTAAACCAAACATTTCAAAATCAAATCAAAGAAATCCAACATAGATCCATCACCCAATGCCTCAAGAAGCCTATAACACCAACTTTCATATACTCCCAATTGAAGGGTACGCAAATACTAGGGTTCCCAAAAAATCTCACATCAAGTCTTTGCTTATAAACTCGTCAAACGAAAAATAAATCAATGTAGTATTCAATCAATTAGGATAACGCAAGAAATCAAACTTTAACCTCCCAACACCATTCCATGCAATGAAACTTAAAAGCATATTGCATACTCCACTTGTTTAAACATTCCTTTTCAATTTGATAAATAAACTAACTTAATAAGAACATGAATGGATTAATCATTTGATAATAATCTAACTTCAATTTTTACTTCTTTAATTATAACACTCAAATAAATCAAAGCTCTCCTAGTAATTTTAGATTATTAGATGTTCAAGAATCACATATTTTGTGACTACATTGAAATTATTTAAAAGAACTTATGAAAACCTATAGTAGGTATACCATCAGATTAAAATTCCTAACCTATACATTTGTTACTTCAAAATAATAGATTTAATTAAAATGTAATATATACCTTTGAATATTATAAACTAAATAAATTTAATTAAAATCTAACACAAATGATTTATCCGCAAATCACAATTCTAGTATTAAGAGAATTTGTAAATAAATTTAACTTTAAATACACTTGTAATTAAACCTAATTTTAAATGCACTTGAGAATAGATCTAATTTAAATGTATTAGAAAATAAATCTGATTTAAATGCATCTAAAAATAAATCAAATTTTAAATGTACCTGTCCAATAAACACAACACTTAGTTACGTTATAACACTTCGCTCATAAAAGATCATTAAAATATTTAAAGAACTATGATCCTAAAATTCTTGAGTAATTAATTTTCACGACAAAATAGTAAATTATAAGAGAACGAGATTCCATTTTACTTTTTTTTTACCTATTCACTCATGAAGAGATCATTTAAAACTAATTAAAGGATTGTGTTAATGCCCTTCTAAAACAAATACCTAATTACACCACTTAACATGAGCAATTTACTTTAAAATACAAATATTAAAGAAACACATCATTAAATATAAATATAAAGGGAGCACATCACTTCTCAGTAACAAGAAAATGGAATAATACAAATGCAACTAATTCTCTTTTCTGTAACGGATTAGATAACCAATTTACCCATCACTTTCAATTTTAAAGCTCTTTTGTAACATTTTAATTTCTCCTAAATGTAAGGTAATATGATTTACTTAATTCACTCACTCTATTTATTTTTCCCTACCAATTTAATTGCTCGATCAATTTTAATTATAATTATATTGAAAAATGTGAGAAAATGACATGTATAGAATTTAATAGTTTGCCGGTTAGAATAGACTGTTACATTTAATTTTCAAGATCTAAGGGATTTTTGAGCCATAAAAGAGGTAAGAGGCTATGACAAGATGACTTTATACAATAAAAGATTTGCACATTTAAGACTTACATCATCTCTATTTACAAACAAACTATCTTTAGTATCCAATCATTTCCACATTGACAAAGAAAATTATTATTATTATTAATTTAATTATTTACTTATCCCTAACTAAATAATTAGATGAATAAACAAATAACATATATAAATAGATATATTATTTATTCTAAAAAATAGATTTTACAAAAATACAAAATAAAAGAGTGACATATACAAATAACCATATATTAGATCATTTAAATGCATATTATTAAATTCCTTTAAAGGAAAGGAAAGAGGAACCAATAAAGAGGTAATATATTTTCTTTTAAGAATTCTTAATAATATTAGCCTTTATCCTTATATAAGACCTTATTTAATTTATTAGTGTCTCCTTTTTAAAAGTGGGAATATATTCCCCTCATATTCTTTTCACCATAATTTTATGGTAGATCCATGGATCGCTGGTGGCAAGGGTAAAATTAAAACACTAAACATCATAGAATTTTGTTTTTTAAACACTACGGTGGCTAGCATTACCCCCTCTTAGGAATTATCGCCATTGACTAACAATAGCTAATGACTGACAATAGCTAATGTATTATTTGTGTAAAGATAATATTGTTATTAATTAATTACAAAGCTAAACTATATTTTAGCGGAAATAAGCTAAAGGTTTTATTTATATATATATATATATATATATATATATATATATATATATATATATATATATATATTTAATTAAAGAATCTAAACATAGACCAGGCATATCTAATTACCAGAGAGAATCAAACACAATAATAATGTACAAACTCAGCATATAAACAGATAGATGGAATGAAAAGTGATGAAGAAGCCAACCTAGAATTTTGCAACTGCAGATGAAGACGACGCGGTAATTCCCCAATTCTTTCTCCTGAAGTATTCTTTCTTTTTTAAACTTTTACCTTTTTTCACCCTATCTAGTAAAATCTCTCTTCTTTTAAAATTCTCCCCTATCACGTTTTTGCCAAAAATTCCCCTAAATCATTTTTTTTTCCCAAATTCCAACTAAATCAAGGAGAAAGTTTATTCCGGGGAAAAATTTCATCCTTAGTTTAATATTTTAACCGTTAAAATATATCATACTTATTTAATTTAAATAAATCTCTTTCCGTGGTAAAACTTTTATATATATATATAAACTTTATTTCAGATGTAATATTTTATTACATTCCTCTCAACAAATAGTTTAAATTTAAACATTAAATTTATTAATAAGTGGATTATCAATCCACTATATTTTAATTTAAAATAATCATTATTTAAAAATACAAATTTATGTTTTATTTATATTTTTGTCATAATAAAGCAATAGTTTAGATTAATTTAATATTTTAATTATTAGAATTCTCTTAAAAATTTAATAATTTAATCTATTACTTTAATTACATCAATATTACAAAAATGAGATACGAAACCCAAAGCAATGCTTGAACAAAAATAAACAATGACCATACAAAACAACGTTAAATGAATAATTAAAATGAACGATATGAACAAAACGATACCTTAATAGAGTGGGGTACTGACGGACAACATCATCAAACAATGATGGGGTGACAGACTAGGTTGTAGGTCTTTTGTCAACTTTGTTTTCAACTTCATACCCATTGGGATTTATGAGGCTCACCCTATCCCAGTGCAAGTGGAATCAAGACTTAGGTACCTGCAATCCTACATAAAACCAAGTGTTGAAACAACATATACATCCAATGCTATACACATCATGAGAGAGAATTACAGTGTAGGAGGGTGCTCACAGATGAGTGATGCAACACCATCCCTCTCACCCAAACCTCAATCAATAACCATATTCTAAACAACATCATCATTAAACGATAAGTAAACAACTGCATAAGCATAACATCAAACACATTTCCACATATCAAAAGTAACAGTGTCATAAACAACCAAGTCCAGTAAGCAGAACTGTCAACCAACCAAATAGCATGATAAAACAGTTACCAATATAGTCTCGAATATACATCACATAAGCAATATCTGAATGGCATCAATCACACACAAAAAGTATCATAGGAGTACAATAACACAGCTTTGCATCGAATTCATCTCTCTACTACAGATTTTATAATGAGTGATAACTACGTACATTGTGAGTGATAACTATTTTAGTAAATAAGGTAGAGACATTGATAACAAGATAATAAGTCAGTCCTCAAGAAATCTACGATGCCTAAGTTCACAAAACTACAACATGATTTGGAAAAGAATATGGCAACAAATTGATGATTTCCACTATATCTTTTCTATATTTCATCGATGGTAATGTGCATAATTATCTGATGAAGCAAGAAATACATAAGCTCAAATGCCCAAAGTGATGAACAAACTCGAAAATACATAAACTTAAAAAATTAATCACATAGAAACACAATAACGTGTTGCTGCACAATCTTCATTAATCGATTACTGTTGATTTTTATGTAGCTTGGACAGGTGTCTCCATTCCCAAGAAGTGCTTATTTAATTATTTAATTATTTTCTAGAGACTTCCAGAAAGGGTTGAGTTGTCTAGATAATTATGTAATTAAATAAATTGATTTCCCTAGAGACTTCTAGAATCTAGTTAGTTAGGGTTTTTAGAGTCTATTTAATCTTAGCCATTGATTGAGATTAAATCATGGCCATTGGTTTTCCAATGAGAAAAGTATAAAAGGGGATCAATGGGCATTTGGAGAACATACAAATATAGAGTTGAGAAAGACTTGCAGTGATAGCAAGTAAATTTGCAGTGAGAGAAAATAGTCTTGCAGTGTTAGCAAGGGCGCAGTGTTAGCGTTGGGGATAGTAGCTGTGGAATTTCA
Source organism: Sequoia sempervirens (assembly GCA_007258455.2). Taxonomy (NCBI): domain Eukaryota; kingdom Viridiplantae; phylum Streptophyta; class Pinopsida; order Cupressales; family Cupressaceae; genus Sequoia; species Sequoia sempervirens. The sequence continues at coordinate 172,026,865 of VDFB02000013.1, read as the reverse complement.
GCAGGAGAAATTGAGGGAAGAATTTCCGGAGAAGGATATTGCCAGAGCTCTGCCAGTAAGAGGCAAGCAGTTTTGTATTCCTTAATTTTGCTGAAGTTTAATATAATTCCTCATCTGCAGTAGTGGTTTTCCCTTCGGGCTTTTTCCACAGACAATTTGTCCAAAAATATTGTGTTCTTTATTGTGAATGTTTTCTCATCTATTCTTGTGAGTTTTTATTGGTGAAGTTGCAGTTGTGTTATTTTTTGATATTTGCTGAGAATTAATTTTTCAGAGTCAAATAATCTATGTATTAGATAAGAGATTAATAATCAGTAACTGCAATAGAATTTTCACAATTACATCATTACATGTACTCATAATGCTACAGTATCAACTTACATTCTTGATCATCTCAACACTTGATCTGATACAAATAATCTTGGTATTCCAAGCTAACAATGTCATTAGAAGGCATTTAGAAGTTCCAAAGATTATCAGTTGCCCGCCAGAACTCCTGCTGCTTGAAGAAATCAATATCAGAAGAATCCATTTGAGAGGAATGACTTTCAGGGAATGGAAGTTCTGAAGAGATTGCATTTTGAGGATGAATGAAGTCGTCCTTTTCAACAATTGAAGTCACTATATTCTGAGGAAGAACGAAGCTGTCTTCCTGACTGCACTGAGGATGAATGAAGCCGTCTTCTTTAGGAACTGAATTCTCTGATGAGATAATTGCATCCTCAGGATTTGGTTGTTGAGGTGGATGAATCAAGTTCTGGTGGTGAAGAAGAGGAAAAGATCCCTGTTGATCCGCAGTCGCACCACGGCCATTAAAATAGTGTACAAATTCCTCACCATCTTCAGACACAATTCTGATGAAAACTTTGGCACCGCAAAGTATAGAAAGCTCATAAGCTTTCTTCCTTCCACAGTCCCTTATTTCACTTTAGAAAAGTCTGACGTCATTTGCTTCTGTCTCCCCTGTAATAGGCCTCCAATTTTCTTCTACCCATGTTGATCATTGTTGTGCTGAAACAGTTTATATACACCTACGTAAAAGATCCCTTGCAGGGGCTGGATCTTGTTTGCTGCGATCTTCAACAGCTTCCTCTCATTTCAACAGTTTATATACACCTTTGAAGACACGGTCTATCTGCATGCATGTAATTATGCATTCAATATCTTCCAAATCAACGGCTCACCTTGACATTGAAATATGACTGCCTGTGCCGTTTTGATCAAGAAATGATTACCCTTTAAATGTTCCCTATCTGAAATCAAGGCTCACCCTGGCTATCAATATAAACTTCCAATAGTTTTAAGTTGTTACCTAGTTAAACTTCCAAATAAACTTCACTTTTCAAATAAGTTGAATTATTTTATTTTATTTTTTTTAATTTTTTACATTACATCACTTTCCAATAGTTTCAATAGTTTATATACATTTGTGAACACATGGTCTATCTACATGCATGTAATATCTTCCAAATCAACTGATGATTATCTATGATTATCTAAGTGCCTGTGTCGTTTTCAAGAAATGATTTTTTTCCCACCGTATGATTTTTTTTCCCTATCTGAAATCAACCACTCACCTTAGCCATGAAATTTGACTGGCTGTTTAAAATGATTTTTTTCCACCGTGTGAAATCTAAAGTTAGAAATCATTATTTTATATTATATTGGTTTTATTTCTATTTTTATATAATTATTTATATAAGTTTTAAAAAATATTTTTATTTTTATGTTGAATTATTTTATTTATTTATTTTACTTTGCATCACTTTCCTAATAGTTTTAAGCAAAACAATTAAATATATTTTAAAGAAGAGTATATCTTTTTATTTAAATATTTGTATTTTTAATTAATAATAAATTTGAAAGATATTATTGTTAATTATATAATTTAATATAAAAATTTAGTATGAAATAAATTAATATAATTTAATATAAATTATTTATGGAGATATCTAAAATCTATTATTAACTAATTTTTAACATAATTTTATATTACTAATTAATTTAAAAATATATGATTATATTATATTATATTATTGTATAGTATTATTATTTACAAATTATTTACTATATTTATATCAAAATTAAATATAATACATAAATAATATAATACATATAAATTATTTATCTATTTATTTTAGATAGTATATTATACTTATATTCATCTATGTATCTCTCTCTCATATTCACTCCTACTCTCCTACTCTCTCTATCTCATTCTTTTCCATATCTTTCTCTACCTCTATCTCTCTATCTATCTCCCTATTTCTCCATCTATTTTCATATCCCTCTCTATCTTGCTATATTATACTTATATTTATATCATATGTTATATTATATATATTAATAATACTATTTATATATTATTTATTATAATTAGATTTATATTATAAATTATATTATGCAATATATAAATAATATTTATATATTATTTATAAATATTTATATATTCTATTATACAATATATAAATAACATCTCTCTATCTTTCCCACACCTTGGTGTGTAATGGGTACACTAAAGTGGTGTGGAAGGTCAATTATAAAAAAAAAAAGAGGGAGAGTGAGAAAGAGGAAAAGAGAGAAAGATCTAGACAAAGACAGAAGGAAAGAAAAATTTAGAGATAAATAGAGAGAAGAGAAGAGAGAGATTGAGAGATAATGAGAAACATAGAGATAGAGAGGGAGACATATATATATAACTTCATATCTCTATCTTTATGCCCCTCTATCTCTCCCTCGCTCATTCTTTGTCTCCCTCTTTTTCTCTCCCTCTTTATATATCTCCCTCTCCCCTCTCTCTTTATATATACTCGCTCCATTTCTCTCTATTTCTTTATATTCATATCTCTCTCACACACACATTCACTCCATCTCTCCTACTCTCCTACTCTCTCTCTCTCTCACTTCTCTCCATCTCTTTTTATTCATATCATTCTCTACCTCTATCTCTATCTTTCTCCCTATTTCTCTCTCTTTCCATATCCCTCTCTATCTCGCTATATCACCCCCCTTTCTCTCTTTCCCTCTCTACCTACTTGTTCTCTTTCCCCTCTTCTATCTACCTCCCCCCCCTCTCTCTCTCCCTCCACCTTCCTCCCTCCCCATCCTCTACTTATAGCTCTCCCTTTCTCTATATCTCCCTCTCTATCTCTCCCTCCCTATCCCCTATATATCTCTCTTTCTCTACCTCTCTCCCTTGTTCTCTTCCTATATATCTTTATGTTTCTCTCTTCTTGTATATCTCTATCTCTCCCAATTTCTCTCTCCCTATCTCCTTTATTTTTCTATCTCTACTTCTCTCTATGTGTCCTTCTATCTATCCCATTGTCTCTCTCCTTCTCTCCCTCTCTCTACATATTATATCTATATCTATCTATCACTATATCTCTCTCTATCTCTCCTCCCTCCACCTCCCTCTATATCTCTCTCTCATCCTCTTTATCTCTCTATCTCTCTTCATCTTTATATCTCTCTCTCCCTCTATCTATTTACCTCCCTCTTCCTCTCTGCCCTTGTATCTCTAAACATGACTCCCTCTCTCTATCCATCCTTCTCTAATTATTTGTATCTCTACCTCTATCTTTCTATCTTTCACCCTATTTCTCTATCTCTTTCCATATCCCTCTTTATCTCACTATATCACCTCCCCTTTCTCTCTTTCCCTCTCTACCTATCTTTTTCTCTTTCTCCCTCTATTTGTCTCCCTCCCTTCCCCTCCTCTACTTATATCTCTCCCTTTCTCTATATATCCCTCTCTATCTCTCTCCCTATCCCTCTATCTCTCTCTCTTTCTCTACCTCTCCCTTGTTCTCTTCCCATATATCTCTATGTTTCTCTCTCTTCTTGTATATCTCTATTTATCTCTCCCTCCCTCTAAATTTTTCTCTCTACTTCTCTCTATTTGTCCCTCTATTTATCCTATTATCACTCTCTCATTCTCCCCCTCTCTCTACATCTTATATCTCTATCTATCTATCACTCTCTATATATCTCTCTATCTCTCTCCTCCCTCTCCATTTATATCTTCTCTCTCATGGTCCTCTCTATCTGTCTATCTCTCTTCATCTTTATATCTCTATCCCTCTCTCTATCTATTTATCTCCCTCTTCGTCTCTCTCCTTGTATCTCTAAACATGACTCCCTCTCTCTATCTATCCATCTCTCCCTCTCTCTCCTCCTCTCCCTCTTCCTCTTCCTATACCTTTATTCTAATTATTTGTATCTTTATCTCTATCTATCTCTATATCTCCCTCTCCCTCTTCTTAAACCTCTATAACTAATTATATTTTCCTCTCTATCTCTATCTCTCTAATTATCTTTTCCTTTCTCCCTCCCTCTCCTTGTATCTATATATTAGTTCTTATCTCTTTCATTTCATATCTTTCTATTTCTCCCTCTCTCTCCCTCTCTATATATTTATTTATTCTATTTCTATCTATCCCTCTCTCTTCTCTCTCTCTTTATATATCCCTCCCCTCCTTTCCATATCCCTTTCCTTCTCCTTCTCCATCTCTATCTCTATCTTTCTCTCTAACGCTATCCCCTATCTCTATCTCATTGCCTCTCTCTCTCCCTCTTCCCCCTTTTCTCTCTCTCTCTCAGTTTCTATCCCTATCTCTTCCTTTGTCTCCCTCTTTACCTAGTGCATGAATTTCATGAGCCTATTGATAATAGAACCTAATTATCTTCCTAATTTAGAGGTTTTTTTTTATCATTCTTGGATTCTTCTAAGTGGATGCATAGTTGCTTTGAATTTTGTTTCAACAATGTTTGGAGTTCTAAGTGGATGAATAATTTCTTTAATGCTATCACTTTTCAAATGAGACCTTTGTTGCACAAACAATATTATTTTCTAATTGGCATATTAATTGGCCTCATGTGTGCACAAATGTATGCAAATAATAGACAATTTCTTTCCTATTTAACATTCCCACCTCTTCAGCGTACCCATTGCACACCAAGGTGTGATTGCTAGTAAAAATATTATTTAATGTGTTGAAATATTTTATACATCTACTTACTAAAATAACCAAAGAAAATTAAAATGATAAAATAATTAAGAATTTCTTGAAGTCCATTGCATGTAAGACAACAAGATAAAATAAATTAACTAAAAATATAATAAATATGTTATATATATTGTGTAATGTAAATATATATTTGAATTTTTTAAATATAAATTTAATAAATTAAATATAATTATAAGAAAATTGTAATCAAAATATGATAAAAAAAAAAAAATTAATTATGTATTTTTCTATATATTTACTTTCTTGTGGCAACATGTTGGTTGTGAATTCTAATCATCACCATTTCAACTTCCCCTTCTAATGACTATTTCATGTCTTAAAGAGAACTTATCCATATGCATCTCAATCACTTGGATAAATTGATTAAAACCTTGCATTTTTTTACAATTGCTTTAATAAAAGAGTTTCCATGCTTTTCTCATGGACAGCCATTTTGGTAAACCATGTAAGTTCGTGTCATTGTTTTGTTTCTATGTTTTGTTCTATTAATTGGTGTTCTATTTTGGATTTCATTTTTGTATAATTTGATATTAATTTGCACTCATAACTCAACAAATGGTATTAGAGTTTATGAAAATCAAGAAGAAATGGAGGAAGAAAAAAATGAAAAAAATTTGGGCCAAAACTTTGGCATGTGGAAACTGAAAATGGAAGCATTGCTGATTTAAAAAGACCTCACAATAACATTAGAGGAAAAATCCAAGAAAATTGCTACTATATCAATGAGGATTGAGACATATTGGACAAGAAAGCAAAGGCAACCATTATCCTTTTTTTTCTCTCAGGTAATGTTTCGTTCAATGTTGTAATGGAGAAGACAACAAAGGGTTTATGGGATCAGTTGTCTAGCATGTATGAGAGGGCTTCCACATGTAATAAAGTCTTCTTAATAAAGAAATTGTTCAACTTGAGGATGAAATAAGGTAGCAACATTTTCAACCACTCAAATGATTTTAATACTTTGATCAACCAATTAATTTCTATCAATATTAAATTTGAAGATGAAATCAAAGCCATCTTGCTATTATGTTCTCTTCCCAATAATTGGGGGTAAAAGTACAAAGTTGTGTCACACTTTTATAAAGGAAATAGCCAACACTGATCTAACTTTTAAACTTCAATCACTAGAAAGTGGCATATATGTTTTGAATTTTGAAATGATGTAAACTAATAAAATATGTAATTTTTAGTATATTTTATGTTTGTATTTTTTTGAAAAAAAAAATTGAATATAGCTTTTTATAAATTAACACGATAATTTAGTTGTTGATAAAATGTTGAAAAATGACATTACATGAGATGTCAAGCTTTATATAGTAAATTTTCTTTTTTTTTCCTTCAATTTTTTTGTGTATATTTATAACTGTAAACTTTAGGGCATGGATATTATTTTTTGCAATTTTAATAAATATATATATTTTAAATAAATATTTAAATGTGCGTGAATTAAAATGTGGCTATTTCTAGTCAACGTCAACTCTTATATTAAATATTTATCTAAAATAGAAAAAAAATTATTCTAACTTAATCTTAATTCTTTTCTCTAGGGAATCATATTTTTTTTAAGTTTTTTTACTAAGTTTTAGTATTTTTTATGGCATGATAATCAAACTAATATTTTTGTGTTGATAACCTCCTTTTAGTAAAAAAATAAAATAAAATATAAATAATAATTTTTTTTATTTTTTATTTTTAGACTGCAGGAATCGGGTAGACGACCCCATATAAATTGTAGTGCGCCTGGTAAACTTTTTAACGTGACCGGCGACGCTGGCGCGACACGCCCTCCGGTACCACGGGGGTGGGGGAGACTAGACCTCGTGACCAACCTCCTGCAACAGGAAAGATTTAGCCAACCAAGCTAGGGCCCCAACCCATATAAATAATAATTGAACTATTAAAATAAATATATATTTTAAAACAACACTTATGTTTCTACAAAAGGGTACTTTTACATTTAAAAAAATATATTATTTATATGAGTAGGAGTTGTTGAAATGTTAAATTTTTTAAATAATTGCGTTTTTTTAGTAAATTGGCCTCAAAGTAGTGCTACATATGCATTTAGCCAGCAATTTTAGTTGGAAAAATTCTAGAAGTATTTAACTTATCTAGAATGAATCTTACTAGATTATATGTTCCCAAAATTGATTTTTAGTTATAAATACTAAAATTCACTTGTGTTGATAAGTTGGCCAAAAGTGTGACACGCCTTTGTACTTTTACCATGGGAAGGTGTTCTAATGGCAGTTAATAAATTAGTATCCATAAATAAAGGGTACCACATAAAACAGAATGTGTTGAACTTTGATGATATGGCTACAATTATTCTCAATGAAGAATGAAGAGAAAACATGTCAAAATACTTCATTCAAAGAGGCTTTGATTTTATAAAATAAGGGGATATCCCAAGAATAGGGAAGATATAATAATAAAAGAATATCTAAATCTCACAAGATATCTAAATATAGGGATATAAATACAATTTTTTGGTTTAGTGGAAAGGAAGGCCACATAAAGAGGAAATTTTGGTCATTCAAGAAGGTAGAGAGTTAATGAAAAGAAAATGAGGTAAATGAAGCATATGAAGAGGATGTGGATGCATGAGTTTTATCTACAAGTGGAAACTACAATTGATGTGTGGGTGTTGGATTCTAATGCTTCTTTTCATGCCTCTTCCTATTGATAAGTTTTAAAAAATTATCGAGAAGGAAACATTAGTAAGGTCTATCTTGGTGATGATGAACCTTATGTTGTTGTCAGTAAAGATGTGATATTAAAATTAAAAAATAGAAATAATTGGTTGTTGCAAGATGTGAGACACATTCCTCAACTCAAGAAGAATTTTATTTGTGTAGGATAGCTAGATGCTCAAGGTTGTAGCATCACTTTTAAGTTCAACACTTGGAAGGTCAGAAAAGGAGCCTTAGTGATTCTAAGAGGCAGTAAATTAGGAACTTTGTATGTTCTAGAGAGTCATGTTGAAGTTGGAGTTGTGATGCCAATTTTGGACAACGAGATGGAGCTTTGACACAAGAGGCTCGATCATATGAGAAAGAAGGGCTTTGATATTTTACAAAAATAGGATCAACTTCTAGGTTTGAAATCTATTGATTTATACTTATGCATGAGCATTGAATTTATGAAAAATAAAGGAGGATCATCTTCTTTATTCAAGGGAATGACAAGACCATATGACCATTGGAACTAGTGATTTCAAATGTTTTTGGTCCCACTGAGGTAAAGTGTATTGGTGGATCTAATTATTTTGTTAGCTTTATTGATGATTTCACTAGAAAGGTTTGGGTTTATATGATAAAAAGGAAGTTTGAAGTATTTGAAAATTTCAAAAATTTCAAATAAACTATTGAAAACCAATTTAACAGAAACAAAATCAAGTGCTTGAAAACTAATAATGGTGGATAGTATTTTTCCTTGGATTTGGATAAATTTTATGCAGATAATGGTATACAACAAATCAATATTGTCTCTTTAACCCATCAAGAAAATGGTGCAACTAAGAGGTTAAATCAAACAATCTGGGAGAGAGCTCACAAAATGCTTTCAAATGCAGGATTGGGTAAAGATTTTTTAGTAGAGGTAGTTAATACAATAGTGTTCCTGACTAATCGAGGTCCATCTTCTCATATTGGAATTAAACATTTTGAAGGACAAGTGTTTGGGAAGAAGAATTACTTACAATCACTTGTGAGTGTTCAAGTGAAGCATTTGTTCACATTCCAAAATAGAAAAGAATGAAGTTGGATATAAAGTCAAAAAGATATTTTTTTGTTGGATACAATGATGAGAAGTATGGTTATTGAATGTGGGATAACATCACCAAACTAGTAACTTGTAGTCAGGATGTGATTTTTAATTAAAGAGTAATGTCATTTTTTCAAAACACGGTAAGTCAACAAAATAATGTGTCAATCAATTATATTGGAAATAGAAGTGAGTAGTTTAAATCACTACGAACTCCTCAATCACAACATATAAATCTACAACCCCATACTCTACCTAATACCTAAGTGTGGGATATACATAATCAATTTTTAATGTAGCCAAATCAAGAAGACATCTCCATTGGATGTGGTCCTTTTGAATCACAATGACTGGCATCAAATATTATAAATTATAAAGAAGGTAATTCACAAGAATCAATTCCTCAATTGAGGAGGTTCACTAGGGAGTGCCAACTTCTTGCTAAATATGACGATTTTTTGTGTCATCTATTAATATATGATCAAGTAGAGTTAGATACATTCAAAGATTCTTGTAGTGACAAAGATAGTGATAATGGATAGATACCATGAGAGAAGAAATATATTTTTTGATGGTAAATCACACATGGGACTTGGTGCATCTTCCACCAAATCGAAGAGCCTTGAAAAAAAGTAGGTTTACAAATTGAAGAAAAAAGGTGGTGGTAGGAAATGGTATAGGGCCAAATTAGTGGTTGAAGGATATGATTAGGAGAAGGGTTTGGATTTCAAAGATATTTTTTCACCCATTGTGAAAATGACTATCATCTAGGTATTTTTTGGTTTGGTAGTTGTATATGACCTTGAGTTGTAGTGGCTTGATGTTAAGATTGTGTTTCTACATGGTGACTTGGAAGAAGAATTGCATATGTGATTTTGAAAAAAAAAAAAAAATCATGTGTAGATTGAAAAGAAGCTTGTATGGTTTGAAACAAGCATAGAAAAATGGTACCTCAAGTTTGATTTCTTCATGGCTAAGCAATAATTTACCAAGTGCGAATCTGACCCATGTATGCACTACACAGCTTTGGAGAATAGTGAGTTTGGTTTGTTATTGTTGTATGTTGATGATATGCTAGTAATTGACACTAGTATGAATGTTGATAGCGAGCTAAAAAATAATTTGGCTAACAAGTTTTGATCTTGATTTTTTAAATATATTAAATTATTTTAACATGATTTTAATTTGTAATGTAATCCTAAATATGTATTACATATTTAAGTTGGTTCAGGGAGGTCATATGACTTCCACGTCAAATCGACCAAAGGGATTGTCAAGCACTCCTTTATTGTTAGGCATCTCACATGAGCCACTCGTATGTATATTGTTTTAGAAAACTATACTTACAATTTTGTATTTTGAATTCACTATATCAAACATGCATGTACTTATATTAAAAATATGTCTATGTATAGGTTGACACAACCATGAGAATGGGTATTGCACAACCATTTGATGCATGAAAATTTTGGGAGTCAACTAAATTTTAGGTTCTTTAACAATTTTTCTACATCTGTGCATAATTTGTAGGTATTTTAAATAGATTAAAACACCTATTGGTACACTTGAATATATATTTTTTAACCTAATAGGACCTTGTAGGACATTGTTAGTAACACTTGAATATATTTTGTATTTGACCTTGTAGGACCTCGTTAGTGACACTTTCCATCCTCATGATGTCATACCACCTCAACTAGCACATGCAGAGCAACCTCATATGGTAATTTTAATTTTTGATTATATTTAAATTCAATTATAAATTATACATTTTGAATGACTTAAATCAAATTTCAATTGAATATATATGCTCATGTGTTAAATTATTTTTCTTTTATAGCACATGAGATAGGTCTTGTACCAGAGCATGTAAAGTAGCCTCATATGGTAATTTAAATATGATTTTATAAATTAAATTGAATTAAATCATTTTTAATCATGTTAAATCCAATTTCAACTGTCTTTCTCTTGTACAGATTGATATATATCATCTTAGTCCTTGTGGATTGAAGAGTTCTCATGATTAGAGAGACGATAGGATGTGTGTGTGTTGATGTGTTTTTTTTTTTAGTACATTTCATGTTTTTTCTTTTACATTTCATGTTTTTGTACATTCCATCGACTCTATATATGTTTTAGTACACATTACATGTACATTTTATACATGTTTCAGTATATCATAGACTGTATACATGTATATGTTTTAGTATTTCAGTATAATTCCATGGACTATATCTATATATGTTTCAATATTTTCATGGACGTTATATATTCTTTCATGGACTTTATTAATTTTAAAATTTTATGGAATATTATTGTTAAATAATAATTTACACTTGTACATTTATGCCTTTTAACGTGAATAAATTAATTATCCTCATGAGACAATATTCTATTACATTTATGATTTTTGTTTGGGTTCAACTTATTTAGGCTTAGTACATTCTTTGTTTACAACTTTTCTCTCCACACTCTTCTACTACAAATCCCTCTCTCTCTCTCCCTTCTCTTACTACTTCATCTCACACCATGCTCAATACTTGTAGACACTTCACACACCTCTTAGACAATTTCCTAATTATCTTATTCTTTTTCTTAACTCTTCAGATCTACAATCTCTACCTCAATATTTTCACACTTGATCAGATCATCTAGAATCTTCCGTTGGGGTTTTCATACTTGATTTTCTTCTCAATTAAGCTTCCTATCCATCTCAAGCCATGCACTACCTATAAAAATTCATTGATTCTATTGACCATAGCAATCCATCCAAACTCTAAACCTAGAATTAAATGCATTCCTTGGTTTGTTTGACCTGCACTTGATCTCAATTACCTCTACACTTTGTGCCACCATCTTGCATATTAATTATCTAGTTAAATCAATTTTTGGAGCAGGTAAACCAATTAATTTCATTCTTCTATTCGGCTTCCAGTCAAAAACTATGTGCACAGACTTAGTTGTTTGAAGCCTTCACCTTGAAATTTTGACCATTGATTTTATCTCTACGCACCATGATCTATGGTTCATCATTCACCTTGACACCTTTAAAACACTACCATCAGATTGTTATTCTTTAAATTTATATCATTAATCTTATAGCTTTATGATTATTATGCATCGTTACATTTAAAGGAATTATAGATTAATATACTTTGAAATATTTCTTTCTCTTTGATAATCTACCTTTAACGGTATGCATGTGCACATCATTTCCATGCAATTAACAACAAGGATGTGAATTGAAAAAATGATCAATCACTTTTTTCCTCTTCCTAATACACATCACCAACTACCTACGTCACTTTCCAATTGGGTCCCACGGTCATAATTAGCATGTCAAAGGGATTATTTAATGATTCTCACTGAAGTCTATTTGTCTCTTTGAAAAGGTGCTTTCTCATTTGCACCATTCGATCACTATCGATCAATCTCTACCCTTGCCCACTATACTTCCAGCAAAAAGCATGGGCCCACAAAAACTTCATGAACTGGCAAGCTAATGCCACCTATCCTCCTTTGACATTACCTTTCATTATCACTTATTTCCATACATGTGTCATAATCTTACTTTGATTCTCATTACCATGTGTCTACCACATCACTTCCAACTCGTCTTCCTTTTCACTATGTCGATGGGACTCATTATAGAGTCACTTTCATGATATGCATTATTCTCCCCAATCATGAGCCATCATAATATTGAGGGGACTCGGTGCTATGTCCCACCAATTTATAACACTATCTCCCTAATGAGATGTCAACCTATCATCATCACTTTCTCAACCAATAGTCGCTATGTGCCTATATCACGTTAGCCCATGGGGTCAACTCTTTCAGATAGTAGGATGGTGGGCTTCTGCCACCTATTCATCAAAGCCACATCATCATCATACTGCACATCATACCTTCCACCCATTCGTTGTCCATGTCACATATCTACTCCAATCCACCATCAGAGTATCAAAGGGACTCAAGATATAATCTTTTCGAAATGTCGTTGTCACTCTGACATAGCATTATCCCTCTCCATCACTTAATCGATAGGATACCAAACTCAGTCTCTTCAAAGTAGTGTTGTCTCTCTAATCAAACACACAAACTCTACTAACCTGGAAGACTAGGTACAATGGGATGGTTCCCACACAATTGCAAAGATATAAGCAATTACTTAAATGACTTGCAACCTACAATAACAAGTCACCAAAAAAATAGAATTTTTTTTAAACATTGTGATAGTAAACACTCCAATTTAACCTTTTGAAAAAATTTCATAATACTTTCTACATATGCTCTGTGTACCATGAACAACCCACACATTTATAGAGCCTAATCTACACCTTTTGACATCAATGACAATAATATTCTAAAATCCTCAGCTTTGAGGTCCCTCTTGTACAAGATCTAAGATGTTATTTCTCTAGGTTTAACTATTGAAAAGCCAAAAATAAAACTTGTCGGTGAGTTTTTGTCTTTACAACTTTGATGAAAACTTTGAAAACTTTGAAAATTTTCACTTTTGATCAACTTTTAATCCTTCTGCACTTGCAAACCTGCACATACAAAGAGAGGATAAAAATGTTTATTTTTGTTGGATAAGGTTTTTCCTTTGTCAAACCCTAGTTTGGTAATTAAACCTTGATATGGAAATAATGACAAAATGAAGGAATTGATGAATGAACAAATCTCATTATACCTCAACAAACCCTTTAATGGTTAACCTTAGAGGAATGGATTATAACACATCTCTCTAAGGATTAGATCTTACATGAAATGGCTTGATTGGATGATGGATCTTGATGCTTGAATGCTTGCTTGAAACTTGAAACCTACACCAAAATGTTAACTCTTAAAAAATACATGAACACACATAACTTTTACAAGATTAAATGATCTTCAATGATATTGTAGATGACTAAAAAAATTATCCTCAATACTCTTGACAATAATCTTCGCTCATTTTAAATTTGAATTATGCAACTTAGATTTGAATTGATAAAAATACCTTGTATTTATGGTGTTTCCTTAATTACTCGAAAATTAAACATCACAAGCCAACCTTTAAAATTTGAGCTTGGATCATTAAAATTCCATAAAAAACATATTAAAAATTAGGTCTCGAGACTTAAGGGGTACCCATTCACCCTTGGGTGAATGGATCCTAAGACCTAAATCTAGGACACTCAATTTCCAAGGTGTTAAGTTCAATGTAGTAATTAACTAAATGTGGGTTTCCATTTCAGAAAATGAAATTAACTAGAAATTCTATGTAGTAACATGCAACAATGAGCCAATAGGTGGAGATGAACATGAAATGAAAGTGACATACAGACACCAAGGGTGGTAGAGTTCAGTATATCTTGAACCAAACACAAACAAGGTAGTGATATAGTGGTACATTGTATGCAGTGGTGGACAATGTGTCTCCCCTATGTTCAAATATGTATGTATATTGTAGTAGATACAAACACAATTGATACATAGTGGTGTATTGTATAGAACATTGCACAATAGGGAATGCAACAAACTATTTGGACATGAAATAACATAGTGTAAGGTAGAGAGTGACAGTGAGGAATGTGTTATAGAGAGAAAGATAAATTGTAAAATAATAACTAACGTGTGGGAAAATGTAGACTGTTATAGAGCACCAAATCAAGGATGCAACAGTATATTAACATAAAATGTATAAGACAAGCTATTTTACTGCAGTATGCATCAGATACATATCTAGCGATTTTCTAGTCATAAATATAAAACATGGTGCATAAGTAAAAAAATTTAAAATTAGAAACATGCACACTCACAAATACTTTCCCTAATAATGATCTATCAACAAAAACCAAAGCATAACTCTATAATATTAACTATTTTACTATGCATTTCAAATGAGGGAATATAGCCAAAGCTAGTTGTTGGTGTAATTAAATATCTTGTACCTTGTCCTAGGTCATAATTACACCTTAGTTAAGTTTACTTAGGGACCACATAGGAGGTTGTTGGAGATTCTCCACTTTTGGTGGACTTGACATGTCATACCTCATCATTTCCACCTTTTGTGGACACATCATGTGATTATCTCTCCATCTTTGGTGGAGTGATAAGTTTTCCTAGTTGTCTCATGTCATAAGATTCTGACACTTGTCATAATCTTATGCCCTTCTATGTTCTCACCTTGGCTATATAACTAAGGGGTCTCTCTCATTTGTAATCAATCATAATCAAGTATTGCATATCATATTAATGACATTGAATACAGTTTATTCTTGTCATATCATTTCTCTCTTTCTTGTGCTTTCCATTTGGTCCATAGATCTTGGGTGGCATCCATAGCCAATTCTAACACTAGTGAATAACAATTAGATTGCATTATGGAAAACAACACAGACTATTTTAATATATTGCAACCATTTCCATGGAATAGAAGCCATAAATGAGACAATATTAAATTTCCCTATACATGTAGATTTGCATGTAGCCATAGAGCCCATGCAGAACAATATCTATATAATGCAACCATAAATGAAACAATATTTATTTTAACAAATAATATTGTCTTCTATCAACAACACCTTATTGAAAATTGAAACAATATAGCCTTTTTGTTCTGCATGTTTTACACACACACCCCGTCGTAGGCAAGGACCCCCCCTTTTTCACTCTCGACAGGTTGCTTTGCTCCTGTCTTGTTTAGTGTGCCCCATTTTCCAAGCCCAAATTGGTCATGTTCTTTCAAACAATCAAATTCCCCTTACCAAATTCACCTACTTCAAGTATTCAAGTCTAGGGAGAAACAAAGTCCTTCATCCCTTTTCTGCCTTTTGTCTTGTTCCTGCTAACTTGGTCCCTGATCGCTCGATTCACTTTTTTCCACATTTTTGACTTTGGGGACAATTTTTTGGTGGATTTGGGACATATTTGTGGTGCCTAAGTGAACTACCATGGTTTCCTCAACATTCTATTAAGTTTCAGTGGTTTCAGAACTTTCCCTCCAGAACTCCCTCCCTCTTTGGCTGTTTTGGAAACATTCATGGACCCCTGCTGGTCCAATTTCCACATTTTTGACTTTGGGGATAACTTTTTGGTGGATTTGGGATGTGTTTGTGGTGCCTAAGTGAACTGCCAAGGTTTCGTCAACATTTCGTTAAGTTTTGATGGTTTCAGAACTTTCCCTCTGGAACTCCCTCCCTCTTTGGTTCTTTTGGAAACATCTGTGGACCCCCACCAGTCCGGTTTCCACATTTTTGACTTTGGGGATAATTTTTTGGTGGATTTGGGATGTGTTTGTGGTGCCTAAGTGAAATTCCAAGGTTTCGTCAACATTTTGTTAAGTTTTGGTGGTTTCGGAACTTTCCCTCCGGAACTCCCTCCCTCTTTGGCTATTTTGGAAACATCTATGGACCCCTGCCGGTCCGGTTTCCACATTTTTGACTTTGGGGATAACTTTTTGGTGGATTTGGGATGTGTTTTTGGTGCCTAAGTGGACTTCTAAGGTTTTTTCAATGTTCCATTAAGTTTCAGTGGTTTCGAAACTTTCCCTCTGGAACTCCCTCCATCTTTGGCTATTTTGGAAACATTCGTGGACCCCCACCAGTCTAGTTTCCACATTTTTTCCTTTGGGGATAACTTTTTGGTGGATTTGGGATGTCTTTGTGGTGCCTAAGTGAATTTCCAAGGTTTCATCAACGTTTCGTTAAGTTTTGGGGGTTTCGGAACTTCATCCCTCTTTGGCTATTTCGGAACATCCGTGGAGCCCTGGTGACCCAGCCTCCACGACTCGGCCCCTCTGTGGCTGTTTCTGGGACTTCATCCCTCCATGGCCATTTTGAACATCTGTGGAGCCCCAGTGACCTGGCCCCTCTATGGCCATTTCTGGGACTTCATCCCTCCATGGCCGTTTTGAACATCTATGGAGCCCACGTGACCTAGCCTCCAAAACCCAGCCCCTCCGTGGTTGTTTCTGAAACTCCATCCCTCCGTGGCCATTTCTGAGACTCCACCCCTCTATTGTCATCCAGGACTTTCCTTTCAGGCCACCATGTGCTCATTGAATTTTCAAAAGGGCAGTCACCCTTCAGCTTTCCCCTTCCAAGTTTCCACTTTTTTCAAATGAGTCCAATCTTGAGGAAGTTTTTCTAGACACTTTTCCTTCCCCTTTTCCCATGCACTATAATTGAAAAATATTGGTTTTTCTAAGTTTTGTGAGGTCTGAGAGCTTCCCTTCCAATTTTTTGTCCCTTGTTCATTGCATGCCCCTTGGGCCCGCATTAATGTTTATGGTCCAAATGAGCTCCAAATATGAATATTATGATCTTTTGATTATGCATGGATGGATCTAACAAGGATTTTACAAGATTTGACTAACATTTTCCTTGATTTGTGTATGAAAGTACTTATGACACTTCATGTATGCAGGATTCAAGAAGCCTAGTGCGGGTTTGTCAAGGAGACCCATTGAGAAAGTTGAACAAGGAATGCGCATAGCTCCTATCACCATTCATTTCATGTTCACCTCTCCCCCTAGCACTCACCAATAGGGTCAACATCAGAATCAGGCCTATGCCAAGGAGTCAGTGACAAAATGCAATGGGGTGGTCTTGAAGAAAGCATAAGGGAGTTGTCCACTCGAATCAGGGGCAACCAATCCACTGATGCCAATCATCAACGGGCTTGTTTGATCCAAGGAAGAACATTGCAAACACATCAAGTAAGAAGGCAGCTTTTAGGTATTTTTAGCTACAGTAAAAGGGCAATCAGCTAAATGATGAAATTGCTACAGCACCTAGGCACTAGATGACAAAACAAAGAAAAGACAACGAATGTATTTTTTAATTTCTAAATATTGTGGGTTAGGTGAAACCCTAATGTAAATCAAATTTGGGCCACTCATTGTGAATTAATCCTAGCCATTCAGTTGGGCTTTGGAAAACTATAAATAGGGGCTTGCCCCTCATTTGTAAGGGTTGGAGAACTGATGTAAAGATATTTTGTAGCAACAGAAAGCAACATTGCATGATTTATGGGTGTTCCTTTTGAGTTTTCTCTTTATGTATGCATGGTTCAACCTTACATAGTAGTTTTAGTATTAGTTTCTTGAATGGTTGTCATGATGGTGTTGTTGTTATAGTATTTGATGAGCTTCTAGCCCATACTTTTAGCACTTGTTGATGGCAAGTTGTTGTGCAAATTTAGCCTGGGCTTCTTTACTTCATTGTTGCAACCTAGTTCAATTGCATGTTCATGATGTGTATGTGTAATTTGAAAATTAGTAGACCTTAGAAGATTGCACTAGTTTTGTGTAGCTGTAGGTTTCTCTTAGTCAAGCAAAACTCAGTTTAGGAAGCATGTCTATTGTAGTAGCCACCATTGTTACTGTTCATTCATAGCTTAGGATTAGAATAGCTTTCTTAACCCTTCTCCTTTTGTTGTTTATTTTAATCCTTGGTTAGAGTAGGATCCAAAGCATCACCATGAAGCTAAATCAGATGAACTTGATGAGTTTCAGCTTGCTATTTTGAGTGGACAGCCACTATTCATTCACTTCTAGCACTTTGAAACTGCATTTCCAAACCCAACTTCCCACACTTTGTAACTCATTTGTAAGTCCACCTTGTGATTCTAGCAAATCACATAAAACAACTGAGATATTCCAAGCACTATCAAGACCTGACATTAGAGACCTTGGGATAGTGTTCTACAATTTGATTGTGGAAGACTGTCTTTCAAGAGAGGTGATGCATCTATGCATTACCTGTGTTGAGAAGTGCATAAAAAACACATCAACACTTTTGAATAGAACCTTACCAAAAATGAGACAATATAGGCCAAGCATGATCAATTGTTTGTTGTGTCCTTTGAGGTTTTTGGAATTAGATTCTTTTGATTTGCTCACAATTTCTAAGTAGGAAATTCTATCAGGAACTACTTGTTGTACAAGTGTGGAGTTCCTTCAAACCCATAAACCCTAATCACCATGCAATTAAGAAAAGCATACCAGTCTCCCCAGTAATGATCCACCTTTTTCCTTGGGTCATTTTCCTTTGGTCTTAGAAACTTTTTCACTTCTGGGGATAAGTTATAATCACACGGATATCATAGCCACTCCATTAATGGTTTCACAAAAGACTCCTCAAAATAAAGATAATGAGACATACCAAATTGACTATCCCACAGTGAATTCCACATCTGTACAAGTTTAAGATTCCCATTTTCATCTGTATCTTTTATTCTTAATTCTTAATTCCAGACCCTTCTAACATGTCCCTTGTGCATGAGAAAATGCATGAATAAAGAATAATGTTTGAAATGAATATATTCACTATTGTTTTTAATCTTTTCAAGCTCCTGGTTTAGGTCATTGGCCAAGTATCTAGCATAATTGAATGACCTGGAATCACTACTTTGTATGTCTACAACTAAGACCATTGGGGCAATAGACATGAGGGGTGGGACCTCTACCCCCAAGACTTGACCAGTTGAATAATAAGTGTATTTGAAATATTCCTCAAACAAGTCCTCATGAAAAGGAGGGTTTTCATTACTCCAAAACCTCCTGAGTTGACCTCGTTCATTCTTAGGCCTATGCAAGGGTAGTTTCCATCATTTGTAGCTGGTATCCATATGGTGATACTCTTTCAAGAGAACTCTAATCGTGAATGGCAAGTTCATAGGACACTCCAACTAAAACACATTAGAAATTAAATCCTCAAAAATAACAAGCATGTCAGCCCCATTATGTGCTTGGATAGTTCTCCTCTTGGGGTCATATCTATTAGCCATAGCTTTAATTATTTCTACATTTACGAACACATTGGGCACCACAAGTCTTCCCAAGTTCAACCTCCATGGTTTGTAGACTAGCTAAAACCTAAATTGTTTCCTGTAATGATACATGAAAATCCCATACCCACATCGTGGTGTCCAAATATCCCCCAAGCCTTTATGTTTATCTAATAATCTATCCATTAAAGGATTCATTTGAGCACCTCTCCTAGGTCTTGGCTCCAACCTAGGGCATTGATTTATTAGGTCTTGATCCAAGAGTCTCTTCTCAATTTTTTTTCTTAGCTTTGGGCCTTTTTGCATTTTCCTCCATTGTTTGAATTCTTAATCCATTGAAAAATACAACTTCTTAGTCGAGATTGGTGTACTTACTTGGGTCTCGCCTCCACTGGTTTCTGTTATGTGAGAACTCCTAGCTTTTCCTTTTTGCTTCTGTCCTCAGTGAAATCTTCTAGACTGTGCAACAATTATACGATCAACTTGTAATATAATTCACTTCAACTCTGGCTCATAAATACACCACCCATTTCAGTCTTGTCATCGAGGGGAAGCATTTATTTTTAAATGTCTGGATGATGCCTTGAGATGTCACATTAGTTATCAATCAATCATCATCAATGTATTAGCGAGACTGTAATTCTTATTCCACCGATAGACACCCTCTCCACCAATGAACAATTTTCCTTTGGTCTATTGGTGAGACACCAAAATATATTACCTTGATACACAATTAATTCCCCTGATATATAATAATTCTTGATAATTTATGATCATATCGGGCCATCAGGGGAATGTAGACATTCATTCCACTGATGTTCATGTGTTACAATGATGTTCTTACTTTTGTTCACTCTATTGGTCTATCAGGGGGAACACCTTAAGAGTTAGCCAAATAGGGTGTTGTTACACCGATACTAGGTAATGAACTATTTTCATTGGACCATCGATTAGGCTATGGTGGGGTTTCCATCGATGATGCATTCTTAGGCCGATAGTGCTAATTTTTACTTAGGAAAAATTATGGAGTCTCAAACTTATTTATGGGTGTGAAAATTTGGCAATGTGGACTACAAAATGGATCTTCTCACACAAATTTCAACAATTTGTGTTGATTATAAAATTAAAATGTGATGAATTTATGTGGAATGTGGAGGATTGGTGGGTGAAGGCTAGTGAAAAATGTGTAAAATTTCAGTTGCAACAACCAACACAATGAAAAATAACATGCATAGATCATACAAAAAAATAAGAGAGAATAAGAATTAGTAATGGATAAATGAATAAAGCTTGTTGTCTCCAAGAAGAAAATACCAAATATATATGGTGTTCATTACCTAGCTTGACCAGATCAATGTTAATCCTTTAATTTATAATATTCTTTACAATATCCCCATGTTACTATAGTTCCGCCAAAGAATTATGACAAGACAAATACTAGTTCTTCAATAATGTAGTTACCATTTCAAGCTAGTTGAAAATTTGCAATGGTTGACAAAACTCTTTGTTAGAGAGACAAACGAATCTCCTAACATTTCCCATGATTGAATAGGCTTTGCTACACTTGAAACTACTAATGTATGCATATCTAGTTAGTCGAATTGTCCCAAGCACTTGTGTAGGAACCAACTCAGTTATTTTCTGGATAACATATACATCGCATTCACTGAGTACACCTCCCACACCCTCCTATAACCACAATTTTCAAAGGATTTCTCATGGTAATTTTGAAGTAAATTTTGGAGACACTCTTATATAGAAAGCATGACTTCTTCATAGAGTTGTGTAAACATTTAAAATCCTTATCCCTATAGCCACTCTACCAAATAGAATAAAATTATAGAAAATAAGGATATATTTTCCAATTAAAGAATTACTCCAAAATATTACATGATGAGCCTCCACCAAACACAACCTCTCTAGAATCCATTTGACTGCAGGCTTGAAATGGATGCACATCAAAAGAGACAAACCCACATTAATTATAAAGATGTTCCTTATGAACAAAAAGGAACACAACTAACTCACCAAGGAAAAAACATAGTAGCATCTAACATGAAATTCTAAGTTAGGTGAACCTAGAGATAAGCTTATCAAGAAATACTTGCAACATGCTGAAATACTTGTAGAAGATATATATCATGTACTTCTAAGAGATTATTTTGAACACAAACACTTGTGATCCAAAATCAATTATGAGTGTATGTCTATGTTAAGTTTGTCCTCTTTGACAATCAAAAATAATAATCTTGGCCTTCAACTCACTTATATATAATAAATCCTTATGCCACATTTACATTAATTGATTAACACCATATGACTGTTATTGGTATATTTAAATATTTTGCATCACCTCCACTCATTCATGACCCACAATGAACATTACATTCTAGCACTCACCATAATGTTATCTATGGATCAATCCACTTTCAAGGCTCAATCATGTTTTGGATTTAAGTATCTAGAATTTGCAAGATCCGCATCAATCTAGATAAACATATGGAATTATATATCAAGACTCAAAAGTCAAATATCACAAAAACAAGTAAACAACTAAAGACTTAAATCTTATCAACAAGGGCACTTTCAAGTTTTAATTTCATAGCACAGCCAATGCAAAAGAAAGAAATACATAAAGTAGCTCAAAGGGATATGAAATACAAGTTACATGAGTAACAACCATGAAAACAAACCAAAAAAAAGAGTTTTATTAGCTGAACTCAAAAATAGATTATAAGTCAGAGATGACAAACCTTTAAATGTGATTTATCTAGTGGTTTACATAACTTGTCTATATTTATAAGTCAAACAACTTGTAAAATGTATAATTGTTGGCATGGGAATGAAATTGGATTGTTGTTGACATTTGTTATTCTCAGGGATAAGTATTGAAGCACTTGCATGGGCGATAAAGCTTGTTTGGATAGAACCTAGAGACTTTTGAAAAGGCGGGCAAGGAATTCAAAGTTTGCTACAACGAATTTGAAGTGAACAAGGTCCTCTGTAGTGAATTCAAAGGTAATTTGAAATCCTCATTGCTGAAAGTAAGCTAATAGGAAACATAGGCATATTCTATTCTCAGTAGGTAAACTTCAAATGAATGTAAGATAGATCTCAGAACAGTGACTCATTATATCCTCTTCTTTCTATTATGGTATGTACTAAAAGTGACTATTTTCAACAATGTTTTGGAATCTTTATTTTCAGATTTATGTTTTTTTCTTTAAATCATAAACTAAATTAATATGGGAATGCAAAATATTATAGATGGATGAGCATCAAAGGTTGACTATAGATCAATATCATGCATATGATGAGAGAGTAGCTGGTGAGAGGGACATTGATAAACATCCATATCTATGTAAAAATTGTCTTGGTGGAAAGGTGAGAAAAAGAAATATGATTTATTGACATATTAAAAGATATGAGAATAGTGGTATAAGCCCTAGGCTTACAATTATTATGAAGATATGATAGAATGTCAAACTCTGAGAGATGAAGAGGAAACAGACATAGATGAAGTGGCACCAAACATAGATGAAGAGACAAAAATGTTTGACGAAGGGTTTGAATTTGATAGAATGTTGAATGAGGGTCTAAACAATGATTGGGCCAAGTCAATGGATGATGCTTTATATCTTATGTATGCTAATCGAAAGTTAAATCATTTGACAACAATCCTTCAAATTCTTAACTTGCAAGTGGTGCATGGTTGGACAAATGAGAGTGTATATCAGTTATTGGAATTATTAAGTTCATTGTTACCAGCTAACTCCACATTGCCAACAAAACGAAGTCAATGTAAAAAGAAAATTAGTAAGCTTAACTTGGGGTATGAAAACATCCACACATGTGTGAATGGTTGTGTATTATTTCACAAAAATCTTGTAAATGAGACTGAATGTCTGAAATGTCATGAATTGAGGTATAGACAAGGGTTGAAATCAGTTGTGGTTCCTAGAAAGGTTCTTTGCCACTTTTCGATAATCCCATGATTACTCTGAATGTATAGGTCAGAGACATTGTTGAACTTATGCAATGGCATGCCCAAAATAAGAGCACTGATGGAAAATAGTGATATGTGCATGATTCTAAGACATGGATGGAATTTGATAATAGATGGCCTAATTTTTCTCAATATCCTCATAATATAATGTTGGGTTTGGCTCTATGTGGTGTGAATCCATTCTCAAATCTGTTATGCCTTACATAACCACCCCATTTTATTATGGAAAAAAATGGGTCCCCCTCTTCTTTTGTTTTCATCGTCTTTGGTTGTTTGTTTGGGATCGTAGTAGTTCTTTTGTTTTCCTCTTAGGTTTGTCTCTTGTTCTGTCAGATTTGGTTCTGCCTCAGCTAGAGTTGGGTTTTTTTTGGTTAAAATTTAATGAAATAATGAAGAATAGTGTATTTTCTATGCTTTTTGGGACTAATGGGGGCATTGTTCTACAAGATTAAATCATACACCTGATGCTATTTCTCAAGGAAGTCAGTTGGAAAGCATGCCTCAATCATATATGGCATAAAAATCTTCAAAGAAGAAAGTCATTGAGACCAGCTAGATGTCTTTCCGACTGTTAGTATGGTTCTATTCATTTGAAATACACCAATCGCCCAAACATTTTAGTTGCCATGGGTTTTTATATATCTCTCTGTTGGGAAGAAGCCATGCCAACCCTTGTGCACAAGGCTAGCATTTCCAAAAGAGGGATGTCATCAGGGAGAGGTCTTTCCAACCTAAGGAAGTCTCACTGACAGATGGGGGCTTTGGGGTAATGTCTCGCTGAAGGTTTGCGGCTTTGGTATGATGTCTCACCGATCAGACGAAGTCTCGCTGACAGATGGTTCACAAGATAATCGTATTGGGGAGACTTCAGGCTGAATGATTTGAGCTCAAGGAGATGTCTAGCCAAAGGGATGAGGTCTCGCCAAAAGAATTTGAGCTTGGGGAGAAGTCTTCCTGCTTGATGTTTGTGTCGCCAAAAAGGGGGTGTCATCAATATGAGGTTTTCCCGACTGGTGTTACTCTCACCGAAGGATGGTGCCTTCGGTATAATGTTTTGAGCTTAGGGAGATATCTTGCTGGAAGGGTGAGGTCTTACCGAAAGGAGTTTTACTTCAGGGTAAGGTCCTACCGACTGAGGGGAGTCTTGCAGAAATGAATTGTACCTTCGGTGAAATGTTTTGAGGCTTCGGTATGATGTCTCACTGACCAAGTGGAGTCTCGCTGAATGGGTATTTGGCCTTGGTAAGACTCCTAGCTGAGGGGTTTGTGTTCGCTATGATGTCTGGCCATCATGGTCTCGCCGATAGAAGGTGCTTTTGATGTAATGTATTCCCAATCACTGGAGTCTCACCGAAATGGAATGGTCTCTTCATAATGTCTCACCGACAGGGTGAGGTCCTGGTGAATGGTTTTTAACTCTTTGGTATGATGGTATGACTAATGGGAACCCGCTATGATATCCTGTTGAATGAATGATTTCTTGTCGAATGCAAATGTTTTTCCAATAGAGGAACACTACGATATAACTCTTAAGGGCTCGCTGTAATTTCCTATCGACTAAATGGTACCTCACCAATGGTTTTAGCTCTTTGGTTTGACTGATGGGAGCTCGCCAAGACTCTTGCCGATGGTCTAAATGGAATGGTATCTATTGTCAGGTGCTTTTGGTATGACCTCTTACTGAAAGCGATAGTCTTGTCGATGGTTTTTGGGATATCAATATAACCCTTGCAGCTCGATATGGAGTCTTGCTGATAGTTGTGAGCTATGTCGATAACTGTTGTAGAATATAATCACATCAGGGAGACATGGCTAGTGTCTCACCGACATGCGATTCTATTTAAATGACTTTTGACCATCTGGAAATCCTATGTGGTATGTGTTCAACCAATCAGAGGGAGCTAACGATGAACCATTGGTAGTTTGACTATTGTGATAGTCCTTGTGGAAGATCAACATAATGTGAGCAGTATGGATCTGCTCTATGAATGAAATGATGAATCAGCTCGGTGAACGATGGTGTTCGGGTCTAGCTAGGGAACATCTGATGTTGTCTCTCTGGGGGGTCAACATGCAAAAGGATCTAGAGCGAGAGGAAAGCCAAAAGGAAGAAGGAGCCACGAGTCTTAGTTTCAACTAGAATCTCTACTGGAAAAGGTAGATCGACATTTATGATAATGCTTTAGAACATTCAAAGCAGCTCTGATGGAAGTTCAAAGGTGGACATGAGGGCCAAAAGTTAATGCGATGGTTGCAAAAGATCTGAAAGACCATCCCTAGAATGATCTTCCGCCAACATGGACACGAGGGATGCACATTGAATGCAACATTAGCTTTATTCCAAAAGATCCAAGGATTGACCCTTTTGTAAAATTGATATTTTGTAAAACCCTAAAAGTAGGGGGCTTACATATTCTTTGGGACACGGTTTTGTATAGGAGACTTTTTTTGACCTTTTTGTAACACAAGAGAGACTGGCACAAAAAAAAGAAGTGGGGCACAGTAAAGGAGTAAGAAGAAGGAAGTAGCAAGGACAAAGAGAGATAGATTTTTGAACAGTAGGAATTTTCAAAATCTAGAGAAACTTAAGAGTAGAATAGAGTAGGAGTTAGATTCAACAGAAGGCAGGGATGTATCTTTCTAGTTTTCTTAGTGTAGATGGAGATGATTTGAAGACATGGATTTTTTGTACACTGGTGATCTTTCCAAATTTGTAAATGTTGCTTATCCTTTTAACCAACAGTAGAAGCAACTAGATTTAAATCTACTTCATATTGTGTTCCAAAATGATATTTATCTTGGGTTAATTATTTGATTTGCAAAGCTTTCAAGGAATTAAATTTTATCTTATGTTTTGTTTAAATGGTAATTTGCTATTGAAATTAGCACTATGAATGAATGAAACTATGTATTAATTAATTACAAGTTAATTTTGTTCTACAGTTTTAATTAGGAATTCCTTGAAAGGTAGCAAGTCTGGTTAAGTTGGATGAATTAACATTCTCTTTAGTTTGCAAGCTTTGATCTATCTTTTTCTATTTCTTTAAAACCACTAGTTAAGGTAGGTTTAAATTCATGTTTGATCTTGGAACAATTCAGAAGCTCAATACCAATAGGCCCCTTGAACATTATAGTTCACATCAACCATTGAGTGAAATTAGCATAGTTGAGAACCAATTACCAAGACCTTAGGAGTTAGATATCCATGAGTTATTCTTTCTCTTTCAGGAGAACAAGATAGTCATATTTTGTTTACTATTGCTATGCTCATTTGATTGAACAATAGGAGACTAGCGCTAGAGGGAGGGCCTAGAAGAGCAAGCTAGATAATACTAGGTTTTTCTCACCAGAAAGGTCCCATAGAGTTCTTCGATCAGCTGAAAATCCACCGCCTTTGATAGAACTCAAGACCCCAATAAGACACAAGATTCACAAGACTAGGGCAACCATCATACCACCCTTGTTAGCTCCACTCACTCCACTAGGATTTTCACCAATACCCTAATGGATACCCACCAATTCACCACCAAATCCATCTCAAGTGCCATTATAGCTGGTTCAACCCATCCAACAACTAGCTCAACAACCACCATCACCACCACCAATGGCATTTTTTTAGAATAATCCCTCTCCATTGGGGACTATTCCTAGATTTTTTCATGATATGCCTAAGAATCTTGAGAAATTCTATCCCAAATACATTCATGGTGAATCAAGGAGTGCTGAAGAGCACATATAGGCTTTTAAGGACGCTTGTACCAGAGCCTAGATAGCTCACCATGATGTAGTTTGTAGGTTGTGCCCTTATTCCTTAGGGGATATAGCGTACAACTAGTACCTAAATCTTCCTCAACATTCTATTCTGAGCTAGACAAACCTAGAGAATGCTTTCATCAATCAGTTCATAATTTACGTGAATCCAACCATTTTATTCCACTAATTTGCTACCATTAGGAAGGAGACATGTGATTCTTTTCCCTTGTTTAATACTGGGTTTCAATGGATGTATAGGAGACTGCAGGACCCCTATCTAGTTGTTGAGAATAGTGCCATTCAAGCATACTTTAGAGTTATAGACCCTTTGCTTGGCTTGTTCCTACAAAGGACTTATCAGCTGACTGACATTGATTCCTTGTCTAAATTTTATCATCTTTCCACCAAGCTGCAACAACAAATTAGCTCTAAACAAGGAAGTTTGGGAGGAGGCTTTCCTTCAATCGGATATCAAATGCATAACCCAACCCCTTTATTCAATACCATCCCAAGAATGTCTCCTTCCCATTATGGACCTACATCTAAGTTGCAGACTCAACCTCCTATTCCATTCTTTTCTAATGGAGCTCCTCACTTCTTTCAACAATCACAGGCTCATCATAGTCCGCATGGTCATCATAAAGAAGCTGGAACACCAAATCTTGTCAGTCAGCCACTTGGTGCTAAGAGTGTTGAAAGTGAAAAGATAGTTCAACTCACAAACGAGGTGGAGACCTTAAAGAAAACTCTGTCTCAAGTCACAAATGACATGGCTCAGCTTAGATTGAACCCCTCTCAAAATCAAGGTAATTACCCTAATCAAAACAACAATAATTAGGGTAATTATCATAATAGCAACAATCACAGCTAGAGGGGTTATCAAGGCCAAAACTCCCCTAACCAAGGCTATCAAAATAAAAATAGAGGATATAACCAGAGGCCAAATAAATTTTGACAATGGAATATAGGGCCAAATAACGGTTGAGTTTCTCACAAATATTATCAAGCTAATGAGGATAGGTCACATACTGCAAATGTGGCTGACCTTAATTTTATGACTAACTGGTGTAGGCTGCATGGTATTGCAACTCATTCTAAGGTAAACTTCCCTGAAATGGAGAAAGTTTTGAAGATGGCATAGGCAGATGTCCAAACCTTCCAAGGGAATTCAAACAAAGGAGGTGACTCAATGGATACAACAATGACTTATGACCTCTTTGAGGAAGAACCTTCATTCCCAATGTAGAATGAGAATGAACTAGAGGAAGATGCGTATGATACCCAAGCCTTTCAGAAAAAAAGGGGGACACTTTTTAAGAAATAAAAATAAGGGTCCGTTCACTACATCAGCACCACCTAATCACATGGTGCCTTTGAATCAAAGTGTTGATAATAACCCTCCTCCACCAAAAGGTCCACCTGACTTCCATAACAAAGGTAATTCACCTGGTGTTGTCAAATGGAATGCAAGCTATAACACAAAATTTGATATTGTTTCTGAGATGCAAAAATAGAAAACCTCCTTATCATACTTTGACATCCTAAAGTGGTGCACTATTCAATGAGAGATAGTGCTGAAAGCTTTGGAAGAAGCTGATAAATCAAAAAGGAAAACCAAGGTGGCACGTGCTGTAGACATGAACGCAACTTTGTACAAAAGCAAGGTAGGTACCTTGCCATTTCTTTTAAGTTTTTAGAATCTGTGGTAAGAATCTACATAATTGTCTACTAGATTCAGGGGCTTCCAGCAATGTTATGCTATTTTCTATATGCAAGAAATTGGGATTCAACCCTATCCAAACAAACAAGAAGGTCATACAACTTGATAAAACAAAGGTTAATGTAGTTGGAGAATTGAGAAATATACATGTGTAAGTAGGTTCTGACCCTAGGATTTTAACCAATATAGATATTCAAGTAGCAAACATTCCTGAGACTTATGGTATGCTATTGAGCAGAGATTTGATGAAAAGTATAGGGGGATATCTCTTCCTTGACTTTTCACATATGTGGCTACCATGGAGGTGGATGTCTATGCAAATTAGGATTGAAAGTGAACCTTGCCTCAAACATATCATCATTGAGTATGATTGTCCCAACGAGGTAGCTTATTTTGAAACCAACATAGGGGTTTATAAAAGAGAGGAAATTTTAACCTTTTTGGTGCTTGATTTTAAAGATTTGTCAATACAAAAGTTCTATGATCCCATGATCAATGAAAATCGACAGGCATTGATCAAGAAGCTACAACAAGATTAGCTAGTCTTGGATGAAGATATCGATTTGCACAGTCTTCTACTCCCTAATTGGTGTAGGGTACACTACCAAAATCATTCGGAATTGACCTACCAACCTTGCATCAATATTTTAAAACATGTTTCCCAAACTGGGGAAACTAGCCTAAGTCACCTTGAGACCATTTCAAATCACTTCTCATTTGAAGCCAAAAATGCAATAATGTTAACTAGGGATAATATACTGTCAAAGGAAGTCCCTCCTCAAATTGAACTTGCCCGATCACAATACCAGACCAACATAGTTATGATGAACAACCCCAAAGTTTGTTTGATACCCCTGCACTCCCAAGTATATTGAAACCTGAGGGATTAATCAAAGATACAAGTGAATATCAAAAGGATAGCCATGGATTACATGATATATTTGAGTAGGGATTGGAAATTACACCTAAGGAACCTATTGAAAACCCCTTCCCAATATTTGATGCAAAAGATCAAGTGACCCCACCTATGGCTCATCTTATCCAAATGCCCACAATAACATCCAAGGGATCAACCCCAACTCATGATCAGCTATGGGCCCTCACGTTTGATGGATCCAAATCCAAAATAGGCTATGGTGTTGGGATTGAATTAACCAGCCCAAAAGGGAAAAATTTCTTTGCTTCTTATGGGTTACAGTTTAGATGCACCAACAATATAGCAGAGTATGAAGCATTAGCTCGGGGACTGATGTTCACACATAAGAAGTAGATATCAAGCAAGTGTGTAGCCAATACACATGTCACAATAAAAGGTTGGCGGCTTATAGAAATCGGGTATGGAACCTGATTGAAGACTTCAATGCTTTTGGGATTAGTTTAATCCCTAGAGAAGAAAATAAAATATCTAATTCATTAGTCATTGCCGCAAGTACCCTAGAACCCATGCAAGGATCCAAGCTTAAGATATTCTTAGTAGAATTGATATCTACCCCAGCTATTCCTAATAATGTCAGGAACTTTCAAGTCTTTGATGATGATCGACATATTCTTGCTTTTCTAGCAAACTCAAATGTTTTTGAAGGACAAATTATCGATGAATTTGATAGGGATCAAGGAGACTGGAACCCCGAAGACTATGATACAAAGGGGGTCATCAATTTGAAAAGTAATAGCATTCCCAAGGGAATGGTGGCCTTAGAAGGAATTTTTGATTTAGACCCAAGGGCTCAGGAAAAGGTATCAATTGAAGATAAAGGAGGTGAATATGAAACTATTAACCTCGCTGATTCTAGCCCTGAAATAAATTTCTACGTAGGGAAAGCTTTCCCTAAAGCAATCGGAAAAGATATACTAAGGGCACTGAAGAAGGATATTGCTACAATATCCTGGGGGTATGAAGATCTAAAAACATTTGATGATTATGTAATGACTCATACTATTCCTTTGAGGCCTGAAGCTAAACCATTTCAGCAAAAACAACATCCTATCAATGCCCTGATTGAACCACTAATCTTCAAAGAAGTTCAAAAATTACTTTCTGCAAGAATAATCTTCCCTGTTCGACATTCAACATGGGTGGCTAACTTAGTTCCAGTTTGTAAGAAAAATGAAGAGATCAGCCTATGTGTAGATTTCAGGAATCTAAATAAAGCTTCAAAAAATGACAACTACCCACTCCCTTCCCTATACGAAGTCTTGCAAACTATCAATGGATCTCAGATGATATCATTCCTGGATGGTTATTCTGGATACAATAAGGTGATTGTTAATTATGAAGATAGAATGAAGACAACCTTCACTACTAAGTGGGGAACATTTGCTTATAAAAGGATGCCATTTGGTCTAATAAATGCTAGAGCAACCTTTCATCATGCCATGGACATAGTGTTCAAAGATTTAATTGGAAAATGCATTATCGTTTACATGGATGACCTGATAGTGTTCTCTAAAGATAGAATAAACCATGCTGTAGACTTGGCTAAAGTTCTTGAAAGATGTATCCGGTATGGTGTCTCCCTAAATCCTAAAAAGTGTGTATTTGAGGTTTCTAAGGGGAAAATTTTGGGACACATAATCTCGGAGAGAGGAATATCGATAGATCCAGACCAAGTTGAATCCATCTTAAAGATAGCCATGCCAGGGAGTAAGAAGGAGATGAGATCTTTCTTTGGAAAGATCAACTTTGTGAGAAAGTTTATCACAGGTTTTGCAGAAATTGTTAAGCCATTGAATGAAATGATGAAGAAAGAGGCTAGAATAGAATGGAGTAATGAGGCAAAGGCCATGTTTTCTCAAGTCAAACAATCCATTTCGGAAGTGCTAGTCCTCACCAACCTTGACTACTTAAAGCCATTTTATATTTATTCTTTTGCTTCTGAACATTTGTGTGCAGCTATCCTAACTCAACGAAGAGAGGAGGGAGATGAGAGGCCAATCACCTTCATGAGTTCTTCGTTTAAGAATGCTGAAGTCAAGTACCCACCTTTTGAAAAACAAGCTTTTGCATTGGTTAGAGTTGACAAGAAGTTCAGGCATTACATCCTACGAAGTCAGATTATTGTTGTAGTTCCTGATGCTGCTGTGAAGTCTCTACTTATGCAGAGCGAGTTGGGAGAATGAAGGGGGAAATGGATGGCCATTTTGCAAGAGTTTGATATGAAAATTAACTCTATGAAACTTTTTTGAGGTCTAGGCCTATCTAAATCCATAGCAGATGCTAGTGAGAACATTATTTTCCAGCAATACACAACACAATCCTTTTCCAATGACCCTTGGTATTCTGATATAATCTATTTCATGCTCAACAATCGATGCCCAGAGGGAATGAATATAACTTAGAGGAGAGCACTGAGAATGAAAAGCTCCCATTATATGCTCAAAGGAGGATTTTTATATAGGAAGAATTTTGAGGGAGTGTACCTACGATGCCTTGATCAACAAGAGGCTAAGCATGTAATTGCTGAATTTCATGGGAAAAATGGCATGTGTCATGGGTCTACAGATTCGTTAGCACATCAGATCCTTAGATCTGGTTATTACTGGATGTGTGTGTTAAAAGATGCCCACCAACATGTAAGAACATGCCACACATTTCAAATCTCTGCATCAAAAGAGCACCATTCAGCCATGCCATTGCATCCTGTTTATGAGGTAGGGCCATTTTCCCAATGGGCACTAGATTTTATTGGGGTACTTAACCCAAATTCTTCTGTAGGACACAAGTTTATTTTGACTGCCACAGATTATTGCACAAGATGGACATAGGATATACCTTGCAAGAATAGCATAATAGAGGTAGTAATCAAGTTCCTCACTGAATGCATCACAACTAGGTTTGGAGTACCCTTCACATTGGTATGTGATAATGGGTCTTCCTTTTCTTCTGTTGAGTTCATTTCATGGGGTTATGATCATAAAATTGTTTTAAGTATTCTTCAAACTATTACCCATAGGGAAATGGAGTTGCGGAATCAACTAATAAGAATCTCTTAGGAGTAACTAAAAAACTATTAGAGAACAATCCTACAGACTAGCATACCCAACTAAGATTTGTGTTATGGGCAGATAGGAGTAGGATCAAGGCTGCTTTAAAGGCTTCACCATTTAAGCTAGTGTATGGCCAAGAGCTTGTGTTCCCTATTCACTTGCAAATACCTATCCTTAAGTTCATCGTCTTTGGTTGTTTATTTTGGTTTTAGGAGTTCTTTTGTTTTCCTCCTAGGTTTGTATCTTGTTTTGTTAGATTTGGTTCTGCCTCAGCTAGAGTTGGGTTTCTTTTGTTAAAATTGAATGAAATAATGAAGAATAGTGTATTTTCTATGCTTTTTGGGACTAATGGGGGCATTTTTTTGCAGGATTAAATCATACACCTGATGCTATTTCTCAAGGAATTCAGTTGGAAAGCATGCCTCAATCAAATCTAGCATAAAACTCTTCAAAGAAGAAAGTCGCTAAGACTAGCTAGATGTCTTTTCGACTGGTAGTATGGTTCTATTCATTTGAAATACATCGATC
The DNA here is from genome assembly GCA_007258455.2 of Sequoia sempervirens. NCBI lineage: Eukaryota > Viridiplantae > Streptophyta > Pinopsida > Cupressales > Cupressaceae > Sequoia > Sequoia sempervirens. Next base: position 171,993,297 of record VDFB02000013.1, on the reverse strand, counting down.
ACCCAAACATTTTAGTCACCATGGGTTTTTATATATCTCTCTGCTTGGGAAGAAGTCATGCTGACCCTTGTGCACAAGGCTAGCATCCCCGAAAGAGGGATGTCATCGGGGAGAGGTCTTGCCAACCCGAGGAAGTCTCATCGTGTCATGACCCCTATTTTTAGTTAGTAATTTATAACTCAACAATTCTATTTTAAGACTTTTAATATTTAAACTAGTTGAATGATTATATTGATGGTACTTTTGAATGTTTAAATAAATTAATTAGTAGTGAAATAAAAGTGCAAAGGAATAAAATAACTAGTTTCAAATAGAGAATTTATTTTAGCACGTGTATGATAATGCATTGTAATTTAGAATATTACTTTAAATTGCAAATAAATGTTACCTCATTGCTAACTATTTTGAATAAATATTTGAAATGAAATAAAAGATTCTGTTATTATTTACTCAGAATAGATATTCAATTATGAAATTTAAAAAAGGGGGGTAATCTTTATTAATAGCTGAGGAAAATGAAACAAAAAAAAAAGATATGGTTTCTTGATCTTTAACTTTCTCTGCAGGAAATATAACTAAAAAGTTGTGTCAGCTGAAGGGATTTCTTCATTATTACTATTGATAGATAAATATTAATTTTTATTTAAATTCAAGATTAGGTATTCAGTTACTGGGAAAAGCATGGAGGAAAATTTATAAAACAAAAATATAGGAAATCGATAACGGAGGAGGACAGGGGAGATCTTGGGAATTTTTCGGTTCTTCAGGTCACAATCTATGTAGGGAAAAAGTGGCAGGAAGAATTGGTAGGAGAGCTTCAAAGGGATTATTCGCATGAGCTCACAAGGGTACCCTCCAGTTAATGAAATGGTGAAGGAGCTTCTCTATTCAGGTCGGGGTCACCTGTCTTGGGGTAGATTCACCTATCATTCATACAAAATCTCTCAAGAACAGTCCTGATATACTTACTTTGACTGAGCCATAGTTTTCTATTCTTCCTGTCCTTGGTTATCTCCATCCCCAGAATATACCTTGCTGCACCAAGATCCTTCATTTTGAACTTAGCAGACAACTGAGACTTAAGATCAAAAATCATTAGCTTACTATTGCCTATGAACAACATATCATCAACATAGAGAGCAATAATAAGAACTCGATCACTTTCAGCTTTATAATATACACAATGATTAGATTTTGATCTCACAAATCCCAAAGCCAATACAAAAGTATCAAATTTCTGGTACCACATTCTAGGTGACTGCTTTAACCCATACAGAGACTTCTTTAATTTGCATACTAGTTTTTCTTTACCTTTTTCAACAAAGTGCTTAGGTTGGGACATATAGATTTCTTCTTCAAGATCACCATGAAGAAATATTGTCTTCACATCCATCTGTTCGACCTCTAAGTGATATGTTGCTGCTAGTGACAAAAGAAATCTAATGGACGTCAACTTAGCTACAGGAGAAAATATTTCCCCATAATCAGTTCCCTCTACCTGGGAATAACCCTTTGCAACCAGTCTAGCCTTGTACTTTTCTACACTTCCATCAGACCAATTTTCTTCTTAAATACCCATTTGCAGCCCACAGGTTTTCTACTTTTAGGCAAGGGCACCAAACTCTAGGTATCATTCTTTTCTAATGATGCCATCTCTTCTTCATGGCTTCTAACCAAGAGTCTGAGTCTGACATTTTAAATGCCTCTTTTATAGTCCTAAGCTCATCAGTGCTAGAAATTAAAGCATAGGCACAAGTAGAATCAATCAATGAGAACCCATACCTATTAAGTTGTTTTCTTTCTTGGGTTGACATCCTCACTGGCTGAGGCTGAGGTTCTTCTTCTTCAAAACTTTTAGAACTACTTGAGCTCTCCTCAGTTTTAGGTACATTTTGAATTTTCAATTCCTCTTTCTCTGGTGTAGGAAGAATTTTAACTACATCCTTATTGTTTTTTGACTTTGTCTCTAACTGCAAATCCAAGGTGGAAGGTTTTAGCTCATGAAAGATTACACTTATGTTGTATACAACCTTCTCCGTATCAGGATTCCAAAGCTTGTATCCCTTTATGACAACACTATATCCAATAAAAATACATTTTACAGCCTTGTTATCCAATTTAGATCTTTTCACATCTGACACATATGCATATGCCTCACAACCAAAGACTCAAATATGTCAAAGAGAGGGCCTCTTACCAGACCATGCTTCCAAAGGTGTTTTCTCAACAAAAGCAAAATTGGGAACCTAATTAATCAAGTAACATGCAGTAGCAATAGCCTCAGCCCATAACTTCTCCCCCAATCCAGCACTACTGAACATACTTTGTGCTCTCTCTATCACTATCCTATTGAACCTTTCTGCAACTCCATTCTGCTGTGGAGTATAAGGAGTAGTCTTGTGTCTTTTAATCCCATGGTCTTTACAGTATCTTTCAAATTCATTAGAATATAATTCACCGCCATTATCAGTCCTTAAGCATTTTATTTTTCTACCAGTCTGATTTTCAACAAGATTTTTAAATTCTTTAAATCGACTAAACACTTCTGATTTACTTTTCAGAAAATATACAAATTCTCTTCTTGAATAATCATCAATGAACGACATGTAGTATCTTGACTTAGAAAAAGAAGGATCATCCACTGGACCAAATACATCATAATGAATATAATCTAGCAAACCAAAAGATTTATGAGGACTGGAATAAAATGAAACACGGTGTTGTTTTCCATATATACAGTGTTCACAGAATTCAAATTCAAGATTACAATCTTCAAGCCCCTCAACCAGGTTTTCATTCTTCAAGGTTTTTAAGCCTTTTTCTTCTATGTGGCCTAGCCTATGATGCCAGAGCATAGTCTTCTCTGATGGAAGTTTTACTTCCATAGAGTTTACATAATTAGGGATATTTTCTTCTTTACCTCCATGAATAGCTTTCAGTGACTTTCCAAAGACACTATTACATTGAACAACATGTGCATCCAGCTTGTATAGGGTACCAATTCGAGCACCTCTAGCCAGCACCATAGAGCCTCTAGTCATCTTGCAGCCATTCCTAGAAAACGTGACTTGTACTCCAATATCATTAAGCTTACTGACATATAGTAGATTTCGATCCAGACCTGGTATGTGCATAACTTCATTGATCCCCTTCACTCTTCCATCAGGAAATTGGATTCTGACTCTTCCACAACCAACAATTTCCAAGGTTGAATCACTCGCTAAGTACACCTTTCCACCATCATATTCTTCATACCTTGTGAACCAGTCTCTATGAGATGTCATGTGAAAAGATGCACTAGAATCAGTTAGCCAGACATCATTTGATTCCTATGTAGCCAAGGCAGCAATGAAGGCATCTGAATCAGCCTAAGAAGAATCATTATCGAAAAAGTTCTTTTTCTTTTTCTCCTCTTTGCAATCCTTTCAGACATGACCAGGTTTCCCATAGTTCCAACACTTCACCTTGGACTTCTTTCCAGCAGACTTTGATATCCCCTCTGATTTTGATTTTGATTTCTTGTCCTTCTTCTTGCCTTTCTCTTTCGGTCTTCCTCTAACAACAAGAGCTTCCTTCACCATTTCAAAAGATTTCCTTCTCATCTCTTCTGACAACAAAGAACCAACAACATCTTCCATCTTGAAATTTGATGTTGTACTACCAATAGCCATCACCAGATGATCCCAAGAGTCTGGAAAAGAACATAGTAATAGCATACAATGATCCTCTTCTTCAGTTTTTACACCAATAGAAGTTAATTGAGTAATCAGTATATTGAATGTGTTTAAATGATCAGCTACAGACCCTCCTTCCTATATTCTCAACAAGTACAACTTCTTCCTTAGGAACAATTTATTCACCAAAGACTTCCCCTGATAAATAGATGCCAGTCTTTTTCACAAAGAAGATGCGGTCTTCTCATGCACATTCAGAAGAACTGAGTCTGCCAAACAGAGCCTTATCAGCCCCTTAGACTTTCAATCTATAAGGTCCCAATCTTCTTGCTTCATACCTGAAGGTTTCACTCTAGACACAACAATCCAAAGATCACGATCCACTAGAAGATTCTCCATCTTGAGTTTCCACAACTCAAAGTTACTGCCATTGAACTTCTCTATTTCAATCTTTCCTGATGTGCTAGCCATCTCAATCTATAATTATAAATTGACAAACTTCTACAAGACTCCCACTGAATAGAAATTGACAAAAAAACCCAACGTACCCACAAGGATAACACAACTGGCCAGGCTCTGATACCACTTGTAAGGAAAGCTAGATGCGGAAACAACTCTCCTAACGCCAAAACCTCATAGAAGAATGCAGATATACTTTTAATTTTTCAATTACAGTTCAATTAAGATGCACTATGAAGTAGATAGAAGAAACAAAGTATTTGAAAATCACACATGAACACCAGATATATGTGGGAAAACCCTTACGAGAGAAAAACCCACCACACCAAGAGAAATCACTTTGTATTATAGTAATGGAGATTACATACAAATGTCAAACTTATCTTTCTAGTGTCTATTTATAGCAGCATTCACCATGAACAATCTTGTACAGGAACCTTCAAGTTACAGTCTTTACAGATTATAATACATTTACTGATCATACAACTACCCAGCAATCCATCGATACAACCAATCTACTAGTCGGCCAGACATGATGGATGTCATACCGACTTGGCTCCAATGGAGGTTTTAGCCAACGAATGGGAGAATGATCTTACACTTTCCTCCCCTACACTTAAGGCTCTACAAAACCTAGGTGGGTCTCCTTATATGGTGCTAAATATGGATATAAAATAATGTTTTATCTAGCATCTAGCAGATAAAATTCATACAAATAAAAAGGGTTTATATGTTTGCAAAATGGAAGGCACTATCCTTGTTGTCTTTGAAACCCAGGTGTGAAGTATGCAAATAATTAGGAATAAATATTGAAAAAACTAAATATTGGTTTTATATTTGATGTTTATTTCTGAGATTGAAGGAAAACTATTCAAAATAAATTGGTGCCTATCCATGGCTATAGAGTCACAATGCATCTACACATCCTTCGTCACACTCTAAACATATTATGATGATCACTTAGCCATTAACATCATATGTAATGAGACCAACTAATAACTAATAGTGTAACTTTTGCTTAACAATCCAACTTGTAACAAAATATTCTCATTATTTTCATTGAAAGGATTTACATTTCTCCTTGAGAAAACACTAACCATGGAAATAATCCAAATGAAAAATATGTGCATGGAAAGCTCTACAATACTTGACTGTAATACTGAAAGAAATACTTCATTACAAATTGGAGACAAAATACACTAATAGCATGCAAAATAATGTAAGAACATAAATGTTAAATCAAAATATATAATGCAATCACATGACCATTTTCACAACATGAGTCTTTATTTCCATGCACATAACTAATAGCCTACCCCTTACAACTTCTTCAAAATCCTAGAACCCTAACAAATGAGACATAAATTATATTTTAAAGAGATGGGAGAAGCCCAAATTCAATCTTAGGTTGAGGCCTATCACAAGTTGAACCTTTAGATAGATGCAACAAATTGGCATTTGGAAAATACCTCTCTACACATTATTTTTCACTCTTCTTTTGCAACTGAAGTTTGTTACCTCTTTTAATTTGCAAATCCCATGCAACTCTTTTACGTAGGTATAAAAATGGTTTTACTGCTTGATTTTCACTTTACTAGTGAAAATTTTCACTTCTAAGTAAAAACCCATTTCACTGGAAATTAAAACTTTCTTTCAACTTTCATTTTAATTGAGTATTTTGATTGTTAAATATTCAAAAAAAAATTGAGTTTAACTTAACATTTTTCTAGTAACTGCCTTGCCAGTGCATTTTTCTTACAATTATCATGTCCGTTTTTATCATTTTTCATTTTACCTTCTCCAATGATTGAACTTTGTTTTAATCCATCTGGGCATGTGGTAATAAAAAATCATTCACAATACTAACCAAATTAATTCTCGGGCACTTAAAAACCCCTCTATACATCCTAGAACAAAGAGAAGCCAATTTTATTTGCTGTCACTATAGTAGAAACATGTGCAAGCTATTTTTGTTACTTCCAGCCATTAAAGATTACTAGACCACTGGAAGTGATGCTAAGGCATTAGAATTTCTCACTGGGTCATTTTTAGCAATGGTGAACAATGAAGAACACATTAAACAACCTTAAACCAAATCCAATGGCATGGGAAACAATCCAGACAACTTTTCAAACAAAAAAACCTTTGTTTTGTGCTTGCAAATGGCTCTGAAATGTCCCCAAAAGCCTTTTTCATGTGACCTTCATTTCCAACAAAGAAACCTAATTTATGCAATTCTGCAAGCCCCTTTTATGGGAAAGCTTTCCTTTTTGCGAAATGACAAAATTCTCACTTGAGTGCTCCTTTGATTTCAATCATTCCCCTTCATGCATAAGGAATTAATTTTCACAATAGAAGAGGTGAAAAGAATATTTTGAAGGAGATATATGGTGCCAAAATTATGTTACAGGCCATTAAAAGGAGTTGTAGGGCATTTTTTATGCTACTAGTAGCAGAAAATTAGATAAATCCATGTTAAAATCATTTCCCAAGCATTGGAAAGACTTCAAATAGCTCTCTGGAGGTTGGAAAACCACCTACCAACCTGCCCATACTCATAAACCTCTACCCAAATCCCTTTGATGCCTCAAAAATACCCAAAAACCAATAGTTTGCACTTCAACAAGCATGTTTGAAGAGAAGAAATATAAACGTGTGGAACTGTGGAAAACATTATTAAAGGAAAAGGATCCTTTTTCCAAAAATTTTAAAAGGTATTTGCAAATATTAGAGTCCATCCCTACATGTTTTAAACATTAAAATATTTAAATAATTGCAAACATTTAAATATTTGTTGCAAATTTGAACATATAGTGAACTTAGGACTTTCATTTTACCAATAAAAAGGTGAAATTACATTGCACATAAATGGGAGCCCAGACTAAAGCCATGATTTTTTGCAAGTGGGCATAATCAATTAAATAAAATATGGTTTTTCAATCAGATTTCACCTAGCAAGCCAAAATTTGGCACTTCCTTTGCAATTGAGCTTGCCAGAGGTGTACACCACACATGAAAGAGTTTACATTAATGCATCACCTAACCTTGCATTTCAATGGAATTGAAACTATAAACATTTGAGACCAAAATAAGAAATAGGTCACCCTCAAATTTTTGAAATTCACAACATTTTTGGGATGCCAAATCTAGCTTGATCGCAATCAGAAACACATTAAAAGGCATCTTAAAAATCATCCTAAAAGTATGAAACTATAGTGTAGGGAAATGTATCCCTTTACATTTTCACACTTGTTTGGGCCCTCCTTGTTAAAATGAGGTTCATTCATGCCTTATTTAGTCCTATTTTGCATCCACAAGCCTAATTAAATGTATTTTTTTGAGGATAATCTTGACATTTATCAAATTACAAATCCTAATTCAATGGTTTTAGTTATGTGTTCTAGATCTAGTGATCTGGGAATCATACGCCACCTTGGGTGTATGAGTCCCACTTAGGTCTCAAGACCTGATTTCAAATGTTGCATTGAACTGAACACTTCTCAAAGTTTGTGTCCTAGGCTTGAGCCACTGGGACTCATACACCCAACCTAGCGTATGAGTCTCGCTTTAACTAGGACCTATTTTAAATCAAAATCTTGGTAGGATTTTATTATCCTAGATCTGATGTTGGCTTACAGTGTTGTAATTTTGAGAAATTTGGCATAAACAAGTATAAATACAAGGTTATTTCACATATTTCTCCTAACAAGCTAGATCTTCATCAGTAATCAAGAGTATCTTCACAAGAGAATTTCAAGAGCATCCAAAGGAAAATTTGAAGCAGATTATTGCAGGAATTAGAGATCAATTGTCGTGTTAAAGGCTTGATGCATCTGCATGTATTTTTGAAAAAATGTTGTGATGTATTTTTCTAGATCAATTCAAGTATTCAAAGGCATTAGCTTTCATCAAGAATCATGATCAAGATCTACATCCATTGAGGCCACTTCATGCTTGTTTGTAGATCTATAAGGTTTCAAGAAAGGTTCTATTATTTCATCTTATGTTTCATGTTTCATTTCATTCATGATTCATTTCTCATTAAGCTTTGATTAACAAATGGGGTTTGACCAAGGAAAACCCCCATTCCCTAACAAAATAACTTTTTTTCCCTCTCTTTGTATGTTGCAGGCTTGTAGGTTGAAGAAAAAGTGGATTTGAAGCCTTCAAAAGTACCAAAATTGCAAAGTTGCAAAGTTGTCATAAGAAGTTGACGAGAGTCATGGAAAGTCGGATATAAAGCAAGAGATCCAACTTGTTTACATGAAACCAATAGGAAAGTGCTTATTTAATCCATATTGAGAAGCTCACAAAGTTTCAGTTCAAAATTCTACTCTTAGGACACTTTTCACATTTTTGGGACACTTTGCAACAATGTGGGAATCATATGCCCAACCTGGCATATTAGTCCCAATATACCTTTTTTGCTTGTTTTCTATAGATCTTGAACAATCACCAGGAGATTCCAAATTTGTCCCAGATTTCTATAGTAGGACTAAATTGCCCTGCTTGGCGTATTAGTCCCAGTGCACCATAAAACAACAATTTCTATGGTTTTCAAATCTGGTTTTGACCTCTCCATTCTTCTAAGTACTTTTTTGTTTCATGCTATTTGTCAGTTTGATCTATTGCTTTCAAGTTTCTAGGGTTTTGTGCATGAGAGTTGCATTTCTCCTTTCAAGCTTCATTTTAATGGTGAACCCTAGTTTAATCACACCTAAGGAAACCTCCTCCTAATATTCCTTCCGTAAATTGAGTCAATTGGTTGAGGGATCTTGATTTCCTAATGGACCAAGTGTGAAATAGGTCCCCTAAGTTCCATCTCCTAGAAGGTGGACACCTATTTCCTTTTGTTCATTTTGATGAACTCGACCTTTGGACCCTTGAATTTTTGATTTGGAGAACATTGTAGTCCTAGATCTAGATTAAATTTTCATTATATTTGCATTATTTTAATTACATTTAGGGATGGGTATGTGCGGGATCATCATGGAAAAAACAGGCCCTTAAGTGACGAAAAATTCAGAAAAAACAAAGTTAGGCAACTTGATGTAAAAATTTGAATAAGTTATCTATATTATTTCAAAAATATGTAAGAATAGAATTTGTAGAAAATTGAATGTAGTTTCTAAACTACTAGATTTATTTAAAAATAAATAAAATCTATTTGGTGAAAATTTGAAATTTCAATGTAGTAGTACTTAAATTTCAGGGAAAAAATAATTAGGTGTCTGTCTGACCACCCTAACCACAATAAAATGATAATATTTTTTAATAATTTTTTAGATATAAGTAGAGGACTCATGTCTCAATGTGATGCATATTTTTTTGTAATTTTTTTCCAAGTAAATAATTAATTATGAATTTTTTATTACAACTTTTAAAAAATATAAAAACTCGTATGTCTGACCACCTTAACTTGGTCAAAACTTCATGAAATTCATTTTTTTTTTTAAACCTATAGTATGAGAAGCACAGAATGTGACACATGTTTCAGATTCAAAAAATGTGATACCGTTTGAAAGCTATAGATTTTTTTCAATCAGCTTATCAATTATGACTTTTGTCATAATTCAAATAGAAAATGAATAATAATTATTTATTAAATTCAAAGTAAAGCATAATTTATATTGGTGGAAATTTGAGAATTTCCTTTAAAAACCCTTTTTGTTTTATCAATTTTGGGTGAAAAAAAGTCGCCAGCCACATACCCTACACATACCCATCATATTGCCACTTTTTGGCCCATCATGATCCTCCACATACTTGGCTCCTAAATCTTACATTAGTGAAAAGTGCATATAGGTTACATTTTTGCATCTTACATCATTCAACTTCATTGGAAATCTATAATTGCAAATAGTCAATTGAGCATAAAACCTAGAAACCTTAAAATCAACTCATTTTTTTTTTAATTTGGTTTAAAATCGTAATCTAGGACTCATTCACCCACCTGGATGATTTAGTCCCTGTACAGGTTGTTTTTCCAAATTTCTAGGTATTTTGTGCTCTCTAATTTTCACTATTTGAACATTATAGAAACCCTAATTGGGATTCATTCACCCATCTGGGCGATTTAGTCCTGAATCAGGTTTGAATATGTATTTTACAACACTAAAAACTTCATTTCTGTGCTTCTATTTATTGCTGCCAATTCCTTGTTTCAGTTTGCAAAATTATTGTTATTGGCAATCTTTTCAAAATTGGTTTCATTTCAAGTGCATTGGAAAACATAAAAAACTGGAACTAAAAGATATCATTTTCAAGTTTATACATAACATAATCAGTTAATTATCATGTCCTTGCATTATCCTTTTTCATTTTTGCTCTATCATTGTATTTCAAATTTCTAGGACAATTATTACATCATGTTTTCATTGCAAAAATATTTGGTTATCATACTTCATGTTCTATTTTCAGATCTTGTTGAGTACTATAAGAAATTTTTATGTGCATATGAATATGAATTGCCCTCCCCTCTTTTTTTTGTTATTGATCCCTCTCCTAGTACCCATCCTATGAGTGAGATTAGTCTAGTGAAAGAGAATACAATCTTGGGAAATCGTAACAATCATATTCGTTCTTCTCCCACTATCTCTCCTATTTGTGAAGAATATATTTTTGTGTTAGAGGAACCAATTAGTGAGGGTTTAAAGATTCTGAGTTGTTTCTCTCCTCCTACCTATCTTATTGGGTAAGACATTGTTGAACAAGAGGACACAACCATAGGTAATCATTACGATCACACAACACAAAAAGAAGAGATCATTGAAATCTACCTAAATACCACTTCAACTAGTCAACATTCATATCCCAAGATCTTCCCCACTTGTGAGAATGTTTTAGTGAAAGAGGATGCAATTATAAGAAATCATGACAATCACATTATTTGTGAGAAGGATATGTTGGTGTTAGATGACCAAATCTTTAAGATCCATGACAACCCTATTTATTCTTCTTCCCCTACCTCTCCTATTTTGGAAGAAATTATGGGAAAAATGAATGTAATCATAGATAACCATGATAATCATACTTGTTATTCTTCTAATATCTCTCCTATTTGTGAAGAAGATATTTTGGTATTAGAAGATCAAACCAATGAGAGTTATGAGATTCCTATTTGTCTCTTTTCCCCTAGTAAAAACATTATTGAACAAGAGAATGTCATAATTGATAAACAAGAAAACCCAACCATTTATGAGTCCCCTGCTTGTGATGAAGTTATTACAAAAGAGCCAAACATTGAATGTCATGAACATCTAGTTTTTAGCTCTCCTAAAAACTCTCCTACTAGGGAAGATATCATGGTGGAAGAAAATGGGAACATTGACACATGTCTTTCAAAAAATAATGATGAGGCTTCCTTAGATGAAGATGATGAAGTGACATTAGACTCCCCTTCACTAAGAGATCATGAAAATAAGGGCAAGCCTTTTGAGGTTATGCACATTAGATATCCCTTGAAGTGATCTCCTAAGCTAGTTCTTATCCTTTATCCACCCTCACAACAACCACAAGTTCAAAATAAACTTGTGTTTATCTTAGACCCACCTTAAAGGCAACTTGATAATGATAATGTTTCACAACAACCAATTTTTAATACCTTTTCTCATTCATATAACACTAGAAACAATCTACAACCAAGAAAAACAGCTCCAACATCCCTCCAATTGCCTCAACCTATCTTTCCTAGTGCCCCTCATTTTCCTTTACATTATGGAAAGGAGTATAATCTTGTTGAACAACTAAATAATAGTCCTACTAAAATATCCTTATGGGATTTATTCAAGCCTCACCTAGTTATCATAACATGCTTCAAAGTGCTTTACAACAAATTCCTATCTAATGTGCAACCGAATGACATAACAACCATGATTCAAGGAGTGAATGAGAACATTATTTTCCACCAAAGTGAGCTACCTCCTTTGGAAGGGCTAAAACAAATTGAAGCTTTCATGATAATAGCTATCTTCAATAGGATAGGGATAAAGTGAACCCTTGTCGATAATGGCTCAAATATTAATGTGTGTAGTGTAACCTTTTTGGATAAGCTTTATGTAGATAAATCAAGAGTTGAACCTTAGAGGATTTGACAATGTAGGAAAACAACCACTTGGAGTGATCACATTACCTATTATAGTTGACAAATTTACATTACAAAACCCAATCCATGTTATGTCTCATGATCTTTCATACAACCTACTTTTAGGAAGACTATGGATTCATGTAATGAGCCTTGCTCAAACTGATCTCAATTTTCCCAAATTTGTAGTTTTGTAATTTCGTTAAACAATTTGATTGCAAAGTTGTGGTTTTCTAGTCTGAGTGTTTCAGTCTAATATAAATGTTTTTCAAATGATATCCAATGCATGAAATACTTACAAATGACTTCTATGATTATTAGACAAGGTCCTAGATGCAATGTAGATTTCTTTTTTGTATTTTAAAATGCAATAGATGAGGTTTCATATGCAAAATATGCAGCTACAACTTTTAGAAATTATGTCAAACAGTTGGCATACATCCTCTTAGAAATTTCAAATGGATAAGATTCAAATAGAGAACTCCCAACTTCAAATATATTGCTGATGATGCAATCCTTCTACAATGAAAATGAGATGAAATGCCAAGACTCTTGGCTTACATACATATGATAGAATGCTTGAATCTGATATAAACTATCACCTACAATAGTGCCTTCTAAAATGCAACTAAATGTCATGAAATAGCATGAAATAAACAAAAGAACATGTAGCTTGGTGGTGCCTTGAATCCCCAATGAAGAAGCAAGTAATATCTTGGGAGATGAAGACCTTATGAAGCCAAAATAAATTTCTGAAGTAGTCGCCCCTATTCTAATATGAAATGGAAAAATAAAATAATGCTCAATGTTTCCAAGTCTCCAATAATTCCAAACACCATCAGCAAGAACCAATAAATGAAGCGCTCCAATATCCAAGAAGAATTGATGTGATAGTGAGCTCCAATGAATAAAAACGTGTCTCCAATGGCATCCCTTTTTGCTTCAGACTTAGCTTCAGAATTCCTCAATTGAAATATGTCCTTTCCCTTCAAGTAATCGATGCCACAAAAACTACTCTTCAATGAAAATCGTCTCCCATAATTGTAGCCTTCAAAATTGGCCCTTGGCCACAAATTTTTCCCAATGAAGTGACTGAAATATCACCTCCAATCTGCAACCCTTCAAGAGATATTTCACTCCCCCAGTTATGCTATCAATGGAAGTTATCATTCCCAAAGATCAATGATTATCTGCAGACCATTCAACTCCACAAATGCTCAAGAAGAAATTATCAAACATCAACATCAAATCTGGATGATGAAGAATGAAACCTCAATGTATTTTTATGCATTCCCTCTATAGGCCGACCCAAATAAAATAATATTATATTTTGACTTCTAGAAGATTCCAATATACATTTTTATTATTTTCACTTTATAAAATATGAAAAATATAATATAATCAATAAAGTGCATCTCAACATCAAATTATAATATTAGGTTTCCATAAATAGAAATAATAATGACATCAAATGGAAAACCTCAATTCAATCAAATATTGAGCTAAATAATTATAGAATGGCTTCCAAATGACTCTCTCACCATGCCTCATTGGCCTACGAGAGCCACTAACAGGCTAATCCTGTTGATATATCAATTTCAACTAGAAAGGGACATTATAGTCTGCCCCTCCTAAAATTGCTTGTCCCCAAGCAATCTCAACTTAGGATGTTACAAGATTTCCTTGCTCTCCCATGTCACATCCTCAACTGAAAAGTCTCTCCATTTGATTAAGTATTCCCTGATGACTCATTTTTGGAAAGTCCTCTCATGAACATCCAAAATAGCCTCTGGCACCAAAATCAATTTCCCCTCATCATCCAATGGTGGAAAAGTTGTAGAGGGGACTACACGATGTCCTAATGCCTTCTTGAGGCATGACACATGAAACACATTATGCACTCTACAATTAGCTGGAAACTCTAGCTCATAAGCCACCTCTCCCACTCTCTTGATAATCGTGAATGGACCATAGTAATGTGGCTTAATTTTCTCTGCACCACTTCTCTTGAGAGAAGACTGTTTATAAGGATACAACATCAAGTATAGCATATCACCAACCTCAAATGAGCACTCAACCCTCTTCTGATTTGCATATTGTTTATGTTGGTTATGTGCCTTCTATATATTTTCCCGTAGAGCTCTCATAATATCCTAGTTATCCTATAAGAGATCAATAGCACTAGGCACACAACTGTCACTCAACAAAAGATCCAAAAAGCTTGGTGCATCATACCCATACAAGGCCATGAATGGTGTCATATGAATGGAGAGATAGTAAGTGGTATTATAAAAATACTCACAAAGGTATAACCACTTAACCCACCCCTTTTGTTGTCCTACGATGTAATTCCTGAGGTACCCTTCCACCCACTTATTCACTATTTTTGTCTACCCATCAATCTGTGGGTAGTAACTAGTACTCAGAGTGAGCTCTATCGCACATATCCTGAATAGCTCCTACCAAAAATGACTCATGAACTAACTATCTCTATCACTGATGATGCTCTGAGGCAACCCATGCAATCTAATACTTCATGGAAGAATAGCTCTGCAACCTAAATAGCTAAATATGTAGATGTGATTAGAAACAAATGTTCATACTTAGTCAAACAATCCACAACCACATATATGTAGTCTCGCCCCTGGGCTTTTGAAAACCCAGTGATGAATTCCATTGACAAACACTCCCACTTCCTATCAAGAATCGAAAGTGGCTAAAGTAAGCCCGTAGTTTGTGTGTGCTCCTATTTATTTTACTGACAAATAGGACATTCTCTGACATACTGTAGAACAACTGATTTAAGGCTCTTCAAGGTAAATCTCTCCCATATATTTTTGTATGTCTTGAATTATCTGGGATGTCCTGCCATAGGTGCATCATGAAAGGCCTTTAAAATTGTGTTCTTCATCTCTGACCCTAGAATCAAGTAAATCCTTCCCTTGTAAATGATAAGATCATTCACAATTGTGTATCTATCATCCTGGACTGATCCTTCAATAGTCTTTATAGCCCAACTATCCTTAGCATGCTCTGCCACTATCAGGTGCCTCCAATCCTCCACAATCCCATCCATGGAGCTCAAGTGTGGGTGTCGTGATAATGCATCAGCAACAACACTTTGTGTTCCTTTGACAAATGAAATGTCAAAATCATATGATTGTAGCTTGCTCACCCATTTCTATTGATGATCATTAAGGTCTTGTTTCCCAAGAAAGTGTCTCAAGTTGTTGTGGTTTGTCTTCACTAAAAATTTGGTGCCCACCAAATACTGTCTGAATTTGGCCAATGCATGCATAATGGCCAACATCTCCTTATCATATATGTTGTACCCTCTCTATGGCCCATGAAGTTTTCAACTCTCAAAAGCAATTAGATGTTTTTCTTGCATGAGGATTGCACCTATCCCCTCACTCGAAGCATCACACTGTAGCTCAAAGGGTTTAGAAAAAATTGGCAAAGCAAGCATTGGGCAAGTAGTCATGATTTGTTTGGACGCCTCTGGAGTCCAAAAGAATGCCCCTTTCTCTATCAAATCTATGAGCAGAGCTGCATCGTGTGAATAACCATTAACAAATCTATGGTAGAAGCCACACAATCCCAAAAATCCTCTAAGTTGAGTGAGATTCTCTAGTGTAGGCCATTCAACAATAACCTTAATCTTCTCTGGATCCATACATACCCCCTCTGCACTGATGATGTGACCAAGATATAATAACTCTATCATCCCCGAATCACACTTGGATTCCTTAGCATACAAGGACTCCTCTCCAAGGATACCCAATACTGTATCAAGATGTGCAATGTGATCATCCCATGTTTTACTATACACCAAGATATCATCAATGAATACCAGGACATACCTCCTCAACTATGAATGGAAGACCCTATTCATTGTGGACTGAAATGTTGTTGGAGCATTGGTTAGCCCAAATGGCATAACCACAAACTCAAAATTCCCATAATGACATCTAAATGCGGTCTTCTCAATGTCCTGCTCCTTGACACGAATCTGATGATAGCCTGACCTCATATCAATTTTAGAGAAGAAATAAGCACCATGTAACTCATCTATTAACTCATCAATTCTAGGGATGATATACCTGTTCTTAATTGTTCTTTTGTTCAAGAGTCTGTAATCAATATACATCCACAATGTACCATCCTTTTTCTTTACCAACACTACTAATGATGCAAGGGGAGACTTGGTTTGATGTGCCCCATGGATAGTAAATCCTTAATCATCTTCTCAATCTCATCCTTGAGTCACTTGGGGTGTCTGTAAGGAGTAACTATCATGGGCTTGGCGCCCTCCTCCAACTCAATAATATGCTCAATCCCTCTATCTGGAGGTATGCTTGGAGGAATCTCACTGAATACCTTCGTGTGCTTAATCCTTAACTCTTGGATATCTGGATGGTATTCTGGCTTCTGCAGTTCTCCTTGCATAGGCATCAACACACATTCTGCTACCCACTCCACCATGTCATGTCTCACAAGCTTCTCCATCCTCCTGAATGAAATCATCCTAAAACTAGAATCTCAGATAGCCTTAAGAACATGAGTCTTCCCTTCTACTTGGAATGACATCTCCATCTCTTTGAGATCAAGAGTAAATTTCCCAATATCATGTAGCCATCTCATGCCAAGTACCATGTCAGTATCTCCCATATTTACCACATAGAAATCCATCTTGAATTCATAGTTGTTCAAGCACATGGGAAAATTTGGAATTCTCGTATCACATTTGATGGTATACCCATCTGCAACCTTGACCCTTATTCCCTCAAATTCTTTAGTCCTGATACCATGCCTCTCAACCAATTGTGCATCAATGAAGTTATGGGTTGCTCTTGTGTCAAGAAGGATGATGATCTTTTTCCCTGCTAAAACTCCACACATCCTAAATGATCCCTCTTGTTGGATGCTAGTAATATGTGCATCATGATTCCTTACTGACTCTTCATGATCTCCTTCATTGTCATGCTTTTCTGCCTCATGCTCATTTCCTCAATCCTCAAAATCAGATTGCTGATTTGATTTCTTTGACTCTGAATCCTCATATTATTCCCACATTACTCTATGATCTTTCCCCTTAGGTCTTAAGGGGAAATCATGGTTCACATCATAGGGCCCCTTATAGTAGAAGCACAACTTATTTTTGTGTAGATCATTGAGTGTATCTTGGTCTAGAGGTGCCCCTGATTTTCCCTTAGAATATGATTTATCCTTCTTCTTAGAGAAAGATTTGTTGTCTCAGTAAGAAGAAGATCCCTTGGATGGATACTTGCTCTGTGGGGCTGCCAACTCCATGCTTCTAGCCTTCTTCATTGCCTCTTAAAGTGTGGATGGATCGAAGGCTTTGATCCAGCCTCTCATAGGTTCCAATAAACCCTCAATGTATAGCACCACTAGTCGCCTCTCTGAAATGTTAGGAACCATCACTGATAGTTTCTGAAAGTCAACAATGTAGTTCTCCAAACTCCCAACTTGCTTGAGCTGGGCCAAATCTATGAAGTATGATTCAAGATCCTTTCTATCAAAACGCTCAACCAATCTATCCACAAACTCCTAATAGGATGTGATATGACTATGCTGCAATGTAACTAACCCATGATACCACCATTCGTGTGCTACACCCTCCAAATACAAAGTGGCATATTTGATGGCTTCCTCTTCTGTCATGGGTCAAAGAGCCAAGAAAGTATCTAACTTATGAATCCATGATTGTGTTGTAGTCTTGCTACTACCATCAAACATGGGTAATTTAAGCTTATTAGTTGCTTGCTTGAGATCCTTATTCTGATTCCCAGGTCTCCTCTCCTATTGAGACCTATATTATTCCATTCTTGTTTGCACAAACCGATCAAAATGAATGATATCTCATGCCTCTAGTGTCAGTAGCCCCCATTCATCATGAGAAACCATATAAGCATCAACAAAAGTGGGTTCCTCGGCCTCTTCAACATTCTCTTCTGTTGCTCACTCTTCCCTTAGGAAAGTGGGTCACGTTGGCCTATCAACAGTATGGGAAGATACTCTTTGCACTCTTCTTGAACCTGCTACACTCCTGTCATCATCTTGATCCCTACTACTTCTTACTCTATTTTCCACAATAGCTTGATTTTGTTGAATTTGTTGTTGCAAGGTGGTTGTGAATCCCTCAAATTCTTGGGCCATTCTTTTGAAATGATCTTCACCCCTATCCACATTTCTTCTTTCATTCCTAGGAGGACTACCTTCTCCTCTTCCCTCCATAGTACCACCAACCTCTTGATATCTTGTTGCAACAACTACTGATAAGGTGTCTTGTTCATGGTATGGTGGCCAATGCTTTTGTTTCCTTTCTTCTCTAGTTGTATACCTTTTGGTCCCATCATTGTTGCATAAATGAATTCAAATTCTAACCCAAAGGATGGTAGGAAACCGCTCTGATACCACTATAATGAGCCTTGCTCAAACTGATCTCAATTTTCCCCAATTTGTAGTTTTGTAATTTCATCAAACAATTTGATTGCAAAGTTGTGGTTTGCTGGTATGAGTGTTTCCTCTGGTATAAATGTTTTTCAAATGATATCCAATCCATGAAATACTTATAAATGCCTTCTATGATGATTAGAAAAGGTCCTAGATGCAATGTAGATTTCTTTTTTATATTTTCAAATGCAATAGATGAGGTTTCATATGCAAAATATACAACTAAAACTTTTAGAAATTATGTCAAACAGTAAGCATACATCCTCTTAGATATTTCAAATGGATAAGATTCGAATAGAGAAATCCCAACTTCAAATATATTATTGATGATGCAATCCTTCTACAATGACAGTGAGATGAAATGTCAAGACTCTTGGCTTACATACATATGATAGAATGCTTGAATTTGATATATACTATCACCTACAATAGTGCCTTCTAAAATGCAACTAAATGTCATGAAATAGCATGAAATAAACAAAAGAACCTGTGGCTTGGTGGCACCTTGAATCCCCAATGAAGAAGCAAGTAATATCTTGGGAGATGAAGACCTTATGAAGCCAAAATAAATTTCCAAAGTAGTCGCCCCTGTTCTGATATGAAATGGAGAAATAAAATAATGCTCAATGTTTCCAAGTCTCCAATAATTCCAAACACCATCAGCAAGAGCCAATAAATGAAGCACTCCAATATCCAAGAAGAATCGATGTGATACTGAGCTCCAATGAGTAAAAAGGTGTCTCCAATGGCATCCCTTTTTGCTTCAGAATTAGCTTCAGAATTCCTCAATTGAAATATGTCCTTTCCCTTCAAGTAATTGATGCCACAAAAACTACTCTTCAATGAAAATTGTCTCCCATAATTGTAGCCTTCAAAATTGGCCCTTGGCCACAAATTTTTCCCAATGAAGTGACTGAAATATCACCTCCAATCTGCAACCCTTCAAGAGATATTTCACTCCCCCAGTTATGCTATCAATGGGAGTTATCATTCCCAAAGATCAATGATTATCTGCAGACCATTCGACTCCACAAATGCTCAAGAAGAAATTATCAAACATCAACATCAAATCTAGATGATGAAGAATGAAACCTCAATGTATTTTTATGCATTCCCTCTAGAGGCCGACCCAAGTAAAATAATATTATATTTTGACTTCTAGAAGATTCCAATATACATTTTTATTATTTGCACTTTATAAAATATGAAAAATATAATATGATCTATAAAGTGCATCGCAACATCAAATTATAATATTAGGTTTCCATAAATAGAAATAATAATGACATCAAATGGAAAATCTCAATTCAATCAAATATTGAGCCAAATAATTATAGAATGGCTTCCAAATGACTCTCTCACCATGCCTCATTGGCCTACGAGAGCCACTAATAGGCTAATCCCGTTGATATATCAATTGCAACTAGAAGGGGACATTACAATTCATGAGATGCATGCAGTGCCTTCAACTCTTCATCATATAATGAATTATGTCTACAACAACAAAGTGCATACTTGATGAAATCTGATCTTGAGCCTTATAGTATTTTACAACTCGAAAAAGACAAGGAAAATCCTTTAAAAACATTGACAACAACTACACAAGTGGAACCCGTAAAAGAGAAAGAAAAAGAAAAGCTTATTAAGGAAGTTAGGAAGTTATTGGAAGATGATTGGGGTTCCTTAGATTTTACATCTACATTCATGGGAGAATAAAATATCATAAACAAAGAGTCTAAAAAGGGAAAAGAAAAACTAGTAATGTCAACAAAAATTTTGAAAGCATCCACCTCAACCACTTTACGAGAAGAAAATTACACAACAAAATTTGATGAAGTTGATTATGAACAACCACCAAATCCAAAAGAAATGAAAAATATTTATGGAAGAGGTTATGAACTTATGAAACAACTTGGGTATAGTGGAAAAGGATGTGGTGCTAGAGAACAAGGTATTTGTGTTCCTATAGAGCCTAACACACAAGAAATGACTAATGGTCTTGGTTATTTCCCCTTGAAAGAAACAAACAAGCCTTCACTCAATATAAACACTATTACAAAAGATTCCCCTAAGCCGAATTTAACATTAGTGTATCCTAAATTGATCAAAACTAGTGGTCTTGGTTATTGTCCTTTGAAAGAAATGAAAGAAACAAAGAAGTCTTTGCTTAATATTAATGTCATCACACAAAGAACTCCTAGGACATGTCTTAGTAAGGATTAGAGTTTGTTAGATTTTACACCCTCCTTTCAAGGAGAGAACAAGATCTCACAATCTAAAGAGTCTTGTGTAAGCATGACATCTTGTACTAAGCAAGAGATATCATTGTCGCAAACTAAAGGAACATCTTCTACTTTTGATCAAGAGAGTATCTTGTCAAAACTCCTCCAAGATTACTTGATATCTCTCCCTCCAAGAACATGAAAGAAATGGTACAAAAAGAGTTCATTTTGTGCATATCATAGAGTTCATGGTCATTCTACTAATGAATGTAAGGCTTTAAGTGATAAAATTCTACATCTTAAGGATTATGGTGATCTTCCTTGTGTTGAAGCACCTAGTTCCTCTAATTAATACTTATTTTCATCAATCATCTCAAATCATTCTTTTCTTGCACTAAGTGGAGGAAAGGGGTTAGGTAGCCTTGTCATCATATGGCACTTATCATTGTCTCTTTTGGATAGTTGACCACATTTCATGTATATATAAGAGAAAGCTTAGGATGTGGTCGACATGCCTTAAGTTGGCTCACATGTGATGTACTTTTCTTTCTATGTTTAGCATTACATTTTGGGGGCAACCCTTTATTCATGATGTTTCATAGGGCTTTCCAAACAAGCTCTCATGTCTTCTTCTGCTACTTTAAAGCATATTTTTCATAGCAATGGTATTAGCAATCACTTTAAAGTGGGGACATACATTGACATTATTTTTGGCATTCCTCATGTTTCATTGTACGATTTTCTTTCTTCTTGTGATGTATCCTTTTTTTGGTGGTGTCATTGGTTTTCATTTCCTTTGAGAGCGTGATATTTCTCTAATTTGTACTCTGTTGGAGACATTAGACACAATGTTACCTAAGAAGAGACCTTACATAAACTAAGCAAAGTCCCTTTGAATAAATCTTTACTTGCATGTTGATCATAAGCTCGAAGTTTCATTTTGTGGCTCCTTATCAAAGTTACCAAAAGGTATAGCTTTGGTATGGTTAGTATGTATGGGAGCCGATCATAGACATGAATTTCCCATCACCGCTTGCTTGTGTGTGTGGGCACATACTGGCCACATGTGTATGTGTATCACCTTTTTAGGGGATCACCTAGTGGATACCAGATTCCACTAGCTCGTGTGAGTGTGTGTTTTGTTTGTATAGTGGATTGAATCGCGTTCCACTTGTAAAATTTTTTTGGACAAGTAGCTAAGGCTTGATCCACATTATGTTGGACAAACAGTCAAGTTTTGATTCACCTCTTTTTTGTTTTTGCTTGTTTTTGTTTTTCTTTCTTTTAGTCTTTGACATTGTTGGTTTGTGTATCTTGATGTTGAATATCATACACCTTGTGTGTCCCTTTGTGCTTATGTTGGTTTGACATAGGATCTTGGATCTTGGGGACTTGGCCACCTCCTTTGATCTTTTTTATACTATGTACCATCCGCATTGGTACATTTGGACCCCTCTTGAATGTTTACTTTAGTGTGAGTTTGAAGCAAGTTCCTCCCCTCACTAAAGTGGGGGCTAAATCTAATGTAGGAAAATGCATCCCTTTACATTTTCACACTTGTTTGGGCCCTCCTTGTTAAAATGAGGTTCATTCATGCCTTATTTGGTCCTATTTTGCATCTATAAGCCTAATTAAATGCATTTTTCTGAGGATAATCCAAACATTTATCAAATGATAAATCATAATTGAATGTTTTTGGTTATGTGTTCTCGATCTAGCGATCTGGGACTCATATACCACCTTGGGAATATGAGTCTCACCTAGGTCTAGAGGGACCTAATTTCAAATGTTACATTGAATTGAACACTTCTCGAAGTTTGTGTCCTAGGTTTGAGTCACTGGGACTCATACGCCCAACCTGGCGTATGAGTCCCACTTTAACTAGGACCTATTTTAAATCAAATTCTTTGCGGGATTTTATTATCCTAGATCTGATGTCAGCTTGTAGTGTTGTAATTTCGGGAAATTTGTCATAAAAAAGTATAAATACAAGGTTATTTCACATAATTTGTCCTAACAAGCTAGATCTTCATAAGCAATCAAGAGTATCTTCACAAGAGCTTTTAGAGGTAGATTTGAAGAAGATTATTGTAGGAATCAAAGATCCATTATCATGTCAAAGTCTTGATGCATCATGCATGTGTTTTTGACCTAATGTTGTGATGTATTGTTGAAGATCAATTCAAGTATTATCTTTCATCAAAAATCTTTATCAAGATCTACATCCATTGAGGGAACTTCATGCTTGTTTGCAAATCTACAAGGTTTCAAACAAGGTTCTATTGTTTCATCTTATGTTTCATGTTTCATTTCATTCATGATTCATTTCTTATTAAGGTTTGATTACCAAAATGGGGTTTAACCGAGGAAAACCCCCATTCCCTGACAAAACAATATTTTTTTCCCTCTCTTTGTATGTTGCAGGTTCATAGGTTGAAGAAAAAGTGGATTTGAGGTCTTCAAAAGTACCAAAATTGCAAAGTTGCAAAAAGTTGCAAAGTTGTCATAAGAAGTTGTCAAGGGTCATAGAAACTTAGATCTATAGAAAGATATCTAACTTATTTACATGAAACTAGTGAGAAAGTGCTTATTTAATCCATATTCAGAGGCTCACAAAGTTTCAGTTTAAAATTTTCCTCTTAGGACACTTTTCACTTTTTTGGAACACTTTGTGACAAAGTGGGACTTATATGCCCAACCTAGCATATTAGTCCTAGAATGCCTTTTTTTCCAATTTTCTATAGATCCTGAACAATCACCAAAAGATTCCAGATTCTACCCAGATTCCTGTAGTAGGACTAAATCGTACAGCTTAGCGTATTAGTCCCAGTGCACCTTAAATCAACAATTTCAAGGGTTTTTCACATCTAGCTTTGACCTCTCCATTATTCTAGGTACTTTTCTATGTCATGCTATTTGTGATTTTGATCCAATGCTTTCAATTTTCTATGGTTTAGTGCATAAGAGTTGCATTTCTCCTTTCAAGCTTCATTTTAATGGTGAACCCCCGTTTAATCACACCCAAGAAAGCCTCCTCCTAATATTCCTTCCCTCAATTGAGTCACTTGGTTGAGGTATCTTGGTTTCCTAATGAACTAAGTGTGTAATAGGTCCCTTAAGTTCCATCTCCTAAAAGGTGGACACCTATTTCCTTTTGTTCAGAAACTCAACAAGCATACTACCATATGTGCCAAGAAACTTTCTACCACACAGATTCGCATGACAAATTCTGAGTTAACAAAAAATTAATTGGCAAAGATAGGCTCTGGGGTAGATGTGTTAGGAAGCAGACAACCTCTATCATGAAAGTGAACATGCATAGGTACTTCAAATTTGCAAAATTTGAAGGTGTTGGGCAAACCCACAAAACTGGTTTACAATTCCAGCAAGGAAGGAAAAGTTGCAAAAAATGTCCCCATGCAAAAAAAAATGGTTTTGGGGGGTTTAAACGAACATTTGGTTTGAGCGAACCCAAAGGAGGTTCGCTAGAATGTTGGTTTGAGTGAACCCATTAAATGTTGGGTCTCACCATTCCCAGGAAAAAACCAAAAGAAAAACTTTGTGGAAAGGAGGTTCACTCAAACCCTAGTTTGATCGAAACTTGGTTTGAGAGAACCTCCAAGGGGGTTCGCTCAAACCCCCTTTTCCCCCCTTCTCCCCCTCTGGCACAAAAAAACTCCAAAATTTTCCCCTTCGAAGCTCGAGTTGAGGATCAAAATGGAGGATACTTCATGGACCCAACTGGATGATGGTAGTCCTCAAAATGAGCTATCCAATGAATATAATTTTAATATGTTTTGGTTTTATTATGTATTTTTTTTAGTTTGATTAAACATAGGTTTTTCACCAAAAATCAAGCTCTTTGTTCTGCACATGTGGAAAAATAGCAGATTATGAAAAAAAAAATTAAAAAATATGAGTGCACTAGATATTGAAGTCCTTGATCCAACAAAATTAAATTAAATTTTAATATACATACAAAAAAAATTATGTTGTATACGATCCACCTATGTTTGAATTGTAATTGGTTTGACTTCAAAACTTGATTAAGGAAAAAATATTCAATAAAGCACTATGAAACCAATTGGAAGCACTAGATATCATAGTTACAAATATAAATTCGAAAAAATTAGAATTTTATCCTTCATGGAAAACAAGTTATGTTGTATACGGTGAGCGTCACTCCTTAAAAATGGTGTTTACTAAAAAAAACTAGTTTTCGAATGAGATGTAAAAAGAAGTGCACTCTGATTCCAAAAATTTTGAAAAAAATAATTTAGAATCTACAGAAAAAATGTCACAAATCACTAGTTTGCATCATCTTCAAATTTCTCATAGTTTGCCACTATAGGTTCTCGAAAGTGAAGATTTAGTTAGAAAAAATCAGTTTAGTGTCCAGTTTGGCCAAATATTGTGAACCAATATTGTGGGATCACCTTGCAAAAAATTAACACTATCGAAGGAGAGTCAAGAACAAAGTGAGAAAGCTGATATAGTCTTGATTGATGATCTGCTTTTCCCATGATAACTATAGACCCATTGTATTTCACTAATTAACACTATGTCTGGTGTGAACTCAACTCGCTTTCCAAAACTAGTGTGAGTGATTTTTTAAATAGATAGGAGATTATTTGATAAATATGGATTACAAAAACCATGTTGAAATGTTCCTTCTCACACATCAACAAATCCACTCCCATGAACTTCAACAAGAGTGTCATTACCCATTAGTATGGTAGGTACATAACATGACTCTAAAGAGGTGAAATCATCTTCTGAAAAAGCCATGTGGTGGGAAACTCTTGAGTCAATGATCCAAGAATTTGGTTGTGAAGCAACAACTACTAGGGTCTTGCCCTTTCCATTCCCCTTACTTTTTTATATGTCCTTAGAAGACCTTTTTTATGAGCTCTATTTGACTGGATCAAACACCTTGATATTGTTCTTTTCTAAAGAGGTGAAATCATCTTCTGAAAAAGCCATGTGGTGGGAAACTCTTGAGTCAATGATCCAAGAATTTGGTTGTGAAGCAACAACTACTAGGGTCTTGCCCTTTCCATTCCCCTTACTTTTTTATATGTCCTTAGAAGACCTTTTTTATGAGCTCTATTTGACTGGATCAAACACCTTGATATTGTTCTTTTCTAGAAGATGTGAAAGGTGATCAATTTTTTTCTTTAAACACTTATGTTCATCATGGCTAGACCTTTTACAATAAGAACATTTGACCTTCTCCTTCTTAGGTTGTTCACCATTTGATGAAGAGGTTTGATTATCTACTTTTGAAGTAGTGGGTTTTTTATCTTTCTTCTTCTCTCCATTGTTCTTTTGTTTCTTATCATGTTTGGTAGACCCTTTTTGTTATTTTGTGCCCTAAATAACAACCAAGTCATATGAATTAGAGGTTTAATTGTACCTATTATAACTAATTTGTCCTACCCCCTAGTGAGTTCTAAAATAAATTCATCTAGAGAAGACATTTTATAGGTAGAACCTAGGGCACATTTTGTAGCATAGAATGTAGAAATAGATAGAAAATAGCTATGGCCAAACTTAGAAAGAATGCCCAAGATCAGTTGTTTATCATTCTTCTTGATTTGACACTATTCCAATTACAATCTAACAACTTTGAATTTTGTGAAAAAGTCTTGTATGGTGCCAAAATCGGAAGGACTCAACCCTACGAGTTTGTTCTCCAATTGATGATCCCTTAACTCATCCTTCTTAGCAAGTATTTTTTCCAAAGTGGTCCACACTGCATTTGGTGTAGTGACAGATTCAATGTAAAAAAGGTCAAGAGAGACTAACATAAACAAAGTACCAAAGGCTTCATCACATTTATTAAACCATTTTATCTTTTTTGCAGTATCTTGAGGTTCAATTTCAAGTCTCATTGTAACCCAATGATATCCATGTCTTTAAGATATATTATCATCTTAGATTTTTATTCAAAATAGTTATATAGAGTAAAGACAAGAAGTGTAGATGCTTCCACTTGTGCAGAAAATTAGATTGCAAAGCAGAAAGAAAAATGTGAAAAAGAAGACACATGAGACAACCCCCTTTCCACTAGTCTCAAAAATCATCCTCCAAAGATTACAAAGTTGGCACCTTATGATTAATGTGATTACAAGGCCTTTATCAGATTACAATTCTTTATAGGCCTTCAATGGAGAAAAACTACAATTTTTGATATAGAATATGAAAAAACAATCTTGTAGCTGTGTATTAATCTTTAATATATTTCCAACGCCTATTCATTTTTGAAAAAAGGAGCTCTAAGGCGAAAGTTATGGCATGTTGAAGAAAATATGCACTAGATAACTTGCAATATCTGATAAGAAAAAGGAAGAATTTTTTATCAAGACCTTCATAGATAGAGAGTTCTCATTTTTAGTTTTCCATCAAGTATTCATTTGTGAACCTCTGACACTTGAGGAAAAAGTTATGCACTTTTGGAAAAAAAATTGAATTTGCCTTATAGGAACAACTCTTCTCACAAAAATGTCTTTCTTTTGACTTAATGTATGCAAACTTTATCATGAATATGTAAAAACTAAAAGATACCCAAATAGTTTTTTGATCCCACAAACAAAACCCAGAAACTGTTTTTCTTTCCAATAAGCGAAAGATGAGCATCTGAAGCAAAAATGAAAATGATTCTAGTAAAAAATATTTCAAATTTCAAATTGTGATTTGTTATTGTGCTCTCTAATTATATTTGATTTTGGTGAAATAAAAGTCAATATTGACTTTCTCAAATCTTCTGGACTCTTTGGAAAGGATGCAAATGCCTCCAATATTACCAGAATGCTACAATCACTCAGATCTCATAGGAGCACAAATATTTAAAGTAGATTTCACAGATGTTTATTTTCCTCTTAAACTGTTTTGATTCTCCAAATCATCTGAGGATGCAAGAGAAGATCATACTAGGTTTTTGGAAAAAATATTAGCTCTAGATTAGTCTCAAATCTCTCAATAATTTAGACAACAAAGTAAGCTATAGTAGACAAATCTGCTCTGATACCATGTTAAATTATTTGAAAAGTGATAATAGAGTTAGGATCTGATGTCGGTTGTAAATCATATGCATTTCAGTTGACAAATGATTGAATATCAAAAAATGAAATGGAGAAAGAAATCTGAAAGAGAAATTAGAGACAAAATAGGAGAAATTTGAGAATACTCTTGATACTTTCACTGAACTATCACCGAATTAGTGAAGGTGAAAGTAGAGTGTTGTATATATAGCAAAAATAGGGCATATACATCCACAAAATGCATTAACTCTTACTACCCATAAAAGATGGGAGATTTTGCCTACTTGGTAAATGTCAAAACATGTGACATAACTTTCTCAAGTGAAGACAAAAGAGAGGTTATGAGAAGTGGCATATAAAGTCAAAATAGGGTGAGAAACCTAACTACTCTATACTCAAACAAGAGACGCATTTGCGTCAGGTTCTGCCCATTGTGGGGTGTGTTTGGTTGTTTTAAACATCTAGTTAATAGAAATAGCTAGGGGTTTAATGTGATTGTTGTTTTATAATGTCATTATTATAGTTGATTAATATTGAAAAATAAAAAATAAAAAATAAAAAATGTTGTAGGGTGTACTTGTTGTTTTAAACATTTAGTTAATAGAAGCAGCTAGGGGTGTAATGTGATTGTTTGTTGTTGTATAATGTTATTATTATAGGTGATTAATGTTGCATAAATAGAAAATACAATTCATATGGGTGTGTTTTGTTGTTTTAAACATTTAGTTAATAGAAGTAGGGGTGTAATATAATTGTTTGTTGTTGTATAATGTTATTATTATAGTTAATTAATGTTCCAAAAATAAAAAATATGCAATTATACAAATATATTATTATAATAATTCCATATATATATATATATATATATATATATATTATCCTTTTGATAATGTGATATTTATGTAATTTTTGCCTTGCTAAATTATATTATTACATGTATATTTTTTAAAATAGATTTTATTGAAATATTAAATGTAGATACACAAATTTTTTTTTGATATTTATTATAGATAGATAAATTTTATTATGATATTTAATACACACTTGATAAACAAATATAAAATATGCATTAAATGTACTCACATTTGTTTAATAAGTTTGAAAATCTTACCAATTATTAAATAAAATATGTAAAATAATACTTATAAGTCAACAATGTAATTATATGATGATGTATGTAATAGTGCTCATGTCATTCAAGTCATTAATAGGTTAGAAAGATAGATAAATTTTATTATGATATTTAATACACACTTGATAAACAAATATAAAATATGCAAGTGTACTCACATTTATTTAATAAGTTTAAAAATCTTACCAATTATTAAATAAAATAATACTTGTAAGTCAATAATGTAATTATATGATGATGTATGTAATAGTGCTCATGTCATTCAAGTCATTAATAGGTTTGAAATTTGATTCATGAATTAAATGCATTGCATTGCACATAATTTAGAAGAAAAAAAATCCTAATTTTTGCAATGACTGTTGACAACATGAACCAATAAAAAGAAAGATAAAGAATATTTTAACAATTTTAGAAATAGACAATTTAAAATAGACTATATAAAATTGTTGGTAAAGTTTTTAATTCTAAATGTTTATTGGTTGGATTGTCACTATCACTCAAAAAAATTGAATTGAATGAATGCTTTAGTATTTGCGATGGGCAGAACTAATAAAGACAAAATAGTGCTTATGAGAGGTGACACAATAAGCCAAAATAAGGTGTATATCTCAACTACCATGTGTGGAAGAGAGTGGCTCATGTAGCTATGTATTTCACCACATATCCTCATATTAACCACACCTAATAAATTTAAACAAGCTTAATAATATATGTAGAAAAATAAATAAACTTGACATTAAGAAAACTAAAAAAAAACCTGCACTAACAACAAACAACTTTCTTTCATACATGAATTTGATGTGTGAATATGAATTGGCTGTGTCCTTGTTTGTGGTTTATTAAGCATTTGAGTTTGGACGTGGTGTAAAGATGACTGTGTAATGCCACAATTCAATTCTATACTTCAACGCGGAATTCGTTCTGTATTCAAATGTTTTGTGGCTGTTTTTATTTGATTATAAGATAGAAAATCAATACTATAAACATGCAGAAGTTCAGTATCTCAAAGACAATGATCCGGATATTAGTAAAGATATCAGAGCTATGCGCTGTAAAGGTTTAAACAATTGCGTATTGCTGGCACGATTTGAAGATAACATACAACTGTTTTGCTTGATATATAGAGACCCAACACTAAACAGTTCACAGCCTCCAATAGCAAGGTACAATTTCAGACTGTTAATAAGCTTTTGAAACATTCTTTTCACAAGATCGGAGTAAAATATGGGCTCTTCCCAGTGCTTGAATGAAAACCCTCACCAGCAAGATGAAGGTATGCGGTTCATGTTCTTTGATTGATATAATTTGGATTTCCCGGGTTGTTTTGAAGATCAGTATTATTATGAATTTTTTCCATCAACGTTTCAGATCATATTTTATCATTCATCATCATTTTCTTTTCTTATTATCTAATTCTGATGATAGATCATAGAATGTGATTCAAAACATCAATGAAGAAAAAAACTTACATTACTTAATCCAAAAATTTTCAAACTAACAATTATGAATTGTGGAAATTTCTCTGTAAGTTTTGAACTTTTACTTCTTTACAGTTAAAGATTGTCATGTTTATGTAGGAATTGATGAGAACAACATGACTGTTCTGCAAAAGCATGTGGCATTTTTCGACCGAAATAAAGATGGGATTATCTATCCATGGGAGACATATAAAGGTGTAAATCCAATACCCTCTTTATTTATGAACTTCTGTTCCAATATCTTGATTGTCTTTAATACCATTAATAAAACTAGCACTTGTACTTCCTTTCCATGTTTAATATATATATTTTTCTATGTATATATATAGAAAAGATAAATCATGGGTTTGTTCCCCTTCAACCTGCTGCCTCCTCGTGCCTTGAGAAACAGTGGCTTTGTCTGATAATGTTGGTAATCAATTAGAGATGGACATATTTTTCAATAATCTACTTTATTTCCATTAATGAACTTATATAAAAAATAAATATAAGAATTCTCTTTCAAAACATTAATTACGTTTTATTTTTATTCCTTTAATAAAACATTTCAGAGAATTGTAACAATTGCTTTATGTTCAATTTTGATGTGTTGTTTTATTACAAAGCCCTATACAAAAATTCAATTGTAGAACATGCGTCTTTCCCTGTTTTTTGCAGATTTGGGGCAAAAATGCCCTTGCAATTTTGGAAACACCCTTTAAGTCCTTTGTAAGTCTTTCCTTTATCTTTATTTTACTTGTAAATTTGTAAGAATTCTATATAATAATTTAACAGTGATTCAATATTAATGTAATAAATGAATAGTAAGACCATTTACACTCAAACTGACATCCAATGTAGAATTTGATTTTTTTAAAAGGGCGTGTTGCTTCAGGTATCTTATTCTAAATTTCTAAGAATTCTATATATTAATTTTAAAGGTGATTTTGCAACAGTTTGCAAGTGTCTGGTAGGAACTCATTCAACCTATTGTTAGAACTAACTTCATGATACTTTGAAAAAATTATCAAATATGACAGAACCATGACAGTTCCCAGAATTACTTAGCAGCCAAAATGTGGGAGAACAGGGAAGAGTAATCCTGAGTGAGATCTACCTGGTTCAACTTTTACAGCTTTATTGCAATGAGAATATATATAGTTTGAACGATGAATGTAAAATTTATTTTATTTATTATCACAAATATGCAGCCAAAATGGATATTTGAAACACAAAACTTTCCAGAAAAAAACAAAGATTCAGGCATTTTCTTGTAAATTTGGAAGGGTTCTAAAAGATTATATAATCATGATTAACAGGTGTCAAACAAAACTGTAACCGAACAATTACCAAACCAAATTGCTGTAGATGGATTTTGGAATACCATCAAATAAGTTGTGGACTAAACAGTTTTCCATGGTAGAGCACCCCATAGGTGAAATACTAGGTAGATGAATGAAAAATTGCATTTCATTCCCAACTATCAACCATGATGAACAAACCATGAATAATTCAATACCATACTTATCAGGAGATGGGGACATGTTCCCATCCATGTGCTTATATTTCCTAGTTACAATGGTTTATAAATTCAATCCAGGAGAAACTATGTAAAGATTTTTCTGTTTCAATTCTCAAACTATAAGAAAACTAGACAACTATTTGCATTTTGATTTTGCAATTATGTGCAAGTGTCTTGTGTAAATTCAGGTTTGTTTCAAGTTGAAAATTTGTAGTTGGCCTTCCATATATTATTGAATAGCGCTTCCAGGAGGTCTTATTTGCAGTAGGCTTGTTGTTTGCCAATAGCAAAGGTCCAAAAATTGGAGTAAGCAATCAAAAATAGAAGACATACAAAGAAACAAATCGGTGTATTAACTGACAAATTCACAGTTCCTTGGCTCTGTCACCATTTTGGGGTTTTCCCCGGTAAGCCTTCAGAAGCCTGATTGGAAGCAATTTTTTGGATTCTAAGGGGATATAGTATCAAATCAAAGTAGATATTGTGTAACCATAATCAAAGAACCAGACTAGTTCATAGTTCCTTATTATTGTCACCATTTTGGGGATTTCCCCGGTAAGCATTTAGAAGACTGATTAAAAAATTTCCCCTAAGGGGATATGGTGTAATGGTATGGAGAACACTTGTAAGGTCGAGAAAAAGAAAATGTGACTACCTTTCAATGAAACGTGGGGTATATTAACTAAGTATAAAAAGTATTCAAAATGAAATCTTGCATTCCTAACAGAACAAACATATTATAATATCAGATCAACCAAACAAATATTAACAAAATGACTTCCGCTTTCTTTCTGAAAGCTTGTTCAGAATAGCTTATGAGTACAGCACGAGCCTCTTCTGGAATCAAACCCAAAATTTCTCTCAGCCGTTTCAGTCTTAAAAACTCCATCTTATCTATCTTTGTCCTTACCTGCATTCCAAATTGCCTACCAACAGCCTCACCAGTAATGCAATAAAGGAAGTAGGTCCGATATAGGTCAGTTCTTTCCCTGAGAAAAAGTTCATCCTTTAGAGTGATCTCACTTTGTGTTTGTTCCCTTGACTTCTCCTCTCTTACCTGGCGAGGCATTTTGAGCTTTTCCATAAATTTATCATCCTCTTCCTTTGGTGATTCAGGAGATACAACAGGGGGTCCCCCTTTTATATCTGCAAGCAATTTTGTAACTACTCTATCATTGAAAAGGACCATCTTCTTCAGCTCCCGTGCAGATTCAGTCTGAGATTCAACCGCCTTTGATCTCTTCACAAAATTTCTAAACATTGCCCGTACCTACATAGACATGATTAATGTAAATAGAAACCCATTTAAAAATCTTGAATGTACACAGCTATAAACACGTTATAACTGATTTAGAATGTATATTCTAGAAAAAATATATCGAACAAAGGATCTACCCATTGGTAAAGTCAAATTGATAATGTCTTTGCTAGAAAGATACAAAGCATCTTCAATACATAAGGTGGCTACAAATAAATCTTCTTATCTTGAAAACACAAGAATATCATTCAATAAGACTTTGCAAACGAAGCTAAATAACCCTCAATGGAAATCAATATAGTTGGAACACTAACATGTACATAATAAATTACAAAAATGATGTAAACATGGTATGCACTACAGTAAGGTGGAAGTACAACAAGAGTAGGTGGTGGCTAAGAGATCCTGCAGCTATGCTCTTGCCCTACATGTTTACTCGTCTTCTGATCGTGTGAGGGTAAGATGTAGAACAAAATACTAAATTCAATAAAGTACTTGGTTGTTGCTATATCATGTATGATATTGCAAAATCTACTAAAACATCCGATCGAAGATCAAAGGTCATCTGCAACTGGTTTCCACAGAACTGCTTCATTATTTCTTTGTTGATAAATTACACTCTATTTTCAAATCTTCAGCTACCTGCATTCATCTAGAAATAGTCCCTGAATTTTCACATCTTAACAATGTAGAAATAATTGTTAGATTTGGCAAATAATTTATTAATTCCAATGATTAAAAGATGACATGCTTGAATTCTCAGGTTTCCGTGCTCTGGGATCTGGCTTCCCAATATCACTAGCAGGAGGAGTGCTCATCCATTTTGCGTTGAGCTACTCCACCCTTCCTGTAAGTTGTTTAGTATAATAGTTGAGGGGATGAAACTCATAAAGCCCATGTTGTTAATTTGTGATGTGGGTACCTATTGTCAGGGACGGATACCATCGTTACTATTTCCCATATATGTAAATAATATTAAGAGAGCTAAGCATGGGAGCGACTCAGGTGTATATGACTCTGAAGGAAGATTTATTCCAGAAAGGTTTGAAGCCATTTTTAGCAAATATGCGCTCACTCATTCAGACATGCTCACAAAAGCCGAGATGGACTCCATGGTTAAAGCTAATAGGATTCCAAAAGACTCTTTTGGACAGTAAGTATTTATCTATTCAAAAATAAACTGAACTTTGGGTATATTGTGGGTAAGATACTGGTTATTGATGTACAGATCTGAGTTTCTACATTAACAGTGAACACAGCTTATATATTAATTATGGCAGACTGTAAGCTTTATCATTTAACCTAGGTCTTTAAGACTGCACACACTTTTCTTAGAAATGTTCAAATGGGTTAGCTAAGTTGTGGGTGTGCGCTTTGCAGGAGGCTAACCAAGGCAGAATGGGGATTCTTATATGATTTGGCAAAGGATGAAAATGGATTTTTGGAGAAAGCGGCCATCAGAGGGGTTTATGATGGCAGCTTATTCGAATTCCTGGAAAAGAAGAATGCTTCAAGAAATCAGATATAGACAATTATGATGTTTTTGAAGATTTCTAAGACTGTCTAATGTGCATATGACATGCCTGCATTTATTCTTTTTAATCGATGCAGAATAATTTGACTGCCCAAGTGGCATTCTCGTTTTAAGTTTATTGGCTTTCAAGGGGATTCCTTCAACAATTCTATGTCATCTCACTTTGGTTATCATAATAAATTCTTTCTGGTTTCACTTTTTTTTTTAATTGGAGTAAGCTAAAAAATCAGCTACAATCACTGCAATAAGAGCAGCAAATCAGAAGTTACAACAGCTGCATTAACAGCAGAAAAACAGCAAAATTAAAAGAAGCAACTGTGCTGCTGTTGATGCAGCTGAGTTCTTGCTCCTCACTGCTGCTTTTCTAGTTTCACTTGTATTTCTAATCTTTTATTTTAAGATTTTTTTGGGTATATGTTTTTAAATAAATATTGACATTTTATTTTTATTTTTAGTTTTAACTTTTTATATTTGATGAAGTGCTTAAAGTTAATCTCTATATTTAAATATTGAATTATCAAAAGTTTAATACTAATTCAGAAATTATTACCCATGATATAGGTTTATAGGTATAATGAAATAAGCGTTATCTATGTAATATCTAAGTATATGTGATAAACAAATTAATAATTAAATCATCTTAGATAAAGATTTTAGTTTAGATAGGTATTAAAAATATGTTAGTATTCACAATGAATGATAGAAACATTTAAGTAGATATGAAACATTTAAGTTTGTGTGTCAAGGAATATTTCATTGTATTGCATATATAATTTGTTTCAAGAATTTTTTATTATATTTACATCAATAAAACTTTTCTATATTAGAGCATTGACTATGTTATGTCTAGCGTAGTCAAAATTGCTTGTTCATAATTCTATAATTGTGACCTAAATTAATTGTCGTTGTTCTTTAGAAACATGCTAAATTTAGTATATCTAGATTGGGTCGTACTTAAAATCACAAGTAAGACCTACTATCAAGTGGGGGAATCCACAACTTGTCATAATTATGGTCAAGCCCTCTATAAAAACTCAATAGTGTTTAAACAATATTAAAGACACACCATGCAAAATGCACATGCATATGTATTTGCATTTATGCATACATATGTTGATTCAATGATTGATCTAGATGCCTCATTGTGTGAGTTCTAATTATATGATCCTTTTACGTATAATGATATCATCCTATTTGAATGATCTAGGATTTCATGCAATATTCTAGCATTCAAATCTAAATATTTTATGTGTGAGTTAACAAGTAACAATTAGGATTGGGTCAACTTGGGCCCATAAAAAAATGGATTTAGAAAAAGAAGCACATAACCACCAAAGTGATCATAATCCATGATTATAGTCATCTAAGTAGTGTTGACCTTGGGTTGGAAATAAAAAGGATAAGGACGCGGTCAAGACCATTATTAAATAGGGACTCAAGTTTGGTCTATATGCAAGTTGAATGCTAAATATTGCACAAAAGAACTTAAATTGATAATCATCAAAATGAGTCCAAAATAACTGGGAAAAATTCTAGGTAATGTATCTCATATTGAGCTAGATTTTACCCCCATTTTGACTTGTATGTGAGCTACCATGAATAATGCATGTAAAAGTAAGATAAGGAATTAACATGAAAGTAAATGACAAGCACACTCACAAAATATATGAGCATGAATGATTTTCTATTTACTCTCCACATGATAATATCTCTATCAAGTTAGACTACATTCACCAAATTCCAATGGTAACATCTAATATGAATATTAAAATGATAATAAAAATTATGTAGTAATGATAGTAATTGATGTGTAAAATAAGATGTATAGGGCTCTTAATGTGTCATTGCAACTCAATGAAACCGAGTGAGAGATCGGTGAAGGGTCCATGAAGAACCATTGTAATTAGCAATTATGGTAGTTTAGTATGCTTAAATGGACCACTATAACTATTATCTTAATGAAGAAAGGTTGTGTAGGACTTCTAGCAAGCCACCATTACAATTTGGTGTAGAGTGCAAGACCCTTAAAGAGCTATTGTATTAATAATCATAAAATTATTAATGATATAGTATCCCTCACCTTAAATTGAGTGCATATAAGTTTGCACATGGACGAGTGTGAGATCATGATAGGCCAGAAAATATTCCCAAGTATGTGTCAGTTTGTACATCCTAAGTATGAGATTTTTTTTCCAAAAGTTAATGAAACATGAGTAGATATGATGCATCTTTTTTCAATTTTTTATAATTAAATCATTAGTTAAGAATTTTTTAATACAACTTTTAAAAAAATATATTTAAAAAGCTAGGCAAATTTAACATAAAGGAGGGGTAATTTTTTTATTAAAACAAGAAGAAGTACAAAGTAAGGGCATTACATAGCCCTATCAAGCTCCAAGCTAGGCAAATAAACTTGATAAAAAATATGATATTTTTTAAAGATCTATAGCAAATGAAGTCTAGAGTAGGACACATCTTTTAGATTTCAAAAATGATAAAAGAGTCTAAAAACAAATTATGAATATTTTTTAAAATTAATATGTCTATCCATAATTTGGAAATAATGCTTTTAGAAATTTATTAATAAGTACCCATTAAAAATATATTAAAATGTGTATATTACATTTTTAGAATTTTGATATTTTCTCAAATATATACTTTTCATTTTATTTGATTTGGATTAGAAAAGTTCATCTTGACATCATCGTTGAAGTCAAGAAAATTCTATGAAAACATCCCAACTCATCAGTTACATGGAAAAGTTGGTCTTGGGATTCCCATGCCTAGTTTCCATGCAATATTGTTTTGGGGGGAGGGGGAGGAGTGGAGAAATAATTTGAATTCAAAATGGATATCTAATTTGAAGAATTAAATATCCATTTATTCCCCATGTAAATCCATGACAATTTGAGGGGAAATTCTGGGAAAAAAATCTAAAATAGATATCCATTTTGTTTTCATAATTGATATCTCTTTGTCAAGATGGATATCCTTTTTTATGTATTCACAAAGCTAAAGACAGAGTTGAAAATCTAATCCTACAAAGAGTTTCATGATGTTTTCTAACACTTTCACATGATTTTTTCCTCCATTACCTCTATTAAATCCGTCATCATCTTGCATTCACCCACATTTGATCTTATTATGTACCTTGTGCAATCCAAACACTATTGCACAAGTTGGAAGATGATTTATAATCATTGTTTAATTCTCTTACCAATTTCTACCTATCACACAATATTTTGCACCATTTTTCACCTTTCATAGAACATATACACAGAGTTTCCCAATATTATATAATGATTATATGAATTTCAAAGACATCAAGTGATTGTTTATGCCCATGCACCAGCTTTCTTTGTCACACATAGGTGCTTTATTTTCCTACACTTCTATTTCTAGTTTTATTCAAGTCATAAGCATGTATTTCTATAGATCTACCAACTATCAATTACTCTCATTGAATGTTTAGAAATTGAAAAAACTTTAACTACACTCCCACTTTTTCTTGAAATTTGAATCAACCAAATCCATATATCCTTTAAGTATCAATTACACTCACTCCTTTTTTAATATTGAACAAAGCAATTTACATTATAAGAATGCAGCTACAAAAGTAGCTGGAGTAAATAAGGATACAAGAAAAGAAAAGTCTCATATCTGAACCACTCACTTCTTGAAGTGGTAGTTAGAAAATATTGACATCTCTTTACAAGACTATTGTACTTGTTATGTTCATTGATGAAGGCAAAAGCCATGGTGTGCTTCATTAAATAAGCATGTACTTTTAAGGAGGGATTTGGGTTTTGGAATTGCAAACGAGAGAATCTGAAGCAAGGAGAGTGTTTTTGAGAATGGGAAGTGGGTAGATTAAAAAATGGAGTTACACATCCATGTGCTAATTATTTATTAACTGACATACGATACTCATCAAAATTCCCCTTCTTCTGTATCCCTTGAAACCCCTTCCAATGAAGCACTTAGTGAATCATCTAACCCCACTTTGAGAGCAATCTTTAGAACTGCATAAAATGTAGAGGGATTCGTACGTGCCTTACCCCTGTTAGCTCGAGACATCTCCCATTAGTAAACTGAACTGTCAGTGTATTGTGGTTAAGATACCAATTATTGATGTAAAGATTCGATTTTCTACATCAAGAGTCGTCGCTAAGTTTTATCAGCTAAAATTGGTCCTTAAGACTGTATACACTTTTTTTAGAGACTGTGCGAGTGCGTTTGGGAAGTGGGTGTGCACTTTGCAGGATTCTAACCAAGGCAGAAATGGGGACTCTTACATGATTTGGCCAGGATGAAGACGGATATTTGGAGGAAGGGGCCATCAAAAGTGTTTATGACGACAGCTTTTAAGTTCGAATTCTTGGAAAAGAAGAATACTTCTAGAAATCAGAGCTATACAATTATGATGTTTTTGAAGTTTTCCAGATTGTCTAATATGTGTATGTCAGGCCTGCATTTATTCTTTTGAATCAGTTCAGAATCAATTAACTACAATGTTGTGTCGTTGACTAGAATGTATTTAATTTAAGGAACAGCGTTTTAGTCCTGACTGGATATCTAGATTTGATGAGAAGGCACGCCCGAGTGGCACTTCCATTTTCCGCTTCTGGGCCATCCAAACTTGGAAGTCCCTCAGGCTCATTTAATAACTTTACGTCACGTCGCTTTAGTTCATATAAATAAATAATCTTTCTAACGTTATATTTGCTTTCTTAATTGATTTTTTTAAGGTGTATGGTTTTATGAGGTGTGTATGAGCTAGTCATTATTGTATTATGATATGTGTATGACTTAGTCATTATTAGTTCTGCAATTTATTGAGTGATAGTGACAATCCAACCAATGAACATCTAGAATTAAAAATTTGACCAACAATTTTATATAGTTCATTTTCAATTGTCTATTTCTAAAATTGTTAAAATATTATTTATCCTTTATTTATTGGTTCATGTTGTCAACAATAAATGCAAAAATTAGGAGTTTTTTTTATTTTATTTTTCTAAATTATGTACAATGCAATGCATTTAATTCATTGAATCAAATTTCAAACCTATTAATGACTTGAATGACATGGGCATTATTACATACATCATCATATAATTATACTGTTGATTTCCAAGTATTATTTTAAATATTTTATTTAATAATTGGTAAGATTTTCAAAGTTTATTAAATAAATGTGAGTACACTCAATACATATTTTATATTTGTCTATCAAGTGTATTAAATATCACAATAAAATTTATCTATTTATAATAAATATCAAAGTAAAATTCATCTATTTACAATTAATATTTCAATAAAATCTATTTTGAAAAATATACATGTAATAATATAATTTAACAAGGAAAAAATTACATAAATATCACATTATCAAAATGATAAGAATAAATATATGTATGAAGTTATTATAATAAGATATTTGTATAAGTGATTTTTATTTATTTTTGCAATATTAATTAACTAAAATAATAACATTATACAACAACAAACAATTATATTACACCCCTACCTACTTCTATTAACTAAATATTTAAAACAACAAAACTCACCTATATGAATTTTTATTTTTTATTTGTGCAACATGTTACCAATTTTCACTATAGCTCAATTTTTGTTTCATTTTAAAGTGAAAGTTTAGTTTAATTTTTACATTTGCTTAAGATACTATTTGCATCAGATCTATCAAGATTTAGTTTTAAAATGCAAATGTTTTCAGTGAACAGAATTTCAAAGTTTACTCAGTGTTTTGCAGCATAAATGAAGTACAAAATAGAATACATAAATGATTAAGCATAAGCATTGCTTTCATTTATTTTACAATGTTTATTCACATTACAGTATTTTATTTGTTTTGCAGATACAAATGATTGTAGAAGATTGCATTTTGATACATTTCTTTTCAAAATGGAAATGAAAAGAGAAATTTAAAGTCCCACACAAGCTGTGGAGATAGCTAGAACAATTCATTACAAGGAATGAATTATACAACTGAAGATAAAGAAAAGAAGTAGATAACATAGAGTATATTCATCATTGCATGTTTGTTGGTTTTCAGTTAATCTCTTTGTAGTTGTCTCATCCTTGCTACTGCTTCCGAGTGAACCTACATCATGTAAAAGGGACTGTTAGAGCTCCAGATATGGACTACACTATGTCTTCTACCAACAGAGATATAATTCATTGCTTGCAATGCATTGAATCAGCGAAAAAATGAAGAGTACAATAATGAGAGCCCGAAAATGAAATGTCACAAAGGAAACTTGGATATATTATTTTATGCTAACATTGTTTGTTTCCTATGCAGGTATAGGAGAAACCATGTAGCTTATCATTTTATGAAGACATAACAGCATGTGGAGTAAAACGAGCTCCCACAAGGGTTGAGCTCGACATGTTGCCCTCAACATACAAATGAGGGTTGAGTAAAGAAATACAATCATCATGCTCGTATGAGTCCATCAACGAGGAAGCTGATTTTACAGAGAGCTTTAATTTCTAAACTTGATGTTTGGTGTATGCAATAGTTCTTATTCAACCTTTTGGAGGTTTTTTATATATACCCAACGACTCAGTTTCTAATTTTGCATGCAGACTTAGTGCAACATGCGCATGAGAAGGATTGAGACAAGATCAAGTTCTACCCCATTTGAGTATCTGCAGTTGTCCCCACCACGAAGGAGAGGCAGAACAACAAAGAGGTTATTCGATACACCTAGGAGGTCAAAATCAACGCCTCCAAATCTAAACTCTATAGATTTATTGCCAGGAAATTCTGTTCCTATAGCACAAGCACCGCCAATGGCAAGACAACACCCATTTGCACCTTTTAATGGGGGAAACCCGTTAAATATTGCCCGACACAATGATATCTCAGTTGCAGCCCTTAAGAGTTTGTTGTATTTTACTAGGGAAGATCACACCATGTCGGTTGACCACATTTGAGATGTGGCCACTTTATGCTCAATTCACAGCATCACTCAGGAGAATGTAGCACTAAGGCTCTTAGCTACGTCGCTGCAGGGGAAAGCTTTGAAATGGTTCAGAGGCCTTTAAGAAAATACCATCACAATGTGGGATGCATTGGGTGATGGCTTACACCAACAGTTTGAAGATA
Organism: Sequoia sempervirens; assembly: GCA_007258455.2. Classification (NCBI taxonomy): domain Eukaryota; kingdom Viridiplantae; phylum Streptophyta; class Pinopsida; order Cupressales; family Cupressaceae; genus Sequoia; species Sequoia sempervirens. The sequence continues at coordinate 171,951,301 of VDFB02000013.1, read as the reverse complement.
AGTCAAATCATTTGTCCCTGTTAGAACAATTGAGCACAATCAAGAGAGTGTTGCATGAGCACATGGTAGATTTCAACTACTGATTCCAAAGGACCTAGGACAGAATTCGAGTATGTGTAGGATCATTACGAAAAAAAATAGGCCCTTAACTGACGAAAAATTCAAAAAAATCAAAGTTAGGCAACTTGACGTAAAAAATTGAATAAGTTATCTATATTATTTCAAAAATATGTAAGAGAATAATATGTAGAAAATTGAATGTAGTTTCTAAACTATTAGGTTTATTTAATATATATATATATATTTGGTGAAAATTTGAAATTTCAATGCAGTAGTACTTAAATTTCAGGGAAAAAATAAGAAGTAGGTGTCTGTCTGACCACTCTAACCACAATAAAATGATAATATTTTTTTATAAGATTTTAGACATAAGTAGAGGACTCACGTTTGGATGTGATGCATATTTTTTTGTATTTTTTTCTAAGTAAATAATTAATTATGATTTTTTTATTACAACTTTTAAAAAGTATAAAAACTCATATGTCTAACCACCTTAACTTGGTCAAAACTTCATGATATTCAAGTTTTATTTTTTTAATCCTATAGTATGCAAAGCATAGAATGTGGTGCATGTTTCAGATTCAGAAGATGTGATACCGTTTGAAAGATATAGATGTTTTTCAATCAGCCTATCAATTAGGACTTTAGTCATAATTCAAATAGAAAATGAATAATAATTATTTATTAAATTCAAAGTAAAGCATAATTTATATTGGTGGAAATCTAAAAATCTCCTTTAAAAACCATTTTCATTTCATCAATTTTGGGTAAAAAAAAATTGTCAACCACATACCTTACAAATACCCATCATATGATCGCCATTTTTTGGCCCATCCTGATCCTGCACATACCCATTCCTTTAATAGTAAAACCAACATGTAATGTCCCCTTTTTCAGCGTGATCTTATTTTGCGATGGTTAGCCTATTTCTTGGACCCTTGTGGGCTAGCTAGATTGGTTAGAGGGTCAGTGGTACTTTCTAGAGAGTTTGATTATTCTTGTTTTTAGTGGACACTGATTGGATCACAGCGAGCGTTGGCATTTTAGGAGTCCACAGCTTCTGACAGCACGGGAATACTCTGAGTTTTGAGCGAGTTATGGTATTTTAAGTGATTAAGTTAATTATTTAACTTAATGTTTTATTAAAGTTACATTGACTTTAATAATATTTTATCACTTAAAAATGTTCAAAAAGGGATTTTAATATTTTAATGACTTAAAATATTAAAAAGTGCACTCAAGTATTTTATGGGAACTATTGAAAAGGTCATATTAAAATATTAAAATATTTTAATGATTGCAAAAGGCTGTACTTTCTTGAAATGCGTGCCAATTTGGTATAAAGCATTTCCCTGGCAAATGAAACTCATCTTTTGACCATTTCTCTTTGCCTTGAGCATTTTGCCTGTGCATTCTCCTGTGATCAGGGTTTGAACAAACGGCCATTGAAGAACGATACCTCTTCAGTGTGAGCACTCTTGAGATTGTGGAATATCAGTCGAATCAGTGCATGTTGAGAGCTTCAGCCAGAGGTTCTACAGATTCATACAGAGATTGTTTTACTGAGATTGTTTGTTGTTTGAAATAACTGAGGGTTTCCTTCAGGTGGCGCATCCTTCCACAGCTTCAGAGACTTCCATCAGAGATTCTACCTCTTCTTTTCTTGGTCGTACGGCCTTCATTGGGAATTGTGCCTTGAAAGAGGCGTGTGAAAAAATAAGTTGAAACGCCTCCCTTTGGCTTGGTTTTGGTCTTCCATCATGGGCGCCCAGTATTTCTAGAGCATTGTGTCCAGTTTCTGAGCAGGAGAAATGAGATATGGAGATTTGGCGTACCTATATGCTTGTTTTCACCATTTCCAGCTGTAGATCTGGCAACTTCTTTATATAAAATAACTGGAGACTTTTGGGTATGTCTGTTATTCATAATCTAATTGTTTCAGTATAATAACAACTTCTGCATTTCCATTTTGTGAGTTTTTGCTTTATATTTCAAATTACAAGCAAAAATATGTTGCGCCCCTTCTCTTCTGTCTATTAAGAATTCTCTAAAAACTTAAAAAAAACATCTAAAGACTTAAGGAAATAAGGGTTTTGAGCTGAGAGCCAGCAGGGCTCATCACAGTGGTATCAGAGCTCACATCCTGCCAGCTTGTGGGGTTTGAGAAATTTATGAAGTCAAACAAAGAGGGTTTTGGCAAGTCCTATTTCAGAGGGGGTCCTAGAAATCAGAGAGGTGATCAAAATCCTTTTCCACCATTTTCGTTTGCAGAACAGGAGGAGGATATTGACTGGGATAACATGGCGAACAGGGCAGGTGAAAGTTCTCACAGGAATCCTTGGGATGAAGAGGACAGAGAAGCTAAAGACGTGCTCAGAGGTATGGTTGCAGGGCAAGAACAGGTGGTGACTATTCTTCAGCAACTTAGCACGAATGTCCAAAATTTGACCATTAATAAAACTCAGAATCTGGATCAAGATCGAGATGGCAGTATTCACAGAGAGCCTCAGAGAGTCGTAGCTCCAGCACGTACCTATGAGAGAGCTACATGTCCTACATTCACCAGAGATGATGCTGAGGAAGTGGACGAAGTTGAACAGGGTGGTGAGATAAATATTTGCCAATAACATTATGGCTATGCATAATGAGTGGGATGCATTGCCACCGAGAGTTAAGGAGCACCTTAACTTCGATAGATTCATAAGCTAGAAGAGAGAACACACCAGAAACAGGAATGACAGGAGGCCTAAAAATAAGCAAAGTCATCTCAGACAGGCTACCAACAAACTAACCTTAGTTCACTATGATGGCAGTGGTAGAGTTACAGCACGTGCTTGGGTGAGTAAGTTGGATACATTCCTGACACTATGTCCTATGCCAGAGGAAGATGCTATACGATTTGCAGCTCTCCACCTTGATGGCGTAGCACATGACTGGTGGATTCATGGCATGGCTACACTACACCATGATAGGATTACCTCGTACCAGGAGTTTACTGATAGACTGGTAGAGAGGTTTGATAGACGTGATCCTGAGCTATTCTTCAGAGACCTTGCTCAGTTGAAGCAGTTGGGTAGCTTGGAGTCTTATATTGGTGAGTTCCAGAAGCTCTCGGTTATGGTTACCGGAATCTCAGAGAGGAGACTTGTCATTCTATTTGTAGAAGGTCTCTATGAGCCAATGAAAGGTTGGATCAAGGCATTCGATCCACCTACCTTGCACGAAGCTATGAGAAAGGCTCGTAGCATGGAACTTACAGTTTCACGTGGTAAGTTCACTTCTAATGCAGAAGCATCTTCATCCTATAGTGATAGCAAATCAGAACCTAAGGAATCAGAAAAGATTGATGAAAAGAGGAAGTTTGCAGCTCCTTTGGACCGAGAGACAATCAATGATTTGCGTAGGAGGAAGCTATGTTTCTATTGCAAAGCTTCTTATGATCAAAACCACAATTGTCCTCTTAAGCCTAAGGGTACAAATAGACAAATGGAGTGGTTTTATGAGGGTGATGACCTTGCTGATTTAACGGACCAGCAAGCTGGTTTTAAGGATGGGAGTATGCGATCTATCATTCTCGTCAACGAAAAAGGTGAGAAGATAGAACCAAATATTCTAGAGGAGCATGAGATGTTTCAGGAGGATTATCATTTTGATTCTAGTCCCATGGGATCAAAGGGGTTTGATTGGGATCAGTACAGTTATGAGGCTCAGTTAGTACAAAATCCTCTTTATGAGGCGGATGCTACATCTTCTTGTGATAATCCGCTCTTTGAGGTGGATGTTGATTCTACTCTTGACCCTGATTTAGGCAAGAGCGTTGAACATAGTATTGGAGATTCCGTTAGTGCATCGAGATTTCAGACAGAGCTCATTGAGGAGATTTCCAGTGTGTACATGGTTAGGAGTCTACACAGTTTCACCTTCAGTCATCATGTACATGACCTGATTCAGATGCACAATTCTGGTATGCACGTGTTAGATATGTTGGATGATAGCATATCTCGTGTGGTATTAGGGAGCAAGTGTTGTCAGCAGTTTGACTTGCTTTCTTATGAGTTCTTCTCTCCTGTGACAGATGGTGTTGAGATTGACAGGGTACAGCATGATGATCCAGTTGATCAAATTTGGGAGTTACAGGAGACAGTTGATGACAGGAGGGACATTTCACAACACTATCCTTGGGATTGTGGTGGAGTGGTTGATTCTTTGTTGTTGAGATTGCTTGCGGACAAGCAATTTCAGGGAGGGCGGACTGTAATGTCCCCTTTTTCAGCGTGATCTTGTTTTGCGATGGTTAGCCTATTTCTTGGACCCTTTTGGGCTAGCTAGATTGGTTAGAGGGTCAGTGGTACTTTTTGGAGAGTTTGATTGTTCTTGTTTTCAGTGGACACTGATTGGATCACAGCGAGCGTTGGCATTTCAGGAGTCCACAGCTTCTGACGGCACGGGAATACTCTGAGTTTTGAGCGAGTTATGGTATTTTAAGTGATTAAGTTAATTATTTAACTTAATGTTTTATTAAAGTTACATTGACTTTAATAATATTTTATATCACTTAAAAATGTTCAAAAAGGGATTTTAATATTTTAATGACTTAAAATATTAAAAAGTGCTCTCAAGTATTTTATGGGAACTATTGAAAAGGTCATATTAAAATATTAAAATATTTTAATGATTGCAAAAGGCCGTACTTTCTTGAAATGCGTGCCAATTTGGTATAAAGCATTTCCCTGGCAAATGAAACTCATCTTTTGACCATTTCTCTTTGCCTTGAGCATTTTGCCTGTGCATTCTCCTATTATCAGGGTTTGAACAAACTGCCATTGAAGAACGATACCTCTTTAGTGTGAGCACTCTTGAGATTGTGGAATATCAGTCGAATCAGTGCATGTTGAGAGCTTCAGCCAGAGGTTCTACAGATTCATACAGAGATTGTTTTACTGAGATTGTTTGTTGTTTGAAATAACTGAGGGTTTCCTTCAGGTGGCGCATCCTTCCACAGCTTCAAAGACTTCCATCAAAGATTCTACCTCTTCTTTTCTTGGCCGTACGGCCTTCATTGGGAATTGTGCCTTGAAAGAGGCGTGTGAAGAAATAAGTTGAAACGCCTCCCTTTGGCTTGGTTTTGGTCTTCCATCATGGGTGCCCAGTATTTCTAGAGCATTGTGTCCAGTTTCTGAGCAGGAGAAATGAGATATGGAGATTTGGCGTACCTATATGCTTGTTTTCACCATTTCCAGCTGTAGATCTGGCAACTTCTTTATATAAAATAACTGGAGACTTTCGGGTATGTCTGTTATTCATAATCTAATTGTTTCAGTATAATAACAACTTCTGCATTTCCATTTTGTGAGTTTTTGCTTTATATTTCAAATTACAAGCAAAAATATGCTGCGCCCCTTCTCTTCTGTCTATTAAGAATTCTCTAAAAACTTAAAAAAACATCTAAAGACTTAAGGAAATAAGGGTTTTGAGCTGAGAGCTAGCAGGGCTCATCACACAACACCTCAACATTCTTTTCTGTTTTTCTTAAAGGCTTTGCATAGCAAGATTTCAATAATGATCCAATCTATGGGCGGGTTCACGCGCTCTAATGCTTTTGACATCGCTATTAGAGCAGAAATTTGTCTTATTCAAGCTGGGTAAATTTCCCCTAGCCCTCCTATGCCCCTATTTCCTGAAGTATAGCCGCTTGTTCTTGTTTCTTTACCTCCTTTAGCTATTGTGTCGCCTGTTCCAGCAATAGGGTATCATGCTACGACACATGAACCCGTTGTCCCAACCCAATCCCAAGAGCTTTAGGAGATCAAAAACATACTTAAGACTTTTGGGAATGATATAGTGAACATTAAAAAGCAAGTTGGCCTTGAGCATAAGCCCTATCAAGCCCCGTATCAGCAGAATCAACCTAACAGGCCACCTTTTTTAGACTGACTATCAAGGCCAAATAAATAATTTTAAACCCAGGCCTTTCCATCCCTACAACTCGAATGCTGCTAGTTTGTCAAAGGAACTTGTACCACAAAATAACATTGCCTAAGATTGTGACTGGTGTTATCTGTGCAATCAACCTCATAACTAGTCAACATGCATGAACAACGTGAGAAATTAGGCCTTAATGGTCCAAAATAGCTACGCTGGTTCAGAGAGTGTTCCAAGTCAGAATCAAGAACAACAAGAGAGTTTTGAAGTTGCCTTGCCAAATTGGAAGAGTTCTGATTTTTGTGGTATGAACAGTCAAGATCAACAAAATTCTTCTATTTCAGCCAATACCATATCGAAAAAGAGAGCTATGGATTTGGGGCAACAAGTTGGAAACGTACAACAATAATCTAATAAGGAAAAACCACATGTTTCCCCATCCCATGTTACTTCTACAACACAACCTAAGGTGCAGATTCTGCAAAGAGGCCAAGAAGTACTCGGGAGGGATCAGTCTAAAATGCAATCACAGTCCTTGCAAAAAGGAAATGATGTGGTTGTTACTAAAGGTCAGAAAAAGGTGAGTCCTATTTCCTTCAATGTTGTCGAACATCTTAAGAAGGCCACTGTCAGCATGTCAGTTTTGGACGCATTGCATATTCTGGGTCAAAAGAGTTTGTTGTAGGATGCCTTGGTAGAGCTTTCTGTTTCTGATGATGCTAATCAAGGGAATGTTAAAGTTGTGCTTGCAAATAGCCTGGAGGTTAAGAATGAACAAAAAACTCAAGAGGTAAAGCCCCCTTTGTTTTACTTGAGTTTGATTATTGGCGATAAAATAGTACATAACTATATGATTGATTTCAGTGCAAGTAGTTCACTTATGCCTAAAAGCTTAGCCGATAAACTAGGTCTTGTTTATGAGCCTAATTCCCAAAAAGGCATAGTTCAATTGGATGGGTCTATTGTTAAGATTATTGGTGTGATTAAGAATTTGGCCCTTGCACACATCCCCAAATTTTGCAATTCCTCGAGATATACATGTTATTGACCTACCACCCCATTTTTCCATTTGCCTCTCAAGAGATTTTACAGCCAAGCTGGGTGGGTTTTTATTTTCTGATTGGTCTCATCTATTTTTTAGGACAAGATATGGTACGAAAATAACCATAAATTTTGAGCCTCTAGCCAAAGACAATATCAAGCCATATGTCCCGAGTCCTATAAACGCTAACCTCTACATCACCCCTAGACCGGAGGAGCAAACCATGACCTTAGACCACAACACCCTTATAGAAAATGTAAATCTAGATGAGTGGGCAGTCGAAGATCACGAGCTTGATCCTTTCCAGCACACAGATGAGATAGGATTAGGATTTTATATGATTCATAAACCTGATGTTGTTATCCCTATTTTGATCAAAGAGGAAGAGCAGCCTACAGAGAAAGAAGACTAGCTTTGGAAGTTGTACTTTGATGGTTCGAGGAGTAGTGTGGGTGTTGGTGGTGGAGCCATGCTGGTTTCACCAAATGGAAACAAGTACTATTCAACCTTCAGGTTTTCATTTAGATGTTCAAATAATATAGCCGAATATGAAGCATTGGTGCATGGCCTAGAATAGGCCTGAAAAAGAGGTATTAAATGTTTCAAGAAAAAATTTACGACTAAATGGGGAACCATGACCTACAAGAAGATGCCTTTTGGCTTATCCAACGCTGGAGCAACGTTCCAACGAGCGATGGACATGGCTTTCCACGACCTCATGAATAAATTTGTTCTGGTATACTTAGATGATATTACTATTTTTCTGAAAAATGTTAATGAACATTTTGAGCATTTAAAATAGATTTTCCAAAGATGTAGAGAGTTTGGAGTTTCTCTCAATCCGAAGAAGAGTATTTTTTTTGTCCACGAGGAAAGGCTCCTCAGAAACATAGTTTCAAAGCAAGGTATTGTTGGCATATGATGCAAGTGGATGTGATTTTTGGCTTCTAGTGTTGTCATTGATGGCAACCAAAGTCACCTTCTTGGTCCGCAACTATGCATTCAGTCGCACCGACATAAGAAATGAAAATTGTGTGTTATCGGCAATGTTATCGACAAAACAGGGCATCTGGTTTGATAGCTTCACTGAATCACCATTTTGGGTTGTGGATCGATGAATTTTTTTTTTAGACACGTGGAACATATTATTATTGAATCTCGTGAAGTTTTTTTTGTGGCTATATGATTGAGTAGGTGTGGTTGGACATCTTTTGTCTATTTGCTTGATAAAGTCGACTCAATGGTAATAATGTGTAGTGGATGCATAAAGTTGAATTATTTTAATTATCTTCGAACTCAAATGTTTAATTATTGGTCCTAGCTATTCTATAGCTAACTTTTTCGAATCCACATCAAAATTATCCATCGATTGGGCTGACTAGTTGCAAATTTTATTAAGTTTTGTTGAAGCCAACCTGTGGCGATTGATTCTTTGTGAGTGGAGATATTTAGATGATCGGTCATATCATTTGGATGTATGAAGAAGTTGTGTGTGTGTATGTTGTGAATGTATAAGTTGTATTTGAGCGATATCATGCACATTTTCACTTGCGCATAAAGATTTTGTGTGTGAACTTGAGCAGAATAGAGCAGGAGTTCTTCATTAGTCATCAGGACAAAAGTTCAACATCAGAGCTAAACTGAAATTTTAATCAAGCATTGGCAAATGCTATTATCTCAGTTCATTTTCTTTTGGATCTATTCCAAAATTTTGTAAGGGCAATGAGCCTGAATGCAAGTGCATTCCCATTTTGTAATACTTCTTTTGAGTATACTCAAAACTTATTGTGGATTGGCCATCCACTATGGTTTTTCCCCTTACAGGGTTTCCACGTAAAAATCCTTTTGTTATGGTTGTGTGGTTTCTTGTTTTTTGTTTCTACATATTGATTTTAATTAAATGTGTTAAGTGGATTGAAGATTAGAATAAAAGAATTAATTTTTGCAGAACATTGATTCACCCCCCTCTCAATGTTGCTTATTTCCAACATTGATTCCTCAAAAGAAGTCTAATAGCTTGGGGAGATCTTGGAAAACATATTCAACAGATACAAGCAGTCTACAACAACAACTCATGGTGGCCTTGGATGATCTTGACCTGTCAAAATATGAGATCCAAAAACTAAAAGAAATCTTTGAAAATGCAAAAAAAATTATCCAGTCATTGAAAGACAAAATCAATGAATCAAGGGAGAAAAGAAAGGAATTATGTGGTCAGCTCAAGTAGAATAACAAAATTGGTGATGATGAACAACTCAGTCAAGCCCTAAAGGAGAAAATAGAAGAATGTGAAAATTTTTCCCAAGAGAATGTTTCCTTGAAGCGTGAGACATAATCCATCATGATGAAGATGACCAAGGAGTTAGAGGACATAAAGAAAAATGAAGAAAATCTTGCACAATCCTTGAGAGAAAATTCTGAACAATGTAGCCGACTAGAAGATGAGCTGGAACAAACCAAGAATAATGAAGAGGAGCTTGAAAAATAGCTTGATGATCTCAGAGATGAACTTGCTATAGCAAATGAGTTTAAGGAAAAATTCAAAGCAAGCTTAGCCAAGCTTGATGAACTGATCAAAGGTCAAAGAATTGATGGTGATAAGCGATGTCTTGGATATGAAGAAGGAGAAAGCTACAAATCTGGACAAAGGAGATCTGATCAAAGGAAATCTAGACAAAGAAAATTCAAACAAGGAAACCAGGTGAATGAATCCAGGAGGAATCCAATAAGGCAACCCAATGCTCAAAGATTTAATGGCTATTCTTTAACAAATTTGGTCATATGCCTTCTCAATGTAGGAGTAAGATGATCATAAACTATAGACCTTCATTTTCAAGTCAATGCTTTAATTTCTACAAGTATGGTCATAAGTCAAGTGAGTGCAGAATTATGATGCATAATTTACATAGACATCAAATGTTATGCATGCAATAGATTTGGACATGTTGCTAACCAATGTAGATCAAGGAAAAACTAGTGGAACAATTGGATTAGACAGAGGAATGTTGTTTGTTACAATTGCAATAAATTTGGTTACACCTCCATATTTTGTTGGAATAGAAGAGGTCTGGTAAAACAAAATATGCAACCGGATGTTAAGGGAAAAGGAAAGATCACTACGAATGAAATCAAGAAGCAGATGCAAAAGAAATGGGTGAGGAAGAACCCCTCTACAGACATAAATGGATCCGCACTAGAAGTCTCTTTTGGTAATGTCTTTGGAAACTAATTGTAGGTCTCTACCAACAGGGGGAGTTGTTAAGAAAATCTTCTAAATCCCCTGCAAATGGCTGGCACTGGAATTTAGATGAGTCCAGTAGGAAATCTATTTTTCTTTAGATATTGTGGAATGAAGCTAAGGTAACAAGGAGGATTATTGATGGTCCGCACAAAAATTGTTTGTACTGGAATACAAAAAATCTGAAAACTTATAGAATTAGGGCAAGAGCATTTATTGCAAAAGTACAAAGTTAAGTTTGATGACGATAAAAGAATTGTTCTTACTCTCATTTGTCACATTGCATTCAAGTAAAAGAAGTATGAAGCGCTCTAAGGTAACCCTTGCTAAAACGGAAAGGAGATTCAAGCTTGAAAAGGAATTTGTGAATCGACCTCCATTTCATCTCCAAAAGGTGTTTATAGCAAAAACCTATAAATTTGAGTTCTCTCAATCATGTCTACCCCACTGTTGGTTAAGTTAAAGATAGGCCGCGTCCAAAGTTTAAGTGGCATCCATACAAATCGGTAGAAACTGAGCCCCTAGGTGTATTTTCTTCTGTGTCATACGGTGTTCTACACATCAAGGATGTTAGAGAATATGTGCATGCGAACATTGAATATTTGGGTAGTGCTCAGCTGTCGGAATTATACTATAAACACATAGTGCAAGATGATTTCTTTGTGAAACCTGAATTTTAAACTCTAGTGGACAAGAAATTTGTGCAATACGCGAAGTTTCCCATATTTGAGGAGGATGAGTGGGTTCGATACATTTTGAGTAGAGTGCATGATGAATTCATGTGGCTAGATATACCATTTAAAATCTCCAAGGAAGCTATTTGTGTAGTGACGGGTTTAAACTCTTCTGGTAAACTTCCTGTACTGAAGTCCATAAAGAATGATGATGTCACTAAAGCAACTGGGTCTCATTGGGATAGAAGGACAATGACCATAAATGATATTGTCAAAATTGATGTTAAATTTGCGTCTATGATCATAGGGTATAAGATCTATCATTCGAGCCAAGAAAATTCAGTATCCGAAACTACCATCTATACTGCCTATGAGATGATTAAGTAGAATGCTGACTATGATTTATGTGAAGTGCTCAAAGGTCAACTTCTTGAAATTTGAAGTAGATCAAAAAGGAAAAAAAGAATGTCTCCAAGTTCAGAAACCTGTTGATCTATTTGTATTTTTACTTCTCAGGCGAAGTACCAGGATTCAGTAAAGTTTAGTGGAGAAATGATACTCCGATAGTAGTACAAATCTGGGATATACTATGTAATCTTGGAAACCGAGAAACCCGCAACACAATCCTATAGTGTCATTTCAAAAAAAATCAAAAACAGATGCATGCCAGATAAAGGATACCTGAAGTTGTAGTAGAACAGTACAAGGACTCCATATGCTTCATGATTGATATTGATCAATGTTACATGGAAGTTGTTGATTCTAGGTCAGTTTGGATCATGCCGATGGGATATGAGGTAGATGGAAATATTTTGAAGATGTATGTAGAACATCTGTTAAACTCACCTCTAGATCCTAATGAAGAGAGGTTTGGTACATACGCTAAGAAAAATCTACAAGTTCACTCAGATTTAAGGAAACCAGTGTCCATCAGGAAAGTAAAATCCTTGCAGAGAATATGGATATTCTATTTGAAAAACTGAAAGAAATAAGAAGACAAAGGGATGAAGTTGAAGCTGGAGTAGCAAAGGGGTAGGAAAAAGAAAAAACGGTTGGTCAGGGAACATCTTCAACTAGAGCAACCAGGAGTTCCCTTGCTACCCAACCAAGTAAGGCAGAAGCCTCCAGAAGAAAGAAGAAGAGCAAAAGTTCAAGAACTTACAAAGCTGCATCTGCAGAAGAAGAAGAGAAAAATTCAAAAGAAATAGTAAGAGAATTGAAGGCTATTGGGACTTATGCAATCAAGCTGAACAAAAGGAATCCTTCAGGGAAAAGTGAAGAAGCTCAAAAGAAGCCCAAAATTGTCAAGCCCAACATGTTTGTGGAAGAAATTGAAAATGCAGTAGTAGCTGATGGTAATCTCAAACCTCTTTGTGATCTATTTGAGACTTTTGATGATTCTGGTAAAAGGATTCTTGAAGAAGCTACAGTTAAGCATTTAAATGCTTTCAATAAAACTCTTGTTGAGATTATGTCTGGCTTGCCTACAAGCCTATATAAAGCTTTGGAGTCAAGAAGGGAAACTGCCAGAACTAAGGAAGAGAATTTGAGAAAAAAGGGTTATTGTTGATCTGTGTCCTAAGATGGGGATTGAAGAAATGAACTAACTTCTTCTAAGAGTCAAACATGAATTCAAAACCAAATAAAAAATACACGAACTTATGATTGGTGACACCGAAGTTGTGATGAATGAGACCAAGGCAATTTTGGAAGAATTTTTGTCAAAATAAAAGGAAAATGTTGAAGAAGTCAATACTAAACAAACTGAAGGTCATGAAGAAATAAATGTGGAAGTAAATAAATCAAAAGAAGGAAATGTAGATGAAGTAGTAAAGGAAGGGAATGAAGATGAGGAAGTAGAGGTGTTAGGAGAAGAAAATGAGAATGTGGAAGACATAAATGTATCTAATTCTTTGGTATTTGAGGATGCTCTGACTCCTCCCATTATTGAAAATATTGAGACTCCTTTAGTATCTAAGGACCAAGTTGAGGAGATTGTTGAGGGTAGAGAAGTTCCTGCTGAAGAAAAGGAAATTCCAAAAACCATTCCAAAAGTTCAGTCTGAATCTAACAAGGATAAGCAGCCATAAATCAGCCCATATAAAGCAAGTGAATCTCTATTGGAGCAACACATAGAATCATATTCTGAATTTGATGAGAATCCAATCAATTTATCTACGTTATCTCCAATTCAGATGCTGAAATTCACCAAAATAGCTCAAGACAAAGCAAATGAGAAAATATTGAATCCCACATCAAAGATAGTGAGCTATTAAAACTTTCCTCTGGAGTTCTGCAAAAAATACTGTCGATGCATGCTTTGGAACCATCAGGCTCCACCTTTGATGAGTTAAAAAGATTAATAAACTCTTTTGATTCTCATTTCAAAACCTTTGAGGACTCAACCTTGGTTAAAGTGAGAAAGGAATTTAAGGAGGAAAGACTTGGCATCCTAATCCAGTTAATCTCCAAAGATAGGAAGTCATTAGGAATTTGGATTAAACACACTCAAAGTGGTATAACTGAAGGAGGAAATATGTACAAATCCTGCTTAATCCTGCCAAAATTTATAGTTGCAAATGAAAAGAAGATAAAAGACATTGAGTAGCAACTGGCTATCATTTCCAACAACCTTGATCCCTTGGCTAGCAGTGTGTGTCTTCAAGATTGTCAAGTAATATCCTTGCTTGATCAAATGAAGAATTTAAAGTTTGAAAATGAAAAAATCATTAGCAGAGTAAGTGACTTAAGGGGACTGATTAGTACAAAAATTGAGATGATGGCAAATGCTTTAAAGGAAGCAAAAAGTGTTGTAACTTCCCCTGATCCAGTAAGCCTAGAAGCAACAGAAACATTAGCCTATCTTCTCTGTGGTCACATCACCATTTTGGAAAGTGTGAAGAGTATTTGGGGCTCCACCCTTAGTGAATTGAAAAAGGTCTTTGAAGACATCTTCAAATTGTTGTAAGTCTTTGGATAATACCTATATAATTTTGTATCCCCAATTTTTTTATTGATGTCAAAGGGGGAGAGAGAGTGTAGTGAAAAATGTCTTAATATTCTTAGGGGGAGTAATATTTTTCAATGGTACATTATTCAGTATTTTGTATACCGACAGTATGTTAATCTCGACACTTAGTCATTTTTTACTAAGTGTTGCCATCAATGCCAAAGGGGGAAATTGTTGGCATATGATGTAAGTGGACGTGATTTTTGGCTTCTAGTGTTGTCATTGATGGCAACTGAAGTCACCTTTTGGTCCACAGTTATGCATTCAGTCACACCAGCAGAAGAAACAAAAATTGTGTGTTATCAACGATGTTATTGATAGAACAAGGCATTCGGTTTGATAGCTTCACCAGATCACCATTTTGGGTTGTGGATCAATGAATTTGTTTTTCAAACACGTGGAACATATTATTATTGAATCTCGTGAAGTTGTTTTTGTGGCTATATGATTGATTAGGTCCGGTTGGACATCTTCTGTCTATTTGCTTGATAAAGTCGACTTAGTGGTAATAATGTGTAGTGGATGTATAAAGTTGAATTATTTTAATTATCTTTGAGCTCAGATGCTTAATTATTGGTCCTAGCTATTGTATAACCGACTTGTTCATATCCACATCGAAATTATCCATCGATTGGACCGACTAGTTGCAAATTTTATTAAGTTTTGTTGAAGCCAACCTGTGGCGATTGATTCCTTGTGGGCAGATATATTTAGATGATCAGTCATATCATTTTGATGTATGAAGAAGTTGTGTGTGTGTATGTTGTGAATTTCTAAGTTGTATTTGAGCGATATCATGCTCAGTTTCACTTGCGCATAAATATTTTGTGTGTGAACTCGAGCATAATAGAGCAGAAGTTCAAAATCAGAGTTAAACTAGAACTGTAATCAAGCATTGGTAGATGCTATTATCTTAGTTCATTTTCTTTTGGATCTATTCCAAACTTTTGTAAGGGCAGTGAGCCCCATTTGAGCAGTGAGCTCTAGGTAGTGAGCCTAAATGCAAGTGCATTCCCATTTTGTAATACTTATTTTGAGTATACTCATAACTTATTGTGGATTGGCCATCCACCGTGGTTTTTCCCCTTTTAGGTTTCCGTGTAAAAATCCTTGTGTTATGGTTGTGTGGTTTCTTGTTTTCTGTTTCTGCATATTGATTTTAATTAAATGTGTTAAGTGGATTGAAGATCAAAATAAAAGAATTAATTTTTGCAGAACACTGATTCACCCCCCCTCTCAGTGTTGCTTGTTTCCAACAGGTATTTCTATAGACCCTGAGAGAGTTTCCTCTATTCTTGAGTTGTCGTTGTCAGCCCACAAGAAAGGGTTATAGAGCTTTCTTGGACGAATTAATTCTGTAAGGAGATTCATACCCAATATTGTAGCTTCACTACAACCTCTCACTGCCATGCTTAAAAAGAATATGCCTTTAAGTTGGACTATGGAGGGTAAGAGGAGTTTTCAGCAAATAAAGGAAGCCCTTGCAGTTGCCCCTACCCTCATTAATCCAAATTATGATAGAGATTTCATTCTTTATGCTTTTGGAGGGGTTGACACTATCTTAGCTATGTTGTGCCAGCAAAATGATGAAGGTTTGGAGCAACCTGTTGCATTCTTTTGCTAGGTATTGCACGATTATGAGGTGAAGTATTCTTTTGTTGAGAAACATGTTTTTTTGTTGTTGTAAGGAGCCTCAAAAAGTTCAGGCACATGTTATCCAATAACCAAATTCAATTATTAGTTGCTCACTCAACTGTTAAGGATTTCTTACTTAACCGAGATATTAATGATAAATGTGCTTGTTGGATAACAAAGGTTATGGAATTTGATATTGATATTAAGGTGACTAAGCTTGTCAAGGGAAAGGGTTTGTGTGAACAACTTGTAGAAAATGAGGACAACTACTTAACAAAAGCAAAAGATGTTGATACAGTATTAAATAATAATGATATAGTTGTTGTTTCAGTTCTTGCTACTACTTGGGTGTAGAAAATGATACACTATTTGCAGACTGGTGAGTGTCTTGAAGGCTTGGATAGAGCGAAAAGAAGGTACTACAAATTACAATCCATTCCTTATGCTATTATTGATGGTCTCCTTTATAGGAAAGACTTTCAAGGTGTTTTATTAAGATGTGTAGAGCCTAATCAAGTAGATAGGTTGTTAAGACAATTTCATGATGGGCCCTTAGGAGGCCACTTCGCAGCTTGAACAATATCCCTGAAGATCATGCGGGCCGGTTACTATTGGCTGGACCTTTTCAAAGATGCAATTACTTGGGTCCGAAAATGTGAGAAGTGTGCTTTGTTTTCTAGAAAATAGAGGCTTGCAACTATGCCTCTACATCCTATTCAGGTGGAGCAACCATTTGCCAATTGGGGCTTGGACTTCATTGGACCGATCAACCCACCTTCAAGTGCGAGTCATAAGTGGATTATGACAGCAACAAAATACTTCACTAAGTGGACCGAAGTTGTTGCTTTAAAGGAAGCAAATGAGACTACTGTGCTTAATTTTTATTAGGACTTAGTGTCGAGATTTGGTACCCCAGATTCTATAGTCTCTGACAATGGTTTAGCCTTCATTGGTTTGAGGATTTCTGATTGGTCAATTAGGAATAATACTTTTCTGAACACATCTTCTAACTATTATCCGTAGGGTAATGGGCAGGAAAAATCTACAAACAAGAATCTTATTAAGATAATTAAGAAGACCATAGAGGATAACCAAAGAACATGGTTTGAAAAGCTGAAATTGGACCTTTGGGTTGATAGGGTGATTCCTGAAAGAGCCACTGGTTGTTCCCCCTATGTGCTTACCTATGGAAAAGAACCTAAGTTACTTGTTTCTATTAAGTTACCAACCTTGAGTTTTGTTAAAGAGCTGTAATTGTTGAACGAACAACCTCTTGAAGTAAGATTTGCACAGTTAATGGAGCTCAAGGAGACCAGGAAAGAAGCATTGAGGCAAATTGAAATACATCAAGCTTACATGAGGAGTTCTTTTGACAAAAGAGCAAAGCCACAAGATTTTATCATTGGTGACTTGGTTTTTAAGTGGAATGAGTACAAAAGTAAACCTGGATGACATTCCAACTTCGATACAATTTGGGAAGGGCCTTATGTGATCATGGAGTGCAAAGAGCATAACACATTCCAACTTTCTAAATTGACTAGAGAGGTGTTGTCTATCCTAGTTAATGGGATCCACCTCAAGCATTTCCTCTAAGATAACTACTATCATTGTAAATAGTAGAGTAGTTGATGGTAATAAGTGCTAATGCACATTTAATTTTAGTATTTTGGTTTCCCTAAGCACTTCCACGCATGTTTGGTTGGTCGTCAGGGCTTGTTGATAGGGAGGTTGGATGAAACAATCACTATTTCATGCTCTGGGACTTGCTTGGAAGACTCCTAGGGTGTGTTCACTCCACCACTTGAAACCTATAGGACCTCTCCTTATTAGGGTCCCCTGATTTCTCCTTGCCAACCCAACTATCAACTCAGATTCTTCCTACCAAGTCAAATCTTGGTGCAAACTTGCAACTCTATCTTTTGTCCTTAATCCACCCTAAAGGCTACAAACCTCCAGTTTAAAGAATTAAACTTTGCAGGGGTGTGGAGGTGTTTCTAATGACTATAATCCATCCTAATATGGTTCTTGAGAGTCCACCTGACTCCATTCCTTGGCCGCTTCCACTAAACCCTCATTTAGTTTTTTAAAGGCTACTAGCCCTAGGAGCCCCAATTAGGCCTCCTCCGATAAATCAGGTTTGTTTCCAAATCTTTCCCAAGTACACCCCAATCTTTTCTTTGTATTCTTGGTTCATGTGCCCACCTCTCAAATATTTTTGAGGTCTTAGGTCTCAACTGTCCGTACGAAGCCCTAACTTGAAAATGAGCCAAAACTAGGTCTTTTAAACTCTTTTATGGCTGCTTCCAAATTGTTAAGCATTTCTCACACCAAATAGATTGATGGAGCTTCCTTTTGATCACCAGGTCTTGGCAAGACTCACACTTGCCTTCTCCAAAAGGAAATTATCAAGAATTTGTCACCCCTGCAAGTTATGTGCTCTACACTTAAGTCTTCCTAGCCGGGCACTTCCTAGGCTCGCTTAGGGCAAGACTTTTCCAACAGCTCCTACACTCACACAAACCCTAAATCCTACCATATATACATACATGGAGTCTATTCACTATTCCCAAAAGTTTGTACAATTTGTACGATAGGAAAGTGAACTAATACTCCATTTTCTCAAAACCGTCTGGTTCAGACCAGCAACAGGATGAAGTCAAAACTATTTACAACCAGTGCTTGAAATTGAATAAAGAAGCTAATTAATGTCACATAATTCTTGGAAAACTACCACACTACATTCTACCCAAGTTACAGTGCCAAGATTAATCCATTAAAGCTCACTACAAAGAAAAAATCAAAAAATTCACTCTAAAACACACTGTCTTTTATTGAATTCAAAAACTCTAATCAAAGTAAAATTCTTCCAACCTTGCTCTCAGGTCGAGGCACACCCTATATAGGTCAGCAAAAGTAGTTATGCCTCCCTTTGGTCAGACATATCCGTTACATTTTGGAAAAGTTGCAAAATGCAACATTTTGCAACTTTTGCCAATTTCTAGTAAACCAAGTAAAATGAGTTTCTAAACTCATCCACCCTTCCTCAATTTCTATCCTAGAGATCAAACATATCCCTAAGTTGTCTCCTCTACTCAATGGTCAACATGACCTTCATGATAACACATCAAAAACAAAAAAAAATCATCCTAGATTTCCTAATTGCCTAATGTAACTGCCTAGTGTTTTCTAGGTGCTCCTGCACCATTCTCCCCCTCTCTGAACAAACACTAAGGAATGTGAGAAGAGATTAGTGACACATCAATTCCTTGTTTCTTAAACTGAGCTTCATCCACCCATGTAGCCTCAGAATTTGGTTTATTCTTCCATTTGATGAGATGTTCCATGTACTCCTTAGACCAGTTAGACTTCTTCACTCTTGATTCCAAGATCTTCTCTACTTGTAGCTTATCTTGAGTAGGTAAGGATATGTTGCCCACATCCTTGAAGATATCCTTGCTGTTTTGATCCATGGCCGTGACTATTCCCTTATATCTGGTTAGATCAGCTACATTGATCACTGGAGGGATGCCTAAATCTGCAAGTAATTCCACCTTGTAGGCATTCTTCCCATATTTGGCTAATACCTTACATGGTCCCACTCTTTTCATCTACAATTTGGTTGACATCCCCTTTTGCAACCTAGACTTGTTGAGGTGGACCATAACATAGTCTCCTACTACAATTTGTAGATCCATTCTAGATAAATCCACCTTCTCTTTCAACTTTTGAGTAGCCTCGGTGACTGTCTTCTTCACCTGCTCCTGAATCTCCTTCATGGTTTGAGAGAAATCCTCTGCATTTCTACTCCTATTCTCCATAGCTCCTAGATCTCTGAGCTCACACACACCTCTTGGGTGCATTCCATACACTATTTCAAAAGGACTTCTGCCCATAGTCCTGTTCACATTGTCATTGTATGCATATTCAGCTTGTGATATGACCAAGTCCCATGTCTATTCATACTCTTTGGTTAGGCATCTGAGAAGGTTACCTAACACTCTATTAACCACCTCTGTTTTCCCATCGGTGTGAGGATGGTAAGCTGATCTAAAAGATAGGTTGGTACCTAATCTACTACATAGAGTCTTCCAAAAATGACTCATGAACTTCACATCCCTGTCCGATACAATGCTTAAAGGCAATCCATGGATCCTTACAATTTCCTTGAAGAAAAGGTGAGCAATGTAGCTAGCATCATGTGTGGTCTTGCAAGGGATAAAGTGACTCATCTTGCTGAATCTATCTACCACCACATAGACACTATCAAACCTTGTCTTAGTCTTAAGGAGTCCTACAACAAAATCCATGATAACACACTCCCATGGTTTGTTGGGAATAGGTAGAGGTTGATAAAAACCTGCATTACTAGCTCCCCCTTTGGCTTTCATACAAACTACACACTGCTCCACATACCTTCTGACATCCCTTGGCAACTTGGGCCAATAGTAGAACCTTTGCACTAGTTCCATTGTCTTGTTGATGCCAAAATGACCACTAAGACTACCATTGTGCTTCTCTTGGATAAGATTCTCTCTCATAGAACCTTTTGGTACACACAACTAATTTCCCTTGAATAACAGTCCACTTTGCAATGTATACTTCGAGTATTGACTATGAAAATGATTCTCAAAGTTAGAACATACCTTGTATGCTTCTAAGAAGTCTTCATCTTCACCATAGAGATCCTTGAAACTGTCTATTCCAATGCTCTTTATCTGTATTTCTTGCACTGTCAACAATCTTCTACTTAGTGCATTTGCCACCTTGTTCAACTGTCCCTTCTTGTGCTTGATGGTGAAAGTGAAAGCTTGAAGATAATCCATCCACTTCAAATGTCTATTGCTCAATTTCTCTTAAGTATTGATGTAGCTAAGTGCTTGATTGTCAGTAAACACTACAAACTCTTTAGGTAGGAGATAATGCCTCCACTTCCTAAGTGACTACACTAGAGCATATAGTTCTAGGTCATAGGTAGAATACTTTGTCTTAGCTTCATTGAGCTTTTCACTAAAGAAAGCTATAGGCCTGCCTTCTTGGCTTAGCACTCCTTCTACTGCAATTCCACTAGCATCACATTCCACAGTAAACAACTTGTCAAAACTAGGTAATAAAAGAATAGGTTGAGTTGCCACTTCTTGTTTTAGTTTCTCAAAACCTTTCTCAGCTTCTTGAGTCCATTTAAACTTAGTCTTTAAGCCACATTTGATTGTATCTAGGACTGGTGCACATATGCCACTAAAGTTTCTTATAAACTTCCTATAAAACTGAGCCAATCCATGAAAACTTCTTACCTTTGTCCCGGTGGTTGGTGTAGGCTAGTTTAGGATAGCTTCCACCTTGCTTGGATCCATTTTCAATGATCCTTGGGATACTACAAACCCGAAATACACAAGCTCTTATTTGAAGAACTCACACTTTTCTAGGTTGATGGCTAACTTCTCCTCTTGCAACCTTTTAAGTACCATCCCCACATGTTTTAGATGTTCTTCTGTTGTCTTGCTAAAGATGAGTATATCATCAAGATATACCACCACAAATATCCCTGTAAAGTCTTTGAGCACTTCATTCATGAGCCTCATGAATGTGATAGGGGAATTAGAGAGGCCAAATGGCATAACTCTCCACTCATACAACCCATCAATTGTCTTAAAGGTTGTCTTCCACTCATCTCCATCCTTGATTCTGATCTGGTGGTATCCACTTTTGAGATCTAACTTGGTGAAATACTGAGGTCCTCCAAGACAATCCATCAAGTCCTCAATCCTAGGAATAGGAAACCTATACCTGATTGTGATTCTATTTATAGCTCTAGAATCAGTGCATAATCTCCACTTACCACCTTTCTTGGTTGCTAAGACCATTGGTACTGCACATGGACTGATGCTCTTCCTAATTAGTCCTTGGTCTAACAACTCCTGCACTTTTCTAGCTACTTCTAGGTTCTGATCCGGTGTAAGCTTGTAAGCTGCTTTGTTTGATAATGAAGCCCCTGGTATGAAGTCAATCTGATGACTGATGGATCTCTTTGGAGGTAAGGTTGCTGGTGTTCCATCACTGACTATGTCCTTATACTTCTCAAGCAACTTCTGGACTGCTCCAAGTATGACTGTTTTCTTTGCTTTGTCTTCTTCCTTGGGTTGCACCATAACCACATATCCTTCACCTCCTTGATGTAGAGTGTTAAGGAACTCCTTGCCACTACTTAATAAGACACTAGGGGTCTTTGACTATCCTTCTTCCTCATTTGATAGTGACTGCAACTTGAATGTTTTTCCATCCTTCTTGAATGAGATAGTATTGGCTTTTCCATCATAGACGGCGCCTCTATCATACTGCCATGGTCTTCCCAATAGAAGATGGCATGCATCCATGGGTAACACATCACAAATCAACTTGTCTTTGTACCCTCCAATGGAGAACTCCACCATTGTTTGCTCATTGACAAGGACACTCTGTCCTTTGTTCAACCATGTCACCTTGTAGGGATTAGTGTGGGGTATTTTCTCTAATTTCAACTTCCTTACTACCTCCCCAGAGATGATGTTATCAGTTGAACCTGAATCCACAATAACCTTGCATACTTTCCCTAGTATTTTGCATCTTTCCCTGAATAAGGCTCTCCTTTGCCTTGGCTCTTCTTTGACTGGTTGTCTGATTAGAACCCTGCTAAACATTAGGTTCTCCCCCATTTCTGATTCAATGTGGCTAACCTTTGGTGATTTGGTACTCATGGCGTCCTCTTGTGCATATGCCAATATCTTCTCAGTATTTGATGAAGATGCTTTCTCCGGGCACCTATAAGCTGGATGTCCTACTTGACCACAGTTATAACACTTCATAGTGGCAAAGTATGAGCTACTTCTGCCTGCTCCTCTTCCTCTATTTGAACCTCCTTGAGGTCCTCTACCTCTTCCATAGCCTCCTCTAGAAGTTGTTTCACCTCCATTCTCTGTGAGTTTAGGCTCTCCCTGATTTCTTTGTTTAGTCCCTCTACCTTGGTATCCACCTCTATGTCCTCTTTGATCTCTGCCTTTTCCTCTGCTCTTAGAAGCTTGGTCTTGTTTCCTCTTACTCCTCTCTTCAATCTTTATAGCCAATTGATAGCATTGGTGCACTGTTTTGGGACTTAGAAGAGTCATCTCCTCTTGAATGTTCCACTTCAAACCATTAAGGTATCTAACCACCTTAAGACTTTCATCCTCAGTAACATTAGACCTCATGCAAAGTTTTTGAAACTCCTTAGTATAAGACTTCACATCTTGATCTCTTTGTCTCAAGCTCTGTCTTTTCTTGTGCAACTGAATTTCATAATCATAAGGCATGTATGCTTCTCTCACTTTGGCAACCATTCCCTTCCAAGTAGAGATAGGCTGCTTGCCTTCCTTTTCCCTATCTATTTGAATGAACTTCCACCATGTCAAGGCAGAACCTCTCAATCTTGATTTGGCCACCTTTACCTTTTGTGCTTCAGTGAATCCATCACATTCAAAATGGTTTTCCATTCCCTCTATCCAATCCATGACTAGATCAGCTTCCATTTTCCCACTAAATAGTGGTATGCCTTCAAGTGCTTTTCCACTCAAAGCCTTCAATGCTTTCAAGAAAGGCTCTTCTTTCAAAACAGGGTCAGGTTCAGGGATCTTGTCTTCCTCTGCAACCTCTTCTTTCTTTGGTACCCTTCCTTTGACCTGCACACCATTCAATGCTTGCTCAAGTTGGTCTATTCTTTCCCTCAATAGCCTATTGTCTTCCTCATGTCCTTCGACCATCTTGGCCAGTTCTGCATTTGTCACCATGATGGTAGAACCACTAGACTCAATCTCAGACATACAAAAGTCAATCCCAAATCTTTTGCTCGCTCTAATACCAATCTGATAGGGAGGTTGGATGAAACAATAACTGTTTCATGCTCTGGGTCTTGTTTGGAAGACTCCTAGGGTGTGTTCACTCCACCACTTGAAACCTATAGGACCTCTCCTTATTAGGGTCCCCTGATTTCTCCTTTCCAACCCAACTATCAACTCAGATTTTTCCTACCAAGTCAAATCTTGGTGCAAACTTGCAACTCTATCTTTAGCCCTTAATCCACCCTAAAGGCTACAAACCTCCAGTTTAAAGAATTAAACTTTGTAGGGGTGTGGAGGTGTTTCTAATGACTATAATCCATCCTACTATGGTTCTTGAGAGTCCACCTGACTCCATTCCTTGGCCACTTCCACCAAACCCTCATTTAGGTTTTTAAAGGCTACTAGCCCTAGGAGCCCCAATTAGGCCTCCTTCTCCGAGAAATCACATTTGTTTCCAAATCTTTCCCAAGTACACCCTAATATTTTCTTGGGATTCTTGGTTCATGTTCCCACCTCTCAAATATTTTTGAGGTCTTAGGTCTCAACTATTCGTATGAAGCCCTAACTTGAAAATGAGCCAAAACTAGGTCTTTTAAACTCTTTTTTGGCTGCTTCCAAATTGTTAAGCATTTCTCACACCAAATAGATTGATGGAGCTTCCTCCTGATCACCAGGTCTTGGCAAGACTCACACTTTCCTTCTCCAAAAGGAAATTTATCAAGAATTTGTCATGCCTGCAAGTTATGTGCTTTGCACTTAAGTCTTCCTAGTCGGGCACTTCCCTGGCTCGCTTAGGGCAAGACTTTTCCAACAACTTCTGCACTCACACAAACCCTAAATCCTACCATATATACATACATGGATTCTAGTCACTGTTCCCAAAGGGCTGTACAATTTGTACGTTGGGAAAGTGAACTAATACTCCATTTCTCTCAAAACTGTCTAGTTCAGACCAGCAATAGGATGAAATCAAAACTATTTACAACCAGTGATTGAAATTGAATAAAGAAGCTAATTATTGTCACACAATTCTTGGAAAACCACCACACTACATTCTACCCAAGTTACAGTGCCAAGATTAATCCATTAAAGCTCACTACAAAGCAAAAATCAGAAAATTCACACTAAAACACAGTCTTTTATTGAATTCAAAAACTCCAATCAAAGTAAAATGCTTCCAACCTTGCTCTCAGGTCGAGGCACACCCTATATAGGTCAACAAAAGTAGTTATGCATCCCCTTGGTCAGACATATCAGTTACATTGTGGCAAAATTGCAAAATGCAACATTTTGCCAATTTCTAGTAAACCAAGTAAAATGAGTTTCTAAACTCATCCACCCTTCCTCAATTTCTATCCTAGAGATCAAACATATCCCTAAGCTATCTCCTCTACTCAATGGTCAACATGACCTTCATGATAACACATCAAAAACAAAAAAAAATTCATCCTAGATTTCCTAATTGCCTAATGTAACTGCCTAGTGTTTTCTAGGTGCTCCTACACCACTTGTTAGTTTGCTTTTAGTACTGCTTGGTTTTCTTTTGTTGTTGTTTGGAGTGTTTCGGTTTGAGTTTCTAAGTTTCATGAAGGGGCATATTTGACTCTGCACCCAATGGAGTATTGAAGGAAACAAATCTAATGCTTAGCAGTTAAGCATTTAGCGGAAATTGCCAAAATGTTACCAATTTTCACTACAACTCAATTGGCATAACTGATTAGTTTTGTTTCATTTTAAAGTAAAAGTTCAGTTTAATTTTTGCATTTGCTTAAGATACTATTTGCATCAGATCTATCAAGATTCAGTTCTAAAATGCAAATGTTTTCAATGAACAGAATTTCAAAGTTTACTCAGTGCTTTGCAGCATAAATGAAGTACAAAATATAATACATAAATGATTAAGCATAATCATTGCTTTCATTTATTTTACAATGTTTATTCACATTACAATATTTTATTTGTTTTGCAAATACAAATGATTGTACAAGATTGCATTTTGATACATTTCTTTTCAGAATGGAAATGAAAAGAGAAATTTAAAGTCCCACACAAGTCGTGGAGATAGCCAGAACAATTCATTACAAGGAATGAATTATACAACTGGAGATAAAAAAATAAGCAGATAATGTAGAGCATATCCATCATTGTCTGTTTGTTGATTTTCAGTTAATCTCCTTCCAGTTGTCCCGTCCTTGCTACCACTTCGGAGTGAACCTGCATCGTGTAAAAGGGATTGTTAGAGCTCCAGATATGGACTACACTATGTGCTCTACCAACAAAGATATAATTCATTGCTTGCAATGCATTGAATCAACTAAAAAATGACGAGTACAATAATGAGAGCCCGCAAATGAAATGTCACAAAAAAAACTTGGATTTATTATTTTATGCTAACATTGTTTGTTTCCTGTGGAGGTATAGGAGAAATCATGTAGTTGATCATTTCATGAAGACATAACAACATGTGGAGTAAAATGGGCTCCCACAAGGGTTGAGCTCGACATGCTGCCCCTCAACATACAAATGAGGGTTGAGTAAAAAAATGCAATCATCATGCTCGTATGAGCTAGTCAACGAGGAAGCCGACCTTCTTTGAAGATTCGTTTCTCACAATGAGTTATCCACAACTCGAGAACGTTTCCATGTTTCAATAGATTGTTGAACCTTCATGTTCAGCAGGGTGTAAATCTTATTGATAACACAACATTAATCAACTATAATAATAACATTATACAACAAAAAACAATCACATTGCACCCCTAGCTACTTCGTGTCTCTTGTTGTACTAGCACTTGCATCCATAGGAGGTTCAAGGGAATCACCGATAGGAAATTGAGGAAAGAGTGTAAATGAATTGCAACAACACATAAAAAAGCACAATGCAATCCTTTGAACATTTTATATCAACTTCGCAATAGTCAAAATTACATTAAAGCATCAATTTGTCTTTTTTTGAAGCTCATATTTGCTAATGGAAACACAATGTTTACTAGAGTGCTTTGAACAATTATTATCAACTGTTCATATGTCAAAATAAAGGGCTTCGCAATATCTTTTTTGAAATTCCTCTTTTTAAGTCTTGGAATTTGTATGCAAAGAAACAAAAATGTTGTTAGATGGGAATTACAGAAATTGTTAAAAAAATAACTAGATTTGTAAATTTAAGAAGAGAAAATTGAGATAGAGGGTAGAGCAAGTGTACACAAGCTTTTCTTTATTTCTGATAAGATTGTATGGGATTTTTTTTATTTTTTTTCATTTTGGAGTAGCAATCCCTCTTTTACTAAAGTACTCTAAAGTTCCTGGACAATCTTGGCAGCGAACTGTGACGCTGTCGGAGACTTGGCTGTTTGTTTATTTCAATAAATGATATGTCAGATATTTTCATTTTCATTTCAATTTTACATTGGTTATTGCCAGTATGGCAGATACAAATCTATTTCTCAAAACTTTGGAGTTTTAGTAACTTCTAGAAGTCTTAAAATCAAACCAAAGGGGCAGTTGAATTAAGAGGTAAGTTGATAGAACAAGATTCACTCTCAAGTTTTCTCATCTTTATCATACCAAAACGGGCAAATATATTGCACAGGGACTGGAAATGATGTTATTCATTAAATTTTCTAACACTCAAAATATCATCATACATTATTCTTGTATTTTGTTTTTATTAAATTTTCACTCACTAGTGAAAAATTAGAAATAAACATGTTCAACTTAATAAAATGCACTGGTTGCATCTATTTATCATCAAACATTCAAAAAGACAATTTGAATGTGTAAATAATGCATTGAATAACAATTAGAATGGGGTACTCATTTTGAAATTGAATTGCAGCAATGCAGAAAATAAAATAAATGAGAGCTTAGTACAATATCTGTAAAGCGGAAGGAAAAAAAGAAGAGGGAGCCAAACTAAGCAAATGTAAATGTATTGGAAACTAAGAATTAGAACAAGCTTCTTTTATACTGCCATTTAATCCAGACTTTGACAGTTCACAATATATCCAAAATTTGAAGACACAACGTATTAGTCAACCATAATGAAACTATAGATTAATAAATAAATCATAATTTGGCTTCAAATGATCATTAGCACAGCTGATGATGCCAAATTGGCAGTGGCAAAGGAAATCACATTTTTTAGTTTTGTAATTGACTAAAGTAATAGCGAATGCCTATATTCTTGAATATTTTAATTGTTTGAAAATGATCTTACTAATTAGAACCAGTCTAAGAGAGCTTTGAACTGTTACAGTAAAACATGATGTTCTTCTGGAAAACCCAAGTAAACAACAGAAGCAAAAGCTTATGACGAATTAATAGACCTAATCCCTCCTCTGCAACTAGTACATATGATATATGACCATAACATTATTGTTCTCAATTTCTGTCATGTATGCTAAACTTTTATATGGCTGTTATATCCAGTGGCTCTGCCGATTTCCTTGAATGCTGCTTTGATAGATCAGTTAGGGGCTGTGTTCTGCGATCATACATTTGTAATTTTTTTGCTTATACCAAAAGGACCACAACAACCAAAAAAAAAATGTCAAGGCTAAAACTAAATCTATATTTTAAGAAGCAATAGAACCTAATAAGAGAAGAGTAAATACCACACAAGTAAGTATGTGCAAGGTTATGTAAATTCCTGTGATGCTAAGTTACCACACTAAAAGAAGGTTGATAAAGCTAAGAGAAGTAATTTGAGAAAAATACACCTTAAACAACATAAAACTACTGTACTTAATTACAAAAAGCAAAGAGAAGGGGAAAAACAATTCTGATTATACATATAAAATTCAATCGAATCCAATGTCAATGCATAGCCACTTATGCAATGATTAGTTTGAATGCTTACAATAGATTTAGACTTCTTCCAAACCATACAAAATTTTATATTCATGTGCAAGTCACCACTCTGATTTCTCAACATTCTATATTTGATTATATTGGAAGGGATTTCCATTGTAAAGTTACAAGTTCAATTTTGCAGACATGCATATTCTCACCAACTCTATTTAAATATAAAATTGTTTGGAAATTAATTACAGAGGTACGATATAAGAGGTGAGACTGGGATCATTGTCATGGTAATTATGACTGATAAAGACAGAATGAATATCCCTAGTCTTGAACTCCTAAGCAAAGTATCATCATAGACTCGTACTTGTATATCAACACCACTATCAGAATCTTGGTTACAGCCTCCATTAACCAACTAGATAAATTTCTGACATCATTTGTAACTTACATTTGCATTTTGATTATAAAATACTTGACCATGAGCTATAATTTCTATTTTTTAAAATTTTTTCAGGGAGATAAACAACTATTATTCAATCTACACATATACCTGGAAGCCTCATAATTGCAGTATTAAACATATAGATGTCAGTACAGGGCTTGTTAATGTGCCTTTTATCATTGAGACCCTATTCAATCAGGTAGATGATACAAACTCAATCGATGAATTATTAAATATACCAAACCCAATTGACTAACATTACCAGTAACTCTTTTCACTTACTATGAATAGATTAAAGCAGCAGCTGAAAGGAGAGTGGTTTTGGTTCATCCCATTTTAAGAAACAATATGATTTGCTAAGGTTGTGTAATGTAAAATTCTTCCAGAAAGACAATCATTTTTTTAGAATCATGCTTCTTGTGCTTCAATAGGAAAGTCTTTGGTGGCCTCATCAATATGATGTCATATGATTATTGTTTATTGTCAGCAAACCTTGGTGTATCAACATTCTATGTCTTAATACTTATCAGTATTACAGGTTTTACAATTACTTGATGACTCAAACAACAATTCCAGGGAAGCAGCTATATTATGTTTCAAGGGAGTGTTGCACATTTTTGGATTTTAAGCATCATGTGCATCAAACCATTTTTTTAATTTTATACTGAAGTTCATTTTTTTGGAAGTTTGATCAGAATAGGTTGTATCTATGATTTATTGCTTATTATTCTATTGGTATACTGATATTATCTTTCTTCAAGAAATGTATCAACATAGTCTTCGCCCTAGACAGGATTTTTACATAAGATATTTGTAATTTTTTCCTTTCTTGCTAGGCACATATGTTGGATACCGTGTGAGGATACAATGATCAACTTCTTTTCTGTAATTTAGAAGTATCCCGAACATTTCAGACCAGTCTGCCCTCCAAACCTTCATCCCAAACCTCGATATCTCTGGAATCCTCCCCTCATTTATAAATTGAAACCAATATTTCTCATGGATCATCATCAAGATAATCAGCAACATTTTGTTCATCTGCAAAACTCAGGAATTTTCAACTTCTTTGTATCTTTAATTGCAAAAAGTACGGCTCTGACTCCATTTTTTGGAAGGGGCATCAGCGAATGGAATCCATGGGATACCAGCCTGTTCGATCCGTGGCTTCCCATTTCCCGTGTGTGGGATGCGATGGACCTCAGCGTGCCCTCACCGGCCTCTTCATTCTCAAGGGATGCCATGGTTGTGGCCGACACAAGGGTTGACTAGAAGGAAACCATTGAAGCTCATGTCTTCACCGCCGATTTGCCTAGTAATTACTAATGTCCTTGCCGCTCTCTTTATGTGTTTTATTCTTCCCATTGAGGCGAGGCGTCTTAAGATTTTGATTGTTACTGTGATTGCAGGACTGAGGAAAGAGGAATTGAAAATCGATTTGGTTGACAAGAGTACGCTAAGAATAAGCGGGGAGAGGCATAAAGAACAAGAGGAAAAGACAGACTAGTGGCACTGTGTTGAGCAGTCCAGCGGGTGATTTATGAGGCAATTCCGGCTACCTGAAAATGTGAATGTGGAGGGCATTTGTGTGAAGCTAGAGAATGGGGTTTTGACAGTGAACACCCCCAAGACCCGTCCTAACGCTGCCAACGGTGGGGACATTAAAAGCATTGACATTGGCAGCGCTTAGAATATGATAATTGACCTGTTTGAGAGTATTATAAGTACCTAATATGTATCAAATGATCGGTTATATTGTTATGAGAGTCATGGCATTTTGTGTTACTTGTAGTATGTCATAAACATATAGCAGCTCTCATAAACATGTGCTTTTCTGCTGGGTGAAACATGGAATGTTTGGATAATTTCATTAATCTACAACAAGTTCCCAAGTAATATTGAGTGGAGTAATTGAAATGAAACCAAGCAAGTCAATCAATAAAGTGAGCCATCTTTCCTAATCATATAACAATAGCATTGAATGAAGTATTGAATCTCATGTAGATAGCAACACTCACCGATTGACAGAGCTTTGATGAGGAGCTTAAAAACATTGTATTTTATAGTTATTTTGTGCTTGTACATTGGAAAATAGAAGTAAACGCCTTGTAGTATAAAATGTTGCAACAGAAGTAAACACATTGTACTATAAAATGTATGATTAGTGTTATGAAAAAAGATAAACTGTTGGCGTAACAACAAGTACCTCTAGAGTAAGAGTTGGTACGGACAGCTATGCACACTACGCAATGAGTGCTCTTCAAATTAGGAGGGGAAGCTCCCTTGTTGTGCTTGACAAAAGTACTTGCAAAGGAAATAAACTAAACTAAATCCTGTCTTTTTGTTTCAGCTGTAGAGGTACAAGGCTTTCTCGAAAACTATATACGTTGCAGCTGAGTTTTTCTAGTTTTGCAGATCTACTAACTACAACTAAACCTAATAACTTAAATTCTATCCAGTTTCCTCAAGAAAACAGAGCATGAGAAAATGGAGCAAGGTTTTGACTATCAGACGATAAACTAGTTCAGATTCTCTACTTGAAGGCAAGGTGGCGCAACTATTATCTCAATCTGAATAAGTTTATTAGGCACAAACAGATTTAAGAATTTACCATGACAATCTTATGAAACCCTATGTGGTATAACACTTGATTATAATAGTAAAGACTTCACAAAAACAGATTTATCATCACAATCTTATGAAACCCTATGTGGCATAACACTTGATCATAATGGTAAAAGTTCACAAAACAGATTTATCATCACAATTGCATGAAACCCTATGTGGCATAACAATTGATCGTAATGATAAAGATGCACAAAACAGACTTATCTAAACTATGGAAAGAATTCACTATCACAATCGTATGAAACCCTATGTGGCATAACAATCAACTGTAATAGCAAAGACACATGAACAAATACCAAAAGAGCAATATTGAGGGCAAGGTAGGCGCAACATATATTTCTCTCTCAAGGAAAAGTTATTTACAAATGAGCAAAAGCTCTTATTTATATACATCAAGGTGTAGGGAACCCTAAAATCACTTTGAGTCATCTACAGTCTTGCAATGCATGCAAGATTTGCTGCCAAACCCTAATGAAGTAAACTATATAGTTAACTGGAAAACTACCATCAGTTAACCGAAACATCTAATCTAAAAATGGACAATTGTGCAAGCATGCACGTCCTTATTGAAAGCGAGTTAACTGGAAGACTATCATCAGTTAACGAAAAACCTTAAAAGAAACTCCAAGTGTGTAAATCTGATCTCAGAATAGATATGCATGAGGTGAGACAGCCAGTTAACTTGAAAGGGTAACACCAAGTTAACTCCTGTGTATAATGTCTATCCTGAGAGGTGGGAACTGAAGTCTACTGATCGTGATCTCGAGCAACCAATCCCTCAATGAGATTGTTAACTGTATCACTATCTAGAGCTATAAGACTCTTTCGAAGAATGCTATGTCGGTGCAACATATCCTCACCAGCTGTGATCTGAGACTGAAGTTTGCCCCTACTCCTTATTGCCTCATCAAACAATGCTGACATGATTGTAAGCTGAGTAATCTTACAGCCAACGGTCTCCCCACTGAAAATGGTATGAATGAGTGCCTGGAGCTCTGACTGAACATCGGTAAGCTCAACATAGGCACCACCCTCGATCTGATAACGACACGGCAAGAGAGAAACTAAGGTTCTCACAGACCGGAGTGCACTAGTAACGTGTTCTCTACTCTTAGCCAACTCTGATGCCAAATTGTCCTCTATCTTTACCTTGAAAACCAACTGTGTTTTCCAAGAGTAGATAGCCTCTCTGTCCTCTGCATCTGTGACTGCATCATAAGCCACACTCAGGTGAGCAATCATAATCTCATCCCTGGGTTTATTAATCGCCATATCTCGCTCTTCATCTTGGAGACGAATACGGAGCTCTCGTGCATTGTACCGCAATTGATATAACTTTGTGAGCATGTTACGGCGTCTAGCAACGAACTCTTTTTCCCACTCATCCAAACGCTTACCATATGCAACTAAGTGATTAAGTTGACTTTGCTCTGCTGGAGGCTCAAGCATCAGCGGGAGTGTGGTAATGGCTTCTGGTTTATGTACATGGCTAGAAATATATTGACGAAGCTGTCTGATTTCAGCCTTGAGGGCTGCCTTATCTTCTCCGTCCTTCAGTATTCTATCCCTGGCATTGTCTGTAGCAACTTGTAGGAGATCAACCTGGGTCTAGCGTGTGCTACGACCAAGGTTAACTATGATAACCTCGAAGTCCTGAGATTCCAACTCAGCCAAGCTCTTCCCCTGTGGAGGTACGACAGTCTTGATGACAATCTCCATATTAGTGTTCCTCTCTACGTGAACCATATTCTTGATCCTCTTGTCTGGCACATCCTGATAAACCTCATCAAAATTAGAATGATTGAGAACATAGGATGGCTGCCTCCTCTTCCTTCCAAGTTGAGCTTCAATCCAAGATTGGTCTTAGCTAATGCTACTAGAAGGGTCTGTACTAGTAACAGGAGGTTGTGATGAAAGTGAATGTGTAGAGGCCTCACTGCGAGGTGGAGAATCTAAATCCAATTCAATGTGAATTGGGATCGGTGACGGCTCTGAAACTGATATAGGAACTTGAGGCTGAACCTCAAGTACTGGCGGGCTCTGAACTGGTCTCTGAACTGGCTCTGTGATTGGGTGTTTGTCAGGCTCTGTGTGTGTAACAGTGGCAAGCGCCTTCCCCTTTGAATTATTTGGCACTTGTACTTTCTTAGGAGGGTTACTCCTTTTCTTTTGTTTAGGTTTTGACGAGGAAGGTAGCGAAAGATTCACCACTACTGGCGGCTCTGCTTTGGGAACACTTACACTCTTTGTCTTCTTGCTGTCGAGGTAAAGTATACTGTTCTGAATAACTCTACTTGACCTCTCTTTGACCGTTGCGTATTCCTTGGCGTACCAATCAACTGCTGGCAACAGTTGTGTATCAATCTGCTCTCTGAAAAACTGAGGAAGAACTTCTCCCTCATCATTTGATAAACCTCCCACGTCTTCTGACAAGAAAACAGAAATCTGTGAGAGAGAGAAGCGGCCATAACTATGTCTGCATACCTCGAAATCATCTGCGCAATTTGCCCAATAATCCTCCATAGAAGGCTCGTGATATGTACCTCCAGCAAGGAGAGTTGTGTAATGACCTGAAAGATCATAGGCACGTGCTTCGACAAGATACTTAAAATGATATTTCTCAAGTTCTTGCCCTGCAATCTTGGCATCAATTGCTGACTTGCAGCAATACATTCCAAACTGAAAAGGAAAGTTGAGAGATGGTCTGTGCCTGCGGCGTAGAAGACGATGAACATCATGCATCTGTCTTAGGAACTCCTGAAAGACTGTCTTATCCGAAGGATAACGTGGAAGCATAGCTGGATTTCCTGTAAAGCCGTATACTCGGATGTAGGTGTATGTTGGGAACTAAATAAACCAATCTGCCCATCCATCCATCGCTGCCCTAGCAACTGCCGAGATACGAACGTGCAACTCCCGATCCAAATTTCTCACTGTATAAGTCAGGAAAGCCTCATGAACACGCTTGAAATGACGTTCAGCTTTGGTGAACTCAAGCTGATCATAATACCAATAGACTTTCTGAACACTGAGAATGCCCACGGTGTTTAGTCCTCGGAACTGATCCTAAAAAGCGATCAAGTACACGAGATATGAACACATGTGAAACTCATGGGCAACTAGGAAACCGGTAATCTGCCTGTGGAGAATATCGCTGATGAAGGATGCTCGATCATAATGCTCCTACCCAGAAATGATGCGACCAATAATGTAATACATCCAAGGTTGGAAAACATTTGCATGTGCTTGGCCTGAGACACGATTCAGAAGAGTGATTAGAATCGCGTACTCATCCTTGTATTCACCACGACCCACATTGTTTGGCAATCTGTTCTTTGCTTGTTTTAACCATCTTTCTGCCATCTTCTTCTGACACTTGTCCACATCAGCATCAAATGCCTGCTCACACTGCTCCATAGAAATAACCAAACTGTTAGGATGTTGAGGAATGCCAAAACTCCTTTCAATGTCCAAAGGTTTGAGACTGCAAATGACTCGTCCGTCAACTGACACTATCTCACGAGTAATAGAATTGTAATGCTTAATACAAGACATCACGAATTCAACACAATGAATGGAGATAGGTATAGAAGCGGCCTCTAATAAGCCAGACTGCTCAATATTTTGAATGATTGAACTTCTGATCTTGACAGCATCTAAAACTGCTTCTGGCAACACTTTGTGAAGATCTGTCTCGACCAACCTGAGGAAGTCATGAGTAAGGATTGTTTTGGTCTTGTATTCAAGCTGAGTGAACTGCATTCTAAAAAATTCACTTGTTGACTGTGAACTTGACTATGTTCTGACAAGATTTCTAGAAGCTAAAAATAGCCTGCGAGAGTTAAAAATAGCCTTTCGAAGAATTATTTTCAGTGAAAAATCTGAGATATGGGTTTTGTCCAGAAAGGGATTTTAAGACAACCCAAAATGTCAGATATGTGAAAATATGACTTCTACTCGATCGTACAAAGACTTTTCACTTGAGAAAATTAGTAACTCAAGAATGAATGTTCTGAAGTTAAAAATTCGTGAAAAATTAAACGCACAATTTCAACTCGAGGAAATTATATGAGAATGATCCAGATACTGAGACTTGTAGAATTCGCCAATTTCAAGAACATGCAAATTGTATTTTGTGAGAAATATGAGATTGAAGGATGAAAAAGACGTTTTTATATGTTCTTCTTCTATGAAAATCGCCTTAGATTTCTTCAAATTGCTGACAATTGTGAACTTTATCCTACAAAAAGATATGTTAGGTAAAATCGCCTCTGAAAATTGATGAAGATTTTGCCTTTGATCTGGAAGAATTCGCCTTTGTTTGAAAACCACAAATTTTCCTCTCGAAATTTGCGCCTGTGTTCTGGAGAATTTTGAATTTCCTTTGAAGAAATACGAATTTATCTTGAATTTGAGAATTCGCCTTTAACCTTTGAAGGAATTTGTGAATTGATATTGAAAACGCCTTTGAGAATTGAGGAATTTGCGAATTGATTTGAAGTTATGAATTGCGAATTCCTTTGAAGTTATGAATTGCTTTGAAGATGCGCGCCCCTATCTCTTCTTGAAGAAATATGAATTGCTTTGAATTTGCTTTGAAAATTAACAAAATTCGATTTCCCTTTGAAGATATGAATTTGCTTTTGAAAAACACGAATTTCTCTTAAGATTGAATTTGCTCTTAATGAAATTGAATTTCCTTTGAAAGCTCTGTGAATAATAATGAAGGCGCCATACTTTAAATAAGAAGAAATTCGCACCAATTGGTAACTGCAAGAATTCAAAACCCTGACAAGAATAGAAGACCTCTAATTGGTTGCCTTTCAGTTGAACTACTACTGACTGGAAGTTCGAATTTAAAAAAATAATAAAATATTTATTATCATGCAATTAGCAAAGGCACCAGAAATAGAAAATCGCCATTTTTAATGCTAAAATTGCAAAATAAATATTTAATATTTTGAACTTCAGTTGACAATTTGGAATGAAGCTTCAGGATTCACCATTAGACTTCACCGATTTCGAAAAGTCATCTCTTGAGTTCATAGGCGTCCATTTGCTCAAGTTATACCACTTTTAATTAACTTCCTATTTAATAGCTGATGACAAAGTCACGACTGGCCATCTTTGACACTGAATTCTGAGTGACTGGGTGATGCCGAGATTGAGCTGGAGAATTCAACGGAAAGCCCACTGAACAAGGAAGAAATGTCTGCTGGGAGACACTACTGCAAAATCCATCATTTAACCCCTTGAAAAATTAGGTGCCTTTGATTAAATTCCTTTTATGGGTTCCAGACTTAGCCATTTCTCAAACTGCCATCTGACACTTCAAACGGCTGCTGATGATGAACGGTGAACCCTGTTGACAGGAAATGAAGCTCACTGCGTGCCTGGAAACATTCTGCATCCAACGACTATATACATGACCTCTGAAAAGTTCATTAAGGGCCTCAAAAGTAAAAGTGGCCCTGGCTCTTAGTTGCACTGATGTCATTTTAATGAAAGTTGAACTTTCATCCAAGTACCCTACTTCAACCTTTGATATCTGGAGCTGGGATGACCCAATTCAAGCACTATCTGTTTTAACGGACAGCCAAAAGGGCCCACAAGAGAAGTCTCTAGAGATGACGAAGCAAGAAAACTACTTCTAAGACCTCAAAAACTCCAATGCGTATTTTATTTAAAATATCCGCTCCAGACTTAGCCATTTTTCGGATGTCCTCACTCTTCAGCATCTCGCCAAAGACCTCGCACGTACAAGCGTTTGCCAAATCCCAAAGGCTGACGGCTAGGCTCGTTGGATAGATAAAATGATTACGTTCAATAGCCGTGAAGACTTCGAACGCGAACGATCTCATCTGACAGGCCTAAAGGCTAGGCGCCTCTAGACTGTAGAAATACACTGCAAATTGTATGTTGTTCCGCTCATGAAATTACGTGCTTGGTAGAACCTCCGCCACAATCACCTGGAACGTCGGATTGACAAGCAGGATGATGCATTGCGGAGCTAGGCTAGAGTAGTACTAATGTCAGGAAGACTTCGTCTGCAAATTTTGGCATCTTGAGGCTCATTTAATCCAACGCCCCTGGGTTGTACTTGCACTGGGAATCAATGAAGAAGCTCAGAAACGTGAAAACTCCATTATAAGCTGATCTTTAGACGACTGCTACCAGAATTCCGAGAATCGGATGACTGCGTTTGATATCTCATCAGATAAGCAGACTAGTTGAGAACGGATTAACTATATTTGCCATCAGAAATACCAAAATTTACCCCTTCCTTAAGATGGGCGCCCTCAGGCTAGAGTTGCGCTTTTGCCTAAAAAAGACAAATTTCTCATATCTGAAACTTTGGGAATTTCAACTTCTGACGCTATTTGCCGGAGCTGCAGGTCTCGGAAGGCTTCGCTGGATAGCTCATCGGATAGCCAGACTGATTCTGAAGAGATTGACTGGATTCTTGAACACTTTCAACAAGATCTTGACCTTCAAAAAACTGGGCGCCCCTGGGCTATAGTTGCGCTTTTTGGCTTTTCCTCTAAGAAATCTTCATAAATTAACCATTAAAAACTCCGTTTCGATCACTAGAATGACCGTGTGCAACGTGAAATGTCGTCGTGAAATGTTCCTCCATCATGAAAAGCTCTATTTTGAGTCTCTGCTTTAGGTTCTGATCAATAAAACTGACTTTGACTGACAAAATCTTGACAAAAACTCCATGCTTGATATTGCCCAAAACTGTATTTTACAACATTTAACAAGGTTTAGACTATTTTATGCAAAATGCCTTGATGAAGCAAAAAATTTGGTTTGGGTACAACATAAACATAATGTATGAAGGAAGTAGATGCGAATCAAAGGATTTATATGCAACATAATGGAATGTTGATAGAGTGGGGAAATTGCTCGGTGCAGAAACAAATGAATATGAAGTATGAACCTGCACATCATGGAAATAGTGATTGTGCTATGTCAGTAATATTTTTGAATCTCACTGTCTCCTTTTTTAATCTAACAATCCTCTTTAAGCTCTCCTATTTATAAATAATCTAATGATGAATCAAATTATCTCAGATTGTATAAAGTTGTAAAGATTTCTTCCAGAAACATTTAGGGGTCAATCCAACACTTTTACTCATTTATTTCAGATATACCACAGTTCAATTGAATTATATTCCTCAAAATGTGTACCTGTGTTAAGTGTTCTCGAATTGCTTTTTGTAGAGCTTATTATATTGTTATTCAACATATTTTTTTGCTCTTTGAGGCAAGAGTACCCTTCTTGTTTTTTAATAATTTCAGGTTGAAGAAAATATTTGCAAGCTTGCCAAGAAGGGTTTAACACCATCACAATTTGGTGTTACACTCTGTAATTCCCATGGTATTACTCAGGTCAAGAGTCACTAATGTTTTTGCATCGTTAGGAAAGGAGTCAAAGGCCAAAAAATAGGCATGCCTAATGTTGTCCATACATTGCTGCAAAAATCATGGACAATGAATTGACATGACTTAGTTGCCTAAGGCTTCCATATTATTTAATAACTGGGCTGCAGATCCAGTCCATATGATAATTACAATAATTGGTGTAAAAATGCAAAATCTAGGAGTAGATAATTTTGTGTGATTTTTTCCTGGTTCCTTGTTAATCAAGAACTGAGGACAATTACTTCTGAATATTTGAATCTCACTATCCCCTTGAATCTAACAATCCTCTTTAAGCTCTCCCATTTATAAAGAATCTGATGATTGAATCAAATTATCTCAAAATGTATAAAGTTGTAAAGATTTCTTTCAGCGGCATTTAGGGGTCAATCCAACATTTTTACTCATTTATTTCAGATATACCAAGTTCAATCGAATTATATTCCTCAAAATGTGTACCTGTGGAAATCTCAAAAGCTTTTATGTTTAGTGTTCTGGAATTTCTTTTTGGAGAGCTTATTATATTGTTATTCAACATATGTTTTTTGCTGTTTGAGGCAAGAGTACCCTTCTTGTTTTTTTTCTAATTTCAGGTTGAAGGAAATATTTGCAAGTATGCAAAGAAGGGTTTAACAACATCACAAATTGGTGTTACACTGTGATTCTCATGGTATTGTTCAGGTCAAGCGTGTTACGGGAAGAAAAATTTTACGTATTTTGAAAGCTCATGGTATGCACTTAAATTGAATTAGTTTATCAATTCATGACATCAATTTTTAATTCAAAAGTTCTTCGTATTTTAGTTTCTTCCGTGGTTTGAAATTCAATTTCTTCCCCTGTTTTTTCATACACGTTATCTTATCTCCTCTAGTGAAAGCTAGCTGATCTAAGGAAAGTTGGTTTAAATAGGTTTGGCACCTGAAATACCGGAGGACTTGTACCATCTCATTAAAGAAGTTGTTGCTGTTCAGAATCATCTTGAAAGAAATCGTAAGGATAAGGATTCAAAGTTCAGGTTGATTTTGGTGGAGAGTAGAGTACACCGTTTGACAAAATACGACAAAAGAGTTGAGAAACTCCCTCCAGTTTGGAAATAGTGAGTGCTGATGATATCCTTTTTATTTTGAGAAAATATGTAATGAACAAATTTCTCTCAATAACATGATCTAGAACTGTCATTTATCTCTGTCATATCAAGCAACTTTAAGGTAGATAAGTCTTTAACACACACTTCCTTTTAATTCTGTTTCAAATATGTTCCAAATACCTTAATGGAGATGACACTACATGATAATTACTGAACTAGAAAGTATATGTATGACTCAAAAGCAAGGGTTTAGATTGTAAAGGTGCTTCCTTTAATGACAACAATTCATAAGCCCACAAACACACAAAAGTGCAGTAAAATATGACTGTGGGAGCTATAATTTCTACATAGAACCAAAGGCTATTTTGAAAGACGTGATAAGTTGGTGCAACTAATTTCAAGATAGGGTGGATGATGCTTAATTTTCTAAGTTGTTCACTGTATCCTCACACGGTTAGAAACCCTACCAATGCAGAAATTTTTTTAAATAAGACGAACCGGAACCAATCTCGCTACAGCTGCTACTTCAATCTATTCACAGTAAACGAAAAGTAGGTTTTCCACATTTGCTTTCACCATATGGAGCAGATTTATAACCACTATTGGCCGTGATGAAGCAGCTCCGTAGCAAGTTGGCAACAAATATTGGCGGTCATCAAGCAGCTCTGTAGCAGGTTCAGCGAGAATGAGGTGGGTTTACAGTTATGGATGTTCTTAAAATTCATATTTGTGCAAGAGCACATTAAAGTGAATATTCGTCTTGTTGTCATATTAATATTAATTTGGTGCAGCTGAAGGAGATAAATGCCAGATTAGAGAAGATAGAACCAAAGGTACAGTCATTTGATGCATTGGGTGGTAGTGTTGCATCTTCAGAAATAAAGTCATCTGCAAGTCTCCCTGTTATGGGCAACAAGCGAAAGAGTCCAAAGGCAAAGACTGCAATTCCAAAAACATCACTTGCTAGTTAGTGGTGTTGGTGTGGATTCATCTCATGTTTTCTGTGAGAGGCCTAGTTCCAACTTTTTATTGCCTGTTACAATTTATGACTAAGTTTTCTTGTCCAACGATATTGTATGTAGGTTTTTGGTTATGTTCTTGAGTTATATGTTCAAGAGTTGTGTTTACATGAGTGCGAGGAGTTGTGCTAGGAAGTGTATATAATTTTTAATTGTTTTAGAAGACTTGGCATGCTGAACCTGTTTCCTGGATTCAGAGAGTCATGCTTAGATGTTTCTGATTTTAAAACCTGTTCAAAAGCTTGGTGCTCTTTACAAATATTTTGTGGCTCCATCATTTTATTAAAATCCACAAAATGAGTTGTTTGATGATATCTTACTTGTTCGAAAAAGACTAAAAATTATACTACTATATTATCTAGGAATGTAATCTCAATATTTATGGAACCAGTAATGTAAAGATCCAGATGCTGGAGAGTGGCATGAAAATGATGCAAAGGTCTAGGTTCTGGCAGTTTTGATAGTTTAGGCAGGAAGGACACTTTCAAAGGTTGAGGAGTTGGGCTTTGGACCCACTGGTTGCATTTGCTTAAAATTTTCAAAGGACTTTTCAGAAAAACCCATTTTGAACATATCCTGCAATCACGACATTCCATGATATCACATTTCTTTGAGGCATTTTTGGAAATAGTTCGCTTGTCTTGTCTATGCTTCCACATTTTCATGTATGTCTACCAGGGCACTTGTAACTACAACATATGACAAAAAATTTCCTGCTGTTATGCTTTGATGGATGTCCCTTCGTTATTACTGGGATATCTGATACGGTGCACATTATTATAGTGCAAGCCTATTTTTCAGACTGTTTCATTTAGCATCACTAATATTCTCCACAAGAACATTTTCCCTGTTTAAAATGATGGAAATGGTTCACATCTCTCAGAACAATTTCTCTTGCAACAATCTTGGAGATGAATTTAGATGCAGTGTGAAAATCAGAACATACTCGAAGGTTTTTAACTACTATAATAGTTGTACCAGGGGCCATGTTTAACAAACCACAAATGCAATTGCTAACTTTTCACTATGGTGGCAGATAAATGATTCTTTTTTCTTCTATTCCACAGCATTAAGTAAAAGTCTTGAATCTGGAAATACCCTGCTACCTTCATTTGCCAAGCCAATTTCTTCAATTTTGCATAGCTCTCCCATGTTTGTGGTGTGATCTGTCTCTTACACAAAAAGCAGGTACCATTTTACGGC
Source organism: Sequoia sempervirens (assembly GCA_007258455.2). NCBI lineage: Eukaryota > Viridiplantae > Streptophyta > Pinopsida > Cupressales > Cupressaceae > Sequoia > Sequoia sempervirens. Next base: position 171,909,269 of record VDFB02000013.1, on the reverse strand, counting down.
CTTCAATCCAGAGCTAATAGCTAGTTCTATGTCAGGAATTGAAGAATGAAGGTGTGGATCAAAACAGGTTACAACTCCTTTACAATGTAAGTGGATCCTTCAAGCCAGGGGCATGCTTACAGCCTTGGTTGGAGTTAGCGGAGCTGGAAAAACCAGATTGATGAATGTCTTGGCTGGGAGAAAGACAGGGGGCTACATAGAAGGAAGTATAAGCATCTCTGGATACTCTAAGAAACAAGAAACATTTGCTCACATCTCAGGGTACTGCAAACAAAATGACATCCACTCCCCAAATGTTACAATCTGTGAATTGCTTGTGCACTCTGCATGGCTTTGTCTTCCATGAGATTTTGATGAGAGAACCAGAACAACGGGGACTCAAGTTCCTCTCCTTGTATGCAATGATTTGGATAGAAGTTCTTTCTTTGTAAAGAAACTAAGCTGGAGAGTATTTTTGGTGATCTTTGCTGTAATGATTACAGATGTTTGTGCAAGAAGTGATGCGGACTGTCCATCTTTTGTATAAGGTAGGGACATTGAACTGAATCAGTTGCTTAGATTGTAAGTTATTTTGTTTGCATACAGACATATTAGGATAAGAGCCATCTAAAATTTTTTGTGGTGAGAACTGACGCATGCTAGAATTTTCAAGGTTTAATAGGGAATCTGAATCTGTTTAAAGGTTAAGGTTCTTATTTTTGGTTTGTATGGGAATATCAGCACTGGCCGCTGACAAAATTGTAAATTAATGCTATTACTTCTGTTTTTATTTTGGTCTAGCATGGAGAGCTTTTTACATCAGGAAGTCTAGCTTGTCAAAAGCTGGTTTTGTTGAAAACATCAGTTGAACATATACTAATAAAAAAACCCAAGCATTGGCTCCGGCGTACCAAATAATAAATGAAAGACGGTAGTTTCATTTGGCATACCAGATTCAGTAAACTTAATTTTAATGCACATCAGCATGCATAGGTTCTCATTTATTTAAACCCCATTACAAGATGGAGAGCATTTAACTTCAGTTGTTTGTAATCATTAAGCGCAGTGTAAGATCAATAGAGGACCTACAAAGGTCTACGAGCAGGAAAATTATTTTATGTGATTGGATTTATATGGGAAGTCTATTTCTGAAGGATTGTGATGGTACTCTCAAAGTGCCACCTTATTGATAAAACAGTCAACTCTTTATCTCTAACGTTATTTATAAACTTTGGTTAATAATATATTCTTCACTATGTTTTCCTTCAGTCACATAAGCCTATTAGTCAGTTAATCTGTGCATTATGGTGAGGTGTCATTCTCAAAACAGAGATTCCATACCTAAGGGCACAAAGAACAGAGTTTTGGTTTGGCTTACTAAAAAAATGAAAAAGCAACTGCCCCTACCTTCAACAGGGACCCATTCAAGGAAGAGGATACAACAGGGTTAAGAGTTCAATAAAGAGGATATTAGAAGCAACAAATAAAATTTCCAGGAAGTGTAGTACAGATGATATGCCAGAGATCATGTCAATCTGCTTACCATTGTAAAGTAGGATTACCCAAAATCTTTGCTCTGGGTGTTGGCACAGCAGTAGTGGACTCTCTCCAGTCTGATCACACTTTGGACAGGGTTGAAAGGAAATTGGACTGAGAGATTAAATTGATGGGGTACATTGATAATCCCCTGGAAACAAGGCCCATGCCTAAAATGATGCTAAAAGTGTTGTTTCAAATTTTAGATATAGCAGCAACCTCTAGCTTTACTCTTGAATAGACCCTTACCAGATAATGCACTTCATTCAAATTCTGGAGAACAAAGTCCATTCTTTGGATATATCCCATCATCCAATTATAGATCCACGGGTAGATAACAATAGAATTGTTTTAGAATGAGATAAAACATAAAAAAGTAGATCCGGTCGTGTACAGATTGCTAACAAATAAAGCTCACTGAAACCATGGCAAATGACTTACCTCAAGATTCCGTGCAAATTGTGTCGTGCTGTCAATGATGCGAATGAGAGAAAATGGGGCAGAGTTTGCAATTTTACGAAACCCTATCACGACAGACTGTTTTTTTCAAATGAGACGAACCAAAACCAAGCTCCCTACTGTTGTCGCTTCAATCTATTAACATTAAGCGAAAAGTGGATCCACAAATATCTGGATTCTAGGACTACCAAAATCCGATTTGATTCGAAAGTCTGACGTACGATTTTTTTTGCAGCAAATAATAAATGCAAGTCAAAATTTGTTTTCGGGTAACCTCAACATGGTAGAATGGCGGCAAATACCTGTTTGCAGGCGTGATATAGGTTTGGCATGAAAATGGACTGGGCAATCCAGAAGTAAAGCCTATCAACTAACAATGATGTGTATGAACTAGTCATTGTTGTATTTGTGATTGTGTATATGAGCTAGTGATTATTGAAATAGTCATTTTTGTATTTGTGATGTGTCTGACTTAATATTGTTGCACTTGTGATTGTATAAGCTAGTCACCTTATGTATATGTGATGGATGTTCAAGAGTCATTGTGTTTGAACTTGACATTTTTGAATGATGTTGATCTTATGTGGTTTTGTATGTATTTGTATACTAATGATTGATATTGATTGGTATGGATCCAACATTTAATGATAAAATTATCATTTTATTATAATTGAACTAAGTTGATAGCTTATGCTTAATCAATAATCATACTTTAAAGGTGAGATTAGAAATCTCATACAAGAAGAGAGAATGAACTAAGAAGAGAGAATGAACTACCTCTAACCTCGGTGTATAGACTACAAAGCCTTTAGTTCCCATGAGGCCCGGATACATGTAGGAAAGGTCATTTCATGGATGGAACCTCAAGGTTGAGGTTTAGATTTGGGTCTAGGGATGGCCCCAACACTTGGGAGCTTACCACCTTCAAATGTAAGCATAAGTATTGGTGTAGAGTTTTTGCCACAATGGTAATTGAAGAAGTTATAAAGTCAACACTTCTGGATTAGTTGGAAGATGCTTGGTCATCCAAGTCAAAGCTAGTGGTAAAAAAAATAGTCTTAACCAAGGGCGGTTGTTTCAAATCTCTTTCCCCACCTCTACTAAAATTCAATCTTCCTCTTTGTCTATTGCTACTAATTAAAATTTATGATTTGAAGGCATGTTCAATTATTAAGTTGGTTTTTCTATTAATATTTTGCTTATGGGTTTATAAAGACAACATCAACTCATCAATAGACAATGTTGCTAAGTATTTTTACTATTCTATTGTATCAAAAAACTCTACAACCCATTAGTCCTCTAATGTCAACCCATGAGACCTCACTTGATTCACTACACCCATTGCATAGATGAAAAATACATCTATAAAATCTAAATCTTTCGTATGTAAATTTTCATAGTCTCTTCTAAACCTTACAACATAGCCATTTTAATCTCATGTATACCTTGATATGTTGTTTGCAATCCCTCCCACGTTTATTTAGATTTGTGCGTTGTTGTAACTCTAGGGAATATGGTTGTCTATGACTAACTATTTGGAAAATATAGATTTTGCATTGTTCTTTTAGTTCTCTAAAAAAAAACTTCTCCTTGTAACAACTTGGTATTGTATTTTGATTAGTTGATTAGTTTAAAAAACCTAATTTTGACTAAATTCTACATATCTTGAGAGAAAAAGATCTTAATACTTGAGAAATCCAAAAAAAATTATTGAGAATGGAGATTAGATGGTACCTAGGTCAAGTTATTGCTCACACCCACTATGAGGAAATTGAAATGAAAAACTTCGCCCAACTCTAATACCTATATGAGGGAATAATAAATACTAGAAGGTGTGCGTTCAAACAAAATTGAATAATATTGTATATTAATAATAAACCACACACTATAGAGGATATACATAAAACAATAATTTGCAAATGGGTTTTTGGTCTCATGTGAAAACAAATGGTTTTGACTGGGCTCACTAGGAATCAATTCTTGTTGAGTGCAAGATCCCAACACCATAAGAGATGATATTGAGATTGTGCCCCAGGTGGCTTCAGCAAAATGAATACCCCTCAATCTGTAACTCTTAGTTAATGATATTAACCTAAAGTTTGTCCTCCTATATCAAGTAGCTAAAAACATTCTATACATTTGATATATAAAACCCTCCAACCAAAAAGCTAAAAAAATTCATATTCAAATTTTTTCTTTAAACTTCTTCTACAAACTAAAGAAATACAAATATGAATTACATAAGCGAGATTAAATATCCCAACACTAGGTTGCAACTACCTATCTAACTTCCACTTCAAATATTTTGGTATACCCATATTGTTACTAATTCATTTAGATCCATTTGAAAGTGCATGAAATTTTTGTTCATACCATTGAATATTCATTGACATGAATTGGTTGTGTCCTTGTTTATTATATAAAAAAGCATTTGAGATTGGATATGGTGTAAAAATTACTCCAAGCTAACATGGTTGCTTCTACACAGGGTGCTCTGTAATGCCACAATTGAATTCTATGAATACTTCAACATGGAATTCATTGTGTATTGAAAATGTTCTGTAGCTGTTTTTATTTACGCCGAAGGCGTATCCAATATGAAATGAAGCAACCTAAAATGTTAAATCGATGGCTGAATACGTCCGGGAGACAATCAAACTTATCTTGGACGTTAATTTTTTTCCACCACTTTTTATCTTGTTTAAACCTGAAGTCAGTCGACTGGCTTTTGAGATCAATGGCGTAGAGTTCTGCATAGACGTGCAAGACGATGTAATTCATCGCAACATCACACGTATTTATATGCAAGACTTTTCAGCAGACAGCAGTGATTGAATCTGCACGCTCCATTGATTGGAAATTTTAGTTTCACAAGGCAGCCACATAACTCGTTTATCATATTCATTGCTCAGCTCATAAATATTCCTTCTTGATTTGCATCTTTATAAAGAGCTGCGCGCAACACAACATTCAATAAGGAAAGCGGCTCGTTTCTTCTACTGCTTTTTAAGAGAATTTGTCGTGCAATTTTATAAAGAAAATGGGCATTTCAGTTTTAGATTTGAAAAACATAGACGAAGAGACAGAGAGGTGATCATGGCCGAAATAACAAAGGCCTGTGAGAATACTGGTTTCTTTCAGTTGAACACAATTGAACATATTTTTTGTTTTGATCGTTTTGCTACCTTTGATTCATATAGCAGAAAGAAAGATGAAGTGATTTCATTCTATGTTTGCAGTTTTTGAACTATGGCATAGAGTATGAACTTGTGGACTGTGTAAAGAGAGTTTGCTTGGAGTACTATAAGCTTAACAGAGCAGAGTGACTCTTTGCCTGTAAGGTTTTTAGAGCAAGCAACGTGACTAAACTGCTGAACGAATTATATCCTCACCAGCGGGAAGATGCAGTAAATTCTTTGGCATACGAGGCAGACTGCCCTAGTAGACATGCATACAAAAAGTGGAAGCATTAACAAGGCACGTGAACTGTTTGACAGAATACCTGAAAAAAATGTTATCTCATGGACTGCAAAGATTGCAGGATATATACAAAATGGATTTCTTGAAAAGGCTTTAGAAACTTTCAAGCAAATGCAATTGGCAGGTGTAAAGCCAAATTCCACAACCTTCACCAGTATCCTCCCTGCCTGTGCCAAAATGGAAGCTTTGGAACAGGGTATGGACATCAAAGCATCATGGAAGGAGGATTTTTTCAGATATTATAGTTCGAAATGCTCTGGTAGACATGTATGCAAAATGTGGAAGCATAGAAAAGGCACGTGAACTGTTTGACAGAATGCCAAATAAGAGGTTATGTCATGGAATGCAATGATCACAGGATATGCACCAAATGGATTTTTTTTTTTAAGCTTTAGAAACTTTCAAGCAAATGCATTTGGCAAGTGTAAAGCCAGACTCCACAACTTTTGCGAGCATTCTCCCTACCTGTGCCAAAATAGGAGAATTGGAACAAGGTATGGACATCCATCAAAAGCATAAAGAATAGAGGAATTTTATCAGATGTTGCAAGATGCTCTCAAAATCATTGATTTAATGAAGCACTCTAGAACATATCCTGACATTATAAGTTTTGCTTGTGTTCTATATGTATGCAGCCATGCAGGTTTAGTGGATGAGGACTGTACATACTTCAATCACATGAGTAACTCTTATGCATTACATTTGAAGTTGATCATTATGTTTGCATGGTTGACCTTCTTGCCTAGGTTGACTATATTTAAGACACTCTACACTTTAGCATTAAGATGCTAGTTAAACCTATGGTGGTTCTGTGGATGTGTTTTTTGGGTGCTTGTAGATCACATATGAATATAGACTTAGGAGTATTTACAGCAACAATGCTTTTTGATTTTTGATTTGGATCCTAAAAATGTTGCAACATATGTTCTTTTCTCAAACATCTATGCAAAAGTGGGCAAGTGGGGTGAGGTTCAAATGGTAAGGAAATTGATGAAAGATCAAGGAATTAAAAAGATTCTCTATTTAGTTGGATTGAAGGCCATAAAATGGTACATGTTTTTCATGTAAGAGACAGATTACATCCACAAACATAGGAGATCTATGCAAAGTTGGAGAAATTGGACTTGGGAGATGAAGGGTAGGGTATTCTCTAGATTCAAGGCATTTACTTAATGTTGTGGAAGAGGGGGAAAAATAATTATTTCTCTGCCACACTGCAATTAAATTTATCTCCAAGATAGTTGCAAAATAAATTATTGTGAGAGATGCAAACCTTTTTCATCATAAAATGAAACGACCTGAAAAATGGGCTTGCACTATAATAATGTGCACAGTGTCAAACCTTCAATAATAAAAAGAGGGACAAGGTTTTATTTCTCAGTTTCTAGAATTTTTATTTTGAGTATTTGGGAATCTAGACCATTTTTTCGGCTTCATAAAATTAGATGCATAAATTACAATGGAGATCATTGCTTATATACAAACCTATTTTATGATAGTATGCATGTTTCATTATATTGTTTTCACCAAACATGCATATGTATAAAATGAAAAGGTGGAGGAGGTGAAGGGGGATGGGAAGAAAACAAAAGGTGAGGAATGCTTATAGCAAATGGAAAAATGCCTGACTAGCAAGAAATGAGAGAGGGGTCTTACAATTGCACTTGTCATTTTGTAAAGAATTTTTGTTTAGATTAGTTGTGTTATCTCTTTCCAATGTTAGGTCAACCATTTGTGATTAATTGCATATTCCAAAATATACATTACAGCTTCAAGGTATATAATTTTATAGAAGTGTATGTAGATTTTGTCTCATGTTTATAATTAGATATTTCTAATGTCACTTCACATCTCTTTGTCTAGTAAGATAGCTAATAGATTTGTGAATTTGTAAATATTTTTTAATCTAATTTTATTTCAATCTATCTGGTTTTAGTTAGAAATAAACTCTTATAATTTATATATGAAGAAGTAAAACAAATAACAATCGTGTTTATGTTGTAAATGGCACATACACATGTCATTTGCGAAACTCACACAATGAGGTTTGATTGATTTTTGTTAGAGAGAAGAATAACATTTGTATATTTACAAATAAAATCATAATTTATATTACATTATAATTGAATATTCATATCTTCCTATCTCTCCCTCCCTTATATACACACACACTCTTTGGTTTCTCCCTCCCTATCTCTATCTCTATCTCTATCTCTCTATCTTTCCCCCTCTCTATATCTCCCTCTCTCTATTACAGTTTGTCTTTGTCACCTTTCTCTCTCTCTTGCCCCCTCTATCTCTATTTCCCTATCTCTCCCCCCCTCTATATTTGTACCCCATCATCTCTACCTCTCTCTCTTATTCACTCCATCTCTCCTGATATGTATCTTTATCTCTCTATTTCTCTCTCTATCTCCCTCTCGCTCATATCTCTATCTTTTTCTATCCATATTTTTCTACCTATATCTCCCTATCCCTCACTATCTCTTTATATCTCCCTCTATCTATATCACTCCTTCCCTCTCACTCCTCTTTGTATATCTTTCTATCCATATCATTCTCTACCTCTATCTCACTATCTCTCTCTCTTTCCCTATCCCTCTATATCTCTTTATATCACACTTTATATTTATCTCTCCCTCTCCCTCTCTATATATTGAACTATCTCTCCCTCTCTTCCCCCTTCTCTCTCTCTCCCTCTACCTATCTCTCTCCCTCTCCCCCCTCTTATCTCTCTCATTGCTCTACCTATCTCTCTCCCCCTATTCTCTCTCTCCCTCTTCTCTCTCTGTCTCTCCCTCCTCTACCTATATCTCTCTGTCTCTTAATTTTATATCTCTTATTTTTCTCCCATCTCCTATCTCTCTCTATAAATGTATCTTTATGTATCCCTATCTATTTCCCTCTCTCCTTATTTATATTTTTGTTTACCTTACTTTATAAATCTCTTTATCTCTTCTATTAGTCTTTTTCTCTTTCTCTCTTTCCCCCTCTCTCCTAATTTTCTTTATAAAATGCAACATTTATAGTAAAGAGACATCTTCTCTTCAAAAGAACAAGTCGGATATACTTTCATGGCCACTGCTTTCCTAAAAGTTGCTTTGATAAAGTAATTTTTAATCTTGATAGATAATAAATCTTTCAATACATATGTGTCAAGAAACTAATGAACTAGAATTTAGCATACTAAATATCATCAACATTTCATCTCATTCCAAAAGAAGGGCCCATTTCTACCATCACAAAACTATATTAGTATCAGCTTAAAATGTCAACCACTCAAAATTATTTGGGAAAAGTAATTCTATTTTATATATTATCCATCATTATACCTACATATCACCTTGCACTAAGGTCCTTATCAATGCATCGACTAGAAAGAACTTCATCCTTTAGTTTTTGGGTAAGAAGTAATGAAGCTTTATAACATGCAACCTACACTACTTGGAGACAAATCACATAGTCTATATTGTCAACTTGAATCTAATGGGTGGCACTTGGAGCCTAAACTCAAAGTGATCAAATTATGTGGGAAAATTTTGTTTAGTAGAACTCCCTAAAGATGTGTTGTCATGGATTTCTACAATCATAGAATATGCAAAAAATGGATTTGTTAAAAAGTCCTTGGAAAATTTCTAGAAAATGCAAGACATGTACATATTCAATATCAAATACCTTTTCCTACCTTCTCCTTAATTGTGTGAAAATAGGACCTCTATAGTAGGTTATGTCATCTACCACAGCATAATAAACTTAGATGATTTTTTTTAGACTTTATAAATGTTACTTTAAATATTAATCTCACTCCTCTCAATTTCTATTTCCCTTTTTTATCTCTCTTATCTCTCTCCCTCTGCCTCTTGGTCTCTCTATCTCTCTACATATATAGTTATACATATTCATGGTATTACAAACTTGTATATACATGATAATATTTATAATTTGATATTGACGAGACCCAAGTTTGTAGATGGTTAGGAGAGAGAAATAGGGCATTTCACCTCTGTTCATTTTTTGTTCACCATTTTCTTCCTTCGTTTTTCCTCCAAACTCTATCTATTTTTCTCCTTAGTATCATTTTCTATCTATCTCTCCATATCTCCCTCCCTTATATATACACACACTCACTTTGTTTCTCCCTCACTATGAGAAATAGGGCATTTCACCTCTGTTCATTTTTTGTTCACCATTTTCTTCCTTTGTTTTTCCTCCAAACTCTATCTATTTTTCTCCTTAGTATCATTTTTTTGTCTATCTCTCCATATCTCCCTCCCTTATATACACACACACTCACTTTGTTTCTCCCTCACTATCTCTATCTCTTTTTCTTTCCCCCTCTCAATCTCTCTCCCTCTCTCTATTACTTGTCTTTGTCACCTTTCTCTCTCTCTTGCCCCCTCTATCTCTATCTCCCTATCTCTCCCTCCCCTCTATATTTGTATCTCATTAGCTCCACCTCTCTCTCTTATTCACTCCATCTCTCTTGATATGTATCTCTATCTCTCTATTTCTCTCTCTATCTCCCTCTTGCTCCTCTCTCTATATTTTTCTATCCATATTTTTCTACCTCTATCTCCATATCTCTTTATCTCTCTCCCTATCCCTCGCTATATCTCACTATCTCCCTCTATATACATCATTCCTTACCTCTCACTCCTCTTTGTATCTCTTTATATCCATATTTTTATCTACCTCTATCTCCCTATCTCTTTATCTCTCTCCCTATCTCTCTATCTCTTTCCCTATCCCTCTATGTCTCTTTATATCACCCTCTATCTTTATCTCTCCCTCTCTCTCCCTCTCCCTCTCCCTCTCTTCCCCCTTCTCTCTCCCTCTCCCCCCCTCTTCTCTCTCTCCTTGCTCTACTTATCTCTCTCCCCCATTCTTTCTCTCCCTCCTCTTATGTCTCTCTCCCTCCTCTACCTATATCTCTCCCTCTCTTAATTTTATATCTCTTATTTTTCTACCATCTCCTATTTCTCTCTATTCCTCTCTCTATAAATGTATCTTTGTGTCTCCTTGTCTATTTCCCCCTCTCCTTATTTATATTTTTGTTTACTTTTCTTTATATATCTCTTTGTAGATCTTCTATCACTCTTTCTCTCTCTCTTTCCCCCTCTCTCCTACTTTTCTTTATAAAATGCAACATTTGTAGTAAAGAGACATCTTTTCTTCAAAAAGAACAAGTTGGATTTACTTTAATGGCCACTGCTTTCCTAAGAGTTTCTTTGATATAAGTAGTTTCTAATCTTGATAGATAATAAATCTTTCAATACATATGCATCAAGAAACTAATGAACTAGAATTTGGCATACTAAAAATCATCATTTCATCTCATTATAGAAGAAGGGCACATTTCCACCATCACAAATTTGTATTAGTACTATCAAGTTAAAATGCACAAGACAATATAGCTTACCACTCAAAATTATTTGGGAAAATTAATTCTATGTTATATTGTATGGACATTATACTTACATATCACCCTAGACTAATGTCCTTATCAATGCCTCAACTAGAAAGAACTCCACCCATCATTTTTTGGGTAAGAAGTAATTATGCTTTATAACATGCAACCTATACTACTTGGAGACAAATGAAAGTCTAGATTGTCAACTTGAATCTAATGGGTGACATTTGGAGCCTAAAACTCAAAGTGATCAAATTATGTGGGAAAATTTGTTTTGTAGAATTCCCTAAAGATGCATTGTCATGACTTTCTACGATCATAGAATATGCACAAAATTGATTTGTTAAAATATCCTTGGAAACTTTCTAGAAAATGCAATAGACATGTACAAATTCAATCTCAAAGACCTTTTCCTACCTTCTCCTTAATTGTCTGAAAATAGTACCTCTATAGTAGGTTATGGAATGTATCACGACATAATGAAATATGATTTTTTTAGATGTTATAAATGCAATTTTAACTATTAATCTCTCTTCTCTCAATATCTATTTCCCTTTTTTGATAGCTCTTATCTCTCCCCCTCTATCTCCTAGTCTCTCTATCTCTCTCTCTATGTGTGTCTCCCTCTATCTCACTCTTCCCTCTTTCTCAGGTCCTCTCTCTTTATTTTTTATGTCTCACTTTATTTTTTTTCTCTATCTTCTTACCCCTCGTTCTCTATCTCGCTCTTCCCCCTCTATCTCTCCCTCCTTCTATCACTATCTCTCCCTCTCTCTATTGTAAACATAACATGAGACTGTTGGTAATGGAGCATGATTATTTTCCTCTTTCAAAGGTTTTTTTTTTGTCATGTTTCGATCCCTATAAGAGGGTGCATAGTTTATTTCGAGCTGTCACTTCTCCATTAAGACCTTTGTTACACAAACAACATTGTTTGCTAAATGATCTACCAATTTACATCATGTATTGCAAAATATATACAAAAAAGAGGCCACTTTTTTCCTAATTGACCTTCCACACCTCTTTGGTGTACCCATTGCACACCAAGGTGTGATTGCTAGTTTTATTATAAGATAGAAAATCAATACTTTAAACATGCGGAGGCTCATTATCTCGAAGTCAACGATCCAGATATTAGTAAAGATATCAAAGCTATGCAATGTATAGGTGTAAACAATTACTTGTTGCTGCCACGATTTGAAGATAACACATCATTTCTTTGAGTGCATGAGTATCCAAAAGATTATCTTGGAGTCCATATCAATCTATGATTACCATTAAAAATATGGCATATAAGTGTATACGTTACTTAAGCGACTTATCATTGAATTTTAGATAGATTATCCGTTAATATTAACATTCTTGCTTGCTCTATAGAGACCCAACATGAACAAGTTCACAACCTCCAATAGCAAGGTAAATTCAAACTGTTGATAAGCATTTGAGCCTTTTCTTTCACAAGCTTAGACTAAAAAATGGGCTTTTCCCACAGCTTGAATGAAAACCCTGGCCAACGAAGAGAAGATATCTAGTCCTTGTCATAATGTTACTTACTCAGTTTGCATTGCAAAACTCAGGTTTTTTGTTTTCTAAGTGAACTATAAATTTTTTTTGTTGTATTTCTTAAAATAAAATGGTTTAATGATATTTGGATTTCAAGGGTTGTTTCGAAGATCAGTTTAACATTTATTTTTTTATGTTTGAAAAAATATAGATTAGATTATGTAATTTTTTCTTTCATCAACATTTTGAATTATAATTTATAATCCATTATCATTTTTCTTCTCTTGATGAAATAATCAACTCTCAAAGTCCATCAAAAGAGAAATCTAGCCTTGGTTTTGAAAAAGGTAAAAGTCCAATAACCAGTCCATCTGTAGACCTATATGAGAATTTCAAGGTAGAAGGAAAGTCTGAAAACAAGAAGGAGAAAGCTTTCACTGAAGCACCTAAGGAGATAGCCTCTAGAGATGTAAAGTTAGATCAAGATAGAAATAAAGAAGGTGGATTCATTTTTGACCAGAGACAAAGAGATTTAGAGGTCCTCCACCTACTAGAAAGCATGCCCCTACCAAGTTCACTAAATCTTTTCAAGGTTATTGTTATTCTTACAAAAAATTTGGGCATAAGGTTTTTAATTGTAAATCTAGAGAAAGAAGGAATGATTACATGGGTAGAAGACCATTTGTGCCTCAAAGATATGATGCTATTGTTTTTCATGGGTATTGTTATGCTTGCAACAATTTTGGTCATAAGGTTGCAGAATACAAAACTAAAGTTAGGAGAAATGGCTTTGTTGCTAAGCATAATATTGTTTGCTACAATTGCAATAATATTGGGCATAAAGACAAGTTTTGTAGAAGTAGTTAGATATCAAACCACCAGTTTAGAACTGAAAGAAGGAATAAGCCCTAAGTCAGTAAAAGAGGGGAGATACAAAAGTTTGGAAAGAGAAGCATGGTTAGGAGATTGTGAAGAAGGATGATACCATGCTTGTGCATTTTGTACAAGATCATGTGATAAACTGAGATAAAGCATTATCTCAAGGGGAGCTATCATTTTCAAATCCTTTAGCCCCCTGAAAATGATAAAATGTTGAATATTTTAGGATAGAAGATGATTTGGACCAATTCCTTTGATGTGCAATTTTGTTGTGCAAGATTGAACCTTTTGATCAAGGTTCCAGAGCAAAGGAATGTTTTGTGGAGGTGTGTTGAAAATCTTTGCATACCTATGATGACATAAAGAATTATGGAAAAAGGTTTACCTAACAAGTACAAATGCATTTATGGTGGAAAGTTAGGGAAAATAAATGACTTTTTATGTGATTTGATCTCATTTGTAATCAAAAGCAATTATGTTTGAAGTAGAGAAGAGAGAAGTGGTTTTTAGCTATCTTTGTGAGTTCATACCAAACCCTAGCGACTATGTTTGAAGCATTCAAAGGGAAAATCAATGGCAACCCCACACGTGATTGATGTTGTGGAGAAACCAAAGCCAAAATAGAAGAATTTTTCATTGAAGGCAATGGAAGTTGATAAAGATTGTGCATTTTCAAAGGTTCCTACGGATGTGGTGTATTCTTAGGATGTAAGAATCTACATCCATGCCCCGATGAATGAGATTGATCACACATATACTTTTGAAGTGTTCTTAAATGAAATCCTAGGTGAGAGTGGTGTGTACAAGCTTGAGTATGCACATGTGAGAGTGAAATGGTTGGACATTTGGAAATATTTTCCAAACTTGTGCAAGTGCAAAGAATGGGTAAGAATAATCTTGAGCCACATTCATGAAGAATTCATTTGGTTAGATAAGCCATACATGATCACAAAGGAAACTATTAGAGCAGTTATTGGTCTTTGTGCCTCTAGACCAGTCCTGATGTTGAAATCTATAAAGAATGAAAGGGTTACGGAGCTTACCAGAGCAAAATTTGATATGAGAGTTCCCTTATTGTGAAAGATGTCATTCATCCCATAAACCATTATGCTTCTATAGATATTGCATGTAAAATTTATTTGACAAATAGAGAAGGGTTGGTTGCCACCACCATAATTCGTATTCCCCATTATATGGTGAAGGAAAGTGCTAATTTTGACCTAGGCGAATTGTTGAGGGAGCAACTAATGGAGAATTTGAAGAGGACAAAGGAAACTAGATATTGCAAAATTATCTAAAAGGACAAGATCAACCTATGGTTCCATAGGTAAAGAGTGGCAATTGGAAAATTATAGGAAAGATTGGACTAAAATCATGGCACAATCAAGCCCCTTTAAGACTCTATCAAGGCCCACTCTTAAATTCCTTGAAGTGTACTATAGTGAGAGATCTTGGAGACACCCAACATTAGGATTAAAAAGGCCCAATTTATTACACATAACAAACCATGCCTCTCTTTTACTAGTTATTCACTATATAGGCAAGACATTAAATTTATCTAAGGAATGTTCAACCATATTGAAATCTTCACACAAAACCCAAGTGGCAATTGATTGTGAATGAGAAATCCACCTTTTGAGAAAATATCTCTCCATGACATCATTAAAAGCATAAACATTAATAACACTAAAGGAATTATTATTGATATTAAAAATGACCCATAGAGCATAGTTGGTGGGGCCACAACCGTGATCAACTAATAGTTGATGCTAAATAGGGAAGGGAAAGGTGAAAACCCCTCCTTAGCCAAACTCATGACTACTAAAAAAATGGTTGGAAGGCTAGATGAGATGTTGTGTTACTAAGAGAAAAACACCTAGACACTTTGACCTCTTGAAGGCAAGGGATCTCTAAATAAAAATACAAAAGGTGAGCATCAAGAACAATATATTTCCATGGTCTAGGTCTACTAGACCCTCAATATTCCACAAAATGTAATTCAATGATGATTGTTGAGGGTCATATCCTTGTTATCCAACTCATCAAGATCTAAATAATTGTTCTAGAATAATGCATAATTTTTTATATAGCTTCTAATTTGGAAGCCACCCTAAGTAGTAGGTCATTTTAATGGCACAAACTATACTTTTTTCAATCACCTTGGAGGGCTATGAGATTTTCTTTATCTTGTAGGAGGGGAAGATTGTCGAGCCTTTGAAGGATGTGTAGCAATCAGGTTGTTCCTCATTTCACTAGATGACATCCTCGGAGGGGAGATGAGATATTTCCCACCATTGATAGGATTTAAAACTTCTTGTAATGCCAAATCTCTTGGGCCAAAGGCTTTGGGAGTTAGCTTTGCATACTTTGAGCTTTTATTTTGCTAGTTAACCATGGTGGACCAACCTTCTTCTTTTATATGAGATGTCAACCCAAGCGAGGGTTGAGTTGAGGGCTTTGGTTGTGGAGATACCAATGGGAAATCTCAAGTATTTTTCTCAAAGGATTAGCATCGATAGCATGTATATTGGTTAGATTAATATATTGCACTCGCTAGGAACAACGAGTCTAACCAACTTGAATATCCATAGTATCTTTGAGGTCCTTGGAGAGGTCTATCTCCACATAGACTCATCAATGATAATGAGCCAAGTAAAATCACTTGGGTTCAATGCAAACTATAATTCCTAGCAAATACACTATTTAGGGCATAAAATTCTAACCAAGAAAGGGGAGACTAGGAAACTTGACCTAGGTTGGGATTTAAAGAGACTTGTCATTTGAGATGACAAAGTCACAAGTCCAGGGTTTGAACACCAAAGTGAAAGAAGCTTATACCTCAACACATCCAAAGAGAAAAAATCCCTTAGTGAGGTTTCACACATTAGTGAACTAGATCATGTGTGGGGTCCAAGCTTTGCTAGCCCAATCTCTAAGCATTCTTTTAGGGGGACCCTACCCATAAAATACTCAACTAGAGTGAAACTCTCTAATCATTTAGAATTATCAAATTTAGGAATGGGAAGAGTCATATATAGTAGTGTTTCAAAATACATACATCATGGAACACCTTAGGTATAAACTTTCAAGGACATTTGAACAGGGGAGCCATTGCATGTTTTCATCAAGCCTTCAACTCCAACAACAACAACTATGGAGGAAAGAAAGGTTGAGGCCATATAAAGAGGGATAAAAGACCCCATGAACTAAGTTACGTAACCAACACTACAATAAGTGTAGGCACATAAAAATCCTACAAAAGTGTAGTATTACACAAGTACATTGTTAATCCTTTTGACTTTTCTATTGTATCTATAATGCAGTCAAACCTAATATGTGGATTTCTTAAGAATTTTTCTACAACACTGTAGTCCTCTAGTATCACCCCATGAGACCTAAGTTGATTCACTACACCCATTGCATGGATTAAAAAAAAAATCTATAAAATCTAAATCTTTCATATGTAAATTTTCAAAGTCTCTCCTAAACACAACAACATAATCATTTTAATTTTATATGCACCTTGATAAGATGTTTGTAATCTCTCCCACATTTATTTAGATCTATGTGTTGTTGCAATTCTAGGGGATAGGATTATTTATGGCCTACTATTTGGAGAATAAATATTTTGCATCCTTCTTTTAGTTCTCTCAAAAAGTCTTTTTCTCCAATAGTATGTTTATTGGTTTGTTAGTTTAGAAAACTCATTTTGACTAAATCCCACACATCTTTAGAGAAAAATATCTTAATACTTGAGAAATCATAAATTTCTTCATTGAAAATGGGGATTTGATGCTAGATAAATCTATTTCTCACACCCTCCATGAGGAAACTAATATGAAAACTTCATCCAACTCTACTGGTGCAGGAGCACCTGGCAAAATTCAAGCCTTATTGGAGTTTTTGGTTGAAGTTTAATTTTTTTATGTTGTGTAAGGTCTTGAACACCATCTTAATTGTTTTTTAGGACCTTTGATTCTTAGGGTAGAAGTTGAATAAGTTTTGGAATCCTTTTTGTGGTGGTTTCCTAAGCTATAGACAAAATTTGCAAAACACACTGTGTTTTACAACAATATAGTTTTGGCCGTTCTTAGGCTCGAAAGAGGAAACCTAACTATTTCCAAGGGTTGTAAAAGGGAGATTTTGACCTTTGAAGAAGGTTAGAATTTTTGGCACATTGACAGTTTTCAGGAGAATAAGAAAGAAACAGTGATTTTATTGTTGAAAATCTGTTTTCCTATTCTTGTTTGCGTGACTGTTGCAAAATGAATTAAAAGAGGAATTTTGTAGGTTTTTTGAGCATATATTGAAGCCTTGGAAGTTTTTTTTTGGCACATTTAGATAGTTTTTCCATCGCTTTCTTCCATTTTGTAAATACTATGTCTTTCCCTATTTTGCTATTTTGACTAGTAAATCTCAGAAAAATGGAGTTTTAGATTTTTTTTGTCCGTACCAAGAAGTATGGGTGTAGTGGAAACAAGGATAAACTCCATTCTTGTACATATTGTAAATATAGGAGTTAGAAATAGTTCAGGAAGCATGCTTAAAGGCTGTTCCTAGGCGAGCTTGAAAGCCTGGCAAGAAAAGATAGTTAGAAACAAAACCCTAACGTAGCAGGGGTGTGAAATAATTATCATCTAAAGAGTGTGGTGGATGCAGGAACCTTCACAAAGATTGGGCAGGAAGATAGAACCCTTGACTGATCATCTGGAGGCTGAAAAAGGAAAAAAGTCTAGGAAAAGGACTTAGAAACCCTAGTTTCTTGCAAATTCTGACCTAAGCCTATGTATGGTCTGTAAAGGTCCTAAACCCCAAAAATCTGTCAGAGCTTGGAATTTGAGCTAGGGTGTCAGAAGGGAGTTTGGGATAATCTCATAAAGGGGAGGAGTTCTAACTAGTTTATTTGTGTAAGGAGGCCTAAAAGGGGCTCAAAGCTAGTAGCCCTACCCAAACCCTAGACTAAGGTTTTGTGATAGCGATAGAGAAGTAGTGAATGAAGGTTGAACAAGAATCTTCCCAAGACAGTTTTGAAGCCATGGAGATATACCACACCCTTGCAAACAAGTTAGGGAGAAAATGGAGGTTGATTAGTCTTTAGAAGGATGGAAGGCTAGGAAGAGTAATAGAGGAAGAGCACGAAGAGTTGCTTGGTTAAGGCATTGAAGAAGATAGCAGGGTTGGACAGTAAGACCAGGAGTTCTATTATCAGGAATAGGGCTTATAGGTCAGGGTGAAAAAGATCCCTTAGGAGTTCTCAAGGCAAGGACTCAGAGCTTGGAATGGTGAGGGTTCCATCCAACCCTTTCCCTATCAGATTGGTATCAAAGCTTAGCTAAAGATTTGGGCAAGCAGCTTATATGTCTGAAGTTGAGTCAAGTGAAACTCCCACCATGGTGACAAATGCACAATTAGCCAAGAGGGTTGAAGAACAGGAAGAGGACAACAAGTCCTTAAAAGAAAGAATAGAGCAACTTGAGAAAGCATTGAACAATGCAAGGTTGGAAGGAACGGTGCCAAAGGAAGAAGAGGTTGCAAAGGAAGAAAAGGTCCCTGAACCTGACCTTGTTCTGGAGGAGGAGCCTTTCTTGAAGGCATTGAAAGCCTTGAGTGGAAAAGGACTTGAGGGCATACCACTGTTCAGTGGAAAGATGGATCCTAATTTGGTCATGGATTGGAACCACTTTGAGTGTGATGGAGTCACCGAAGCACATAAGGTGAAGGTAGAAAAATCAAGGTTGAGAGGATCAACCTTGACATGGTGGAAATTTGTTCAGACTGAAAGGGAGGAAGAAGGAAAACAACCCATATCAACTTGGAAAGGAATGGTTGCTAAGGTGAAGGAAGCCTATATGCCAGATGATTATGAGATCCAACTACACAAGAAGAGGCAGAGCCTAAGGAAGAAAGAACAAGATGTCAACACCTATACTGAAGAGTTTTAGAAGCTTTGTTTGAGATCAAATGTGACAGAGGATGAGAGCCTAAAAGTGGCTAGGTACCTTAAAGGCTTGAAGTGGAACATTCAGGAAGAGATGGCTTTACTAAGTCCCAAGACAGTGCACCAATGCTATCAGTTGGCCATAAAGATTGAGGAAAGGAACAAAAGGAAGCATGATCAGTCTTCTAAAGGCAGAGGCAAAGGCAGAGATCAAAGAGGACAATGTGGTGGTTACCAAGGAAGAGGCAATGATCAAAGGAACCAAGGAGAATCTAAGCTTACTGAGCATGGAGGTGAAACATCTTCAAGAGGAGGATTTAACAGAGGAAGAGGACCTCAAGGAGGTTCAAACAGAGGAAGAGCAGCAGGTAGGAGTAATTCTTACTTTGCAAACATGAAGTGTTATCATTGCAGCCAGCTAGGTCACCCTGCTTATAGGTGCCCAGAGAAATCATCCTCTTCTAGCAATGAGAAAAGAGTGGCTTATGCACAAGAGGACATCATGAGTCCTAAGGCATCTGAGATCAGTCATATAGAATTAGAAATAGGAGAAAATCTGATGTTTAACAGGGTTTTGATCAGACAACCAGTCAAAGAAGAACCCAAGCAAAGGAGAGCTTTGTTTAGAGCAAGGTGCAAGATATTTGGAAAGGTATGCAAGGTCATTGTAGATTCTGGTTCTATAGATAATATCATCTCTAAGGAGGCAGTAAAGAAGTTGAAATTGGAAACCAAACCCCACACTAACTCTTACAAAGTCACATGGTTGAACAAAGGGCAGAGTGTTCTAGTGAATGAGCAGGTAACAGTGGAATTTTCAATTGGAGGATATAAAGACAAGTTGGTTTGTGATGTACTACCCATGGATGCATGCCATCTTCTGCTTTGCAAGCCATGGCAATATGACAGAGGTGCTATATATCATGGGAAGGAGAACACCATTGAATTCAAGAAGATGGAAGAACTTTCAAGTTGCAGTCATTATTAGAAGAAGATGAGGGACAGTCAAAGGTACCTAACATCATGTTGAGTAGTGGTAAGGGGTTCCTTAAGGACCTACACCAAGGGAATGAAGGATATGTGATCCTAATGCAGTCAAAAGATGAAGAAAAGACTGAGAAGATAGTCATACCTGAAACAATTCAAAAGCTGCTAGAAAAGTACAAGGAAATTGTCAGTGATGGTACACCTGCAACCCTACCTCCAAGGCGAGCTATAAGCCATCAAATTGATTTCATACCTAGAGATTCCTTACCTAACAAAGCAGCATACAAACTCACACCAGATCAGAATCTTGAAGTGGCTAGACAAGTGAAGGAGTTGTTGGATCAAGGCTTGATTCAAAAGAGTATTAGTCCATGTGCAGTCCCAGTGGTTTTGGCAACAAAAAAAGGTGGTAAGTGGAGATTATGTAATGATTCTAGAGCAATTAATAGAATCACAATTAGGTATAGATTTTCTATTCCTAGAATTGAAGACCTGATGGATTGTCTTGGAGGTGCACAATACTTCACCAAGTTGGATCTTAAGAGTGGGTATCATCAAATTAGAATCAAGGAGGGTGATGAATGGAAGACAACTTTTAAGACAAATTATGGCTTATATGAGTGGAAAGTGATGCCATTTGGCCTCTCAAATGCCCCTAGCACGTTCATGAGACTAATGAATGAGGTGCTTAAGGACTTCACAGGGATCTTTGTAGTAGTCTACCTTGATGGTATACTGATTTTCAGTAAGACAGCAGAAGAACATTTGAAGCATGTGGAGATGGTACTTCGAAGGCTGCAAGAAGAGAAATTGGCAGTTAACCTTGAGAAGTGTGAGTTCTTCAAGCAAGAACTTTTGTATCTAGGCTTTGTAGTATCCAAAGGAACCCTGAAGATGCATCCAAGCAAGGTGGAAGCCATCCTAAACTGGCCTACACCAACCACAGCAACAGAGGTAAGGAGATTTCATGGTTTGGCTCAGTTTTATAGGAAATTCATAAGGAATTTTAGTGGTATATGTGCACTAGTCCTAGATACTATTAAAGGTGGTCTAAAAACAAAGTTTAAATGGACTTAAGAGGCTGATAAAGGATTTGAAAAGCTGAAACAAGAAGTGGCAACTCAACCAATTTTGTTATTGCCTAGCTTTGATAAGTTATTCATAGTTGAGTGTGATGCAAGTGGAGTAGCAGTAGGAGTACTTAGTCAAGAAGGTAGGCCTATAGCCTTCTTTAGTGAAAAGCTCAATGAAGCCAAGCAAAAATACTCCACCTATGATCTTGAATTATATGCTTTAGTGCAGTCCCTTAGGAAGTGGAGGCATTATTTGTTGCCCAAAGAGTTTGTGGTTTTCACTGATAACCAGGAACTCAGTTGCATTAACACCCAAGAGAAGCTGAGTAATAGACATTTGAAATGGATGGAATACATCCAAGCTTTCACTTTTACCATCAAGCACAGGAAAGGGCAAATGAACAAGGTGGCAGATGCATTAAGCAGAAGGTTGTTGACAGTCCAAGAGATATAGCTGAAAAGCATTGGATTAGAGAGTTTCAAAGTCCTTTGTGGTGATGATGAAGACTTTTCAGAAGCCTACAAGGTATGCTCTGATTTTGAGAATCATTTTCATAGTCAATATGCTAAATATACATTGCAAAATGGACTGTTATTTAAGGGTAATCTGTTATGTGTTCCAAGAGGGTCAATGAGGGAAAATCTGATTCAAGAAAAACATAATGGCAGTCTTAGTGGGCATTTTGGTATCAATAAGACTTTAGAACTAGTGCAAAGGTTCTATTATTGGCCTAAATTGGCAAGAGATGTCAGAAGATATGTGGAGCAATGTGTAGTTTGCATGAAAGCCAAAGGGGGATCTAGCAATGTAGGTTTGTATCAACCCTTTCCAGTTCCTAACAGACCATGGGAGTGTGTGAACATGGATTTTGTGGTAGGTCTTCCTAAGACCAAAATTGGTTTTGATAGTGTGTATGTAGTAGTGGACAAATCATTTAGCAAGATGAGTCACTTTATCCCTTGCAAGACCACACATGATGCAAGTTACATAGCCCATCTCTTTTTCATGGAAGTTGTAAGAATCCATGGATTGCCATTGAGCATTGTATTAGACAGGGATGTGAAATTCATGAGCCATTTTTGGAAGACTTTATGGAGCAGATTGGGTACCAATCTATCATTTGGATCAGCTTACCATCCTCAGACCGATGGTCAAACAGAGGTGGTTAATAGAGTGCTAGGTAATCTTTTGAGGTGCTTGACTAAGGAATATGGACAGACATGGGATATGGTGATTTCCCAAGCTGAGTATGCCTACAATGACAGTGTCAATAGAACTATAGGAAAAAGTCCTTTTGATGTTGTGTATGGGATGCACCCAAGAGGAATTTGTGAACTTAGAGACCTTGGATCTCAGGAGAATAGGAGTGGACATGCAGAAGACTTTACTCAGACCAGGAAGGAGATTCATGGGCAGGTTAAGAAGACAGTTACAGCAGCAACTCAAAAGTTGAAGGAGAATGTTGATTTGTCAAGGAAGGATGTACAATTTGCAGTTGGGGACTATGTTATGGTTCACCTCAACAAATCCATATTGCAGAAGGGGATGTCCACCAAGTTGCAAATGAAGAGAGTGGGTCCCTGCAAGGTGTTGGCCAAGTATGGCAAGAATGCATATAAGGTGGAATTACCATCAGATTTGGGCATCTCCCCAGTGTTCAACGTTGCTGATTTGATCAAGTACAAGGGATTAGTCAATGATGAGGGTTAGAACAGTCAAGAATTTCTCAAGGACATTAGTAATGCAAACTTTCCTCAACAAGACAAGCTTTAGGTAGAGAAGGTCTTGCAATCAAGAGTGCAAAAGTCTACAAGGAATAAGGTATACATGGAGCACCTTATCAAGTGGAAGAACAAGCATGACTCAAAAGCTACATGGGTACAAGAAGATTAGCTCAAGAAACTTGGCATTGACCTGGTAATGATCCCTCCTTCCAGTTCTTAGGGTTTTTGTTGAGAGGGGGAGAATGGTGCAGGAGCACTTGACAAAATTCAAGCCTTATTGGAGTTTTTGGTTGAAGTTTAATTTTGTTATGTTGTGTAAGGTCTTGAACACCATCTTAATTGTGTTTTAGGACCTTTGCTTCTTAGGGTAGAAGTTGAATAAGTTTTGGAATCCTTTTTGTGGTGGTTTCCTAAGCTATAGACAAAAGTTGCAAAACACACTGTGTTTTACAACAATATAGTTTTGGCCGTTCTTAGACTCAAAAGAGGAAACCTAACTATTTCCAAGGGTTGTAAAAGGGAGCTCTCAACCTTTGAAGAAGGTTGGAAGTTTTGGCACATTGGCAATTTTCAGAAGAATAAGAAAGAAACAATGATTTTATTGTTGAAAATCTATTTTCCTGTTCTTGTTTGCGTGACTGTTGCAAAATGAATTAAAAGAGGCATTTTTTAGGTTTGTTGAGCATATAGTGAAGCCCTAGAAGTTTTTTTTTGGCACATTTAGATAGTTTTTCCATCGCTTTCTTCCATTTTGTAAATACTGTGTCTTTCCCTATTCTGCTATTTTGACTGGTAAATCTTAGAAAAATGGAGTTTAGATTGTTTTCTATCTGTACCAAGAAGTATGGGTGCAGTGGAAACAACGCTAAAATCCATTCTTGTACATATTGTAAATATAGGAGTCAGAAATAGTTCAGGAAACATGCTTAAAGGCTATTCCTAGGCGAGCTTGAAAGTCCGGCAAGGAAAGACAGTCAGAAACAAGACCCTAACATAACAGGTGTGTGAAATAATTATCATATAAAGAGTGTGGTGGATGCAAGAACCTTCACAAAGATTGGGTAGGAAGATAGAACCCTTGACTGATCATCTGGAGGCTGAAAAAGGAAAATAGTCCAGGAAAAGGACTTAGAAACCCTAGTTTCTTGCAAATTCTGACTTAAGCCTGTGTACAGTCTGTAAAGGTCCTAAACCCCAAAAATCTATCAGAGCTTGGAATTTGAGCTAGGGTGTCAGAAGGGAGTTTGGGATAATCTCATAAATGGGAGGAGTTCTAACCAGTTTATTTGTGCAAGGAGGCCTAAAAGGGGCTCAAAGCTAGTAGCCCTACCCAAACCCTAGACCAAGGTTTTGTGACAGCGATAGAGAAGTAGTGAATGAAGGTTGAACAAGAATCTTCCCAAGATAGTTTTGAAGCCATGGAGATATACCACACCCCTGCAAACAAGTTAGGGAGCAAATGGAGGTTGATTAGTCTTTAGAAGGATTGAAGGCTAGGAAGAGTAAGAGAGGAAGAGCACGAAGAGTTGCTTGGTTAAGGCATTGAAGAAGATAGCAGGGTTGGACAGTAAGACCAAGAGTTCTATTATCAGGAATAGGGCTTATAGGTCAGGGTGAAAAAGATCCCTTAGGAGTTCTCAAGGCAAGGACTCGGAGCTTGGAATGGTGAGAGTTCCAACCAACCCTGTCCCTATCATCTACTATGTGTTTGAGGAAATAATATTAAATATTAGGTGGTGTGGATAAAAGCAAACAAGATTGAATTAATATTGTATATAAATAATAACCCAATACTTTTATTCATAAAAATGACAACACTTTCTATTCCCACACATTTTTACAAGTGCGAATATTACATATAAAATTGATCATACTTTCTCTTTCTAAAAAACTCCTAAAATAAATATTAGAATATTATAATTTTGCGAATGTGCCTTTGGTCTATTGGTGAAATTGAACAGTTTTGAATGAGTCCATTAGGAATCAGTTTTTGATGAATGAAAAATCCAAACACCTAAGGGATGATATTAGGATCGTGTCACAGGTGACTTTGACGAAATGGATATCCCCAATCCTTGGCTCTCAATTGAAGATCTTAGCCTAAGACTTGTTCTCCTATATCAAATGGCTAAAACAATTATATATGTTTGATATAAAACCCTTCCAAAAAAAATAAAAAATCAACTTCAAAAATTTAACTTCTTCTAAAAGCTAAAGGAGTGCAAATAAGAATTGCATAATTATCCAAACACTAGGTTTAGGTTGCAACTATTTATATAACTGCCAAAGAATGTTAATTCGTTCATACCATTGAATATTCATTGACATGAATTTTATGTGCCAATATGAATTGGCTGTGCCCTTGTTTGTGGTTTATTACATAAATAAATATTTGAGTTTGGACATGGTGTAAAGATTACTCCAAGCCGACACGGTTGCTTCTAAACAGGATGCTATGTAATGCCACAATTCAATTCTATACTTCAACGCGGAATTCGTTCTGTATTTAAATGTTCTGTGGCTTTTTTTCTTTGATTATAAGATAGACAATCAATACTATAAACATGCGGAAGCTCATTATGTCGAAGACAATGATTCAAATATTAGTAAAGATGTCAGAACTATGCACTGTACAGGTTTAAACAATTGCTTTTCGAAGATAAACACACAACTGTTTTGATTGCAGGATGATTATCTGAAAGGTCATCTTAAGTCCATGCCAATCTATGATTATCATTGAAGATAGAACATATGAGTATAAGTTACTTCAGCGGCTTATCATTGAATTTCAAGGAGATTTTTCGATAGCACTAACAGCCCTGCTTTCTATATAGAGACCCAACACTAAACAGGTCACAACCTGCAATAGCAAGGTACAAATTCAGACTGTTAATAAGCTTTTGAACCATTTCTTTCACAAGATCAGAGTAAAATATGGGCTCTTCCCAAAGCTTGAATGAAAACCCTCGCCAACAAGATGAAGGTATGTGATCCATGTGATAACATTTCTTAGTCATTCAGAAGTTTTTTCTTTGATTACATTTGGATTTTATGGGTTTGTTTTGAAGATCAATTTTGACAGTTTTTGGTAAATTTGAAACTTTCACCCTTTTTTTAATCAACAGATAACATTCTATTATCCATCATCATTTCTCTTTTTTAACCATCTCATTCTAATGATAGATCTTAGAATGTCATAAAAAATATTGATGAAGAAAATAGCTTGCATAATCTAATCCAAATCTAATATCTTTCATATTTGTTTAAGTTATGAACTTTTACTTCTTTACAATAAAAAATTCTCATGTTTATGTAGGAATTGATGAAAACATGACTGCTCTGCAAAAACATGTGACATTTTTCGACCATAATAAGGATGGGATTATTTATCCATGGGAGACATATAAAGGTTTAAATCCAATACCCTCCTTATTTATGAACTTCTGTTCCAATATTTTTTATTTTCTTTAATAACATTAATAAAATTATTGATCCTCGAAATTTCAAATCGAATTCATTAATTATATTTTTTTTGGGACATTGTGTAGGAGTTAATGGTGACTCCTCAACACCCCCAAGATCAGTTGCGACCAAAACCACTTCCACAAGAGAGAGAATGGCAAGAAAGCTTGCTTCACAATGCAAGATTGATTAATGGTTGAATTGCTTGATTGCTTGATATTCCTTGAATACAAATGTACAAGAGATACCTTGCTTATATGGGCAAGGTTGAGAGATAGGAATGAACATGATGTTGACAAATGTCATGATCTTATGACATGAGACAACCAACAACCTAATCACCTAGGAAATGATGCATCCTAGCTAGATAAGATAAGTTCTAGATAAGCCAACTAAAACTTCTAGAAGGAATCTTTTACCTAAGTAAATTTAACCATGTGAATATGTCCCCTAATTACCCAGTGAATGAATTAGCTAGGTACAAGACAATTATTCACACCAACACCCCCCCTTAAGTGCAACTTAGGGAGAAGATTATTATGCAAACTATGCAAAGACTATGACTATGGGTCCCGGCTACTAGGCCATGTTAGGTACCCATTTACATTGCAAATGATGAAATCTCTCACAAGTGGAGAAAAGGAGAAAACCCGGTGGGACAAAAATCCTCTCCAAAAGAGAAAACAAAACAAAACAAACATGATGTATGGAGGAATCAATGATACCCCCCAAGGACAACATGCATAATGTATATACAATCAAATACCCCCCTATAAGAGGGAAGTAGAGTGATAAGATATCCCCCCCATGATGAAGAAGCTCCAATGCTAATGAAGAATACCTGAAAACAAAAAATGACCCAATGTCTGCAAGCAACACATCTCCCCTTAGGAAGAAAGAAATCCATAAGCTGATGATGAAGCCACTCCATGTCCAACTGAAAGGAGGAAGCATGAATGCTCAACATGTATGCCTCTGAAAACTGATGAAGATCCTCCAAGCTTGAATGAGCCACAACAGAATCATGGTCAAACTAAACCAAGAAACATGACAAATCAAGTGATGGAGGAGACTCATGAATGTCAATCTCCAAAGACAAAGAAGATGGGATAACAGTTGTACTGAAACTGTCATCAAAGAGGAGAGAAATCCCCTCAAGTGTGTCCTCCAAATCTGCAGTATGAGACTCTATGAACAAGTTAGAAATCCCTGTCAAATACTCATCCCACAAAGCAAAGATCTGAAAAACTATGATCATCTTGCTGAAGAGAAGCATCAATGGCTGGAGGAGCAGGAGGTGGAGGAGTAGGAAGCTCAACACTGGTTTCTAGAATACCAAGGTGTAGTTGACCAAACTTCTCCTCACTATCATGGTTCACACTCAATGAAGTGTGTGATGTAGTCAAAGGAACATAATCATCTTCTAAAGCAAAATGTGAAAAGGAATATACACGAGATGAATGATCAACCATCCCGATAGCAACAATATCCCTAGTTTCCAAGTCCCTTATGTACACTCTATCTAGAGTGAACTCAACTGTTTTACCTTGACCCCCATGAGTAATTTGATAAATAGAAAGGAGATTAGTGGACAAGGAAGGAACACAAAGTACATCATTGAAAGTCCCTTCCCCCATATCAATAGAACCCTTCCCACTTACCTTCATATATGTATTGTTACCCATCAATATATGAGGTGAAATCCAAGGCTCAAAAGAAGAGAACATTTCCATAGAAGATGCCATATGATGAGATGCCCCTGAATCAAGAAGCCATATATGAGATGCAAGACTTGTAGAGGCCAAGAGTGCTTGTCCTTTCATCTTATGTAGCCCATAAGTAGATCCCATGTCCTGTGACTAAGATGATGATGATGGAGCTATCGATTGAGATGTTGAAGAAGTACCAGACACTGATGAGGGTAGCTTAATGTTATTCTTTTGAAGAAGGTGTGTCAATTCATCAATCTTCTTATTATAACATCTATGCTCATCATGTCCTAATCTTTTACAATATGCACATTTTGACTTCTTCTTTTTAGATGATTCCTCTTTAGAAGAGGATGTGGACTCAGGAGTGCTATGTGAAGGAGAATCTTTACCTTGCTCATTAGACTTGGGTGCCTTGTTCTGTGTCTTACCTTTGCCACTTGAATCCTTTGTCTCCTTTGCAACAAGAGCATGATACCTAGAAGACTTCAATGTGCCCATGTGTACCAACTTTTCTTGTTCCCTTGTGAGTTGAGCTGCAAATTCATCAAGAGAAGGCATTTTGTATGCATTTCCAAGAGCATCCATTGTAGCATAGAAAGTAGAAACAAACACTGAATAATCATGACCAAGCTTAGCAAGAATAGAAAGTATCAACTATTCATCCTCTTTAGTGACCCCACAATTAGATAACTACAACCTAAGAGAATTGAGCTTAGAGAAAAAGTCTTGGACTTTATCAAAATCTAAAGGATTTAGACCCATTAGTTCATTCTCCAACTTAAATTTTCTCATCTTATCTGGCTTACCAAAGAGACTCTCTAAAGTATTCCAAACTTCATTAGGATGAGTGCAAGATACAACATGATATCTAAGATCTAGAGAAATGGACAACTTCAAAGTACCAAGAGCTTCATCCCTTCTATCAAGCCATTTTCTTTTCTCTTTTGCTCCCAGGGGTTCTGGATCTTCACCAAATGTGATTCATTGCAACTTTGATTTTAACAATAATAACTCCATTTGAGATTTCCACTCATGATAATTATATGGAGTTAGAAGTACAATTTTTGGCAAATCCATGATACAATGAGATATTACAATAGAGGAACAACAATTTTCCCTCACAATACAAGAATTCAACCCCTTTTGTCCCAACAAGATTACAATTTTTTTTGCAAATTTACAACAAGGAATCCCAAATTATCAAATCAGCTACAAACTAAAAAAATGAAAATCTGGAATTTTTTTTGCAAAAATTACATGATTAGATTTAAAGTGCTCTTGAATACCTTCCAAATGCCGCAAATTTGGAGAAAATCGGAGATCGGAGCACAAAGATATGAGCTCAAAAGCAGAAAATGATGATCGAGCTTCAACCTGGAAAAAGAGGCACAAAACTACAAAATCTCTGCAAAATATCTGACCACTGAAAAATTCAGATCTCCACCTTTCCGACGATATCTTGTTTGAAAAATTTCGCCTCTGTATGCAAAAGTTATGAAAAAATGAAAAAAAGCCTATAAATAGGCACTTTGGGGGCAAAACAGATATACATCAAGTCCAAACAGGTGCAAATTTTCGGCACCCGGGGGCTACAGTTCAGTTCTCCATGTGACCACACCGCCAAGCAAAGTAAAAAATAAACAAAACCCGACTAGGGCTTAATACAACCGTTGGCCTTATAATATATACACCCACGTTTTTATTAAACACTGACCAATGAATAAAACATTCGTCGGCCTTTTGAAGATATAAACAAAGTTTAATATATAACCAAATGCCAAATAAAAATGTGTAATCTGCTGGAGTAAATATACCATGGATTTGATGCACAATACCTAGAAATAAAGGCCAATGGGACTGTCGTGCCTCGCTTTGACAACTAACCTCCAACAACCAATGCAGATGGAGATCGCTGAAATAAAGATGAATGATTTGAATGTCGGTAGTATGACATCTACAAATAGATTTTCCAGCGATCAGTACCAATTAAAGGACCTTGTACAATGCCGAGGATGGGTAGGTATGCCGTCGATGAAGATCTGAGAGCTTGGCCGATGGCAATGAATGCTAGAAATCAGAGGACCCCACCGATGTGATCCCTAAAACCACCGACGGAGGATATGAGGCTAATTTTGACCGGTCCAATTGGTACGCTGAGGGCAGAATGGACCGTCCAATGAATGAACTCGTACCAGGTGATGGTGCGACGCCTAGTACACGCCGATGGAAAAAGACCACGAACCACTGATCGGACGGAATCTGCAATGAATGTGAAAGACACAAATAGATGTACCCTTATGACAAGGTTTTGACCAATGCACAGTGGGTTACAAGCAGTGACAGCAGGTACGGGACATGCCGAATAAGCCAATCAAACCACAGAATTTAAAAAAAACTTTATTAAAACATTTGGCCGATGAAAAATATTAAGTCCTCCAATATAGTTTCAAGAAAAATAGCCTGATAAAAAATTTTGCCCCAAAATTTTAACACAATGCCCGCAGAAAATATTTTCCTAAATATGTTTTTTGCAAAAAATAGAAAATCTGTACCACTTGGGAGGCTATCCCAGCGAAAAAAATTTGCCTCAAAAACAACTTTACCCAATATAGGTGAATTTATAGTCAAAATTCATCTGCGGAGGCTTCTGAACTCAACCGTGAGGTTATTGAAACCCCAATCTGCACCCAGCAAAAATCTTCAAGCCAAAATATCACCCTTAGATCTGGGAAGGAATCTGCAACACCTAGAGAGCTCTGATACCATGTAGGAGTTAATGGTGACTCCTCAACACCCCCAAGATCAGTTGCGACCAAAACCACTTCCACAAGAGAGAGAATGGCAAGAAAGCTTGCTTCACAATGCAAGATTGATTAATGGCTGAATTGCTTGATTGCTTGATATTCCTTGAATACAAATGTACAAGAGATACCTTGCTTATATGGGCAAGGTTGAGAGATAGGAATGAACATGATGTTGACAAATGTCATGATCTTATGACATGAAACAACCAACAACCTAATCACCTAGGAAATGATGCATCCTAGCTAGATAAGATAAGTTCTAGATAAGCCAACTAAGATTTCTAGAAGGAATCTTTTACCTAAGTAAACTTAACCATGTGAGTATGTCCCCTAATTACCTAGTGAATGAATTAGCTAGGTACAAGACAATTATTCACACCAACACATTGAACAATAATTTTATAATTTTTAAGAGAAATAAGCCACATCAGAATCACAATTGTGTTAATTTGCATTAAGTAATAGTCCCTGAATTTTCACATCCTACCAATGTAGAAATAATTGTTAGATTTGGCAAAGAACTTTTTAATTCCAATGATTGAATGTTGTCATGGACAAATTCTCAGGTTTTCGTGCAATGGGATTTGGCTTCCCAAGATCATTAGCAGTAGGAGTGCTTATCCATTTAGCGATGAGCTACTCCACACTTCCTGTAAGCATAATACTTTAGTTTAATAGTTGAGGGGATGAAACTCACAAAACCCATGTTAATGTTAATTTGTAATGTGGGTGCCTATTGTCAGGGACGGATAACATTGTTACTATTTCCCATATATATTAAGAATATTAAGAGAGCAAAGCATGGGAGCGACTCAGGTGTATATGACCCTGAAGGAAGATTTGTTCCAGAGAAGTTTGAAACCATTTTTATCAAATATGCACTCACTCATTTAGACATGCTCACAAAAGCTGAGATGGACTCCATGGTTAAAGATAATAGGATTCTAAAAGACTTTTTTGGATAGTGGGTATATTGGGGTTAAGGTACTGGTTATTGATGTATAGATCTGAGTTTCTACATAAATAGAGAAGACAACTTATATATTAATTATGACAGACTATAAGCTTTATCATCTAACCATGGTCCTAAAGATTGCACACACTTTTCTTAGAAATTGTTCAAATGAGTTTGCTAAGTTGGTGGTTGTGCACTTTGCAGGACTCTAGCCAAGGTAGAATGGGGAATCTTATATGATTTGGCCAAGGATGAAAATGGATTTTTGGAGAAAGCGGCCATCAGAGGGGCTTATGATGGCAACTTATTCGAATTCTTGGAAAAGAAGAATGCTTCAAGAAATCAGAGCTAGACAATTATGATGCTTTTGAATAATTTGACTGCCCAAGTGGCACTCTCATTTTCACTTTCTTTGCCATCAAGGGGTTTCCTTCAATAACTTTGTCATCTCACTTTGGTTAATCAAAATAAATTCTTTCTAATTTCATTTTTATGTCTTAATCTTATAAATAAAAACTTTTTAGGTTTTTTTTAAAATAAATTTATATTTACATTTCAATTTATTTATTTATATTTTAATTTTTAAATTCAACTTAATTTTCATGTAATTTATAAATGACTATCCATGTAAAATTATGATCTAGGCTTTTTTGGTATAATGAAATAAAACATTCTCTATGTAATATTTAAGTTAAGTACATGTGGTACGTACAAATTATATATCTTAGATACAAAGTTTATATTAGATACATATAATTTTTTTTGTTAACATTGATAATGAATGATAATAACATTTGAGTCTGTTTGATAAGGAATATTTCACTGTAATGCATATCATAGATTTGTTTCAAGAATTTTGTATTATATTTATACAACAATAATTTTTTGACATGCTAGAGCATTCATTATATGTTATGTCTAGAGTCAAAATTGTTTATTCCTAATCCTACAATCATGATGCTAAATTAATTGTCATTGTTATTTAGAAACATGCCTGCTTGTGTATATCTAGACTGGGTGGTACTTAAAGTCACAAGTAAGATCTACTATCAAGTAGCATAATCCACAATTTCTAATAATTATAGTCAAGCCCTTTGCAACAACTAAATAGTGTTCGAATAATATTAAAGACACACCAAGTAGAATGCACATGCCTATGTATTTATTTTTATGTATACATATGTTGATTCAATGATTGATCTAGATGCTTCATTGTATTTGTTCTAATTATATTATCTTTCTATATATGGTGACATCATCATATCTAAATGATCTATAGTTTTATCTTTTTATGCAATATTCTAGCATTCAAATTTGAATATTTCATGTGTGAGTTAAAAAGTAACAATTAGGGTCGGGTCAAACTGGGCCCATAAAAATTTTGTTTTTAAGAAAAGAAGCTCATAACCACACAAGTGATCTTAATCGATGATTAAGGTCATCTATGTAGTCTTGGCCTAGGTTTGAAAATAAAAAGGATATGGAATAGGTCCAAACCATTACTATTTATGGACTCAAATTTGGTTTCGATGCAGGTTGAATGCTAAATATTGCACTAAATAACTTAAATTGATAGTTTTACACTATTGCATAAGGGACACAAATCAAAATGAGTCCAAAATAAGTGGGAAATATTTTAGGTAATGCATCTCTTACTAAGCTATATTTTACCACCATTTTGACTTGTATGTGATCTACCATGAATCATGCATATAAAAGTAAGACAAGAAACTAACATTCATAAAAAGTATGGATATGATGATGTTCTATTTACTCTCCACATGATAATAGCTCTACCAATTTATACTAAATTCACCAAATTCTAGTGGTAATATCTAATATAAATATTGAAATGAGAATAAAAACTATATAGTAATGCTAATTATTGATGTATAAAAATAAGATGTATAGGACTCTTAACGTGTCATTGCAACCCAATAGAATAGAGAGAGATAGGTGAAGGATCCATGAAGAACCATTTTAACCAACAAAGAAGGAAGTGTAACTTATGTTTGAATGGACCACTATAACTATGATCCTAATGAAGAAAGGTGGTGTAGGAATTCTATCAAGCAATTGTTACAATTAGTGTAGAGTGCAAGACACTTAAATATCTATTGTATTAATAATCAGAAAAGTATTAATGATATCCCTCACCACTAAATTGATTGCAAATATTTTTTTTGAAAATGGATGAGTGTGAGATCCTGATAAGGCAAAAAAATATTCCTAAGTGATAATAAAAATTCTAAAAAATAGACTTAAGAAAATTCATGCCAAAATTTGAATGGATTATCTACACAATCTAAAAATATTTAGTAATAAAGTTTTAGAAAATTGAATGTAGCTTATGGACTAATATTTATTCATCAATCTAAAGAAAATTTTGAAAATGTAATCTTACAAAGAGTTTCATGATTTTTTGTAACACTTTCACATGATTTTTTCCTCCATGTTGCCACTATTTAACCTGCCATGATATTTTGCTAGTTAGTGTTGTACTTGCGATGTGTGTATGAGCTAGTCACCATTGTTCTTGTGACCTGTGTGAGCTAGTCACATTGTGTATATGTTTTTGATAAGGTAAGTAAGGTTTTGAAAGGAACAAGAACCTTTTACAAAGTTAAGAAAAAGACAGTTCCAAACACCAAAGTATCAAACTTTACCAACGAAATAGAGAAACAACACCACCGAAAACACCGTAGTAACACAACAAAATAACAAATAGCACCTACTCACCAGATAACTAGGAGTGACATAACACTCAAAACCAACAACAATCCTAAGTCAAAGGCAAAGAAACATCAAGGCCAGGAGCGAAAAAGGACATACAAAGCCAACACATAATGTGAACCAAGATCCCATCACCAACCAAAGACCCCATAGGCTAAAAAAAACCAATTGCTCAGTAATAGCAACATTGAGCAATCCTTGAAACACCTATAAAACCAGGAAGCTAACTCAATATCTGTATCTAATAGAGAGAGTTCCCCTCTATTGGACAGGATCACATGAAAACCTTTTCCACTGAACCTAGAGAACTCTAGCATCCCCATACTCCACCTCAATAGGAGTATATCTCACCTCAAAAGGGACAACAATAGAGAAAACAAGAAAAGGAAGCTTCCAACCAAAACCACAACACCCATCTTCACCTCGATAGAAGAGGAATCCACCTCAATAGGAACAAGTTGTAGAATCAAGGAGAAAGCCACCACTCCCACAAAAAAAGTAAGCACAACATCCTTTAGTAAACTCAACAACATGAATTTAAAAAGGAGCAAGAATAACAAAAATATATGGGTCATGAGGAAAGGCATGAAATAAAACCTAGCAGATAACCAAAAAACTAGAGGAAGAGCAGAGCAGAACCACCAACTACAGACCAGAACCAAGGTTGTAAGAGAAGATAACCCAACCACCACGAGGATAGAGAACCACATCTGCAAGCAACACTTGGGATTCAACACCCAACTCAAACACATCTAGAAGGAGGCTCCAAAGAAAGCTAGAACCCAGAAGCCAACCACCGATGACAAAAAATAGCCCCAAAGAGCCACACCCACCAACCAAAAGTAGCAGAGGCCCACAAAAGCTTTAGCAACAAAGCCTCTGAGGTAGTGATAACTTTAAGAAATCCCCCTCAAAAAAAGATATAAAATCCTAGCAAATTTTTCATTTTTTAGGAAAAATATTAATTTCTATTGGTGAATCTTTCCTTTTTTTTGATAAAAATATAAATTTTATTGACGATTTTTTTACATCACTAAAATTTTGTAGAAAATTTTGGTGAATCTTGAAAAATAATAGGAAAATGCATTAATTATGATGGCGAAATATCCAATCTAAAAATAATTCTCATGGAAAAGTAGGGGCCTGAGGGTAGAAATTATTGATAGGTTGAAGTAGTAGATTATAAGTGATGGTGTAGAGTTGTCGCCACCAAGATTAGTTGGAAGGTGCTTGTTCATCTAAGTCAAAGCTAGTGGTTACAAAATATAGTATTGATTGATGGGTGATTGTTACAAATCTCATTCTCCACTTGTAGCAAAATTCAATCTTCCTCTTTCTCTATTGCTGCTAATTAAAATTTATGATATGAAGGCATGTTAAATGGTTAAGTTAGTTTTTCTATTAATCCTTTTCTCATGGGTTTATATAGACCACATTAACTCATCAATATACAATGTTGTTAATTCTTTTGACTACTTTATTGTATTTATAATAGAGTAAAGCCTAATTGGTAGACTTCTTAATATTTTTCTACAACCCTCTAATGTCACCCCATGAGACCTAACTTGATCCCCTACACCCATTGCATGAGTAAAAATACATCTATAAAATCTAAATCTTTCATATGTAAATTTTAAAAGTATCTCCTAAACCCTACAACACAACCATTTCAACCTTGTGTACCTTGATATGTTGTTTGTAATCTCTCCCACATTTATTTAGATTTGTGTGTTGTTGCAACTCTAGGAAATATGGTTGTGTATGGCCTACTATTTGGAGAATATAGACTTTGCATCCTTCTTTTGGTTTTCTTGAAGAAAAAATATCTTGTGATAAGGTATTATAGTTTGATTGGTTGATTAGTTCAGAAAACCCAATTTTGACCAAATTCAACACATTTTGAGAGAAAAAGATCTTAATACTTAAGAAATCTTAACAATATTTATTGAAAATGGGGGTTTTATGTTAGATAAAGCTATTGCACACACCCACTATGAGGAAACTAAAATGAAAAATTCATCCAACTCTAATACCTATTCGAGGGAATAATAATAAATACTAGAAGGTATGTGGAACAACAAACAAAATTGAATAATATTGTATATAAATAGTAAACCACACACTAGAGAGGATATACCTAAAATAATAATTTTATTGATAAAAAAGGTAATGTTTTCTATTGCCACACATTTTTTACAAATGAGACTATTACATATATAAAAAAATTCATGCTATCTCTTTCTTAAAAAATTCCTAAAACAAATATTATTATATTCTACGTAGTGTTGGTCTATTAGTGAAATTGAATGGTTTTAAATGAGTCCACTAGGAATCAATTTGTGTTGAGTGGAAGACCCCTACATCATAAGGGATGATATTGAGATTGTGCCTCAGGTGGCTTTGGCAGAATGGATACCCCTCAATCCATGACTCTCAGCTGAAAATATTAACCCAAAGTTTGTCCTCCTATATCAAATAGCCATAACAATTCTATACATGTGATATAAAATCCTCCGACAAAAAAACTAAAAATATTCAAATTTAAAAAACTTCTTCTACAAACTAAAGAATTGCGAATTACATAAATACAGGTATGGAAGATTACATATCCAACACTAGGCTGCAACTACTTATATAACTGCGATTTTAAATCTTTTGGTATACCCATATTGTTACTAATTCATTTAGATCTATTTGAAACTGCAGGAAATTTTGGTTCTTCCATTGAATATTCATTGACATGAATTGGCTGTGTCCTTGTTTATTGTTTATTATATAAAAAAGCATTGCAGATTGGATATGGTGTAAAAATTACTCCAAGCCAACACGGTTGCTTCTACGCAGGGTGCTCTGTAATGCCACAATTGAATTCTATGAATACTTCAACATGGAATTCGTTGCGTATTGGAAATGTTCTGTAGCTGTTTTTATTTGATTATAAGATAGAAAATCAATACTTTAAACATGCGAAGGCTCGTTATCTCGAAATCAAGGTTCCAGATATTAGTAAAGATGTCAGAGCTATGCATCGTACAGGTTTAAACAATTACGTATTGCTGCCACGATTTGAAGATAACACTTCATTGTTTTGAGTGCATGCGTATCCGAAAGATCTTGGAGTCCATACCAATCTATGCTTATAATTGAAAATATTGCATAAGTGTATACGTTACTTAAGCGGCTTATCATTGAATTTTAGGGAGATTATCCCATGGTATTAACATTCTTGCTTGCTATATAGAGACCCAACACGAACCAGTTCACAACCTCTAATAGCAAGGTTCAAATTCAGACTGCTAATAAGCTTTTGAGTCTTTTCTTTCACAAGATCAGACTAAAAAATGGGCTCTTCCCACAGCTTGAATGAAAACCCTAGCCAGCGAAACGAAGATATGCGGTCCTTGTCATAACGTTACTTACTCAGTTTGCATTTCAAAACCCAGGTTTTCTGTTTTCTAAATGAACTATATAAAATTTTGTTGTATTTCTTAAAGTAAAATGGTTAAATTTTGTTGTATTTCTTAAAGTAAAATGGTTTAATGATATTTGGATTTCATGGGGTTGTTTTGAAGATCAGTTTTAACATTTTTTTCGTATGTTTGAAATTTTTTGGATTAAATTATGTGAGTTTTTCTTTCATCAATATTTCAGAATATAATTCATGATTATTATCATATTCTTCTCTTGTTATCTCATTCTGATGATGGATCACAGAAGGTTGATGAAGAAAGAAAGCTCACATAATTTAATCCAAATAATTTCAAACTGACTGTGGAAATTTTGTTGCTTTTAAATGACGACAGTTAAGATTGTCTTCTGTTTATGTAGGAATTGATGAAAACAATATGACTGCTCTACAAATTAAGCATGTGCGTCAATGAAGAAAGAAAGCTCACATAATCTAATCTAAATAATTTCAAGCTGGAAATTTTGTTGCTTTCAATTGATGGCAGTTAAAGATTGTCTTCTATTTATGTAGGAATTGATGAAAACAACATGACTGCTCTGCAAAAGCATGTGGCATTTTTCGACCGTAATAAGGATGGGATTGTTTATCCTTGGGAGACATATAAAGGTGTAAGTCCGAGTACCTTCAATAAAATTATTGATCCCTGGAGAGTTAAAATTGAATTCATTAATTATTCTTTATAAAGATTTATTTTGTTGTTTTGCATTGAACAAAAGTTTTATAATTGGTAGAGAAATAAGCTACATCAGAATCATAGTAGTGCTAATTTGCAATGACTAATATTCTCTGAATTTTCACATCCTAACAGTGTAGAAATAATTATTATATTTGGCAAATAACTGTTTAATTCCAATGATTAAATGGTGACATGGCTGAGTTCTCAGGTCTCCGTTCAGTGGGATTTGGCTTCGCGATATCATTAGCAGGAGGATTGCTCATCCATTTAGCGTTGAGCTACTCCACTCTTCCTGTAAGTTGTTTAGTATAATAGTTGAGGGGATGAAACTCATAAAGCCCATGTTAATGTTAATTTGTAATATTTATGTGGGTGCCTATTGTCAGGGACGGCTACCATCGTTACTATTTCCCATATATATTAAGAATATTAAGAAAGCTAAGCATGGGAGCGTCTCAGGTGTATATGACTCTGAAGGAAGATTTGTTCCAGACAAGTTTGAAGCCATTTTTAGAAAATATGCACTCACTCATTCAGACATGCTCACAAAAGCCGAGATGGACTCTATGGTTAAAGCTAATAGGCTTCCAAAAGACTTGTTTGGACAGTAAGTATTTTATCTATTCAAAAATAAACCAAACCGTCGGTATATTGTGCTTAAGGTACTGGTTATTGATGTAGAGATGGGAGTTTCTACATTAACAATCAACACAGGTTATATATTAATTATGATCGATTTTATAAATTTTATGGACGTTTAGATTTAAAATTTGTTTAAGTGGTTCATTTGAAATTATATTAATTTTTTAATAAAATTCATTTCTTTTTGCACTTTCAATGAACCATCTAAATAAATAAATAAATGTGCTATTTAAACCAAATGCACACTTTTATTAGAAAGTGTTCAAATGGGTTTGCTAAGTTGGTGGGTGTGCACTTTGTAGGATTGTAGCCAAAGCAGAATGGGGACTCTTATATATTTTGGC
The DNA here is from genome assembly GCA_007258455.2 of Sequoia sempervirens. NCBI lineage: Eukaryota > Viridiplantae > Streptophyta > Pinopsida > Cupressales > Cupressaceae > Sequoia > Sequoia sempervirens. Next base: position 171,869,503 of record VDFB02000013.1, on the reverse strand, counting down.
CAAGGATGAGAATGGATTATTGAAGAAAGCGGCCATAAGAGGGGCTTACGATGGCAGTTTATTCGAATTCATGAAAAGAAAGAATGATTCAGGAAACCAGAGCTAGACAATTATGATGTTTTTAAAGATTTCTAAGACTGTCTAATGTGTATATGTCAGGCCTGCATTTATTCTTTTGAATCGATACAGAATAATATGACTGACCAAGTGGCACTCTTATTTTAAGTTTCTTGGGCATCAACGAGATTCATTGAGTTATCTCTTGTTTAAAGTTTTTTCTTTTTAATTACAATTTTACATCTTCTATTTATAATTATTATTATTTTTTAAAATTTCTACATTTCGTAATATACTTGATGTACATAATGTTCATTTCTTTATTTAAATATTGAATTATCAAAATTTAAATATAAATTTAAAAATGATTATCTATATAAAATTATGATTTAAGTTGGGGTTCATTACATAATGTGATGGTTAAGTGGTGGTGGTGTTGTGGCCATTAAGATTCAAACCTCTAATGGACTATTGTGATTGTGGGTCTTGTGCTCGCATGTTTGAACCTTAACATTGATGTTGTTGATGTTTATTCTAAGTGACTAAATGCTCCAAATTGTGCTTCAAATCTTTGTTAGGCTAGTGTGCTTGTCTCTAGTGGATTGTTGTGGTCACAAGTATGAACAATTCATGTTAATGTTATATTCATGCCAAAAATAAAGCAAGCAATAATTGAATTATTTTAGATAAATTGAGGATAAAGAAAACAATAATTAAATTATTTTAGATAAATCTAATTGAGTTTAGATAGGTACTAAAAATTTATTAAAATAAAAAAAGAATCGTAGAAGCTCTTACCTCTTTGTGTGATTTATCTCAAGAATTTTGTATTTTATCTTTGTCAATATAACTTTGGCATACTAGAACATTTATTATGTTATGGACCTATAGAGTCAAAATTGCACAAAATGATCTTTTGATTCATAGTTTTGAACTTATGTTTAACTGTAATCCTATAGTCATGATCCCAAACTCATTGTCATTATTCATAAATCAAATTAGTTTGTTCAAAATTAGATATTTCAATGGGCCATTACTAATTGTTTTATGAAAAAAGGAAAGGAGTAGGTGTCATTTTATCCATTTTAAGTATGATATTTTTCAAACATTTAACATAAATAAATGACACATGTGGACATGATGCATGTTTTGTCTTTTTATTTTACTTCATATTATTAAAAAAATTAATGCAATTTTTAATAAACATAAAAAAAGTAAACCTATCTTGGTTAAAAAGTATATAATATTTATCTTTCTAAGACCTAGGGAAAATGAAGCCTAGAGTAGGACACATATTTTAGATTTGAAAAATATATATTTTTAAAATTTATGAATATTTTTTAATTAATATATCTATTAAGAATTTAGACATAATGCATATAGAAAATTATTAATATTATCTATTAAAATTGTATTATGACATATAATTTTAGAATCTTGAGAGTTTCCTAGATATGAACTTTTCATTTTATCAAATTTGGATAAAAAGTTCATTAAAATCAAGGGTGAAGTTTAGGAAAATCTATTTAAACATTTTACCTTGTCATTTAGAGGGGAAAGCTAGGTTTGGGATTCTCATGCCTTATTTCCATGTTTTCTTAGGGCGAAGGAGGGATGGAAGAGCCAAGAAAGGAATTTGAAAGTAAGATGGATATCCATTTAAAAAAAATCTAGATATTCATTTGTTCCCCATGTGATCTGTAACAATTTGAGGAGAAATTTTGAAAAGAAAAAATATTTTTAAAATAGATATCCATTTTTTAATAATGAACATTCGTTCTTTCAATATATGTACATCCATTTCATGTTGATTTTTCAAGCTAAAAAATGTTAAAAATCTAATCCTAAAAAGAGTTTTATGATTTTTCCTAACACTTTCATGCGATGTTTTTCTTTTTTGTCGTTGTTTGAGCCATCATGATTTTGTAGTCACCCACATTTTACCCATGTTATGTACATTCTGCAACCCAAGAACATTGCACAAATTGAAAGATGGTTTCTAATCATTGTTTAATTCTCGTTGTCAACCTTTACCTATCACACAATTTTTTGTACCATTCTTTAGCTTTTGCATAACATATGCAAAAAAAAACATAATGTTGTCTTTGATGATTATATGAATTTCAAAGACACCAAGTGGTTTATTTCAATGCACCATCTTTCCATCCCACATATAGATATTTTATTTTCCTACACACTTTTGTTATATTTCTAATTTTATTCAAATCATCGAGCATATATTTCTTCACATTTACCAACTATCAATTGTTTTAATTGAATATCTAAAAATATATCAAAAACTAACTTGTTGATTACATTCCCACTTTTTCTAGAATTTGAATTAGCCTAACCCAAGTATCCTTTGAGTGCCAATTACACTCACTTCTTGAAGTGGTGGTTATATAATGTTGACAACACTTTGCATGACTATTCTAATTGTTTTGTTCATTGATGAAGGCAAAGAGCCATATGTGATCCATTAAATAACCATGTACTTATAATGAGGAGGGATTTGGGTTTTGGAGCAATAAAATACAAAAGGTTTATGCTAAGAACCAACACTATTTTTGAAGATGAGAATGTGGATGGATTGAAAAATAGAGAGTTTACCTAGACAGATATTTCTCTTGAGATTGTGCAAATAAAATCTTTAGATTCCACATTTTTAGATGACTTACAATTTATCTTTTTATTCTATGATTTAATATAATTGTATTTTTTTCAAAATTGTCATATATTTTCTCCTTGTCCCTTGAGACCACCTGCAAAGAAACACTTAAGGAATCATCTAACTCCACTTTCTCTCAATCTTTAGACCTGCATCAAAAGTAGAGGGATTCATATATGCTTTACCACTAATAGCTCAAGGCTTCTCCCGTAAACAAACTGAGTCTATAAGCTTCATCAAATAATCTTGGTCCTTAATACTACACACTTTTCTTAGAAATTGTTGAAATGGGTTTTGCTAAGTTGGTGGGTCTACACTTTGGAGGATTCTAGCCAAGGCAGAAGGGGGACTCATATGATTCGGCCAAGGATGAAAAGGGATTTTTGTAGGAAGTGACCATCAGAAGTGTTTATGACAGTAGCTTATTCGAAATCCTGGGAAAGAAGAATGGTTCTTAAAATCAGAGCTAGACAATAATGATGTTTTTGAATATTTCTAGATTATCCAATGTGTATGTCAGGTTTGCATTTATTCTTTTGAACTGGTTCAGAATAAATTAACTACAATATTGTGTTGTTGACTAGAATGTATTTTCATTTAAGGAACAACTTTTTAGTCCTAACTGGATATCTGTGTTTGATGAAAAGGGACACCCGAGTGGCACTTTTAGCTTCTTGGCCATTTGAACTTGGAAGTCCTTCACGCTCATGTAGGGAAATCAATGGGATTCATTAATGTCATGTCGCTTTGGTTTATAGAAATAAATAATCTTTCTAATTTAATTTTTATTTCTTCATATTTTATTTAAAGATTATTTTAGATGCATCCTTCTAATAAAAAATTGGCATTTTAGTTACTTTTGTTTAACATCTTTTATTCAATTTTTTTTCTACCTTTCATAATATATTTTATGTACATTATTGTTGGAATAAGATCAAATAAACTAACAACAATGGGGAGTAAAGAAGAGAACAACAAAATAGAGAATACAAATTCTATTATAATTAAAAATATTTTTTCAAAAGTGTTACAAACTAATCACAAAAAAGAATTCACAAACAGATTTAAAACTATTATGTTTATTCCCATTGTGTATGCTCTTCACATGCTCGTTATTTGGAAAGATTGTGTAATTGGTTTCCTATAGCTATTGCTATAGTTCTCTTGCTCAACACTAACTATTCATCTTCTTCCTTTTTTGTTTTGCTTTTGTATTCCTTTTATAAATTCCCCAATCAACAATAATTTTCCCCCAAAAAGTAAACTAATGTTCAAAACTCTCCAATATGGACATCAAAAGTAGAGCCCTCAAAATTAATTGTTGCTTCGTGGTTGTAGGTGGGAATGAATGTTATAGGATCAAAGGGATCTTCATTGAACACATAAAGTTCATTACATAAGTTTAATGTTCTAACTTAGGATTAGATTTCCAACACTCCCTTTTAATCCTATGTCTGTTTCATGCTCATTTTGTATTTCTAGAACTAAAATTGTCTATTCAAGAGTTGATTGTAACTTCTAAAGTTGATTATGAGGTCTCTAGAGATACTATTGTTGTTTCCACAATGCCCAATTTTTTTCAAGCATTCAAAATATCTTTTGTGGGTGACCTGGTAAAATATCCATGAGCTACTACTCAGACTTGCAATACTACACTTTTATTTCTCCATGTTTTACTAGGTCCGTTCTGAAATGATACTTTATCTCTATGTGATCATTTTTTTAATGTACAAAATTTTAGTTTGACAAGAAAGCTAGGTTCTTTTGAGAGTAAATCTCACTACATATATTTAGATTAAATTAACTAGCTAAAATTCTTAAATGAAAATGAATTGCTGAAAATAACTACTAATATAAAAATAAATAAAATGTAATAACTATAGAAATGGAAAATACAAATGATAAAGAATCTCCAATTAAAAATTGGAGCTCTTGGTTGAGGATGCCAACATGTAGCATGGACATCAATGCGTAGTGTTGTCTTCTCATATGAACAATGAACACAAAAATTCCCATAAACCATGAAGACCTAATTTAACATTTTAGCTAACCTACAAAATCTAGAAATAAAAAAAGTTACAAGTATGTGTAGTTGGTGTTGTCATTGATGTCAACAAGATTTGGTGTTGTCATTCGTGTCAACTATATGAGAAGGGGTTTGTTGCAAGAATGTGAAGTTGGTGTTGAGTTGGAGTTGTCCTTGATGATGCTTTGATTAATTTCATTACGTTGTCATTCGTAAGCTACTTGTGTCAACCTCTAGTGTTGCTTTGATAAGATTTTGTTTATGGATGTATGGTTGAGTTGTTATCTTGAAGTTGGATTGATGGTGATGATGAAGCACTAAAGATGTTTATGATATGTTTCTGGTACTTGGTTTCCAAGTGCTTTTGAGAAAATTGAATAAAAAGATGAAATAGTGTGTTCAGTGTTGCAAAGTAGTGTTCTAGTTTGGCTCCACATTTCTTCTAGATTGAAGATATTCTTTTGTAGTTTGGATATGTTAATTAGAGCTGTTCAAAGGTGTTGCATTCAAAATTTTATGTGTTGGATTGTTGTGCAAAGGAAGGTGTGTTCACCAATGTGTGAACTATATATTGCAGAGGTGTCTAGGAGAAATGTTCTCTCTGCATTTCTCCAAACAGTTGTTTCAGGTCTTGCAAATCTAGAAGAGTGTTGATAGTGTGTCTATCTTTCTTCATATGAATATTTTCATGGTTTGGTGCTTTGGAAGTTAGTTTCTTGAGTCACAGTGTATGACATAGTTATTTGAGTTCTTGGGGTGTGTACAGTTTTCAAGTGAAAGTTGTTGTGAAGGAACCTGTTGGATTTCAAGGAACTTGAGGAATATTCTAGATCATGTTCAAGTGTTATGTGGTGTTCACAAGTCATCTTTGGATTTGAGGAAGAGTGTACTTAAGTGTTAATGGTGTTAACACAGGTTCAATTGACCTTGGGTGTTTATACTACTTGCAAAGAGTCTTTAATGTTTTTGGAAGTGTAGCGTGGGATGTATGATTGGATTTAGGTCCTAGCTAAGGTGTGTTGTGGTTCACATTCATTCCTTTCCACCACGGTAAATGTAATTTGAATTTACATGGTTGAGGTGCATATCTGACTTTGGAGAATTTTTTCAAGGTTGAAGATGATATAACTTGTACAAGTTTTAGTTGTTGAGATATGGTAAAATAGATGAGTATGATGCGAGTGATGCAAATTTCAGAGTTGTAGGGTGTGAATTTGAGAAGTGCAGTGTGAGCTTTCTTGTGTTAGATTATTGGATGTAGTGAGAAGAAGGTGTCTACAATTCTTCAAAAAGACTGCGAAGGTGTTGGTGATGCTATGGTGGAATTTTTTGTTTCTTTGAGATGGATTTTTCATTGTAACACTCTTCTCTATCTTCTCTTCTATTATGGTAGTGAGCCTTTCTTTCTTCTAGGAAATGAGCCCTCTAGAAGTGAGCCTTATTGTATTCGATGTTGATATTACTTTATATTGTGAGTTAATCCTCACCATGGTTTTTCCCATTTTGGATTTTCCATGTAAATCTGTTGTTCCTTTGTGTATGGCATTGATTTGGTTTTGTTTCTATTATTTTCTTTCATGATAAATCATTCTAACAAATTAAGGGTTAGTTGGATTAATGTGGATTTAAATGTTTGTGAGGTTTTTGATTTTTTAAAGTACAACTGATTCACCGCCCCTCTCAGTTGTCTTGTGCATTCAATAATTGGTATCAGAGCAAGGTTCCTTGGAAGAAAGCTTAGTCACTTGAGATGGATCTAGGATGGTGCACAAGAAAGATGCTCCTATATTTGATGGAACAAATTATGCTTTCTAGAAGAAAAGGATGGAATGCTTTCCAGTTTCTCTTGGATTTGAAATCTGGAGGTCTGTTGAAAGAGGATATACTATTCCTGCAAATGGTCCAAGAACTGACATGACTAGATCAAGGCCTATGAAACTAATGGTAAATAAAGGTATACTCTCTTAAGTGGTCTTGCTAATTTTGAATTGATGAAAGTTATGAATTTGAAACCTACTAGAGAAATTTGGGTAAAGTTAGAAAGCATTTATGAAGGAGATGATAAGATCAAGCAAGTTAAGATGCAAAATTTCAAGATCATGTTTGAGACCTTGCGAATGTCTGAAGATGAAAAGATCATAAGCTACTTGTAGAAGGTAGATGAAGTTTTCAATGGTATTAGAGGTCTTGGTGGAGAACTGAAAGAAGTGGTAAAGAAGGTTATAGCCATAAAGTTTCTATTATTGAAGAATTGCAAACAATATACTAGAGATTAGTTGTATGGTTCTTTAATTGCTTTTGAAATGAGAGAATTTGGTACAAATAGTGCAAACATTGAGACTACTTTTAAGGTTGGAAAATAAGAGAAGACTATGGAATCAAATCAGGAGGATCTTGATGATGTGGAAGTAACTTTGTGAGAAGAATGAAAAAAGGGTACTAGGAAGTACAGTGGTAAGTTTCCTTTCAAATGTTTAATTTGTGGAAAGATAGGTCATTATGCTTCTAGATGTCTAAAAAATATTTGAATAACAAAAGTGGGGAGAAGAAAAGTAAGATGATTAAGAAAGGTTACTATGTTAAAGAAAATGCAAGTATATCTGATGATGAATCTAATTATGGAGATGGTGAGGATTGTGGATACTTGTTCATGGATTTAAAAGATGAAACTAATTATACTGACTCTGAGAGATGTGTGAAGGAAAGGGCTCCAGAAGAAAGTGCTAAAATTGAAGGCACTTTGGTGTTTGCTTTTCATGCTAGACAGGAGAAGAACTACTGGATAATTGACAATGGATGCTCTAATCATATGACTGGTGATAAGAGTAAGTTTTTAAACATGAAAAATATGGAGGAATTGTTAGGTCTGGTGATGATACATTTGCTAAGATATGTGGAAAAGGTTTAATCAGTTTTGATGCCAAGCATAACACTAATGATGTTCTTTATGTTAAGGGTTTAAGACAACCTTTTGAGTGTTGCACAAATTTGTAGCAAGGGATACAATCTTATGTTTTAGGATTCAATGGTTGTGAGATAAAAAAAGGCTCTGAAACTATGATTGATGTTGGAAGAAAGAAAAATGGAAATGTCTATTAGCTCAAAGGTGCTAATGGTTATTGTTTCATGACTTAGATCAATGAGAGTTGGCTATGGTATAGAAGAATGTGTCACATGAATTTTGATAGCCTAGTGAGGATAATTTCAGTTCAAGTTGTGAGAGATCTTCCAAAGCTTACAAAACCTATCACTGTTGTCTATAATGAATGCCAATTTGGAAAGAAAGAAAGAAGATATTTCAAAGTCAAAGAACAATCTTCTATTGGACTGTTGGAATTGGTGCATACAAATCTTTTTTGTCCTAACAAAGTAAGAAGTCTTCAATGTGATAGTTATTTTGTTGGAATGGCTGATTCAATCCATAGCTCCCATGAAACACCTGCAAGAAATTACCTATCACAATAGATAAGATTGAAAGTGAGATTATGCTCAATAACTTGAGAATTGTATTGATGCAAATAACCTAGATTAAACCATGTTACTTGGATGAATTATTACAAATGAATGTGCATTCTTATATAAGCAATGCACACGCAAACCCTACATGTGGATTAACAAGATAGTGACAAGTATTTTAATCTTATGCAATGAGACAACTTGTCCTAAATTTAGTCCAATCTAATAATAAGAATCAAACTAAATATTAAACATCAACTCCTAAGTTTAGCTTAAGTGAACTAAAGTAAAAAGCCTCTAATAATTAATTGATGGTTAAATAATTATCATATAATAACTTCTTTATTCCAACACCCCCCCTTAAGATCAACTTAGGGAGAAACTAAACAAAAGATAAAGGAAGCTAAAATGAATGTAGTATGGGTCCCATCTACAAGTCCTGATGAGGTACCCATGTACATAAATGAAACTCTCATAACTAGAGAAAAGGAGAAAACCTCATGGGAAAAACTCCTCTCCAAAAGAGAGAAAAATAAATGACTGCACTAATGAAAGAAGGATAGAAGGAGGACTCAATGTGACCTCCCAAGGACTACTTCTATCATGCAAGTACAATAGATGTCCCCCCGATAGGAGAGAGAATATGAAGATATGAATCCCCCCCACAAAGAAAGAGCTCTTGTGCCAATGATGAATGCCTGAAGACAGATAATAATCCACTGCCTGCAAACAACATTTCTCCCCTTAGGAATAAAAGGATCCATTGGTGATTGGAGAAGCCAATCCAAAAAAAAGGGTGATACTAGAATCCAAATCCAAATGATGTGTTCCTTTAAAAACTGCTCACGTGTCCACATGTTGGAAAACAATGATATCAATCTAAAATCCTATGAAGAATGATATAGAACAAGTTGCAAAGGTGATGAAGATGGTGGAACATCAACGTTGATGTGGCTATCAACAAAGAGGATATGGATTTCCTCAAAGTAATCCTCCAGATCTACAATATAGGACTCCACAAACAAGGATGATATGTTTGTGAGATATGAATCCCAAGTAGCCATGTCTGGATGATGTATGATGTCTTGATGCACTAAATCAAAAGGGGCCAAAGATGTGGCGATGTCAAACAGATTAGGAACAACAAAGGATAGTGATGTAGTCTCAATCTATAGAGTGGGAACATGAAGAAAAGTCTCTAAACCATTGGAACATGTAAGACTTGTGATATAATCAAGCTCCTCTAAAGTATCATCATCAAAGGGTATGCAATCTGCATCTGCAAGAGGGATGAAACAATCTGCAACAGGATCCTCTAGGTATGGAGAGATATGAGGGTCTCCATGGATCTCCCAAAGTTGTGTAGTATGTGGGGACATTCAATGTATGATACAACATACATAGTGCCAAGATCAACACTAGAACATATAACCCCTACAATATGATCTCTTATGATGCCCCATGCTAATAAACTCCTTGGTGTGTCTGGTGTAGGTATGCGCCCATACAAATAAGGAAAAATATCAAGCCACCTAAGATGTGTCAAGATGCCATTTGGCCAAGACTCATAGTTATCCTTATCCAAGTTGATCATAGAAGGATGAATATAAAAATCCATGTACTCACTTAAATGAAAAAATCATAGACTAATGACCTCATTATTGATAAAGCAAATAAAAATATGTCATCTCATGCAAACAGATCCTCTCTAGGTGCCAAGACGTCTAAGTAATTAAGCAAAGAATGAAAACAAAAAATACTGAGTAAAATGTACCTGGGGAGGATTCTAAAAAAAGTACATGAATAGATCTAAAGAGCTCTAAAATACCTTTCCAACGTTGCGTGAATCACGAAAATTGGAGATATAGGAAAAAAATTGTGAGCTCAGAAGTGCAAAATGAAGATCTGAATTTGACTAAGAATAATAGGAACCAACAACAAAATATGATAATGAGGCCTACACCACTAGAAAGTTCACAAAACTAGCTTTTCGATGATATCTCATTTTCCCAATTTCGACACTGTATGCCCAAATTATGCCAAAAAGAAAAAAACTTCTCCTTTAGGGAAAAATGGGTTCAGGAGGGGGTTAGAGACTCGGTCATACAAATGACGTTAGTGTGACGTCCTACTAACATCAATGAAAGAATGATTTAAATTTGATGGTCTGTTGGCCGTCAACAAAAAAAAAGCCCTCTATCGAAAGTAGAAGATACTAGAATATTCTGGATTCGATTGCCAAAATATTTTGGGAATATTCCCCGCAAAATTTTGCAAGGTCATCAAGTAATTTGATTTCCATGCTATATTTAATGGCCGGTCAGTTTTTTGAAAGGGTCAACAGCTTGTAATAAATGTGCCACCAGGTTTTCTTTTGACTTGTCTATCATGTTTATGGGGCCCGCGATCTTTATTAGCCACCTTGTCACAGGTACGGCTGCAAGTCTATGTAGGGCCAGTAAAGGTATTTGTGCCCTTTTTAAAAAATTTCTTTTTCTTTTCAAAAACTATTTTTCAATTTATTTTTTTGATTAATTTTTCAAAAAAACCTAATGAAAATTTTTAATTGTAGGAAAAAATATTTAAAAACCTGTATATTTTTTTTGGATCAATGGTCAAAGTTTTAAAAAAATTAGAGAAATTAACCTGAGTACCTGCACAGGAAATTTTACTGTAGGGGATGCAGATCTATATGACTATCATACGGATCATACGAATTTTGCCTCGGATATCGTGCCCCTTATTTTTTTAAACTTTTTTTACAACTGCTTAGATTTGAGCGAATTGACAAGTGTTTCTTAGGTTTTCAACCACTCTAGATGCAATAACAAAGCCCATTTTGCTCTAGGACACACCAGAAAATTGCTCAAGGCGAGATCTTTTTAGAAATTGAATAGGGGGCTGCAGATCTGAGTTCTGATACCATGTTGGAATTGATTGATTCAATCCACAGCTCCCATGAAACACCTGCAAGCAATTACCTATCACAATAGAGAAGATTAAAAAGAAGGTTTTTCTCAATAACTTAAGAATTGTATTGATGCCAATAACCTAGATAAAACCATGTTACCTAGATGAATTATTACAAATGAATGTACATGCTTATATAAGCAATGCACAAGAAAACCCTACATGCAGATTAACAAGATAGTGACAAGTATTTTAATATCATGCAATGAGACAACTTGTCCTAAATTTAGTCCAATTTAATAATAAGAATCAAACTAAAGATTAAACATAAACTCCTAAGTTTAGCTTAAGTGAACTAAAATAAAAATCCTCTAATAATTAATTGATGATTAATTAATTATTAGATAATGAAGTGTTTACTCCAACATATTTCATGCTATTGATTGATGATTATTCTAGAATGACATGGGTTACTTTTCTCAAAGAAAAATCAAAATCCCTATATAAGTTTAAAGCATTCAAAGTTATGGTTGAGAATGAAATGAATATGAAAATCAAATGTTTGAGATCTGACAGAAGTGGAGAGTTCACCTCCAATGAGTTCAATATCTTTTGTGAGAATCATGGAATAAAGAGGCACTTATCTACCCGTAGGACTCTTCAGCATAATGGAGTGGTTGAAAGAAAGAATAAGATTGTTCAAGAAGTTGCAAGAATAATGATGAAAGAAGCAAATCTACCAAAATTTTACTAGAGAGAAGAAATTCATACTGTTGTTTATATACTTAAAAAAGTGCAAGCAAGAGCAACACAAAGAATCCTTAAGAGCTATTGTATGGAAGGATTACTACTGTCAAATACGTCAAAGTGTTTGGAAGAAAATTCTATATCAGAAGAGATGAAGAAAACTTAGGAAAGTTTAATGCAACGTCTAATGAAGGCATCTTCCTTGGATATTCTACTAAAAGAAAAGCTTACCAGTGCTACAACAAGAGGCTAAGAAAGATTGTTGAGAGTACAAGTGTCAAGGTTGATGTTCCAAAGGCCTACAAAATAATTCAGTGATAATAGATGGATATGAATCAGATGAGTCTACTTGTAGAGAAGAAGAAAAAGCTAAGGAAAAAGAAGTGCAAATTGAAGAGGAAGAAGCTCTAGAAAAGATTCATAAAACTCCTAAGTATGTACAGAAAAATCATTTTGAAGAATAGATCATTGGTGATAAGAACAAAGGTGTACTAATAAGAAGAAAAGTTGCTAAAAAATAGGTAAATCTATGTAAATATTTTCTTAAGTTGAACCCAAAACAGTGATTGAAGCATGTAAGGATGAGTATTGGATCAAGGCTATGGAAGAAGAATTAATACAAATTGAGAAGAATCAGACTTGGGAACTTGTCCCAAGACTAGCAAACAAGAATGCAATTTGAACTAAGTGGGTATTCAGGAAAAATCTGAATGAGAATGGAGAAGTGGTAAGAAACAAGGCAAGGCTTGTATGTAAATGTTACTCACAAGTAGAAGGAAGAGAATTTGAGGAGATATTTTCTCTGGTGGTGAGAATGGAAGATATCAAGATATTTTTGGCTTTTGCAACACATAAAGATTTAAAATTTTATCAGATGGATGTGAAGTCTGCTTTCTTGAATGGTAAATCAGAAGAAGTATACATAGAACAACCAAAAGGATTTCAGTTATCAGATAAACCAAATTTATGGTTTACAAATTGAAGAATGCATTATATGGATTGAAGCAATCTCTGAAAGCTTGGTATGCAAGGTTAGATAGGTACTTGTTACAACAAGGATTCAATAAAGGTACTGCAGATAGTAATCTCTACTTCAAATTCAAACAAGATCAAATCTTGATTGTGGTTGTGTATGTTGATGACATTTTTTTGGAGGAAATGAGGCTATGTGTAAAAATTTTGCAGAAGAGATGTGGGAAGAATTTGAGATGTCAATATATGGGGAGATGAATTTCTTCCTTGGGCTACAAATCAATCAAACAAATAAAGGTATTTTTATTTCACAATCAAAGTAGTTCAAGGAAATGTGGAAGAATTTTGGAATGGAAGACTTCAAATCGGTATGTACCCCTATGGTTACTAGTTGCAAGCTGAGCAAGAATGATGAATCTCCTAAGGCTAATTAGAGCAAGTATAGATCAATGATTGGAGGACTTCGATATCTAACTACTACTAGACCGAATATCATGCATGTAGTTTGTCTTGTGGCTAGATTTCAAGAAAATCCTACAAAGTCACATGTTGTAGCAATGAAGAGGATATTTAGGTACTTAAAGGGTACTCTTGATCATGGCTTGTGGTATCCAAAGGATACCGAATTTACTCTAAGTGCTTACACAAATGTAGATTGGGGTGGTTGTGTAGATAACATAAAAAGTACAAGTAGTGGTGCATTTTTTCTTGGATGAAGATTGGTGTCATGGTTAAGAAAGAAACAAGATTTAGTGTCTTTATCTATTGAAGAATATATTGCAATAGAATCTTGCTACACACAATTTTTGTGGATGAGGAAAACATTAAAGGATATTATAGTTGTATATGATGAACCAATTCCTATCTTCTATGATAATGCAAGTGCTATCAATATTTCAAAGAATTCGGTAATGCATTCAAGGACAAAGCATATCTCAATCTAGTAGATCACTTCTTGAGAGAGAAGGTTGTAGAGAATGAAGTGAAGCTTGAATATGCACCTACAAAGGAACAAGTTGCTGATATATTTACTAAAGCTCCTCCTAAGGACACTTTTAAGTATCTCTCAGAGAATTTGGGGGCTATTGCCCCTCCTTTGAACTAGATGCATAAGAAGATGCATCAGTCCAGTAGATCTCAAGGTTCACTCTTCTGTCTAGAATGATGTTGGTGGCTACCTCTCAGGGGGAGTAGGTAGTGTCATTTTTGGTTGTTGTAATTAAGATAAATGAGTATTGTCATTGTGGAGTGGTTGTTGATTCATATAGTTTGGTGCACATGCTTCTAAGGGGGAGTATGTAGAGAAGGAAAGGAAAGGAAGTTACATAGCAGTTGCAAATATTATGGTTAATGTCAAAGGGGGAGAATGAATGATGTACATACTTTTTCCTTTTCCATTGATGTCAAAGGGGGAGAGAGTAATGTGAAAAATATCTGAGGAGAGAGACCAATATGAAATGTTCAGTTGAGAAAGGGGGAGAGAATAGTGTAACTAATAAAATAATGTGGAAAAGGAGAGTATGATGTATGGGGGAGAAAGAAAACAAATAATGATTTGGTATGGAGTAGAGTATTGTGGATCAGAGCTATTGATGTTGTTGTTGATGGTTTTTCACATCATGTGTTTCCATCAATGACAAAGGGGGAGATTGTTGCAAGTATATTCAATTGGTGTTTTCATTGATGTCAAGAAGCTTTGGTGTTGTCATTGGTGTCAACTATATGAGAAGGAGTTTGTTGCAAGTATTTTTATTTGGTGTTTTCCTTGATGATGCTTTGATTAGTTTCATTATGTTGTCATTAGTAAGCTACTAGTGTCAACCTCTATTGTTTCTTTGATAATCTTTTGTTTATGGATGTATGATTGAGTTGCTATGTTACAGTTGGCTTGATGGTGATGAGAAATCACTAAAGATGTTGATGATATGTTTCTCGTGCTTGGTTTCCAAGTGCTTTTGACAAAATTGAACAAAAAGAGGAAATGGTGTGTTGCATTGTGTTCTGTGTTGCAGAGTAGTGTTCTGGTTTGGCTCCACATTTCTTCTAGGTTGAGTATCTACTTGTGTAGTTTGGATATGTTTATCAGAGGTGTTCAAAGGTGTTGCATTCAGAATTTGGTGTGTTTTATTGTTGTGCAAAGGAAGGTTTGTTCACCAATGTGTGAACTATATATTACAGAGGTGTCTGGGAGAAATTTTCTTGCTCCACATTTCTTCGGGTGATCCCATAAAGCTAGTTTACAATTTTTGGGAGATTCTAATCTTTGTTGAAATCACATATTTTTAGAAAATATAAAGATTTAAGCCTTAAAAATTTCCATTTAAAGCATTCTAATTGAAGAGGGTTTGATTAAACTACCTTAGATCAAATCCCCTTGGATAGAACCCAGCTAGTTTTAAACCATACCTATAACAGAGTCTCCTTTACACCTATCAAAATGCTGATAAAAAACCACTTTTGATTTATCTTTTGGGGGATCAAATGAATTCAGTTAAAACTTATTTTTTGTAAGTATGTAGTCCTTATTATAAGCTTCCCAAAAAGTATAATTTTAAATAAATTTAATTTAATTATTATATTTATTTTTTATTTCTTGTGAATGTATGTTTTTCACTGAAAATCAAACTCTTTGTTCTCCACATGTGGAAAAATAGAAGATTATCAATTTTTTTTTTTGAAAAATATGAGTGCACCAGATATTTAAGTCCTTGATCTAACAAAAAAAAATTGAATTTTGATACATACAGAAGAAGTTGTGTTATACAGTCTACCTATGTCTAAATTGTAATTGGTTTGACTTCAAAACTTGATTAAGGAGAAAATATTCAATAAAACACTATGAAACCAATTGGAAGCACTAGATATCATAGTTACAAATCTAAATTCAAAAAAAATAGAATTTTATCCTTCATGGAAAAAAAGTTGCGTTATACGGTGAGCATCACTCCTTAAAAATAGTGTTTACTAAAAAAAACTAGTTTTCAAAGGATCGAGATGGAAAAAGAAGTGCAATATGATTCCAAAAATCTTGAAAAAAATATATTTAGAATCTAAAAACAAAATTTCACAAATCACTAGTTTGCATCATCTTCAAATTCCTCATGGTTTAGTTGCTATAGGTGCCCGAAAGTGAAGATTTAGTTAGAAAAAATTAGTTCAATGTCCAGTTTGGCTAAAATTTATAAATTAATATTCTGGGATCACCCCTCCACAGAGTGGTTTTCGGTCTTATAGATCTAGAAGAGTGTTGATAGTTTATGTATCTTTCTTTAAATGAAGTTGTTTGTGGTTTGGTTCTTTATAAGTCAGAATCTTGAGTCACATTATATGAAAAAGTTATTTGAGTGTACTGGGTGTGTACATTCTTCAAGTGAAAGTTGTTGTGAAGGAACTTGTTGAATTTCAAGGTGTTCATGGAATATTCTAGATCATTTTCAAGTGTTATGTGGTTTCTATGATTTGTCTTTGGATTTGAGGAAGCGTGTACTTAAGTGTTAATGGTGTTAACACAGGTTTGACCGACCATGGGTGTTTACACTACTTGCAAAATTGCTTTGATGTTTATGGAAGTGTGGCATGGCTTGTATGAGTGGATTTAGGTCCTACTTAAGGTATGTTGTGGTCCACCTTCATTCATTTACACTTCAAGAATATTTTCATGTCGACCTAATTTGAATTTGCACGGTTGAGATACATAGTCGACCTTTGAGAATGTTTTCAAGGTTGAAGATGATATAAAATTATATGAGCTGACTTGTTGATGGATAATAAGATTGTGCCAATGAAAAAAGTATCCCTTTTCCTTGCTTAATTTGAGAATAATTAATGACAAATTAGACTTAATATCATCTCGATCTAGTGTTGTAATATTTTTTACACATTCACATTAGGTCTTGGGCCCTTTTTAAGCTAAATAAACCTAACTTTTCCTTAATTTAGTGTTGTAAAGTGTATTCATTTACACCTTCACATTAAATTTATGAGGCTTGTAAACTAAATGGACCTAATCTAGTGTTATAATGTGTTTTACAGTTCCACATTGGGTTTAGGAACTTGTTAAGCTAAAAGACCTATTTTTTTCCTTAATTTGATGTTGTAAAGTATATTTATTTACACTTTCACATTGAATTTTGGGCCCTCTTGCATTTATGACCTTTATATCATCATTAATAGGCCCCCAAGATCCTATATTATGCATCCCAAGGCATATTTCTATCAAAATAATGACAATATCAATAAATAAACTCAATTTCTTAACACCCTAACACTTTTTCCACCTAAAAAGGCCCTGTGGGACCCATATGCCACCCTAGGCATATGAGTCCCACCCAAGTGGGGCCCATATTCCAGTGTCGCATATGAGTCCCATTTGGCCCCTTTTTAGGGTTTTGAGTTGGAAAATCTAGGTTTTAAGTTCAAATTTCATGAATGTCAACCTGTAGGATCTAATAAATGTGATATTAGATGGATTTCCTATATAAAGAAGCTTTCAAATCATTATTTCACCTAAGCGAGATTAAGCCTTCATGATATCAAGTCAAGCACTCAAGAGTTAAGCATTCCAAGACTTCACAAAAGCATCAAGAGAGTTTACAAGATCACTTCTAAGGCATTTAAGGGAAAAATTCTTCATCAATTGCTGTAGAAATTCAAGATCCATCATCATGTCAAGGTTATCAAGCATCAATCATGTTGTTGAGCTAGTGTTGTGATGTTGCATTCAAGATCCAAGATTAAGTATTGTTCTACACTTATCTCAATATCTAGATCTACATCCTTCATGGCCATTTCATGTTATATTATAGATTTACAAGACATCATTGAAGGTATCATTGTTCATGTTTCATTTTTCATGTCCTTATTTCATTATCTCATCATTTGGTTTAATTACCTCAAACGGGTTTGACCAAGGAAAACCTCTATTCACTCAATCAACAAGTTTTTCTCCTATTTACATGTGTGATTGCAGATCTAGGTGTCTTCAAGCATGAAGGATTTTTGAATATTGGCTTACAAGCTTGAAGGAAGTTTTTGGAGTTGTCTCCTCACTTGCCAGGTCACGAACAGACTTCTACAAGCCCAAAATTGAAGTTTCAAATCCAGAAACAAGGTGTGGTAGAAAGAGAAGAGATTGGAGACCTGATTCAGATCTTAACCCTCCAAAAAGGCCTATTGGGACTGATATGCCACTTGTGGTGTATAAGTCCCATTACACTGATTTTCCAAATTTTAGTGGCTTTAGATTAGACATTGTCAAATTCTTATTTTGGCCTAAAAACCCTAGTTTGAGACAGATACGCCCAAACTAGCGTATGAGTCCTAGTCAACATTAAAGTCATTTTTTTTAGCATTTTCAGTCCTCATTTAGGCCTCTTCAAGTTTCGAGGGGCATACTTCTCATTTTACAGCTTCCTATTCTAATATATATGCATTTCTAGGTCATTCATTCAAGTTTCATGCATCACTAGGTTTAAACATCAGATATTGCATTTCATTAGTCTTTGCAAGCCTTAGCTTGGTGGTGAACCCCTCTTCAATTTATAATTAGACCCTAGGACAACCCTATTACAAGATCTCTTTCCCCTTAGCCTACTTTAGATTGAGATCTTTAGGGTTTCCCTTTAATAAAATAATTGTGAAGTGGGTTTTCTCTATGTTCGAAGCCATACAAAAGAAAATCCCATTTTTCATTGTTTCATTTTGGTGAACCTACATTTAGAACATTTCATTTTTTGATTTGGAGTGCATCATCATCCTATATCTTTCTCACATTAACATTGCATTAGGGTTTGCATTAGTTAATTGGCATTCTAGGGTTTCTAATTCTTGCATTAGTGAAAGTGCATATAGGTTGCATTTTTGCATCTCAAACCACTGAAAAGCATTTGAAAAATACATTTGCATTTAGTCTACAAATCATGCAAACTAAAAAGCATAAAAATCACTTAAAATTTATTAAAAATTGTGCAAAAAACCCTCACTAGGACTCATATGCCCCTCTAGGCGATTTAGTCCCAGTGCATATCTAAAGATTCCTTTTACGACATTAAAAACCTTATTTCTACACCTTTTTTTTTTTCCCATTAGTTAGTTTTTTCATTTAGTGGAGTTTTTGCTGCATGCATTTCACTAAATCTGGCTTAAATTGGTCCATTTCATGCATTGCTTAATTCCAAATTTGTATTTACAACATTTCATTTTCAAATTGTGGCATAGTTTAATCAGTAAATTACCTCATTTGAAATCTAAATATTGCATTTACACATTTCACTCGAGGTCTTTACAGTGCATTTTAAGTCTCTTTCCATTTTAAATTTGCATAGATTACTTTTCACAAATGTTTGTATCTATCTTTTCCAAGTTTGCAAAGAAAAAGTTAGTCAATAAGCATCTTAGTCATTCATTCAATACATTTCCTAGTTATGAGAGTCTCTTAGTGCAAGAGAGTGAAAATGTTAATGCTTTCCTTAAACCTACAACCCCTCTTATCTCTTCTATTTGTGGGAATGATGTGATAGAAGAGAATACAATCATGGACATTCATGAAGATCGTAGTTGTTCTTCTCCTGATACCTCTCCTTTTAGTGACGAAGGTATCTTGGAGAAAGAAGATAAAATCATTGAGAATCATGAAGATCTTGTTTGTCCTTCTCCTCGTCCTCTTTGGGAAGATATTATATCACAAGAGAATGAAATTATAGACACATTTATAAACATCACCTTAACTAATTTTCATTCTCCCTTTGCTTGTGAGATTGATTTAGTGGAAGAGAATGAGATTGTAAATGATGAGGATATGTCGGTATTAGATGATCAAATCTTTAGGGTCTATAACAACCCTCTTTATGATCCTTCCCCTACCTATCCTATTTTGGAAGAGATTAGGGAACAAAGGAATGGAATCATACATGATCATAAAAATCATACTTGTTCTTCTCCTAGCATCTCTCCTAGTTGTGAAGAAGATACTTTGATCGATGAAATTCATGATCAGAATCTTCTGTCTCTCTTCCCCTAGGAAAAACATTATTGAACAAGGGAATTCCATCATTGATAAACAAGACAATTTAACCATTGATAATTCCCATACTTGTGATGAAGTCATTTTGGAAGAACCAATCATTGAATGTCAAGAACATTTGGTTTGTAGTTCTCTTAACAACTCTCCTAGGGAGGATATCATGATGCAAGAAAATGACAACAATGGTAATGCGGCTTCTTTAGGTGATGGTAAAAAGGTGATCTACTAGATTTCCGTTTATTAGAAATACATCAAACCAAAACCATTGAGGTTATGAATGTCCAATTGTCCATTAGATCCCCCTTGACTATTGGACCTCCTACATACCCTGTGGGACATCCTTTGAACCATCTAATTATTTACCCACCTTCACACAAACAACAAAATAAATAAAAAATATGAACTTATCCTTTATCCACCTAAGAATGATTTTTTGCAACAGTCGAATTATAATACCATTTCTCATACATATAACACTTGAAAAAATCCACAACCAAGAAAAACACCTTCAACACCCCTCCCATTGCCTAACTCTATCTTACTAGGTCTTCGTTTGCTTTCACAAAGTTGAAAGGAGTATAATATTGTTGAAAAATTAAAGAATACTCCTACTAAAATATCATGATGGGACCTTATTCAAGCCTCCCCTCATTATCATAACATGATTCAAAGTTCCTTACAACAAGTTCCTATCCCTTATAATGCACAATAAAATGACATAGTATCCATGATTCAAGGAATAAATGCTGAAATTGCTTTCCCCCAAAGTGAGCTCCCTCCTTTGGAAGTGGAAAAACAAAATGAAGCTTTCATAATAATATCTCGATACAAAAGGATAAGGATAAAGCAAACCCTCATTGATAATGGCTCAGCCTTTAATGTGTGTAGTGTGACCCTTTTGGATAGGCTTGGTGTGGATAAATCAAAAATTCAACCTGACTCTTTATCTATTAAGGGATTTGACAATGTAGGAAAATAATCGCTTGGTGTGATCACTTTGCCTATTACAGTTGGAAAGGCCACACTAGAGATACTAATCCATGTTATGCCTCATGATCTTTCATATAATCTTTTTTTAGGAAGACCATGGATCCATGGAATGAATTGGGTTCCTTCTACTCTTCATCGTGAAAAGAAGTATATTTACAACAACAAAGTATACACACTTGAAGTTGACCCTGATCCAAACAGTTGTTTGAACATTGAGAAAGGAAAGGAAAGGAAATCCTTTGAAAACATTAACACCAACTATACAAGTAGAACCCGTGCAACAAAAATACAAAAAAAACATATTGAGGAAGTCGTAAAGCTATTAGAAGATGATTGGGGTTCCTTAGATTTCAAAACAACATTCATGGGAGAATACAAGATCATAAAAAGAGACTTTGAAAAGAGAAAATAAAAAGTGGTAATGTCAACACAAAATTCGAAAGACCCTTTGAAATCATCCACCTCAACCACTTTAGAACAAAAGAAAACAAATTACACAATCACCAAATCCAAAAGAAATGAAAAATCTTTATGGAAAAGGTTATGAGCTTATGAAACAACTTGGATATAGTGGAAAAGGATGTGCTGCTAGAGAATAAGGTATTTGTGTGCCTATAGAGCCTCATACGCAAGAAAATACTAGTGGTCTTGGTTATTGTCCCTCAAAAGACACAAACAAGCCTTCACTTAATATCAACACTCTTACAATACATCCTTCTAATCCAACTTTAGCATTAGTGCATCCTAAACTAATAGACACTAGTGGTCTTGATTGTTACCCTTTGAAAGAAACAAAAGAAACAAATAAATCTTCACTTAATGTCAATGTCATCATGTAAAACACTAATGATTCAACTTCTACATATTTTACACCCTCCTATAAAGGAGAGTACAAAATCTTGCAATATAAAGAGTCTTGCGTAAGTATGACACCCTGTACTAAGCAAGAGATATCTTTGTCATAAAATAAAAGAACATTTGGTACTTTTGATCAAGAGGGTATCTGGTTGAGACTCATCCAAAATCATTTGATATCTCTTCCTCCAATAACATGAAATAAATTCTACTACAAGAGTTCATTTTGCGCATATTATAGAGTTCATGGTCATTCTACTAATGAGTGTAAGGCTTTGAGTAACAAAGCTCAACATCTTAAGGATCGTGGTGCTCTTCCTTCTGTTGAAGCACCTAGTTCCTCTAATTGAAAATTATTTTTATCCTATTTGGCTCATCTTTTTCCTGCACTAAGCGGGGCAAGGGGTTAGGTATCCTTGTCCTCGTATGTCACTTTCGTTGTCTCTTTTGGCTAGTTGACCATCTTTCATGTACATATAAGAGCAAGCTTGAGATGTGGATGACATGCCTTAAGTTGGCTCACATGTGACATACTTATTCATGATGCAATTCAATTTGAAAACATATGACTTGGCATAGGGCTTTCCGAATAAGCTTTCATGTCTTCTTTTACTTTAAAGCAATTGCTCATAGTAATGGTGTTAGCAACCACTTTAAAGTTGGGGTATACATTGACACTCAAGTTTCATTGTGCAATTTTCTTTCTTCTTGTGATGCATCCTTTTCTTGGTTGTGTCATTGTGTTCGATTTCCTTTGAGAGCATGATATTTCTTTGACTTGTCCTCTCTTGGAGACAATAGGCACAATGTTCCCTAAGAAGATACCTTACATGAACTAAGAAAAATCCCTTTGAACATATCTATTTTGTGTTTACAACATCAATTTTATGGCCACCTTGCATAACACACTTTGCGTTGCATAACACACTTTGCGTTCCTGTGGTGCCATCTTGTTTGTTCATGAGTTTCAAGCATGCGAAGCTTTTCTTGCCTCATGAAGCTCGAAGATCATTCTTACGTGGCATCTTATCAAAGTTATTAGGAGGTATAACTTTGGTATGGTTGGATAGGAAGCTAATCCAAGGTATGAATTTCCCTTAGCCATTTGTGTGTGTTGTGAGTGCATACCAGCCACATGTGTATGTGTCTCACTCTCTTGGATTACTCACCCAACTAACAACCTAAAGTTTTGTTGTCTCATAGTGAGCATGCATCTTTGGATAAACAACATAGATTTGATCCACATCGCATTGGACAAATAGTCGAGGCTTGATCCACCTCTTTTTATCTTCGCTTGTTTTTGTTTTGTTTTCTTTTATTGACATTGCATGTTTGTGTATCTTGTTTTGATGCATATCATATACCTTGTGCATGTCATTTTGTGCTTATGTCAGTTTGACATAGGATCTTGGATCCTAGGGGCTCGACCACTCCCTTGATCTTTATCATCCTAGACTATCCACATTGGTACAATTTGACCCCTCTTGAATGTCTACTTTAGTGTAAGTTTGAAGCAAGTTCTTCCTCTCAATAAAGTGGGGGATAAATGTGGCAACGAAAAAAGTATCCCTTTTCCTTCCTTAATTTGGAAATAATTAATAAAAAATTGAACTTAATATCGCCTTAAACTAGTGTTGTAATGTGTTTTACACATTCGCATTAGGTCTTGGGCCCTTTTTAGGCTAAATAAACCTAACTTTTCCTTAATTTAGTATTGTAAATTGTATTTATTTACACCTTCACATTAAATTTATGAGGCTTGTAAACTAAATGGACCTAATCTAGTGTTGTAATGTGTTCTACACTTTCACATTGGGTTTAGGACCCTTTTAAGCTAAAAAGACCTATTTTCTCCTTAATTTGATGTTGTAAAGTATATTTATTTACACTTTCACATTGAATTTTGGGCCCTATTGCATTTATGACCTTTATATCATCATTAATAGGCCCCCAAGACCCTATATTGTGCACCCCAAGGAATATTTCAATCAAAATCCCAACAATATCAATAAATAAACTTAATTTCTTAACACCTCAACACTTTTGCCACCTAAAAAGGTCATTGTGGGACCCATATGCCACCTTGGGCATATAAGTCCCACCCACATGGGACCCATATTCCAAGTGTGGTGTATGAGTCCCATTTGGACCTTTTTTAGGGTTTTGAGCAGGAAAATCTGGGTTTTAAGTTCAAATTTCATGAATGTCGGCCTATGGTATCTAATAAATGGGATATTAGATGGATTTCCTATATAAACAAGCTTTCAAATCATTATTTCACCTAAGAAATATTAATCCTTCATGATATCATGTCAAGCAATTAAGAGTTAAGCATTTCAAGACTTCACAAGAGCATCAAGAGAGTTTACATGATCACTTCTAAGGCATTCAAGGGAATAATTCTTCATCAATTGTTGCAGCAATTAAAGAGCCATCATCATGTCAAGGTTATCAAGAATCAAGCATGTTGTTGAGCTAGTGTTGTGATGTTGCATTCAAGATCCAAGATTAAGCATTGTTCTACACTTATCTCAAGGTATAGATCTACATCCTTCATGGCCATTTCATGTTAGGTTGTAGATTTACAAGACATCATTCAAGGTGTCATTGTTCATGTTTCATATTTCATGTCCTTATTTCATTATCTCATCATTTGGTTTAATTACCTCAAAGAGGTTTGACCAAGGAAAACCCCTATTCACTAACAATCAACAAGTTGTTCTCCTCTTTACATGTGTGTTTGCAGATCTAGGTGTCATGGAGCAAGAAGGATCTTTGAATATTAGGTTACAAGGTTGAAGGAAGTTTTTGGAGTTGTCTCCGCACTTGTAAGGTCACTAAAAGACTTCTACAAGCCTGAAATCAAAGTTTCAAATTTGGAAACAAGGTGTTACATAAAGAGAAGAGATTGGAGACCTAATTTAGATCTTAACCCTCCAAAAAGGCCTATTGGGATTGATACACCACTTGGGGTGTATGAGTCCCATTACAATGACTTTTTAGATTTTAGTGGCTTCTGATCAAACATTGCAAAATTCTTGTTTTGGCCTAAAAACCCTAGTCTGGGACTGATACGCCCAAACTGGCATATGATTCCTAGTCAACATCAAAGTTAGTGTTTTCATCATTTCCAGTCCTCATTTAGGCCTCTTCAATTTTCCAATTGCACACTTCTAATTTTACTTCTTGTTCTAATTTATATACATTTCTAGGTCATTCATTCAAGTTTCATGCATCACTAGGTTTAAACATTAGATCTTGCATTTCATTAGTCTTTCCAAGCCCTAGCTTGGTGGTGAACCCCTCTTTAGTTTATAATCAAACCCTAGGAAATCCCTATTACAAGATCTTTTTCCCCTTAGCCCACTTTAGATTGAGATCTTTAGGGTTTCCCTTCAATGAAATAATTGTGAAGTGGGTTTGCTCTATGCTCTAAGCCATATGAAAGAAAATCCCATTTTCTGTTGTTTCAAAAATAGATGAGCATGATGTGAGTGATGTGAATTGTAGAGTTGTAGGGTGTGAATTTGAGAAGTGGGTGAGTGCAGGATCATGGGGGTCAAAAAAGTGGCGATATGACCAAAAATTGAGCTGACGAATTTTTTTATCCAAATTTGATGAAACAAAAAAGGTTTTCTTATCTTACCAAAAATATAAGATACGTCTAATTTGGAATTAAATAATTATCATTAATTTTATACATACATTCTGACTAAAGTCCTAATTGATAGGCTAATTGAAAAAAATCTATAATTCTTAAACGATTTCACATTTTTTGAATCCGAAAGATGTAGCACATTCTATGCTTCCCATACTATAGGATAAAACATAAAAAATAAAAATTCATAAATTTTAGACCAAACTTTATGGTGGTCATACAAACAAGTTTTAATATTTTTTATAAACTTTTAATAAAAAATTCATAACTAATTATTTACTTGCAAAAAAATTACAAAAAAAATGCAGCATATCTGAGCATTTGTCCTCTAATTATATTGAAAGTTTCAAATAAATATATTACTTTTTTTTCATACTTAGGTTGCTCAGACATACACCTATTTTTTATTTTTTCTTGAAAATTTAGTACTACTACATTGAACTTTTAAATTTTGATGAGCTCTGCTAGGGTTTTCTTTTGTTTGCAGTCATCCTTGGCCCCTCTTGTGCCATACCGTGCCATTGGCACAATATTTATCTCTTTTCATGTGTGTAAGACTGCATATCTATGGTTTTTTGGTTTTAATATGCCTTCAACCGGCTTTAACCCAACAATTCATGTTGGTGTTGGCGGTTCAACAGCTCTGCTCAATGGCTCCTCCTTCGAACAAATGACCCTGGAATTTTTTTTCGCAAGTGTTTCGCGAGGTAAGTCTTTTGACTCCCTAGCTGATGTGGTTTTACCTTTTCCTAGTTTTGATTTTTCTTGCCAATGGCTTGAACAACATACCCTTGTTGGGTATTTTTTTTCGGAAGACTCCCTCTAAAAGTGTGCTTAAAGAATGGGTCCACAAGGCCTGGGTCCCTCATGGGGTCTGCCTTGATATGGTCCAAAATTTAACCAAGGGTTTTTTTTGTTCCGCTTTGTGGAGGTCAGTCATGTTCAAGCAATCCTGAATCATGGTCCCTGGTATGTCAAGTCTTCTTCGTTGGTTTTCCAGTCATGGACCTAGGACTTCGATGTCTTAGATGACACCAAGTTGTGGGTCCCAGTCTGGATTGAGTTTCTAGGTTTTCCTTCATCTTGTGTTTCTTTTCTGAGTCATATTGTGTCCTCTTTGGGGAAGGTCATTTGTATTGAGATAGATAGATTTTTCCAAGCTCGACCCCAAAAATGGGTCTGTGTCAAAGTGGACCTTTCACAAGATTTGAAGGACTCCATTGACATTCATATTGGAGCTCTCCGACATACCCAAAAGGTCACTTCTTTTAATCTTCCTAACACGTGTTATAGATGTCAGACCACAAACCACAAGATCAAGGACTGCCCTTTGGTAGTTTCTCATACTCCTCTGCCACGGGAGTCTGTAAAGCCTTGTCAGGGGGATAATTCTATTTCCAAGCTTGACAAAAAATGCACCACGGTCACAAACCATAAAAATAAGTCCATTGGCTATAGGACAATTTTTAAAGTCCATGAGATAGCACATATTATTTCAAACCCTTCGTCGAGGGGGAAAGATGCTCTAGTCGAGGCTAATAATATTCTTGTGTGGCCCTGACTGAAGGTTATGCCTCAACCTATTGTCATTATGATAGAACAATTGAATGCTTCTCCTCTCGTAATGAGGGCTTAACAATAGTTTCACAATCCTTCTCTGCCATTAGAAGAAGGTGCATTTGTGTAGGAGAAATGAATATTTTATTCTCCAAATATTCAATTTGGTCCAGTTCCGCCAGATATTTTGCAAAATTTCTTCTTTATTCTGAATGAGGAGGAGTCAAAATTTGAAGATATGGAGGAGTTTCACTCATGAATTTCCTCTCATGGAATGTTCAAGGTCTGAAAAATCTCTCCAAAAAATATTCTGTTAGGGATACTTTGTAGAAATATACTAGTATTGAAGTACTTTGTCTCTAAGAAGTTAAAATTACTGATTTTTTGCTCATGTTGGCTTGTCATTCTATTTGGCCAGCCAGTCAAATGTTTTGTACTAATCATGAAGCTGGGCATGGAAGAGTTGTCACCCTTTTTTCCCCATGGTGGCACGCTTGTGTGTTTGGTCATAGGTCTAACCCCACAATTGACTCATTTGGATCCTTCTCAACATTGATAACCATTCCTTTGGGATTATTAATTTTTATGCTTCTAATGATGTTGTGGAACGCTTTGTGCTTTGGTATTGGATTGTTGATTCATTTCTAGTTGCTACTTGGTTATTGTGTGGGGATTTCAATATGGTTGAAATGGCATATGATAAAGATGGCACTTTACCATTCAGATGGGAAGTTGATGAATGCGAAGCATGGTTTTACATGCATAATAAATTGGGGCTCTTTGATCCCAATATTGGTTGCCTCCATTCTCTTCCCTCTGGCACACTTGGTGTAATTACCGGGCTAAATCTGAAAGGATATTTAAGTGCCTTGATCATGCCATGATCTTAGCTCAATCTTTCTTCTCTTTTGATAGCTCTTCACTCCTAGTTAAGCCATTATCTGATGTGACTTTGTGAAATCATTTCCCCATTTTCTTTTCATATTGAATGGGAGACAATAAATCCTCGGGCCTGTAAGACACTTTTTTTTTTAACATGTCTTTGCTAAATCACATCATCCCACATTGGCCCACATTCGCAGGGTCTGGAATTTGGAATGTAGGCCACCACATAATAAATGTTGGATTAAGTGGTGGAATGATGCTATCACTCACACATCTAGGTTTATTCGTATTTATGGGTGCTAGTTGGCCATATTTTGTCGATGATCTTATGAGGCTACCACTACCAACTTGCACTCAGCTACCAAGGCTTTGGTGGCCAGCCCTTTCTCCCCATCATTGCAAGTCAGGGTGGTGGAGTTAAGACACAAAAATAAGTTACAGATAATTATGCTACCAAAGGTGCGCAAATCAAAGCAAGATTGCACTGGTTAAAAATTGGTGATCGTGCCTCCAAGGATTTTTTTCTAGACCCTACATGTCAGGCACTCTTCTTCGAGAATTAAAAAAAAACAAAAATGGAATCCAAGTGCTTTTTGAGCTACCTGATATTTTCCAGACCTTTGTTAGGCGTTATGAACAAGTTTTCACTACTCAGGATAATACGTCAGAGCAATAGCAAGCCCTTCAAGCTTTCCTTGTTGTTGTGCCAAATAGGCTATCTTCAGTCGAGAAAGATTTTTGTGACCAATTGCTCCCTATTGAAGACTTGAAGGGAGTCATTCATACCATGGTAGATGACAAGGGCCCTGGTGTTGATGGCTTCCCTTGTGAATTTTACAAGGCCTTCTAGGACTGTGTTGGGCAAGACTTACATAAAATCTTTCTTGAGGCTTTTCATTCCAAAACTCTAGGTAATATAATTAATAAAGGAAATATTAAATGCATACCTAATCTTGGAGTTCCTGAGGACATCTGCAACTAGCTGCCTATCATGCTTCTCAACGTCTCTTACAAAATCATTGCTAAAGCTCTGGCTCTAAAGATTCACCATCTTTTGCCTCAAATTGTGCGCCCAAAGAAAACTAGTTTCATTAAATCTTGATTCATTCTGGACAACATTATTGCCATGTGGGAAGGTATGGAGTGGGTTAGGAATCTAGACCAGAAAGCCATTTTTCTCAAAATTGATTTTCCTAAATCCTATGATCACATTGAGTTGCATTTCATTCTTTCCATGTTGAAAGCCTTGGGGTTTGGGCCTAACTTCATTCAGGTTGTCCAAATGCTTTTCTCAGATGCCTTTGCTTGTATTACCATTAATTGATCTAAAATTAGTGTTTAGAATTTTCTAATTACACCTTGAATCAGATTTATAACAAGATCTTTTACTAACGTGTTTGCAAGTGAATTAGTAAAATCCAATGAACAAATAAAACACATGGAAAGCACATAAGCTAATAAAACCATATGACAAGAGAGAGAGAGAGAGAGAGTTGATAATGGAGTTCACAAGACTCTCGCTACATCTTTGGGTCCATTTGAACACAAATCATTCTATTCCTTCTTATGCAAGATGTTGGAACCTCCTCACAAGTGTTTACATAAAGTACTACCTTCTCCTTAAACATGGATTCAAGAAGGAACTTCACACAAGTGACCTTACTCTAGACATCAGAAGAATAAATTCCTTAGAATGCAAGCTTCTACATAGCTCTCTCAAAACTTTGACAAAGCTTTGAGCCTCAAACTAAGCCTACAACTCTTCTCCCAAGAATTTGATCTTTTGAATGAGAGAATTTAGTCCTAGAATGTGATGATGAATGCTCTCCTTGGCTCCTCCTTTTTATACTTGAAATTTTCCCATTTGGGCCAAAACCCATCAAATTTGGCATTTTCCCCCTTAAAGGAAGGAGTTAAAACAATTTCCCCATTTTACATTAAAAACAATAATAATCCCATTAATGAATCCATTTGATTTGTTTTTAAGCCCTTGTCTTATTATAATCTCAAGATTTTTATTATCATAGGGTTTATCTTTAGTTCATTTAAACCCTAACTAAATACCCATTTAAAAGTTATGTTAAGTATTCAGGCTTAGACATGGGTTATTACAAAACCCTTAAAATATTACATATTTTAAAACATTATTTAATCCCTTGAAAATATTTCATTCAGGCTATTATAAGTTTTGTTTTTTTATTTAATTCTAATCCCACCTAATAGCCATTAAAAGGCTATTTGTAATTCTCCTAAATCCATAACCTATGGAGAGGATAACTCCACAACAACTCAAGGGATAAGATGAGAGAAAATCCCATGAATCTCTCAACTCCTCCTTGAGAATAGGAAAATAGTTGAGGTGGATTCCCACACAACTAATTTCCCTTTTTTACAAATTAAATAAATAATACGTGAGAATTCCACTCACTTCAAGTATTAATCATTTTTTCCAATTTAAATGAATAATACATGAGCTTCCCACACTCATTTGAAGTATTAATCATTGATTTTAAAATTTATCACCTATCATCAAATTTTTAATGACTTATCATATGGTGAGAAAAGTATGAATTTTTCACCTTCTGATAGGCCCCTACACTTGGTTTGACCAAACTTTGACTAGCCATATATTGGGCATACAAACTCCTTTTTTTTCCATTCAAGTTGCGTTGTATTTAGGATTATGAGCTCTTTCTGATGGTGCTAATTTTGAGGGCATCTAGAATAGTTCAATTTTTGGGTCCTGAGATGCACCTGGATTAGACCTCCCCACTGAAGAACTTTTGGTCTCCAAAAGTGTACTATCCCTTTGAAACATGCCTTGGATCAACTTTGCTGCCACCTCTAAAGCCCCACTGCAGTACTACTGCTAACTTCACCTTCGACAATTTTGCTCTGATTTTGTACCATCTTGATACTATCACATCTGCCCTCTAAGGGTCTTACACTTTGACAACACTAGGAAGCATACATTGTTGCATCTACCTACTGGGGTCTTACAGTTCAACAATGCATCATCAACATGAGCTTGTCTATTGCCACATCTGCCTCTAGGGGTCTTACATTTCAGCAATACTAGGACTTCAAAACTCATTAAGGTGTAGTCCAAAATGGAACTTTACATATCAAAAGTAAGAAGAATACTGAGCATGATTAACCTATCTCTCAACACTTCTCACGGTGGTGGGTCTCGTTCTACATCATCACCAAGAAGATTCAAGCATGACTTTGATGCTCTTCCTTGCTTACAAACTACTTGAACAATGGTAAATTGTGCCTCAACCTGATACATTCCTTCACCTTTGTACTTTGGAATGGTTCATTCAAGGCTTAACCATTCAACTATGTCCATGCCTGTCATAGCATCAAGGCCCTCAAAAACACTGCCCTTTGTAGGTCTTTGCAATCATCAGCTGATTGAGTTTTGAAGCTGGAACTTACATGTCATTCTAGACCACTATTCTCTACAGCTCTGAGTCCTGATGAGTAGATGGTCTATCCATCTTTTACAAAATGCTCTTCTTGTTCAATAGAAGCTTAGGGACACACTCTTGCTTCAAGAATTTGTGTCAGACACTTAAGCATTGCAAGAAATATAAAGGAAACATATCGTTAACCTACATACATAAGTCTTCAAGTATTCTCCTTCAGATTACAAGAGATATGGCTTCATAAGCCTTACAAAATCTTAACCTTAAAGAAATATAACTTCATACAAATAATTGCAGAACAATATAATTTAGAGTCTTACACTCAAAACCATATTGGTTTTACATCAACAAACATATTACTACAATCCAGATAAGTAACATGAACAAAGTTGACACAACTATATAGTCAACATGTTTTCCTATCTCTTACGAAGCTGAACAAAGGAACTTTCCTCTTCCAACTGCTCCTATTTCTGTGGAGGCTCTTCACTGACTGCCTTAGGGATGGTCACCATAGGTGCTACTTTTATCTCTGCAACCTCCTGCTGACTGGATTCCTTCGGTGAATGTTGAAGCTCTAGGTGTAGCTTCCTACAATTCTCAACCCAATGCCTAATGATTTTTCAATGAGTACAATAATTTCAGGCTTTGTCTTGCATTGCCTTCTCCTTATTTGGACTGGAATGCTTACGGTGTGTTGCATTCCTTGCTTTCTCCTTCGCTTGCATGACCAACTTGCTGTAAACTCTTTGCTTCTTGTTGTACCTTGCTACACAGTGGTTAGGGGCATGGAAAAATGTGCATGTGTGCATATTCCATAAGGCTAGTACCAAAGAATTACTACATTCAAAATCAATAGATTTAAAGTATTCATCACCTTTGGATTTCCCTTGACCAACTTGAGCACTACTTTCCTTAGGAGAACCATCTTTTCCTTTATCAGGTTCAGTGCCTGACTATTGATGGTGATCTGCCTTGAACTTTATGCCATCAGGTGCATCTTTTCCAGGAGATGATTTTTAGTCACTATAGTCACCATAGTGTAGTTCACCTTCAGCGTGACCTCTCACAAATATGGTGTTGGAACATTCTCCACTTTCTTCACTATCATAACCTAGTCTGGTATAACGACATCATTCTATCGCCTTTATGGGACTAGTTATGCCTTGGCCATGAATTCCAAGGCCTTTCCCACTGTAGTCCATCTTCATCAACAACTTCATACCAATACCCTTGGTATGTTTTTCAAAGGCTGCAAAAGCATGATCATGATTGAAAGAAGGAATTGAAATTATTTCATTTATTACCTTCTCCATCGCTTGATCAACTTCTTGATTTTTTGTTAGTGGCTCCTTTTGAATTGATAAAAATGAAGCCTCCAAGTTGTTAAGGTGTGTAAGGGGCACATATGAGAAATACTCTGAGCATGGAAAAAAGGTGCAGATGCCAGGATCTTCAATTTGAGGAGGGCTCTTTGCAACCAAACTTTCTCCCAACTGTTCCTCCACAACACTCTGCAACATCAGGTGTAACTTCCTCTTCTCATCTTCCAAGTCTTCAAGGTGACTCCTTAACTCAACATTTTCCATGTAGAGATGTTGATTGGCTTCCTCTAGCTCTTGAAGCCTCTTAGACTTATCCTAGTGGAGTGCTTCAATCATCCTCTTCATAGCAAAGAAGTCATCCATCATGGATGCAGACATTGTCACCTTGGAATATTCCCCTTGTTTAGATGCCATCATTCTCTTGGACGTACACATGCTAATCTTGTAGAATTGCAAACTAGCAAACTAATCAAAACACCAAGCAAATTACTAATTGAGCTCAGAAACTGCTCTGATACCACTTGATCTAAAATTAATGCTTAGAATTTTCTAATTACACCTTGAATCATATTTATAACAAGATCTTTTACTGACATGTTTGCAAGTGAATTAGGAAAACCCAATGAACAAATAAAACATATGGAAAGCACAAAAGCTAGTAAAACCATATGACAAGAGAGAGAGAGAGAGTTGATAATGGAGTTCACCAGACTCTAGCTACATCTCTCGATCCATTTGAACACGAATCATTCTATTCCTTCTTATGCAAGATGATGGGACCTTCTCACAAGTGTTTACATAAAAAACTACCTTCTCCTTAAACAAGGATTCAAGAAGTCACTTCACACAAGTGACCTTACTCCATACATTAGAAGGATAAATTCCTTACAATGCAAGCTTCTACATAGCTCTCTCAAAACTTCGACAATTTTTGAGCCTCGAACTAAGCCTATGACTCTTCTCCTAAGAATTTGATCTTCTGAATGAGAGAATTCAATCCTAGAATGTGATGATGAATGCTCTCCTTGGATCCTCCTTTCTATACTTGAAATTTTCCCATTTGGGCCAAAACCATCAAATTTGGCATTTTCCCCCTTAAAGGAAGGAGTTAAAACAATTTCCCCATTTTACATTAAAAACAATAATAATCCCCTTAATAAATCCATTTGATTTGTTTTTAAGCCCTTGTCTTATTATATTCTCAGGATTTTTGCTATCATAGGGTTTGTCTTTAGCTCATTTAAACCCTAACAAAATAATCATTTAAAAGTTATGTTAAGTATTCGGGCTTAGACATGGGTTATTACAAACCCCTTAAAATATTACATATTTTAAAACATTATTTAAGCCCTTGAAAATATTTCATTCGGGCTATTATAAGTTTTGTTTGTTTGGGGTTTTATTTTTTTATTTAATTCTAATCCCACCCAATAACCATTAAAAGGGTATTTATAATTCTCCTAAATCCACAACCTATGGAGAGGATAACTCCACAACAACTCAAGGGATAAGATGAGAGAAAATCGCATGAATCTCTCAACTCCTCCTTGAGAATAGGAAAATAGTTGAGGTGGATTCTCACACACAACTAATTTCCCTTTTTTACAAATTAAATGAATAATACACGAGAATTCCACTCACTTCAAGTATTAATCATTTTTTCCAATTTAAATGAATAATACATGAGCTTCCCACACTCATATGAAGTATTAATCATTGATTTTAAAATTTGTCACCTATCATCAAATTTTTAATGACTTATACTATGGTGAGCAAAGTCAGAATTTTTCACCTTCTGATGGGCCCCTACACCTGGTTTGATCAAAAATTTATTGGCCATATCTTTGGCATAGAAAATCCTTTTTTTCCAATTCAAGTTGCATTGGATTTAGGAATCCGAGCTCTTTCTGATGGTGCTGATTTCGAGGGCATCTAGAATAGAAATTTCAAGTTTTCTTTAAGATTTTGGCTGCTACGCATATTTATTACTCCTCTTGTTGGGCTCCTTCTAAGGCCACCTATTCCAAACTCAAAAAGCTTCTTCGAGACTTTCTTTGGGCCTCTACGGATTCCCATAGAGGGTTGCACCACATTTTCTGGGAGGTCTTCTACTTACCCAGAGACTCTGGAGGACTTGGGTTGCTCTCCACTCAAAGACAAGGGACTAGCTTATATGTGAAATGGATTATTAGAGCCCTTACTAGAGATGAAGCCTGGAAAATTCTCGTAAGGAATTGCATCCAATCTGGCTTCCCTATTCACAGACCCGCTTGGAGGGGGATTGGCTTTCAAACCCTTATGGTTATGAAGGAAGGAGTCCAAATTGTGGGAACTTTCATGGCCAAGAGCATTTGGAGAGCCCAAGAAGTGGTTAAGCCTTGGCTTTGTTGGGCTGGCTTTGGCTTCCGTGATGGGATTTTTCTCAACCAGTAGAACATTTAGTGGTTGCCCCTCTTTTCCAATAATGGTTAGTCATTGGACAAATCACCTTGGCTTAAGGCACTAAGGTTCCACAAGAAATACATTCAAACTTTGCAGCATATGTTTCGCAGACTCACAATGCACATTATGCCATGGGAAGATTTTTCGTGCTCTCTACAGTCTCCAAAACCAGGACCATGATACTTATGATGGTCTAGTGAATTCTATTCCTACATATATGATTCAAAAAGTGGGAATCATGGGTCCAAGCCCTAGTGAAAGGACTAGAAGTGGTACCCAAACACCCCTTTCAGGAATTACAAGCCTAGGGTTGGCTATATGTGGCTTTCACCGCATTTTCCTATGATTGAAAGTATAAAGCAGAGGTGGCTTCTTCAATCCTCCACTCATGTCTAAAGGAAAATATTCTTTAATACTTGGTTTGCAAGTCTTGAGTCAAAACTTGCCCACTTTTCTTGGTGTATTCTTTTCCAAGGCTTGCTTATGGGGTCTTGGCTTGTTCACTTGGGGGTCCAGAACCCTAAGTGCCCTTTCTTTGGGAAAGCTAAGTCTTTTAAGCATCTTTTCTAGTTTGTACTAGAGCTCAATAGTATTGGAATTGGATTCATGAATTATTTTAGCCTTTCAGACCAAAGCCCTTCTCCTAGCATATGGTTCTATTGGGAGATTCGTCCACACTTTCAAGGTGGAAATACTCTTCAATATATGGAAAGATAGAAATGTCTATATATTTTCTCACACTCAAATGGATAAAAATGTTTCTTTGTAATCTAAAGCTATTATTTTCCCTAATGTGCTTTTGTAGATACAAGTTGAAGCTAACAAAGTTGCACTTGAGGTGGCTCACCTTTAGGTGCATTTGGATCATTGGGGCAATGCCCCATGTATTGTGGCTCAGATGCTCACTTATTCCACTTCCTCTCACAACTAGTTGCCCTCTCAAGGCTAGAAGTGGAGTGGCTCTACTCGCGCTCGTTCTCAGCCTCCTCTTTGGCGTGGTTCCCACCCTCCTTGGTAGTCTCGTTCTCCTCCTCCATGGGTTGGCCAGGGGTGGCCCTCTGGAGGAGTGGCGGGGAGTAGTAGTGGAAGTTCCAAGAGGCCCTCTAATACTACTCCTGGTAGCAGCTTTGGCTAGCTAGACTCCAGTAATTTTTTTCCGTGTTTGGTGCTTGCAATCTCGCCCTAGGGCGAGGAAGATAAAGAGTAGGAAAAATAAGTTGACGATGGTTGGGGTCCTCCTCTTGACATCACTCCAGACCCTGTTGATGTATGGGGGAATAAAATGGATGATAGAGACCCTCCTGGTTCTGTTGGTACTGCTTTGGTCACTTAATGGCCTTTTTCATTTCTATTTGTAATCATGGAATTTTGGGCTAGGCCCATGTAACTACTGATATTTTTTAGTTTCTGGGCATGGCCCATATGACTCTTGGGGTGTGCCTTCTTACCACCCACATTTTTTTGTGAATATTAATTTCTATCTTTATTATTAATATAGATATATGCCTATTCATAAAAAAAAATTAAATTTTCACCAAATAGATTTATTTTTTTCTAGAAAAGGAATAATATCTAAGAAACTAGATTTGATTTTCTACAATTTATGTTCTTACATATTTTTCAAATTATGTTAATAACTTATTCAAATTTTTATGTCAAGTTGACTATGTCTATTTTTTTCTAAATTTTCATTGCCACTTAAGGGCCTAGTTTGGACCCCCATGATCCTACACTAACCCAAGTGCATGCAAGCTTTCCTTTGTTAGATTACTGAATGTAGTGAGAAGAAGGTGTCTACAATTCTTTAGAAATACTATGAAGGTGTTGTTGATGTTGTGGTAGACTTTTCTATTGCTTTGAGATGGATTTCTCATTGTAACACTCTTCTCTATCTTCTATTTTATTCAGGTAGTGAGCCTTTCTTTCTTTTGGGCAATGAGCCCTCTAATAGTGAGCCCTATTGTATTTGGTGTTGATATAATTTTATATTGTGATTTAATCCTCACCGTTATTTTTCCCATCTTGGGTTTTCTATGTAAATCTAGTGCTCCTTTGTGTATGGTGTTGATTTGGTTTTGTTTTTATTATTTAATTTTATGATAAATCATTCTAACAGATTAAGGGTTAATTGGATTAATGCAGATCTAAATGTTTGTGATGGTCTTGAAGTTTTAAGGTACAAATGATTCACCCACCCCTCTCAGTTGTCTTGTGCATTCAACAAAAATACTAAAAAATAATATATAGAATAAATATAAATAAACAAACTAAATAATAAAATTTAAATGATCTAAATAAAATAAATAAAGAATAAATGAGCACATTCAAACCTTTGTGTATTTTGATACCCTAATAACACACGTACATATAGGAAGAAGATTAATTTTTTTTGGAGATTTACCTCAAGTCAAATCCCCACTTTGGTTTTTTCACCTCCACAACAACCAAGATAGATACATAAAAAGTAGATAATGCCTGTTCTTATTCTAAGTGTATGTAAACGTAAGAACAATGATAAAATAAAATTGTTTGATAAGGGATATGATAATCCCAAGATGCTCAAGGAGAAAAGAAAATAGAATTAGATTACCTATAAAGCTTAAAGAATCCAAAGAGAGAAAGAGAGCTATAAGAAAATAATATGAGAGTGTGTGAGATGGTGAAATGGGATCTAAGGTAAACACATAACCTAAATCACTCATGTTCCACCATAGATATTGGGGGACAAAATTAATGAAGATAATTTATTTGGTTGATGTCCTCAAGGGAGAGCCAAATAACTAGTCAAGGTTTTGGTCCCTTTTTTTTGGATGGTTGATGTAGTGATTGACTGTGATGCTACAAACTAGGTGAACTAACACTATTAAAGAGATGAAATGTTTTAGAATCTATAAAACTCAGAGCAAAAGGATAAAAATGGGGGAAAAAATAATAAACTATAGATAGAGAGGAACCTAGCATATAAATTAGAGGTTGATCTAGTAGGAGTAGGGCACTGGGTGCCCTAGTTTGGAGATGCTAAATTTCAACAATTGAAAGGTGGTACAAGTACAATAGGGTTTGCAAGTATCTAAGTGTGAAACCTAGATCCAAAGTCTTATAGTTGTGAATAATCATCTTGACCTGATTAATGATGAAGCATACATGAACACTTGAATTAGGGTTTTGATACCTTAAGATCTCAAATGCACTTGAATCGAATTCAAACCTATGACATTCAAGAAGAACAAGGGGAGAAGGATTGTGCAATATAGGGGTTTTCCTTGGTCAAACCCCATTTTGGTGCTTCCATCTCCCTAAAGGACTATTATGATAATGATATAAATCATTTTCTTTAGGGAGAGTAGAGGAAAATGGATAAAAATAAATGATAAATAACAATAGTTGTAACTTACCACTCAAATATGCATTCCTTGTTGGATTTAAGTCACTTTTCTCATTACATACAAGGAGAAATAGGAAGATGCTTCGGGATCCTAGAAGTGTTAGTGATCATAATGATAAAATAAACATAAACATGAAAAATCTTACAATGCATAAACATTGATTTATTGATATGTTGTAGACTTGTAATCGACTATAATTATGATGTAGATATTTTGCTTATTTTTCTCTTGAAGTAGCATTAATTTCCTTTAGGATTCTCAAAAGATATTCAAATTTCTTAGATAAAACCTTAAATATTCAAATGGAGGGAAAGACTTATATTTATGAGTTTCAACATATTTCACATTAACTGCTAAGATAGGCCAACAATTTAATTTGAATTCTTAAACATATTGAGGTCAACATTAAGATCTAAGATTTAGGGCCTAATTAGGTGGAACTAGGGCAAGGGAATTGGGAACCATATTTTAGCCCTTTTTAGCTCTTTAAAAGTCTATTAAATAAATATTTTATTTAATTTACCAAATTTAAATCAATTTATCAAAAATGGAAATTAAATGAGCAAATAATAAGCATAATTAAGCACATGCACTAAGGAGGGTGAAAAACATAGTATGAAATTATTAAGGGTGAAAATTTATAACACTAAATTCAGCCACACTAAAGTATGGAGAAACAAAATATTCCTTTTGTCAAAACACTAAGGAGGTAAGATGACACTAAGCTAGGAGATGTGATAGCTCTCTAGCTTAAGATCCTACCAAACAACAATGTTAAGGTAAAATGAACACATACATATATCATACATAATGCAACAAATCATATAGAAACCCAAAACATGCATAGAGAAAACACACATTAAATATGAAGCAAACATGAAGGAAATGTGAAGAAAACATGATGCAAACATGAATAAAACAAAAAAAAAACACAAAGATAGGTATGACATCACGGTCTAGAAATATCCATAGATTCTTACTAGTATCCATACCTAATATACGACATCCATAAGTCATAGGCTAGCAAAGTCTAATATTTTCTAGGTGGTTCATGAATAAATGAAAGAACTAAAGGCTAGTGAAGTCCAATATTCACTAGGTGATCCTCACAAGAAACAAAATTGGTTAATGTTGTTTGATATTCATTAGGTGAATTTTGTGAAACAAGTGAAAACATCATATTCTAGTGAAGTTTGATATTCATTGAACTGTAGGAAATAGGGTTCCACCTTTTAGGAGATGGAACTAGGGGGTATGTATTTCACTCTTAGTTCATTAAAGGAAACCCTAGAGACTTCCACCAAATGATTCAAT
Source organism: Sequoia sempervirens (assembly GCA_007258455.2). Classification (NCBI taxonomy): domain Eukaryota; kingdom Viridiplantae; phylum Streptophyta; class Pinopsida; order Cupressales; family Cupressaceae; genus Sequoia; species Sequoia sempervirens. The sequence continues at coordinate 171,829,803 of VDFB02000013.1, read as the reverse complement.
TGAGGGAAGTACTAGGACAAGAGGGAGGTTTCCTTAGGTGTGATTAAAAGGGGTTCACCACTAATCAAATGCTTAGAAATAAGGAAATGAAAGTAATATGCAAATCTAGCTATGTGACCTAGAAAATGAAACTTATAGTTAGAATAATAAACTAAGGGTAAAAAAAGAAGCACCTAGAAGATTGGAGAGATCAACAACAAGGTTTGAAACCCTAAAAATCTAACTTTTTATGTTAACTAGGACTAATACGCCAAGCTGGGCAATTTAGTCCTAGTTAGGGTTTTTGGGATGAATCTGGAATCTGCTATCGACAAACTAGGATCTACAAAAAAACTGTTGAAAATAGGTATATTGGGACTCATATGCCCAAGGTGGTAATTTCATCCCAGTATTATGGTTTGACTGAAACTTTTGAATCATTGTGTGATCTTCTATAGTTTTTGTCTTGTCTGATCTTTAGGTCTGAAAAGTCTGAATTCCAATCTGCAGGTGAGTTTTCTTAGAGATGACAACTTCTTGACAACTTTGATAACTTTCTTCAATCTTTCAATTTTGTCTTTAAACGATCTTCAAGCCCCAAATCACCTAGATCCACAATCGCACATGAAGAGGGAAAAATGTTGTGTTAGGGAATAGGGGTTTGCCTTGGTTAAACCCCATTTGGGTAATTAAACCTTGAAATGAAATGAAACAAAAATGAAGGAATGATGAATGAACAAATGCAATGTTGCAACTCACCAAACCATTGTAACAAGGGTTGCAGTCTTATGTGAAATGGCTCTAATGGATTTGGATCTTGACTCTTGATCTTGATATGAGATAATGTCTTTGAATGCTCACTTGAATCATGGAAACCTACATCACAAATGCTAGCTCAAAAACACACATGATGCTTGAGGACTTTGACATGATGCATGAATCTTGAATTGATTCTCCAAAATGATTGATAATCATCTCTTGAATGCTCTTGTGAAAGTTCTCTTGATTTCTTATTAACTTGCTAGGATTTCTTAGATCTTGTTAGGAGAAATTATGTGAAATAACCTTGTATTTATACTTTTTTATGCCAAATTTATCAAAATTACAACACTACAAGCCGACATCAAATCTAGGAGAATAAAATCCCACCAAGAATTGAATTCAAAATAGGTCCAAGATAAAGTGGGACTCATACACCATTTGGGGCATATGAGTCCCAGTATCTTAAACTTGGGACACAAATTTCAAGAAATGTTAAGTTCAATGCAATATTCAGGATCAAGCCCAAAACCTAAGTGGGACCCATATGTCCAAGGTGGCATATGGGTCCCAGATCACTAGATTTGAAACACACAACCTCAAAAACATGAATTATGATTGTTAATTTAGTAAATTTCAGGATTATCCTCAGAGAAATGCATTAAATTAGGCTTGTGGGTGCAAAATAGGACCAAATAAGGCATAAAGAAGCCCATTTTTCTAGCAAGGAGGGCCAAAACAACTGTGAAAATGTAAAGGGATACATTTTTCTACACTACATTTAGCCCCCACTTTAGTGAGAGAAGGAACTTGCTTCAAACTCACTAAAGTAGACAAATTTGCATCAAGAGGGGTCCAAGTGTACCAAGCGTAAGATAGGATGACAACAATCAAGAGGGTTTTGCAAGCTCCCAGGATCAATATCCTATGGAAAACTATCATAGGCACAAAAGAACACACATTTGAATGATGTATGAACCAACAACATGATTCAAGCATACACTACCAAAGACATAAAGAAGAATAACAAATAAAATAGAGGGTGGATTAAGCCTCAACCGTTTGTCCAACGCGATGTGGATCAAATCTAAGCCATTTTTCCAAAAAAAATTACAAGTGGAACACGATGTCCACTATGCAAACCAAACACATGCTCATAAGGGCTAGTGGAACCTCAGGTCATTCACTAGGTGAGCCCCCAGAGACACTTTGTACCATAGAAAAATGGCTCTTAGAAATTTTCATGGTCTTTTAGGTCTTTCTCTCATGATGCTTTGTCTATTTTGCTTTGATTTAATGTCGCAATGTAACTTATGCATTCACATTAGGTCCTAAATATTTAAATTATGGCATCTTGTGAAGGTGTTGTGAAGTGTTGTAAAAAATTTCTACACTTTTCTAGACTCTCCTCATTACAATTCACCTAAAAATCACCTTTTCATCACTTATCAAGTCCTATTTTGAAGTGTTGTAAAGTCTTGCGACAAGATTTCACACTTTTCTAGGCTTGTTTTCACTATCTACACCTTTCTTATGCTTTACATGACCTCTTTATTCCCTTATAAGGCTTAATTAAGTGTATTTTTGAATGTAAACCCGACAAACAACATTAAATGCAAGTTAATTCCTGACACCCACTTTCAAGTCCAAGGTGGGACCCATTCACCATGGGTGGCGAATGAGTCCCTCTTGGCTCCAAATTCAAAATATTTCAAATTTTCTTTCGATTTTTTATTCAAAATTACCTTATGGGTATGTGCAGGATCACCAAGGAAAAAATAGGCCCTTAAGTGGCAAAAAATTCAAAAAAATCAAAGTTAGGCAACTTGACGTAAAAATTTGAATAAGTTATCTATATTATTTCAAAAATATGTAAGAATAGAATCTGTAGCAAATTGAATGTAGTTTCTAAACTACTAGGTTTATTTTATTTTTTAAATCTATTTGGTGAAAATTTAAAATTTCAATGCAATAGTACTTAAATTTGGAAAATAAGTAGGTTTGTCGACCACCCTAACCACAATAAAATGATAATATTTTTTAGATTTTAGACATAAGTAGAGGACTCATGTGATGTCATTATTTTTTGTAATTTTTTCCTAGTAAATAATTAATTATGAATTTTTATTACAACTTTTAAAAATATAAAACTTCGTATGTCGACCACCTTAACTTGGTCAAAACTTCATGAAATTCAATTTTTCTTTTTAATCCTATAGTATGTGAAGCATAGAATGTGATGCATGTTTTGGATTCAAAAATGTGATACCATTTGAAAGCTATAGATGTTTTTCAATCAACCTATCAATCAACACTTTAGTCATAATTCAAATAGAAAATAAATAATTTATTTATTAAATTCAAAGTAAAGCATAATTTATATTGGTGGAAATCTGAGAATCTCCTTTAAAAACCCTTTTCATTTCATCAATTTTGGGTAAAAGGTCATCAGCCACATACCCTACAAATACCGATCATATTGCCACTTTTTGGCCCATCATGATCCTGCACATACCCTTATGTCAGCCTGTGATGAGGTATCATTGGGTTACTAAGGCACAAGTGTGTATAAATAATTGTTTTTCTCATCATTTTACATCTCCTACAATCATTCAATCATCAAGTTCACTTGCATTCATCAATTAGCATTCAAGCACTTTGCATCGTTCAATCAAGCATCTTGGAGCAGCGATTGGCATATCTTCAAATTTCTTCAACAAGGTTGTGGTGAGTTTAGGACATTTTCATGTTGTTTATTCATGTTTCCTTGTTCATTTCATTCCATTTCATCATTAAGGGTTTGATTACCAATATGGGATTTGACCAAGGTAAATCCCTATAACCTAACCCTTAACCATTTTTCCCCTTTTGTATGTGTGTTTGCAAACTTTTGTATGCATATTTGTCAAGAAAATTGGTATTGAAAGGTGGTCAAGAAGCCAACAAAGTGTTTCAAGTCAAATCAATCCTATTTCAAGCTTGGAGACAACCTACAGGCCATTTTCTACAAATTTGACTTTGTCAACCCGACAAGAAGACAAGTGCAGATCTAGAGCTACAGGATTGGTCCTTCATTTCACAAAATTCTAGGAGAGGACTAATTCACCATCAGTGGTGAATAATTCCCACCTTAAGGCTGAAAAACTAGATTTTGTCAAATTCCATATCCCGACAGCCAGAAACCAGTTTCCAAAAGTTTTGCCAGAAGTAGGACTGATTTGCCATCAGTGGCGAATGAGTCCCATTGGTGATTTTCACTGATTTCTACCAATTTTTAGGACACTCCATATTAATCATTCATTGCCTAGGTGCACTCCGATTCAACCTTCTTCATTTATGTTTTGCATTTATTCATGTTTTAGTTCACGCTTGCATATCACATTGTGTTTTCAAACATTGCATATTTCTTAGGTTTTGCACTCATAATTAGTTAATTACATTGTTTAGTTGCATTTACATCATCTCATTTATCCTTAATCATATGTCACATACATTAGATTGAGTGATGCACTTCAATTTTTGGGTTATTCTATCTCTCTCCTTTTAGGTGGAAGATCCTAAGAGTGCAAGAGAAGCTTATAGAACCCAAACCACAAAATTGTTGGTTCATTTTGGTGAACCTACATATTGAACACTTTATCTCTTGCATCTTGCATTCTAGGTTTCATTTGCATCAACATTCAATTAGGTTATTGTTTTTTTTTGCATCCTAGGGTTTCTCAAATTGCATTAGTTAAAGACTCATTTAGATTTCATTTTTGCATATCATATCGTTCAAAAAAACTAAAAATCTGCATTTGCATCCTCATTTTGCATCTGAAAAGAATTAAAATCACTTTAAATTTTATGAAAAACACAAAAAAATATCATACCTGGACTCATTCTCCACCCTGGGTGAATCAATCCACTTGCACATTTTAAATTACATTTTTAGGAATTTTCTAGGAATTTACTACATTTATGTTCTCTATTGTTATTTCTTTGTTTCAATTTGCAAAATTTTTGTTATTTACATTTTTCACTCCTAGATTGCATTGCATTTGCATTCACCCTCTCCTTTGTGGTATTTGTATGAGTGTTTGGTGTCCCATTGATAATACTTTAGTGAGACGAAGTTCTAGACTCATGGCTTCCTGCTATAGCACTTTCGATATGGACCTTGGGATCTCAAGAGCTCCTACTCCTAGTATGGACACTGGTACATTAAGCATGGATACTACACCTAGTATGCCTTTACATTCATATCCAATGCATGTTGACATACAAACTAGTTCCATTCTGCAAGAAAAAGTCATTACTATTCATGAGGATTTTGCACATTTACAACTAGATGTAATTCTTGAAAACATTTCCACCACTGTTATACCTGCAATAGTGACAATGGTTTACAAGTCATGAAACAAAGAGCTGAGATATACATCACTTGATTGATAGTGACAATGGTTTACAAGTCATGAAACGAAGAGCTGAGATATACAATAAACATTCTCCTTCCACATCCCAATTAGCAAACATAGTTTCCAGCCAAGGAGGATCTCATATCCCTCATCCTTCAACCATAGCATCCATACCAACCTATACCACTCCTCAAGTTACAACAACCATGCAATAGGTTAGCCATGTGACACCTTCTTTTGCTATTCCAACTAGCATTCCTAGTTCTTTTGTGGCATTGAATGTTTCATCTTCTTCTTCACCCCTCTAAGTGTTCCTTTCACTTCCCCTAACATCACATACACTCCATCACCATTTTACCTTCCACCTCATACCACTTACACTGATCCCATCATTACACAACTCTTTAACATTGTTTCATCCATGCAACAAAAAATCTCCACCATTAGCCAAAGTCAAATGCTCCACCTACATATCATGTTCATAGTAGTCCATTATCTTTAGAGGTCTTGAGAACACAGATGCCACAAGGAATTGAAATTCCTAGGTTTGAGAAATACAGAGGTAAAGGAGACCCTACTAATCATGTTAATGCCTATCTAGCCTTGTGAATTGATTTTATCCTTGACGATAAACTATTAGCCAAACTTTTTCCTAGGACCTTGAAGGACACTGCATTGGAGTGGTTTTCAAACCTACCTAATCATTCAATCCAATCATTTAATGAACTACCGGATGCCTTCATAAGTCATTTCCAAGTCCATATGACTCCCAAAAAGAAAATGGTTGATTTAATGTGATGTAAACAAAATGCAGATGAAAAAGTAACTAATTTTATTTCATGTTATCAATCATTGTATGCTCAAATTGATGTCAAGATTCCTGATTCACATATGAAAAATATGTCTATCGAAAACCTTCACACTCACCTTCAAGATAAGTTAACTATGATGAAATTTCCTTCATTCATGCATTTATGCATGACCCTTTGTGACTATCACAACTTGGTTTCTAGTCGTGATTCAAAGTCCACTTCTAACCGAGTTGAGAAGTCTACGCAAAACAACCAAAACAATGCGCAAAAATTTAGAAAACCAAATAGAGGCTTTTTATAGTTCAATCCACCTTCTCCACAACCAACCCAACTTGTTCTAAATCAAGTGACAACTGTTAAAGCAGTGGTGCCCATTACCTATGGGGACCTGAAGCGACAATTTATCCCCTTACCTGATACTCTCCATAACATGATGAACCAATTGCTCCAGCAACAAATGGTCACTTTTCCTACTATTAAACCATTTGATACCACCAATCCTTTACCACCCACCTTTAAACCAAATGCCTATTGTCATTTTCATCACCAAAATGGACATGACACTGAACAATGTAAGCATCTCAAACACTTAGTTCAAGACCTCATTGATTCTAGTTGTTTTTCCATTGTGGGTGTCAATGATCAAGGCAATAAGTCTGTTGCACCCCATAACCAGAATTTACAAATTTCCACCAACCCTATGCCTAAGCACAATGTTTCATTTGTCAAGGCTAGTGAACCTTCAAACACTCATATGATGAACATTGATACAAATAATGAGCAACATGATTTAACTCCAAATGTAACCCAACTTAATCCTATGGATGAACTCATGGGTACGATAGATTTTATCCCTTGTAAGGTCCCAACCAACAAATCTATTGATATCACTTTTTCTTCTAATGATATACTTAAAAATCTTCCTAATGGTCCTCTTTACATAGCCATCAGAATCTATGATAAGCCCACCAATGGGATATTAATAGACCCCGCCTGTGGGGAGAATGTGATCATGGAAGAGTTTTCAGTATTACACGATCTCTATCAAGATGATTATAATAAACCAACTGCATGGATTAAAACACATACTGGTTTGTGTGCCCTACGATCATATTTATTGTACTCCCATGTTATAGATAGGACCCAAAACTTTGGAGGTAACATTTTCTATTATTCCACAATCGGATTAGTTTTTTTTGCGGCTAGGTCATCCTTGGCTTTGCTTGATGAAAGTTGTTCCTTGAGTTGTTCACAAATGTTTGAAGTTTCTACATGGCAATGAAATATTTACCATACACCATAGTGGCTTTAATCCATTGTCCTCTAAAGGTAATTTTTCCTTAGAATCCTTTTGACTTGAACCTATGGAACCCATCACCCCTCGAAAGGACTTCCTTTTCATAACCTATCAAAATTTCAAAGCGAAACGAATAGTCGAATTGTATCTTCGTAATATGTCCCCATCCACTTCTACTACTCCTATCCTTGATGAAACCATGCTTTAGCCTAAGTCCAACACTGAACAAACAACCCCACCCCATGAGCAACCACCCATAAACACTTCCCCTTTCTCATTTAAATGACCAAGAGAAAATGAAGCCAATCCTGTCATGCCTCCCCACATTAAACAAGTTTATAAAGCCAAGACAAAGTGATTGACCCATATTTTTCAGTTTCTTCCATTCTTCCCCCTTTGGAACAAAATGAACCTATGGTGGATCAGCCCGCTCTTACACCTTAACAGCTTCAAAATAAAATTAAAAGAAACTGCAGTGCTAGGGAGCATAGGTGTCGTCATCATCTCCTTGCTCATCAAATGTCAATTGGAAAATAAAAAAGAAAATAAACCTCTACCTTTGATAGAAGCAATAAATGATTACCCTCCTCCTCCTGACTTGCCACAAGTACAGTCCAAACCTCACAACAAAATCATTCGATCCAACAATCATAGCTCCTGATACATCCTTCCTTAGAAATTACCCTCCACCCTCCTGTCATGATTAACGTAGCTAATCTTGATGGTGAGGAGATCGCTAAAATCGATGAAGAAGTGCATAACAATTTAAATTCTTTATTTTCATCATCCATGAGCTTAAATGATAAATCTGCTACACCAAGTGAAGAACCTAGCACTTCCCCTAGTATGGCACTTGCAATTCTTCCTTTGGAAAATCAACCACCGTCGCATTATCCTGAACATGATTGGAAGGCATATGACTTGTTAGATGGTTGAATTGCATTTTCCTTACTAGACTTTTATATTCATTTTCCTTTTTCTTTTCCTTTTTCTTTGATTGTATGTGTGTAATGTGTGTTTGATGTTCTCTCTCATTGTGACATTCCTCTATTTGTACCTATATTCTTCTATCTAGATTGTACATTTTCTTTTTCACTTTTGTTTTGTGTTTTTCTTTTAGGGATGACACAAAGTGTTGAGACACCCTATGTATCTTCCATGTTGGCCCAAAAGGTCCTTTTATTTTTCCTTTTGGGGATGATGCAAAGCGTTGAGATGCCCTATGTCTCTTCCAAATTGACCCAATCGGTCCCTTTTCCTTTTTACTTTTTTTTTTCTTGTCTTTTTCCTTTTGAGGATTACACAAGGCATTGAGACTAGAATGTCTCCTTCATTTTGACCTAAAAGCTTTTCTTTTTATGTTTCCTTTTCATTTTCTTTTCTCTTGTGTTTTCCTTTTGGGGACGATGCAAAGCATTGAGACCAAAATGTCTTCCATTTTGACCCAAAACAGACTTTTTCTTTCTCTTTGTGTCATTCTTCCAGATCTATGTGCTTTGGGGAATAATGATAGTTCTGATCTCTTTAATCAAAACATTGCAACAACGAACATACTAACCCCAAATCTACAGATCCCTTATGTGTTTGGTGTGTTACCTTTTTGGGGAAACCCCTCTTTCTTTTGTTCCTTTTCCTTTGCATGACACAGAATTACTCAAAAATATATGACTTGGCATAGGGAATTTCCGAGTTGGCTCTCATGTCTCCTTTCTTGTTTTCATTTTTCCTTTGCTAATTTAAAGTAATTTCTCATAGTACGATGTGTAGCAATTCCTTTAAAGTGGGGGCATACATTGGCATTATTCATTTTGCATTCTTCCTTTTCTTGGTTCTTAGTGTAGCCTTGTTGCTTCATACGATGCATTTTTTCACTTTGTGGATGACATTAGGTATGATGTCATTCATAAGTGTGATCTATCTTAGCATATTGCATTCCTCTTGGTGGCCTGATGCGACACACTACATCCCCTAAATTTTGAATATTCTATTCTTCGATTGGTCCTCTCTTGGCGATATTAGACACAAAGTTCCCTAAGTGATAGAACTCGCATGAACTAAACAAGATTCCTTTGAATACCTCTTACATTTTACATCTTTACCACCTTGCATAACGCAACTTGTATGCCTATGGTACCCTCCCCTTTGTTCATGAGTTCTAAGCATATGAAGCTTTTCTTGTCTCATGAAGCACAAACCAACATTTTCCTTTGTGGTTCCTTACTAAAGTTATCAGGAGGTATAACTTTGATATGGTTGAGTGGGAAGCCAATTCAACGACATGACTTCCCCATAGCCACCTATGTGTTTGTGAGTGCATACCAACTAGTGTATGTACTTCACCTTTTTGGTTCTTCTCACCCGGTGGAACGCCATGAGTTCTATCACCCTAGAGTAAGTATGCATTCTGTTTTTCTCAAAAACAACCTAGATCTGATCCACAACTAGTTGGACAAACGATTGAAGCTTGATCTAATTCTCCTTTTCCTTCTTCTATGTCGCACTTGTGTTCCTTTTTTCTTATGATTAGTTTTCCATGGGATCTTCATCCTAGGGACTTGATCATACCTCTTGATCGTTGTTATTCTATCTTGCTAACATAAGTGCATTTGAACCTCCTCTCAATGTGCATGGCTACTTTAGTCTGAGTTTGAAGCAAGTTCATCCTCTCACTAAAGTGGGGTCTAAATGTACCACAAAAAATGGCTCTTAGACATTTTCATGGGCTTTTAGGTCTTTTTCATGATGCTTGATCTTTTTTTCTATGATTTAATGTCGCAAAGTAACTTATGCATTCACATTAGGTCCTAAATATTTAAATTATGGCATCTTGTGAAGGTGTTTTGAAGTCTTGTAAAACATTTCTACACTTTTCTAGACTCTTCTCATTACAATTCACCTAAAAATCACCTTTTCATCACTTATCAAGTCCTATTTTTAAGTTTTGTAAAGTCTTGTAACAAGATTTCACACTTTTCTAGGCTTGTTTTCACTATTTACACATTCCTTATGCTTTACATGATCCCTTTATGCCCTTATAAGGCTTAATTAAGTGTATTTTTAGTGTAAAATAGACAAACAACATTAAATGCAAGTTAATACTTGACACCCACTTTCAAGTCCAAGGTGAAACCCATTCGCCATGGGTGGCGAATGAGTCCCTCTTGGCTCCAAATTCAAAATATTTCAAATTTTCTTTCAGTTTTTTATTCAAAATTACCTTATGTCAGCCTATGATGAAGTATCATTGGGTTACTAAGGCACAAGTGTGTATAAATAAGTATTTTTCTCCTCATTTTACATCTCCTACAATCATTCAATCATCAAGTTCACTTGCATTCATCAATTAGCATTCAAGCACTTCGCATCATTCAATCAAGCATCTTGGAGTAGCCATTAACATATCTTCAGATTTCTTCAACAAGGTTGTGGTGAGTTTAGGAAATTTCCATGTTGTTTATTCACGTTTCCTTGTTCATTTCATTCAATTTCATCATTAAGGGTTTGATTACCAAAGTGGGATTGCACCAAGGAAAATCCCTATAACCTAACCCTTAACCATTTTCCCCCTTTTACATGTGTGTCTGTAGACTTTTGTATGCATATTTTTCAAGAAAATTGGTGTTGAAAGGTGGTCAGGAAGTCAACAAAGTGTTTCAATTCAAATCAATCCTATTTCAAGCTTAGAGACAACCTACAATCCATTTTCTGTAGATATGACTCTGTCAACCCGATAAGAAGACAAGTGCAGATCTAGAGCTACAGGATGGGTCCTTGATTTCACATAATTTTGGGAGAGGAATAATTCACCATCAGTGGTGAATGAGTCCCACCTTAAGTTGGGAAAACTATATTTTGTCATATTCCAGATCGCGACAATCGAAAGCCAATTTTTAGAAGTTTTTGCTAGAAGCAAGATTAATTCGCCATCAGTGGTGAATGAGTCCCATTGGTGATTTTCAATGATTTCTACTAATGTTCAATACACTCTATATTAATCATTCATTTCCCAGGTCCACTCTAACTCAACCTTCTTCATTTCTATTTTGCATTTATTCATGTTTTAGTTCATGCTTGCATATCACATTGTGTTTTCAAACATTACATATTTCTTATGTTTTGCACTCATAATCAGTCAATTACATTGTTTAGTTGCATTTAGATCATCTTATTTAGCCTTAATCACATCTCACATACATTAGATTAATTGAGTGAACCACTTCAATTTTGGGGTTATTCTATCTCTCTCCTTTTAGGTGGAAGATCTTAAGAGTGAAGAGAAGGTTATAGAATCCAAACCACAAAATTGTTGGTTCACACATATGAACGCAATTGGTATGCACTCACATAGACAAGCAAGTGGATATGGGAAAGTCATGCCTAAGTTCAGCTCCCATACGCTAACCATACCAAAGGTATACCTCTTGATAACTTTAATAAGGCACCACACAATATGAACAATAGGATTCATGAGATAAACAAAACTTTGTATGCTAACACTCATGAATAAATAGGATGGATCCACATGCAACTAAAGTGTGTTATGCAAGTTGGCCATATAATAGTTATTGTAAATGAAAAATAGCATAAGGTATGTTCAAAGGAGTTTTGCTTAGTTCATGTAAGGTCTTAACGAAGGGAACATTGTGCCTAATGTCTCCAAGAGAGGAACAATCGAAGAATAGAAGATTCACAACTTAGGGGATGCAGTATGTCACATCAAGCCACTAAGAGGAATATAATATGCTAAGAGAGATCACGCTCTTGAAGGACATCACACCCAATGTCATCACCAAAATAAAGACACATTGCATGAAGTAAGAAGACTAAAAAATGAAACATGAGAAATGCAAAAATGAATAATTCCAATGTATTCCCCCACTTTAAAGGAATTGCTAAACACCATGTTGTGAAAAACTACTTTAAAGTATAAAATAATAAATTATAACAATAAAGAAGATATGAGAGCTTATTTTGAAATCCCTATGCCAAGCCATATGTTTCCAAATGAAGCTATGTCATGAAAATGGGTTGCCTCCAAAATGAAATTTAAAAATAATACATAAGGGATCCATGGATTTAGGGTCAGTATGTCTTTGCTACAATATTTTTAGAGAGCTTAGAACTATCATCATTCCCCAAATACTTGTGGAACATGAAGAATGACACAAAGAGAGGGAAAACAAAGAAAATATTTCAGGTCAACATGGAAGAGACTTAAATGTCTCGACACCTTGCGTCATCCCCAAAAGGAAAGCACAAGACAAAGAAAAGGTAAAATGTTTATGACAGAGGAGAATGTAGATACAAATAGAGTAATGTCACAAAGAGAGAGATACATCAAATAAAATAGTATGTGGAGATCACATTACGCACATGCAATCACACACATAACATGACAAGAAGAAAATAAAGACAAGACTAGTAAGACACATGCGATTCAACCTATAGTAGGTCATTTTCATCCCAATATTGTTCTTATATATACATGGAAGACAGTCAACCAACCAAAAGAGAACGAAAAAGTGTCATACGAGGACAAGGCTACCTAACCCCTTTCCCCCACTTAGTGCAAAAGGGTGAGCCGAGAATGGATGATGATATATGTTGCTCCTTACAAAAAGGAAATTATTTTCAATGAGTGTAAAACATGCAACAATGAGTATGCTATGATCCTACAACTATTACATGGCAAGGAGAAGCAACTATTGTTATTGTTTATGATGAGTAAACAAAGTATCAACTTGATGCATATCTAATGAGATATTGTGACATGTAGTATCTATTAGTTCGGGACGCACCAAAGTTAGAGTTTTCTTAAAGGAATTTTTTGTAAGAGTGTTGATATTAAGTGAAGGTATTTTTGGTGTTTTTGTTTCTTTCGAAGGGAAATAACCAAGACCATTAGTCATTCCTTGTGTGTTAGGCTCTATAGGGACATGGATACCTTGTTCTCTAGCACCACATACTTTTCCAGTATATCCAAGTTGTTTCATAAGTTCATAACCTCTTCCATAAAGCGTTTTCATTTCTTTTGGATTCATTGCTTGCTTGTAATCAACTTCATCAAATTTTGTCGTGTATGTTGTATTTTCTTCTAAAGTGGTTGAGGTGGATGGATTAAAATTTTGTGTTGACATTACTGTTTTTTATTTTCCCTTTTTAGACTCTTTTGTTGTGATCTTGTATTCTCCCATGAATGTAGGTGTAAAATCCAGTGATCTCAAATCATCCATCGATAACATTGTGAAGGGTTTATCTTTTTGTTCTTCTTGTATGGTTTCCACTTCTTTAGTTGGTGTTAGTTATTTCAAAGGATTTTCCTTATTTTTTCTCAATGTTCAAACAACTTTTTTTTTCAAGTTCATCCTTGATTATATACACATTGTTGCTGTAGACATACTTCATGATATGATGAAGAGTTGAAGGCATTGCTTACATTTCATGAATCCATGGTCTTTCTAAGAGGAGATTGCATGAAAGATCATGAGGCATAGCATGGATAGGAGTTTGTAACGTGGCCTTTCCAAATTTAATAGGAAATGTAATCACACCAAGCCTTTGCTTTCCTACGTTATCAAACCCATGAATAGATAGAGTCTAGTTGTATTTTGATTTTGTCCACTTTAATCTTGTCCAAAAGTTTTATACTGCACACATTAAAGGTAGAACCATTGTCAACAAGGGTTCTCTTTATCCCAATTTGATTATGTTGAGCTATTATTGTTACTTATTTTTAGCTAACAACTAAATTAGTAAAGTTTTATTAGGCAGTTATTAAACTAGAGTGAGAAAAAATTTGACATTTGACCAAATCAGATAAAAAACTAGACATTCAAAGATTTATCAGGTACAGGTACATGTTTCATGGCTAATTCATCATGTTCAACATTTTAGCATGTGGTGTAAAATGGACTCCCACAAGGGTTGGACTCAACATGTTGCCTTGTTAGATTCAAAATATGCAACGAATAGTGGCCGCATGTTTCAATCATATCTCGAAAACTACGATATGGGATTTCATGATTTTTGGATATAATTTATAAAACAATGAGTCGAAAAAATCCTTTAAATTTCTTACCGACCCAGTTCATATTTTTTGAGAAATTTTCTCCACTTCTAAAGAAAAAAACAAATCCACCTTTTTAAGAGGATTGAAAGGCTCAAAGGACAATTCTACATTAGTTTTTAGGTCCCACATGGGTTGACCATCACTCAAGGGGAGTTTTGGACACTTAATCACTTAATTTTCTCTAGTTCTAAGAATTTTTTTGCATGTTTTTCAAACTTGTATGACCAAAGATGATTCATCATGCATATTGGTGGAGTTGAGAGTTAAGTCTTAATATTATCATTTAATTTTAAAGTGAAAAATACTTAGCTTGTATATTTTACATGATTTTAAATAAGATAAAATATGTAATTAAATATTAAAGGTAATATTTTATTACCTTAATATTGATCATGCAATGTAAAAGAAAAAAAGAGCTCACATGATAAATATTAAAATAATCATATTGATTATCTTTAATATTTAATTGAATAATCCCTTTTTCCCAAAATCATGCAAAGAAAAAATGGAGCAAATGGTGAGACATAACTTTAGTTTCACATCAACTTTGCAGTTCAGATATTTTGACTTCAATTATCTCTTCTTGGGTTTTTGAAGCCCTTTATTGTATATAGGAAAAAGACTTAGTCTTTTTTCCTTAGTTCTTGATGATTTTGCCTTTGCATTTCTACAAAAAAGAGATTGTTTTTGTAACTTAAATATTTTACAGTTAATATTATGCAACCACTCTTTACAGGTCATTTTAGCTTTGTTATTAGCAGATGAATTCCTTTTGATTTTCAGTATTATCAAGTTTTTCCTTCAAGATTTCAAGCATCATCATTGTGTTGGATATGGTTAGAAGATTATTGTGTTTCAATTTTGAAACCTCTATTTTTTTCTCTTTCATAAGTGTATGTATGTAGTAATACTTAAACTCATAGGTTATACATTGTGCATGTTGGTACTTTATCATTTTAGTTGTGAAAACAGAGTTTTCCTTCGAAAGAGATATTATGTCAAAGCCTTTGTATGAAACATTTAGGTGATTAAGTTGTTAGATATGGTTGTGCAAGTGGAAATATTGAAAATTCATTTGTGAGTCACGTTGTAGTTTAAGTTTTCATCATTAGGTGCATTGCCTTCCATTTTAAAGTTCAGTTTATGAATTTAATTCAAGCCTTCTTCCCTTTTCCATCAAAATTATAGGCATTTGTTAGAAAATCATAAAGGAAGCCAACCTATAATCCAGAGGTTAACTTTCAACATAGGGTACCCACAACCTGAAAGTTTTCCCATGTTATACAAGATTGCAATGCATCTTTGCTTTCGCATACGGGTGCACTCTTGTTGATAACAATTACCATGAAAGATTTTTTTTTTCTTTTCTAATGAAGGTAACTTATCTTGATGGAATGTAATGTCTAAGTTGTTCGATGTTATAGCTTGAATTTGGGCTGCCACATCATTTGATTGCACATTAGTGGGGGTAGAAACTTATCGTAAGGCACTCTGAATCATGTTATGATAATGAGGGGAGGCTCGAATAAGATCCCATTAGGATATCTTAGCAGGAGCGTTCTTTTTTTGTTCAACAAGGTCATACTCCTTTCTAGTTTGCAAAGGAAAACGAGGGGAACTAGGCAAGATAGGGTTAGGTAGTGGGAGGGATGTTGGAGTTGTTTGTCTTAGTTGTGGATTGTTTCTATTTTTATATGTATGAGCAACTATATTATAATTTGATTGCTGTGAAACATTATTCTTAGGTGGTTCGAGGATGAGAATGGATTTGGTTTGAATTTGTGGTTATTTTGAGGGTGGATAAAGGATAAGTTCAGGCTTAGGATATCACTTCAAGGGGTATCTAATGTGCATAACATCAAAAGAATTGTCTTTATTTTCATGATATCTTAGTGAATATGAGTCTAAAGTCACTTCATCATCTTCATCTATGGAAGCCTCATCACTATTATTTGAAAAACATGTGTCAATGTTCCCATTTTCTTCCACCATGATATCTTCCCTAGTAGGAGAGTTTTTAGGAGAGCTACAAACTAGATGTTCATGGAATTCAATGTTTGGTTCTTCTAAAATAAATTCATCACCAATAGGGGAGTCATCAATGGTTGGGTTTTATTGTTTATCAATGATGGCATTCTCTTATTCAATAATGTTTTTTCCTAAGGGAAGAAAGACAAATAAGACTCTCATGACTCTGATGGTTTGATCTTCTAACACCAAAATATCTTCTCTACAAATAAGAGAGATATTAGGAGAAGAATAAGTATGATTATCATGGTTATCTGTGATTACATTCCATTGTCCCATAATGTCTTCCAAAATAAGAGAGGTAGGGAAAGAAAAATAAATAGGTTTGTCATGGATCGTAAAGATTTGATCATCCAACACCAACATATCCTCCTCACAAATAATGTGATTGTCATGATTTCCTACAATTCCATCCTCTTTTACTAAAACATTCTCACAAGTGGGGAAGATGTTGGGAGATGAATGTAGACTATTTGAAGTGGTTTTTAGGTAGGTTTCAATGGTCTCTTATTGTTGTGTTATGTGATCATCATGATTACCTATGGATGTGTCCTCTTGTTCAACAATGTCTTGCCCAATAAGATAGGTAGGAGGAGAGAAACAACTAGGATTCTCAAAACTCTCATTGATTGGTTTTTCTAACACCAAAATATCTTCTTCACAAATAGGAGAGATATTGGGAGAAGAGTGAATATGATTGTTATGATTGCCCAAGACTGTATTTTCTTTCACTAGACTAATCTCACTCATAGGATGGATACTAGGAGAGGGACCAATGACGAACAAAAAGAGAGGGGCGAGGACTTCATATTCATATGCACATAACAAAAAATTCTTACAATACTCAACAAGATCTGAAAATAAAACATGAAGTATGATAACCATATATTTTTGCAATGAAAACATGATGTAATAATTGTCCTACAAATTTGAAGTGCGACAATGATAGAGCAAACATGCAAAAGGATAATATAATTTTCAGATTTAGAACATTATAATTGACTGGTTATGCTATGTAACAATCTGAAAAATGAAATGTGGTAAATGCAATTTTGAAACTAAGCAATGCAATCAAAGAATCAAATTAAGCTAGATCTAATGAAATGAATGAAACTAAAGATTAGCAAACTGAAACAAAGATCTGAGAACAACAAATAGAAGCACATAAATGAAGTTTTTAATGTTGTGAAATGAAAATTTAGACCTGATACAAGGCTAAATCACCCAAATGGGTGAATGAGTCCCAATTAGGGTTTTTGGAAGGTTCAAATGCTAAAAAGCAATCAACACAGAATTTCCAAAAAAATTGGAAAAACCACTTGTATAGGGACTAAAATTTCCCAAATGAGCAAATAAGTCCTAGATTAGGGTTTTTACACTAAATTCAACAAATGTTAAGTTGTTTCTAAGGTTTCTAACTTTTATGTTGATTTGACTATTTACAATTATATATTTTCAGTGAAATTCAATGATGCAAAATGCAAAAATGCAACCTATATGCACTTTTCCACTAATTTAATGTTTAGAATCCTTAAATCTAAATTAAGAAATGCAAGATCTAATGCAAAGTTAATGTAAGATAAATCTATGACTTTAATGTACTCCAAATCAGAAACAAAGGGTTCAAAGGTCAGGTTCACCAAAATGAACCAAAGGAAATATGGTTCCACCTTTTAGGAGATGGAACTAGGGGGTACCTATTTCACTCTCAGTTCGATAAACGAAACCCTAGAGACTTCCACCCAATAATTCAATTGAGGGAAGTAATAGGACAAGAGGGGGGTTTCCTTAGGTGTGATTAAAAGGGGTTCACCACTAAGTAAATGCTTAGAAAGAAGGTAATGAAAGTAATATGCAAATGTCTAGCTATGTGACTTAGAAAATGAAACTTATAATCAAAATAATAAACTGAGGGTAAATAAAGAAGCACATGGAAGACTGAAGAGATAAAAAACAAGGTATACAACCCTAAAAATCTAACTTTTTATGCTCACTGGGACTGATATGCCAAGTTGGGAGATTTAGTCCTAGTTAGGGTTTATGGGCTAAATTTGGAATCTGCTGCCGACAAACTAGGATCTATAGAAAACTATTGAAAATAGGTATATTGGGACTCACATGCGCAAGGTGGTGATTTATTCCTAGTATTAAGGTTTGAATAAAATGTCTAGATCATCAAGTGATCTTGTGTCACTTTTGTATTGTCTAATCTTCAGGTCCAAAAATTCTGAATTCTAATCTATAGGTGAGTTTTCGTGAAGATGACAATTTTGACAAATTTCTTCAATCTTTCAATTTTGTCTTTAAAGGATCTTCAAGCTCCAAATCACCTAGATCTACAATCACACATGAAGAGGGAAAATTTTGTTGTTTTAGGGAATAGGGGTTTGCCTTGGTCAAACCCCATTTGGGTTATTAAACCTTGAAATGAAATAGAAATGAAGGGATGGTGAATGAACAAGTGCAATGTTGCAACTCACCGAGCCCTTGTAACAAAGGTTTCAATCTTGTGTGAAATGGTTTAAATGGATGTGGATCTTAACTCTTGATCTTGATATGAGATAATGTCTTTGAATGCTCGCTTGAATCTTGGAAACCTACATCACAAATGTTAGCTGAAAAACATACATGATGCATGAAGAATTTGACATGATGCATGAATCTTGAATTGATGCTCCAAAATGCTTGATAATCATCTCTTGAATGCTCTTTTGAAACTACTCTTGATTTCTTATTAACTTGCTAGGATTGCTTAGATCTTGTTAGGAGAAATTATGTGAAATAACCTTGTATTTATACTTTTTTATGCCAAATTTCTCAAAATTACAACACTACAAGCTAACATTAGATCTAGGAGAATAATATCCGACCAAGAATTGAATTCAAAATAGGTCCAAGCTAAAGTGTGACTCATACACTAGTTGGAGTGTATGAGTCCCAATATCTTAAACTTGGGACACAAATTTCAAGAAATGTTAAGTTCAATGCAATATTCAGGATTAGGCCTCGAAACCTAGGTGGGACCCATACACCCAAGGTGGCATATGAGTCCTAGATCACTAGATCTGGAACACACAACCTCAAAAACATGAATTATGATTGGTCATTTAATAAATGCTAAGATTATCCTCAGAGAAATGCATTAAATTAGGCTTGTGGATGCAAATTAGGACCAAATAAGGCATAAAGAAGCCCAATTTTAGCAGGGATGGCCCAAAAACTTGTGAAAATGTAAAGGGATACATTTTTCTACACTAAATTCACTAGGTGAGCTTCATGTGAACCTTATTGAGAATTACAAGCCAAGAAAAATGCATATTTCTACACTACATTCACTAGGTGAGCTTCATGTGAATCCTATTGACAATTACAAGCCAAGAAAAATGCACTATAGAGATACATTTTTCTACATTAAATTCACTAGGTTGGCTTTATGTGATTCCTATTGAGAATTATAAGCCAAGAAAAATGCACTATTTGTTGGCTAACCCCAAAAAATTCCTACAAAGTTTATTCAAGAAATTTTTCATGATAGCATCACAATGTTTGTGGCATGTTAGAAAAGTGAAGCACATAGTGGAATGTATGCCCCCACCTTAAAGTAATTACTAACACCAATTGAGAGAAATTTCCTTTAAGTTATAAAGAGTGATATTTGTAAAATAAGGCATGAGGGATTTCCAAAAGCCATATGCAAAATGATATGACTCAAAAAACTATATAATGGCAAGAGGTTGCCTCCAAGGATAAACAAGTCACAACAATATAATGCAATAACATATAAGGGATCCAAAGATCTAGGGTCAGTATGAATGAGAGATTAAAAAAAATGATCATTTGAATTAACATCATCCATCAAATATTGTGAAAAAATAAGTTTATGGAAAGAAGAGTACATGAAAAGAAAACATTTTCAGTCAACATGGAAGAGACCTAAATGTCTCAATGCTTTGCATTGTCCCCAAAGGGCATAATTTTTTTTTTACAACAAATGAAAAAATGAAGATACATGTAGAAGAATGACACAATAGATTCATTCCATTTGTATCCTTGTGAAAACAAGAACATCAAGATTCATCCAAAGAGAACTAACAAATATAAATACACATCAAGCAACACAGTATGGGGAGTAATAGTACATGAAATCATAACACAAAGACAAAGGATACACCACAAATGTGAGTCAGTTGATAGCATACCATTTGCATCCCAATCTTGATCTTCATATGGGTTTGTGCAAGATCATGGGGGGGAAATAGTGGTGATGTTACAAAAAGAAAGCTACATGAGGAAGGAAAAATCGTAGAATTCACGTTTGACTTTTTTTTGGGTTGGTAAAAAGTACATTTGCTAAGGTACACACCAAAGAAAATAGATATTTGTTATTAATAAATATCCACTTTTTAAAAAGTAGATATTTGATTTGTAAAAAATGGATATCCATTTCTTGATGAGAAATAACTAGGTTTAATACCGATTATTGGTAAATTCAATCTCTATCCAATATGATTGAACAATGGATGAGATACAAGACTTTGACTACAACAACATGAAAATTGGAAACTTATATGCACATCTGAAAATTAAGTTTCCTTAATACAAAAGTACCATGATTAGATCCAACGTCTTTATGATGCCAAAAAATAACCAACATATCATGTTGAAACAAAGAAAAATTTGGTGGATGAAAAATGGATTGATAACAATGCACTTATTTTCCTAATTCCATTCAAAAATGTGCTACAAAGTGCAAATGAAAAAGAATAATCAAATTTAACCCAACTAACAGTCCAAAGGCAGATCTAGAAAGGGTAAAATGTTGTGTACCTATCACCAAAGATTCTTTTTAGACCTCACTAAGGACTCATTCACCCTATGGAAAATGGGTCCTAGCTAGGGCTCATAGAAAATTCTTTCTAGGCTATCTTTTGCCATGTCTGCACACCCAAATTCTAGTTGTTCACTTTCAGAAAGCCAGAAATAAAACCTGTAGGTAAATTTTAGTGATTTGACAACTTTTCTTGCAACTTTCTTCATTTTTTATCTCCAGTGGATCTTCAACCTAAAATCTGTAATCACACATCAAAGAGAGAAAAATTTTGTTTGTTAGGGAATGGGGGTTTACCTTGGTCAAACCCCATTTTGGTAATTAAACCTTGAAATGAAATAGAAATGTATGAAGGAATAATTAATAAAAAAATCTATGTAACAACTCACCAAACCTTGTTTGAAACCTTGGATAACAAGTCTGTAAACTAGCATGAAGTGGCCTCAATGAATGTAGATCTTGATCATGAAACTTGATTAGAGATAATGCCTTGAATATGCTTGAATTGATCTTGAACACTACATCAACATATCAGCTCAAACAACATGCATGATGCAATGAATTTTTGACGTGAAAATGGAATCTTGATTGCTACAATAATCCACTTCAAATCTTCCCTTGAATGCCTTAGAAAATTCTCTTGAATGCTCTCTTGATCATAAGTTTTCTATTAGGATTCTTGCATAAAAAACCTAGGATGAACTTAGTGAAATAACCTTGTATTTATACATATCTTAACATTAATTCCTGAAATTCAAATATCATAAGCCAACATTGAATTATAGATTTGAAAACATTAAAATACCACCAACACATATCTCAAAGTGGAGTCCTAGGTGTAAATGGGGACACATTCGCCATAGGGTGAATGGGTCCTAGGTCACTTACCTAGGACACACATTGGGCAATGTGAAATATTATGCAAAAATAGGGTCCTAGAACTAAGTGAGGACCCATTCGCCCTATGGAAAATGGGTCTTAGGTCACTTAGGACACACATCTTCCAAATTTGAGTGTTGTGTAATGGAATTTATGAATGCCATGCTTTATCCCTCAGAACTTGCATTTAATTAGGCTTGGATTTGAATTAAAGGGACCAATTAAGGAAAAATAACCTTAATCAATTAATAAAGCCCTAGATTAATGTGAAAGTGTAAAGATACCTTACAACATTAAAAACAAGGAACCATTAAGTCTATTTAATTGAAAAGGGCCCTAAACTTAATGTGAACATGAAAAAAATATTACAACAGTAAATTAAGGCATAATTAGGTTCATTTCATTAATAAAAACTACCTTATGTGAACTTATAACAACAATAAATTAAGAATAAAATTATCATAAGATAGCAACAAAGAAGCACAAATCAACAACACAAGATCATCACATAACACATAATTTACGTGGAGAAAATGCCTCCACCTACCAGGTTGTTCCTGTAGAGTAACACTACATTCAACTTTTCCTCTCTAATTTTGCATCCAATAGGTTGATTTTATAGATGTGTGAAGGCATCTAATGCACCAAACAAGGTGCCCAAATATGACCCTTCATTCCAAACATCCCCAACCTTTGGATTACCTCTAAATATGAAAGGACATCGATTTTGGATCCAATACTTTTCCTCCAACCTGGGTGCCAAAACTTGAGAAGATAAGCATTACATTAAATGTAATAAATCATGGAAAACCAAGTGACACCGGTTGCCTCTATCCAAGAACCCACTTGGAGAATCCCAATAGTCACTTATTTACCATTTCATTTTATCTTTTATTATCCCATTCTATGCATCCACATGTGTGGAAAACAATATTAAATATTTATGTCTGTGACCCACCTTTACTGTTGCTAGTAAACCCATCACCCATTATGAGTATATTACAAACAATGGTGATAATTAATATTACAAAATATTTTCCCAATACACCCTAAGTACCTAGAGACACTTTCCAATGATGTTGGAACCATGATAGATGATATAGGATTTACAAGGTGGATGGCACCTAATCCTAACATTCTCCCACTTGACATCAACATTATAAATACACCCAGTGGAATCACAATCAAGGGAAAGCATCCCTTAGCCAAACATGTACCATTTGAATCTTCACCATTCTCTCATGAACCAATAAGATACCTACAAAAGCAACCATGATAACCACCATCAAGAAAAAAATCCTTTACATCCTCCAACATGCCACCTATAGAAGAAAAAGGAACATGCCAGGGTGAAACATATCAACTGTCACTGAAATTTGCACTAATCTTTACATGAACATAAGCATCAAATTCAAATGATAACAAAAGCTATGAGTAGTTTCCTTACTCATACAACCTAGAATAGAAACCACAACAAATTGCAATTCCTCCAAATTAACCATACCTCAAACCAAGGTATACAAAACATAGATAAAACTTCATGCCATCAACATACCAACCCAAAAAACTGCAATCAAGTCTCTATATATCCATCCTCTTATCTCAATGCAACATACCAATGAATAAATGACCATAGAAAAGGTCAACTAACAAGTCTGCATAATGGGTCATGGTGATGGGTGAGAGTGGGAGCGGGGGTTTGTTTTTGAAATCTAAGGAAGACGAAGGCAAGGATGGAGATGGGGGCGACACGGATGAGGAGGGAGATGGTGTTAGGGGGTTCATTAGGTGCCGCTATATTTTCTCCCATCTTTCTTCTTGGTCTCTCTATCTTTGGTTTCTTCTGTTCTACTACTCGAGGCGTGGCTTCCTTTGTGGGTCCTCTCCTGTGCATGTTTTGTGTTGGATTTTCCCATGGCCTCCCTTATTGTTCTCACTCTATGCTGGACGATGGTTGATATTGGGTTGTGGCTCTCTGTTTCTATGTGTTTAGTGTTGGTGTGGTGCCAAGAGTTCTTGCTAAGGTTTTGTTTGAGGATATTGGTGGCCTTATCTCAAACCTTGACTAACATGTAGGGTTGGAAGTGGATTTTTCTTGATGTGTCATAACTCGTAGATCCCAATCCAATGAGACATGAAAAATAACGATCACATTAGTAACCAACATACCAAGATATCATAGAGGATAACTAGACATATATCCAGAAACTACCACTACATGAGTAATTTCAAATCTAAAAAATAGATCAAGGTGTATCAAGTCTATCTATAGTACTTCACATAAAGGATGTGGCTAATTCCTCTATTACATAGTGTTAAGGAAACACACAATGATATGAAAATCTTGCAAACATTTATGTTGTAATACATCTCTTACCATTACTCTCCATAGGTCTCCCAAGTTCTTCACACTCAACCATGTGAAACCAAACATCCAGGAAGAATACCATGACCAAAGGGAGAACTTTCAAATAAAACCATATCCTTGTTCTACACTAGCATGTACCAAGCTATGCAATGTAAGATCTCCTTCACCATTTTGAAACTAAAAGGATTTCAACATCTAACATTCAAATCAAATGAAAACATATTAGTAATAGATGTAAACCTCTCAAACTGAAGGTAGATCAAACCAACCAATCATTCCCAAAACAAAGGGAATATTCCCAAAGCCACAAACCATTTTTTGAACCTCTCCAAAGAAGTCCTCAAAAATAGAACCATAGCTCAAGACCAAAACAAGGAGAACAATAGAAATCCAAAGACCATGCATCTTCTTCTTAATAAGTATACAAAAAATTTATATTCTATACTAGCTCATATGAGAAGACAAGATACAAAATAAAGAATGCATCTGATAATCAGGTGGGAAATACCTCTCAGAAAATTCACCTGCCGAGTAGACCAAGAGTGGGATACAAGATTGACATGTGTACACAACACCATAAATGACAATCTTCTCTTCAAGTCCATAATCACTGCTGAATTTGACACCATTTTCCGACGGATGTTCGTTGGTCGTTCGACAAATCTTTGTCGAAAAAGCGACGAAATGACAAAAATATTTTCGTCGCTAGGCTGACGACGAACTAAACGTCAAAATAATGACATAGATTCGTCAGTCATCGGCATCATAAAATGGCCTAGATGTTTGTCAGAATATCGACAAAAACTTTGTGTATCCACCGACGAATTACACCAGAAGTTCGTCGCCATTTCGACGAAATGGGTAAGGAGTAGCGTCAAAACAACACCAGAAGTTCATCGCCATTTCAACGAAATGGGAAAGGAGTAGCGTTGAAACAACAGCAGAAGTTCATCGCCATTTCGACGAAATGGGTAAGGAGTAGCATCGAAACAACACCAGAAGTTCATTGCCATTTCAACGAAATGGGCAAGGAGTAGCGTTGAAACAACAGCAAAAGTTCGTCGCCATTTTGACGAAATGGGCAAGGAGTAGCGTCAAAACAACACCAGAAGTTCATCGCTATTTTGACGAAATGGAAAAGGAGGAGCATCGAAACAACACCAAAGTTCGTCGAAATTGCAACGAAATTAGCAAGGGGTTACGATGAAGCCTTCGTCACAGCTATAGCAACTTCGTCAGAAATTTTTAGTGATTCGTTGGTGGTTTTTTTCGAAATTGCGACGAAACAATGCAATTTAAAAAAAAATATATTTGTTGAAATGTACCATCGCAGAGACTAATGACTGATTCAGGGTATAAAGAATCATTTTTCTGCCACCATAGTGAAAAATTAGCACTTTCTTTCATCTTTGCATATTGCTTTGATGCTTCAAACGATGCATTTCTTATATTGAAAAGTGCACTACCTTATTGAGCTTTTCTTTGTCTCGAGAATAGTTTAATATTCTCTACTTAACAGGGCCAACCACGTGACGGTGGAAGCTGATTGGGCCCCTCCCCCCCCTCACATCACTCTCAATTCCCCATACCCAATCATATAACATTAATCATTCATTCATCCATTAATAACATATAACATTCATTCATTAACATATAACATTCATTAATTAACATATTCACATTCATTCATTAACATATAATAATCATTCTTTCAGTTTTTACATATTATCAAAAATATAGTTGTCATGATATGATTACAATCACTTTTTTTGTTTCTTTTAAAGCTACCAAAATATGAAGTGGAGTATCATTTTCTAAATCAATATTTGTCCCCCTTTATTTTTTCTACCCTTTGCTTGTGATCTTAATGTACGCCTCATCATTTGCTCATGACATGGATGCCATTGCAAGGGGGCCCACTACAATAAGAAAGAAATGTTAAACTGATATGTTTTATTATTATTGTTACTAGCATTCTTAATTAATTAAAAGAACATTAGAGTGGTTCTCTTTACCAGATGGGTCCACATTATGTTCTTAAACTTTTGTTATAGACTCATTCTCAACATTTTGAACACCCTCTAAATCCTGATCTGTAGTTGAAACACGAAAGGTTACATTAATTAATACAACAATTGAAATTAAATATGTTTAAGAGAACATGA
>VDFB02000013.1:171777797-171803122 GCA_007258455.2 Sequoia sempervirens | reverse complement strand
TGCATCCTAGGGTTTCTCAAATTGCATTAGTTAAAGACTCATTTAGATTTCATTTTTGCATATCATATCGTTCAAAAAAACTAAAAATCTGCATTTGCATCTGAAAAGAATTAAAATCACTTTAAATTTTCTGAAAAACACAAAAAAATATCATACCTAGACTCATTCTCCACCCTGGGTGAATCAATCCACTTGCACATTTTAAATTACATTTTGAGGAATTTTCTAGGCATTTACTACATTTATGTTCTCTATTGTTATTTGTTTGTTTCAATTTGCAAATTTTTTGTTATTTACATTTTGCACTCCTAGATTGCATTGCATTTGCATTCACCCTCTTCTTTGTGGTATTTGTATGAGTGTTTGGTGTCCCTTTGATAATACTTTAGTGAGACGAAGTTCTAGACTCATGGCTTCCTACTATAGCACTTTCGATATGGACCTTGGGATCTCAAGAGCTCCTACCCCTAGTATGGACACTGGTGCATTAAGCATGGATACTACCACTAGTATGCCTTTACCTTCATATCCAATGCATGTTGACACACAAACTAGTTCCATTCTGCAAGAAAAAGTCATTACTATTCATGAGGATTTTGCACATTTACAACTAGATGTAATTCTTGAAAACATTTCCACCACTATTATACCTGTGATAGAAAACCTTCATCGCTTGATTGATAGTGACATTGGTTTACAAGTCATGAAACGAAGAGTTGAGATATACAATAAACATTCTCCTTCCACATCCCAATTAGCAAACATAGTTTCCAGCCAAGGAGAATCTCATATCCCTCATCCTTCAACAATAGCATCCATACCAACCTATACCACTCCTCAAGTTACAACAACCATGCAACAGGTTAGCCATGTGACACCTTCTTTTGCTATTCCAACTAGCATTCCTAGTTCTTTTGTGGAATTGAATGTTCCATCATCTTCTTCACCCCTCTAAGTGTTCCTTTCACTTCCCCTAACATCACATACACTCCATCACCATTTTCCCTTCCACCTCATACCACTTACACTGATCCCATCATTACACAACTCTTTAACATTGTTTCATCCATGCAACAAAAAATCTCCACCATTAGCCAAAGTCAAATGCTCCACCTACATATCATGTTCGTAGTAGTCCATTATCTTTAGAGATCTTGAGAACACAGATGCCACAAGGAATTGAAATTCCTAGGTTTGAGAAATACAAAGGTAAAGGAGACCCTACTAATCATGTTAATGCCTATCTAGCCTTGTGAATTGATTTTATCCTTGACGATAAACTATTATCCAAACTTTTTCCTAGGACCTTGAAGGACACTGCATTGGAGTGGTTTTCAAACCTACCTAATTATTCAATCCGATCATTTAATGAACTTGTGGATGCCTTCATAAGTCATTTCCAAGTCCATATGACTCCCAAAAAGACAATGGTTGATTTAATGTGATGTAAACAAAATGCAGATGAAAAAGTAACTAATTTTATTTCATGTTATCAATCATTGTATGCTCAAATTGATGTCAAGATTCCTGATTCACATATGCAAAATATGTTTATCGAAAACCTTCACACTCACCTTCAAGATAAGTTAACTATGATGAAATTTCCTTCATTCATGCATTTATGCATGACCCTTTGTGACTATCACAACTTGGTTTCTAGTCATGATTCAAAGTCCACTTCTAACTGAGTTGAGAAGTCTACGTAAAACAACCAAAACAATGCGCAAAACTTTAGAAAACCAAATAGATTCTTTTTATAGTTCAATCCACCTTGTCCACAACCAACCCAACTTGTTCTAAATCAAGTGACAGCTATTAAAGTAGTGGTGCCCTTTACCTATGGGGACCTGAAGAGACAATTTATCCCCTTACCCAATACTCTCCATAACATGATGAACCAATTGCTCTAGCAACAAATGGTCACTTTTCCTACTGTTAAACCATTTGATACCACCAATCCTTTACCACCCACCTTTAAACCAAATGCTTATTGTCATTTTCATCACCAAAATGGACATGACACCGAACAATGTAAGCATCTCAAACACTTAGTTCAAGACCTCATTGATTCTAGTTGTTTTTCCATTGTGGGTGTCAATGATCAAGGCAATAAGTCTGTTGCACCCCCTAACCAGAATTTACAAATTTTCACCAACCCTATGCCTAAGCACAATGTTTCATTTGTCAAGGCTAGTGAACCTTCAAACACTCATATGATGAACATTGATACAAATAATGAGAAACATGATTTAACTCCAAATGTAACCCAACTTAATCCTATGGATGAACTCGTGGGTACGATAGATTTTATCCCTCGTAAGGTCCCAACTAACAAATCTCTTGATATCACTTTTTCTTCTAATGATATACTTAAAAATCTTCCTAATGGTCCTCTTTACATAGCCATCAGAATCTATGGTAAGCCCACCAATGGGATATTAATAGACCCCACCTGTGGGGAGAATGTGATCATGGAAGAGTTTTCAGTATTACATGATCTCTATCAAGATGATTATAATAAACCAACTGCATGGATTAAAACACATATTGGTTTTGTGTGCCCTATGATCAGATTTATTGTACTCCCATGTTACAGATAGGACCCAAAACTTTGGAGGTAACATTTTCTATTATTCCACAATCAGATTAGTTTTGTTTGCGGCTAGGTCATCCTTGGCTTTGCTCGATGAAAGTTGTTCCTTGAGTTGTTCACAAATGTTTGAAGTTTCTACATGGCCATGAAATATTTACCATACACCATAGTGGCTTTAATCCATTGTCCTCTAAAGGTAAATTTTCCTTAGAATCCTTTTGACCTGAACCTATGGAACCCATCACCCCTCGAAAGGACTTCCTTTTCATAACCTATCAAAATTTCAAAGCCAAACGAATAGTCGAATTGTATCTTCGTAATATGTCCCCATCCACTTCTGCTACTCCTATCCTTGATGAAACCATGCTTTAGCCTAAGTCCAAAACTGAACAAACAACCCCACCCCATGAGCAACCACCCATAAACATTTCCCCTTCCTCATTTAAATGACCAAGAGAAAATGAAGCCAATCCTATCATGCCTCCCCACATTAAACAAGTTTATAAAGCCAAAGAGAAAGTGATTGACCCATATTTTTTGGTTTCTTCCATTCTTCCCCCTTTGGAAGAAAAGGAACCTATGGTGAATCAACCCGCTCTTACACCTTAACAACTTCAAAATAAAATTAAAAGAAACTGCAGTGCTAGGGAGCATAGGCGTCGTCATCATCTCCTTGCTCATAATATGTAAATTGAAAAATAACAAAGAAAATCAACCTCTGCCTTTGATAGAAGCAATAAATGATTACCCTCCTCCTCCTGACTTGCCACAAGTACAGTCCAACCCTCACAACAAAATCATTTGATCCAACAATCATAGCTCCTGATACATCCTTCCTTAGAAATTACCCTCCACCCTCCTGTCATGATTAACGTAGCTAATCTTGAGGATGAGGAGATCACTAAAATCGATGAAGAAGTGCATAAAAATTTAAATTCTTTATTTTCATCATCCATGAGCTTAAATGATAAATCTGCTACACCAAGTGAAGAACCTAGCACTTCCCCTAGTATGGCACTTGCAATTCTTCCTTTGGAAAATCAACCGCCGTCGCATTATCCTGAACATGATTGGAAGGCATATGACTTGTTAGATGGTTGAATTGCATTTTCCTTACTAGACTTTTATATTCATTTTCCTTTTTATTTTCCTTTTTCTTTGATTGTATGTGTGTAATGTGTGTTTGATGTTCTCTCTCATTGTGACCTTCCTCTATTTGTACCTATATTCTTCTATCTATCGTACATTTTCTTTTTCACTTTTGTTTTGTGTTTTTCTTTTAGGGATGACGCAAAGTGTTGAGACACCCTATGTCTCTTCCATGTTGACACAAAAGGTCCCTTTTATTTTTCCTTTTGGGGATGATGCAAAGTGTTGAGATGCCCTATGTCTCTTCCAAATTGACCCAATTGGTCCCTTTTCCTTTTTACTTTTTTTTTTCTTGTCTTTTTCCTTTTGAGGATGACACAAGGCATTGAGACTAGAATGTCTCCTTCATGTTGACCTAAAAGCTTTTCTTTTTATGTTTCCTTTTCATTTTCTTTTTTCTTGTGTTTTCCTTTTGGGGACAATGCAAAGCATTGAGACCACAATGTCTCTTCCATTTTGACCCAAAACAGACTTTTTCTTTCTCTTTGTGTCATTCTTCCAGATCTATGTGCTTTGGGGAATAATGACAGTTCTGAGCTCTTTAATCAAAACATTGCAACAACGAACATACTAACCCAAAATCTACAGATCCATTATGTGTTTGGTGTGTTACCTTTTTGGGGCAACCCCTCTTTCTTTTGTTCCTTTTCCTTTGCATGACACAGACTTACTCAGAAACATATGACTTGGCATAGGGGATTTCCGAGTTGGCTCTCATGTCTCCTTTCTTGTTTTCATTTTTCCTTTGCTAATTTAAAGTAATTGCTCATAGTACGATGTGTAGCAATTCCTTTAAAGTGGGGGCATACATGGCATTATTCATTTTGCATTCTTCCTTTTCTTGGTTCTTAGTGCAGCCTTGTTGCTTCATACGATGCATTTTTTTCACTTTGTGGATGACATTAGGTATGATGTCATTCATAAGTGTGATCTATCTTAGCATATTGCATTCCTCTTGGTGGCCTGATGCGACACACTACATCCCCTAAATTGTGAATATTCTATTCTTCGATTGGTCCTCTCTTGGCGATATTAGACACAATGTTCCCTAAGTGATAGAACTTGCATGAACTAAACAAGACTCCTTTGAATACCTCTTACATTTTACATCTTTACCACCTTGCATAACGCAACTTGTATGCCTATGGTACCCTCCCCTTTGTTCACGAGTTCTAAGCATACAAAGCTTTTCTTGTCTCATGAAGCACAAACCAACATTTTCCTTTATGGTGCCTTACTAAAGTTATTAGGAGGTATAACTTTAATATGGTTGAGTGGGAAGCCAATTCAGCGACACGACTTGCCCATAGCCACCTATGTGTTTGTGAGTGCATACCAACTAGTGTATGTACTTCACCTTTTTGGGTCTTCTCACCTGGTGGAACACCATGAGTTCTATCACCCTAGAGTGAGTATGCATTCTGTTTTTCTCAAATAGAACCTAGATCTGATCCACAACTAGTTGGACAAACGATTGAAGCTTGATCTAATTCTCCCTTTCCTTCTTCTATGTCGCACTTGTGTTCCTTTTTTCTTATGATTAGTTTGCCATGGGATCTTCATCCTAGGGACTTGATCATACCTCTTGATCGTTGTTATTCTATCTTGCTAACATAAGTGCATTTGAACCTCCTCTCAATGTGCATGGCTACTTTAGTCTGAGTTTGAAGCAAGTTCATCCTCTCACTAAAGTGGGGTCTAAATGTACCACAAAAAATGGCTCTTAGAAATTTTCATGGGCTTTTAGGTCTTTCTCATGATGCTTGATCTATTTTTCTATGATTTGATGTCGCAAAGTAACTTATGCATTCACATTAGGCCTAAATATTTAAATTATGGCATCTTGTGAAGGTGTTTTGAAGTCTTGTAAAACATTTATACACTTTTCTAGACTCTTCTCATTACAATTCACCTAAAAATCACCTTTTCATCACTTATCAAGTCCTATTTTAAAGTTTTGTAAAGTCTTGTAACAAGATTTCACACTTTTCTAGGCTTGTTTCACTATTTACACATTCCTTATGCTTTACATGATCCCTTTATGCCCTTATAAGGCTTAATTAAGTGTATTTTTTAGTGTAAAATAGACAAACAACATTAAATGCAAGTTAATACTTGACACCCACTTTCAAGTCCAAGGTGGAACCCATTCGCCATGGGTGGCGAATGAGTCCCTCTTGGCTCCAAATTCAAAATATTTCAAATTTTCTTTCAGTTTTTTATTCAAAATTACCTTATGTCAGCCTATGATGAGGTATCATTGGGTTAATAAGGCACAAGTGTGTACAAATAAGTATTTTTCTCCTCATTTTACATCTCCTACAATCATTCAACCATCAAGTTCACTTGCATTCATCAATTAGCATTCAAGCACTTTGCATCATTCAATCAAGCATCTTGGAGTAGCCATTAACATATCTTCAGATTTCTTCAACAAGGTTGTGGTGAGTTTAGGAAATTTCCATGTTGTTTATTCATGTTTCCTTGTTCATTTCATTCAATTTCATCATTAAGGGTTTGATTACCAAAGTGGGATTGCACCAAGGAAAATCCCTATAACCTAACCCTTAACCATTTTCCCCCTTTTACATGTGTGTCTGTAGACTTTTGTATGCATATTTTTCAAGAAAATTGGTGTTGAAAGGTGGTCAGGAAGTCAACAAAGTGTTTCAATTCAAATCAATCCTATTTCAAGCTTAGAGACAACCTACAATTCGTTTTCTGCAGATTTGACTCTATCAACCTGATAAGAAGACAAGTGCAGATCTAGAGCTACATGATGGGTCCTTGATTTCACATAATTTTGGGAGAGGACTAATTCACCATCAATGGTGAATGAGTCCCACCTTATGTTTGGAAAAATATACTTTGTCATATTCCAGATCCCGACAGTCGAAAGCCAATTTTTAGAAGTTTTTGCTAGAAGCAGGATTGATTCGCCATCAGTGGTGAATGAGTCCCATTGGTGATTTTCAATGATTTCTGATAATGTTCAATACACTCTAGATTAATCATTCATTTCCCAGGTCCACTCTGACTCAACCTTCTTCATTTCTATTTTGCATTTATTCATGTTTTAGTTCATGCTTGCATATCACATTGTGTTTTCAAACATTACATATTTCTTAGGTTTTGCACTCATAATCAGTCAATTACATTGTTTAGTTGCATTTAGATCATCTTATTTAGCCTTAATCACATCTCACATACATTAGATTAATTGAGTGAACCACTTCAATTTTGGGGTTATTCTATCTCTCTCCTTTTAGGTGGAAGATCTTAAGAGTGAAGAGAAGCTTATAGAATCCAAACCACAAAATTGTTGGTTCACACATATGAATGCAATTGGTATGCACTCACACAGACAAGCAAGTGGATATGGGAAAGTCACACCTAAGTTCAGCTCCCATATGCTAACCATACCAAAGGTATACCTCTTGATAACTTTAATAAGGCACCACACAATATGAACAATAGGATTCATGAGATAAACAAAACTTTGTATGCTAACACTCATGAATAAATAGGATGGATCCACATGCAACTAAAGTGTGTTATGCAAGTTGGCCATATAATAGTTATTGTAAATGAAAAATAGCATAAGGTATGTTCAAAGGAGTTTTGCTTAGTTCATGTAAGGTCTTAACGAAGGGAACATTGTGCCTAATGTCTCCAAGAGAGGAACAATCGAAGAATAGAAGATTCACAACTTAGGGGATGCAGTATGTCACATCAAGCCACTAAGAGGAATATAATATGCTAAGAGAGATCACGCTCTTGAAGGACATCACACCCAATGTCATCACCAAAATAAAGACACATCGCATGAAGTAAGAAGACTAAAAAATGAAACATGAGAAATGAAAAAATGAATAATTCCAATGCATTCCCCCACTTTAAAGGAATTGCTAAACACCATGTTGTGAGAAATTACTTTAAAGTATAAAATAATAAATTCTAACAATAAAGAAGAAATGAGAGCTTATTTTGAAATCCCTATGCCAAGCCATATGTTTCCAAATGAAGCTACGTCATGAAAATGGGTTGCCTCCAAAATGAAATTTCAAAATAACACATAAGGGATCCATGGATTCAGGGTCAGTATGTCTTTGCTACAATATTTTTTAGAGAGCTTAGAACTATCATCATTCCCCAAATACTTGTGGAACATGAAGAATGACACAAAGAGAGCGAAAACAAAGAAAATATTTCAGGTCAACATGGAAGAGACTTAAATGTCTCGACACCTTGTGTCATCCCCAAAAGGAAAGCACAAGACAAAGAAAAGGTAAAATGTTTATGACATAGAGGAGAATGTAGATACAAATAGAGTAATGTCACAAAGAGAGAGATACATCAAACAAAATAGTATGTGGAGATCACATTACGCACATGCAATCACACACATAACATGACAAGAAGAAAATAAGGACAAGACTAGTAAGACACATGCGATTCAACCTATAGTATGTCATTTTCATCCCAATATTGTTCTTATATATACATGGAAGATAGTCAACCAACCAAAAGAGAATGAAAAAGTGTCATACGAGGACAAGGCTACCTAACCCCTTTCCCCCACTTAGTGCAAAAGGGTGAGCCGAGAATGGATGATGATATATGTTACTCCTTACAAAAGGAAATTATTTTCAATGAGTGTAAAACATGCAACAATGAGTATGCTATGATCCTACAACTATTACATGGCAAGGAGAATCAACTATTGTTATTGTTTATGATGAGTAAACAAAGTATCAACTTGATGCATATCTAATGAGATATTGTGACATGTAGTATCTATTAGTTCGGGACGTACCAAAGTTAGAGTTTTCTTAAAGGAATTTTTTGTAAGAGTGTTGATATTAAGTGAAGGTCTTTTTGGTGTTTTTGTTTCTTTCGAAGGGTAATAACCAAGACCATTAGTCATTCCTTGTGTGTTAGGCTTTATAGGGACATGGATACCTTGTTCTCTAGCACCACATACTTTTCCACTATATCCAAGTTGTTTCATAAGTTCATAACCTCTTCCATAAAGCGTTTTCATTTCTTTTGGATTCATTGCTTGCTCGTAATCAACTTCATCAAAGTTTGTTGTGTATGTTGAATTTTCTTCTAAAGTGGTTGAGGTGGATGCATTAAAATTTTGTGTTGACATTACTATTTTTTTATTTTCCCTTTTTAGACTCTTTTGTTGTGATCTTGTATTCTCCCATGAATGTAGGTGTAAAATCCAATGATCTCAAATCATCCATCGATAACATTGTGAAGGGTTTATCTTTTTGTTCTTCTTGTATGGGTTCCACTTGTTTAGTTGGTGTTAGTTATTTCAAAGGATTTTCCTTATTTTTTCTCAATGTTTAAACAACTTTTTTGTTCAAGTTCATCCTTGATTATATACACATTGTTGTTGTAGACATACTTCATGATATGATGAAGAGTTGAAGGTATTGCTTACATTTCATGAATCCATGGTCTTTCTAAGAGGAGATTGCATGAAAGATCATGAGGCATAGCATGGATAGGAGTTTGTAACGTGGCCTTTCCAAATTTAATAGGAAATATAATCACACCAAGCCTTTGCTTTCCTACGTTATCAAACCCATGAATAGATAGAGTCTAGTTGTATTTTGATTTTGTCTACTTTAATCTTGTCCAAAAGTTTTATACTGCACACATTAAGGGTAGAACCATTGTCAACAAGGGTTCTGTTTATCCCAATTTGATTATGTTGAGCTATTATTGTTACTTATTTTTAGCTACCAGCTAAATTAGTAAAGTTTTATTAGGAAGTTATTAAACTAGAGTGAGAAAAAAATTGACATTTGACCAAATCAGATAAAAAACTAGACATTCAAAGATTTATCAAGTACAGGTACATGTTTCATGGCTAATTCATCATGTTCAACATTTTAGCATGTGGTGTAAAATGGACTCCCACAAGGGTTGGACTCAACATGTTGCCTTGTTAGATTCAAAATATGCAACGAATAGTGGTCGCATGTTTCAATCATATCTCAAAAACTATGATATGGGATTTCATAATTTTTGGATATAATTTATAGAACAATGAGTCGAATTAAATTTCTTACTGACCCAGTTCATATTTTTTGAGAAATCCTCTCCACTTCTAAATAAAAAAACAAATCCACCTTTTTAAGAGGATTGAAAGGCTCAAAGGACAATTCGACATTAGTTTTTAGGTCTCACATGGGTTGACCATCACTCAAGGGGAGTTTTGGACACTTAATCACTTAATTTGCTCTAGTTCTAAGAACTTTTTTGCATGTTTTTCAAACTTGTATGACCAAAGATGATTCATTATGCATATTGGTGGAGTTGAGAGTTAAGTCTTAATATTATCATTTAATTTTAAAGTGAAAAATACTTAGCTTGTATCTTTTACATGATTTTAAATAAGACAAAATATGTAATTAAATATTAAAGGTAATATTTTATTACCTTAATATTTATCATGTAATGTAAAAGAAAAAAAGAGCTCAAATGATAAATATTAAAATAATCATATTGATTATCTTTAATATTTAATTGAATAATCCCTTTTTCCCAAAATCATGCAAAGAAAAAATGGAGCAAATGGTGAGACATCACTTTAGTTTCACATCAGCTTTGCAGTTCAGATATTTTGACTTCAGTTATCTCCTCTTGGCTTTTTGAAGCCCTTTATTGTATATAGGAAAAAGACTTAGTCTTTTTTCCTTAGTTCTTGATGATTTTTCCTTTGCATTTCTACAAAAAAGAGATTGATTTTGTAACTTAAATATTTTACAGTTAATATTATGCAACCGCTCTTTATAGGTCATTTTAGCTTTGTTATTAGCAGATGCATTCCTTTTGATTTTCAGTATTATCAAGTTTTTCCTTCAAGATTTCAAGCATCATCATTGTGTTGGATCTAGTTAGGAGATTATTGTGTTTCAATTTTGAAACCTCTATTTTTTTGTCTCTTTCATAAGTGTATGTATGTAGTAATACTTAAATTCATAGGTTATACATTGTGCATGTTGGTACTTTATAATTTTAGTTGTGAAAACAAAGTTTTCCTTCGAAAGAGATATTATGTCAAAGCCTTTGTATGAAACATTTAGGTGATTAAGTTGTTAGATTTGGTTGTGCAAGTGGAAATATTGAAAATTCATTTGTGAGTCAGGTTGTAGTTTAAGTTTTCATCATTAGGTGCATTGCCTTCCATTTTAAAGTTCAGTTTATGAATTTAATTCAAGCCTTCTTCCCTTTTCCATCAAAATTACAGGCATTCGTTAGAAAATCATAAAGGAAGCCAACCTATAATCCAGAGGTTAACTTTCAACATAGGGTACCCACAACCTGAAAGTTTTCCCATGTTACACAAGATTGCAAAGCATCTTTTCTTTCGCATATGGGTGCACTCTTGTTGATAACAATTACCATGAAAGATTTTTTTTTTGTTTTCTAATGAAGGTAACTCATCTTGATGGAATGTAATGTCTAAGTTGTTTGATGTTATAGCTTGAATTTGGGCTGCCACATCATTTGATTGCACATTAGTGGGGGTAGAAACTTATCATAAGGCACTCTGAATCATGTTATGATAATGAGGGGAGGCTCGAATAAGATCCCATTAGGATATCTTAGCAGGAGCATTCTTTTTTTGTTCAACAAGGTCATACTCCTTTCTAGTTTGCAAAGGAAAACGAGGGGCACTAGGTAAGATAGGGTTAGGTAGTGGGAGGGATGTTGGAGTTGTTTGTCTTAGTTGTGGATTGTTTCTATTTTTATATGTATGAGCAACTGTATTATAATTTGATTGCTGTGAAACATTATTCTTAGGTGGTTCGAGGATGAGAATGGATTTGGTTTGAATTTGTGGTTGTTTTTAGGGTGGATAAAGGATAAGTTCAGGCTTAGGCTATCACTTCAAGGGTTATCTAATGTGCATAACATCAAAAGACTTGTCCTTATTTTCATGATATCTTAGTGAATATGAGTCTAGAGTCACTTCATCATCTTCATCTATGGAAGCCTCATCACTATTATTTGAAAAACATGTGTCAATGTTCCCATTTTCTTCCACCATGATATCTTCCCTAGTAGGAGAGTTTTTAGGAGAGCTACAAACTAGATGTTCATGGAATTCAATGTTTGGTTCTTCTAAAATAAATTCATCACCAATAGGGGACTCATCAATGGTTGGGTTTTATTGTTTATCAATGATGGCATTCTCTTATTCAGTAATGTTTTTTCCTTAGGGAAGAAAGACAAATAAGACTCTCATGACTCTGATGGTTTGGTCTTCTAACACCAAAATATCTTCTCTATAAATAAGAGAGATATTAGGAGAAGAATAAGTATGATTATCATGGTTATCTATGATTACATTCCATTGTCCCATAATGTCTTCCAAAATAAGAGAGGTAGGGAAAGAAAAATAAATAGGTTTGTCATGGATCGTAAAGATTTGATCATCCAACACCAACATATCCTCCTCACAAATAATGTGATTGTCATGATTTCCTACAATTCCACCCTCTTTCACTAAAACATTCTCACAAGTGGGGAAGATGTTGGGAGATGAATGTAGACTATTTGAAGT
Source organism: Sequoia sempervirens (assembly GCA_007258455.2). Classification (NCBI taxonomy): domain Eukaryota; kingdom Viridiplantae; phylum Streptophyta; class Pinopsida; order Cupressales; family Cupressaceae; genus Sequoia; species Sequoia sempervirens. The sequence goes on along the minus strand of VDFB02000013.1, from coordinate 171,790,790 downwards.
GGTTTTTAGGTAAGTTTCAATGGTCTCTTCTTGTTGTGTTATGTGATCGTCATGATTACCTGTGGATGTGTCCTCTTGTTCAACAATGTCTTGCCCAATAAGATAGGTAGGAGGAGAGAAACAACTAGGATTCTCAAAACTCTCATTGATTGGTTTTTCTAACACCAAAATATCTTCTTCACAAATAGGAGAGATATTGGGAGAAGAGTGAATATGATTGTTATGATTGCCCAAGATTGTATTTTCTTTCACTAGACTAATCTCACTCATAGGATGGATACTAGGAGAGGGACCAATGACAAACAAAAAGAGAGGGGCAAGGACTTCATATTCATATGCACATAACAAAAAATTCTTACAATACTCAACAAGATCTGAAAATAAAACATGAAGTATGATAACCATAGATTTTTGCAATGAAAACATGATGTAATAATTGTCCTACAAATTTGAAGTGTGACAATGATAGAGCAAACATGCAAAAGGACAATATAATTTTCAGATTTAGAACATGATAATTGACTGGTTATGCTATGTAACAATCTGAAAATGAAATGTTGTAAATGCAATTTTGAAACTAAGCAAAGCAATCAAAGAATCAAATTAAGCTAGATCTAATGAAATGAATGAAACTAAAGATCAGCAAACTGAAACAAAGATCTGAGAACAACAAATAGAAGCACATAAATGAAGTTTTTAATGTTGTGAAATGCAAATTTAGACCTGATACAAGACTAAATCACCCAAATGGGTGAATGGGTCCCAATTAGGGTTTTTGGAAGGTTCAAATGCTAAAAAGAAATCAACACAGAATTTCCAAAAAAATTGGAAAAACCACTTGTATAGGGACTAAAATTTCCCAAATGAGCGAATAAGTCCTAGATTAGGGATTTTACACTAAATTCAACAAATGTTAAGTTGTTTCTAAGGTTTCTAACTTTTATGTTGATTTGACTATTTACAATTATATATTTTCAGTGAAATTCAATGACGCAAAATGCAAAAATGCAACCTATATGCACTTTTCCACTAATTTAATGTTTAGAATCCTTAAATCTAAATTAAGAAATGCAAGATCTAATGCAAATTTAATGTAAGATAAATCTAAGACTTTAATGCACTCCAAATCAGAAACAAAGGGTTCAAAGGTCAGGTTCACCAAAATGAACCAAAGGAAATAGGGTTCCACCTTTTAGGAGATGGAACTAGGGGGTACCTATTTCACTCTCAATTCGATAAAAGAAACCCTAGAGACTTCCACCCAATAGTTCAATTGAGGGAAGTAATAGGACAAGATGGGGGTTTCCTTAGGTGTGATTAAAAGGGGTTCACCACTAAGTAAATTCTTAGAAAGAAGGTAATGAAAGTAATATGCAAATGTCTAGCTATGTGACTTAGAAAATGAAACTTATAATCAAAATAATAAACTAAGGGTAAATAAAGAAGCACATGGAAGACTGAAGAGATAAAAAACAAGGTATACAACCCTAAAAATCTAACTTTTTATGCTCACTGGGACTGATATGCCAAGTTGGGAGATTTAGTCCTAGTTAGGGTTTATGGGCTGAATTTGGAATCTGCTGCCGACAAACCAGGATCTATAGAAAACTATTGAAAATAGGTATATTGGGACTCACATGCCCAAGGTGGTGATTTATTCCTAGTATTAAGATTTGACTAAAATGTCCAGAGCCTCAAGTGATCTTGTGTCACTTTTGTATTGTCTAATCTTCAGGTCCAAAATTTTTGAATTCTAATCTATAGGTGAGTTTTCGTGAAGATGACAATTTTGACAAATTTCTTCAATCTTTCAATTTTGTCTTTAAAGGATCTTCAAGCTCCAAATCACCTAGATCTACAATCACACATGAAGAGGGAAAATGTTGTTGTTTTAGGGAATAGGGGTTTGCCTTGGTCAAACCCCATTTGGGTAATTAAACCTTGAAATGGAATAGAAATGAAGGGATGATGAATGAACAAGTGCAATGTTGCAACTCACCAAGCCCTTCTAACAAAGGTTTAAATCTTGTGTGAAATGGTTTAAATGGATGTGGATCTTAACTCTTGATCTTGATATGAGATAATGTCTTTGAATGCTCGCTTGAATCTTGGAAACCTACATCACAAATGTTAGCTGAAAAACATACATGATGCATGAAGAATTTGACATGATGCATGAATCTTGAATTGATGCTCCAAAATGCTTGATAATAATCTCTTGAATGCTCTTGTGAAACTACTCTTGATTTCTTATTAACTTGCTAGGATTGCTTAGATCTTGTTAGGAGAAATTATGTGAAATAACCTTGTATTTATACTTTTTTATGCCAAATTTCTCAAAATTACAACACTAAAGCTAACATCAGATCTAGGAGAATAATATCCCACCAAGAAATTAATTCAAAATAGGTCTAAGCTAAAGCAGGACTCATACACTAGTTGGAGTGTATGAGTCCCAATATCTTAAACTTGGGACACAAATTTCAAGAAATGTTAAGTTCAATGCAATATTCAGGATTAGGCCTCGAAACCTAGGTGGGACCCATACGCCCAAGGTGGCATATGAGTCCTAGATCACTAGATTTGGAACACACAACCTCAAAAACATGAATTATGATTGGTCATTTAATAAATGCTAAGATTATCCTCAGAGAAATGCATTAAATTAGGCTTGTGGATGCAAAATAGGACCAAATAAGGCATAAAGAAGCCCAATTTTAGCAGGGATGGCCCAAAAACTTGTGAAAATGTAAAGGGATAAATTTTTCTACACTAAATTCACTAGGTGAGCTTCATGTGAACCTTATTGAGAATTACAAGCCAAGAAAAATGCATATTTCTACACTACATTCACTAGGTGAGCTTCATGTGAATCCTATTGACAATTACAAGCCAAGAAAAATGTACTATAGAGATACATTTTTCTACATTAAATTCACTAGGTGGGCTTCATGTGAATCCTATTGAGAATTATAAGCCAAGAAAAATGCACTATTTGTTGGCTAACCCCAAAAAATTCCTACAAAGTTTATTCAAGAAATTTTTCATGATAGCATCACAATGTTTGTGGCATGTTAGAAAAGTGAAGCACATAGTAGAATGTATGCCCCTGCCTTAAAGTAATTACTAACACCAATTGAGAGGAATTTCCTTTAAGTTATAAAGAGTGATATTTGTAAAATAAGGCATGAGGGATTTCCAAAAGCCATATGCAAAATGATATGACTCAAAAAACTATATAATGGCAAGAGGTTGCCTCCAAGGATAAACAAGTCACAACAATATAATGCAATAACATATAAGGGATCCAAAGATCTAGGGTCAGTATGAATGAGAGATTAAAAAAAATGATCATTTGAATTAACATCATCCATCAAATATTGTGAAAAAATAAGTTTATGGAAAGAAGAGTACATGAAAAGAAAACATTTTCAGTCAACATGGAAGAGACCTAAATGTCTCAATGCTTTGCATTGTCCCCAAAGGGCATAATTTTTTTTTTACAACAAATGAAAAAATGAAGATACATGTAGAAGAATGACACAATAGATTCATTCCATTTGTATCCTTGTGAAAACAAGAACATCAAGATTCATCCAAAGAGAACTAACAAATATAAATACACATCAAGCAACACAGTATGGGGAGTAATAGTACATGAAATCATAACACAAAGACAAAGGATACACCACAAATGTGAGTCAGTTGATAGCATACCATTTGCATCCCAATCTTGATCTTCATATGGGTTTGTGCAAGATCATGGGGGGGAAATAGTGGTGATGTTACAAAAAGAAAGCTACATGAGGAAGGAAAAATCGTAGAATTCACGTTTGACTTTTTTTTGGGTTGGTAAAAAGTACATTTGCTAAGGTACACACCAAAGAAAATAGATATTTGTTATTAATAAATATCCACTTTTTAAAAAGTAGATATTTGATTTGTAAAAAATGGATATCCATTTCTTGATGAGAAATAACTAGGTTTAATACCGATTATTGGTAAATTCAATCTCTATCCAATATGATTGAACAATGGATGAGATACAAGACTTTGACTACAACAACATGAAAATTGGAAACTTATATGCACATCTGAAAATTAAGTTTCCTTAATACAAAAGTACCATGATTAGATCCAACGTCTTTATGATGCCAAAAAATAACCAACATATCATGTTGAAACAAAGAAAAATTTGGTGGATGAAAAATGGATTGATAACAATGCACTTATTTTCCTAATTCCATTCAAAAATGTGCTACAAAGTGCAAATGAAAAAGAATAATCAAATTTAACCCAACTAACAGTCCAAAGGCAGATCTAGAAAGGGTAAAATGTTGTGTACCTATCACCAAAGATTCTTTTTAGACCTCACTAAGGACTCATTCACCCTATGGAAAATGGGTCCTAGCTAGGGCTCATAGAAAATTCTTTCTAGGCTATCTTTTGCCATGTCTGCACACCCAAATTCTAGTTGTTCACTTTCAGAAAGCCAGAAATAAAACCTGTAGGTAAATTTTAGTGATTTGACAACTTTTCTTGCAACTTTCTTCATTTTTTATCTCCAGTGGATCTTCAACCTAAAATCTGTAATCACACATCAAAGAGAGAAAAATTTTGTTTGTTAGGGAATGGGGGTTTACCTTGGTCAAACCCCATTTTGGTAATTAAACCTTGAAATGAAATAGAAATGTATGAAGGAATAATTAATAAAAAAATCTATGTAACAACTCACCAAACCTTGTTTGAAACCTTGGATAACAAGTCTGTAAACTAGCATGAAGTGGCCTCAATGAATGTAGATCTTGATCATGAAACTTGATTAGAGATAATGCCTTGAATATGCTTGAATTGATCTTGAACACTACATCAACATATCAGCTCAAACAACATGCATGATGCAATGAATTTTTGACGTGAAAATGGAATCTTGATTGCTACAATAATCCACTTCAAATCTTCCCTTGAATGCCTTAGAAAATTCTCTTGAATGCTCTCTTGATCATAAGTTTTCTATTAGGATTCTTGCATAAAAAACCTAGGATGAACTTAGTGAAATAACCTTGTATTTATACATATCTTAACATTAATTCCTAAATTCAAATATAACAAGCCAACATTGAATTATAGATTTGAAAACATTAAAATACCACCAACACATATCTCAAAGTGGGGTCCTAGGTCTAAGTGGGGACACATTCGCCATAGGGTGAATGGGTCCTAGGTCACTTACCTAGGACACACATTAGGCAATGTGAAATATTATGCAAAAATAGGGTCCTAGAACTAAGTGAGGACCCATTCTCCCTATGGAAAATGGGTCTTATGTCACTTACCTAGGACACACATCTTCTAAATTTGAGTGTTGTGTAATGGAATTTATGAATGCCATGCTTTATCCCTCAGAATTTGCATTTAATTAGGCTTGGATTTGAATTAAAGGGACCAATTAAGGAAAAATAACCTTAATCAATTAATAAAGCCCTAGATTAATGTGAAAGTGTAAAGATACCTTACAACATTAAAAACAAGGCACCATTAAGTCTATTTAATTGAAAAGGGCCCTAAACTTAATGTGAACATGAAAAAAATATTACAACAGTAAATTAAGGCATAATTAGGTTCATTTCATTAATAAAAACTACCTTATGTGAACTTATAACAACAATAAATTAAGAATAAAATTATCATAAGATAGCAACAAAGAGGCACAAATCAACAACACAAGATCATCACATAACACATGATTTACGTGGAGAAATCATTGTGGGAAAAAATTCACCAAGAAGAGAGGTAAAGTATGCATTATCATCAAATTAATGATATTACAATGCAACCACTTCTATTCTCCTCTTTTCCTCCAACATGGAAGCATCTGTGTACCTGTAAACAACCTCCTTATGCCTCGACCTACCAAGTTGTTCCTGTAGAGTAACACTACATTCAGCTTTTCCTCTCTAATTTTGCATCCAATAGGTTGATTTTATAGATGTGTGAAGGCATCTAATGCACCAAACAAGGTGCCCAAATATGACCCTTCATTCCAAACATCCCCAACCTTTGGATTACCTCTAAATATTACAAAATGTTTTCCCAATACACCCTAAGTACCTAGAGACACTTTCCAAGGATGTTGGAACCATGATAGATGACATAGGATTTACAAGGTGGATGGCACCTAATCCTAACATTCTCCCACTTGACATCAACATTATAAATACACCCATTGGAATCACAAACAAGGGAAAGCATCCCTTAGCCAAACATGTACCATTTGAATATTCACCATTCTCTCATGATCCAATAAGATACCTACAAAAGCAACCATGATAACCACCATCAAGCAAAAAATCCTTTACATCCTCCAACATGCCAGGGTGAAACATATCAATTGTCACTGAAATTTTCACTAATCTTTACATGAACATAAGCATCAAATTCAAATGATAACAAAAGCTATGAGTAGTTTCCTTCCTCATACCACCTAGAATAGAAACCACAACAAATTGCAATTCCTCCAAATTAACCATACCTCAAACCAAGGTATACAAAACATAGATAAAACTTCATGCCATCAACATACCAACCCAAAAAACTGCATTCAAGTCTCTATATATCCATCCTCTTATCTTAATGCAACATACCAATGAATAAATGACCATAGAAAAGGTCAACTAACAAGTCCGCATAATGGGTCATGGTGATGGGTGAGAGTGGGAGCGGGAGTTTGTTTTTGAAATCTAAGGAAGATGAAGGCAAGGATGGAGATGGGGGTGACACGGATGAGGAGGGAGATGGTGTTAGGGGGTTCATTAGGTGCCGCTAGATTTTCTCCCATGTTTCTGCTTGGTCTCTCTATCTTTGGTTTCTTCCGTTCTACTACTCGAGGTGTGGCTTCCTTTGTGGGTCCTCTCCTATGCATGTTTTGTGTTGGATTTTCCCATGGCCTCCCTTGTTGTTCTCACTCTATGCTGGATGATGGTTGATATTGGGTTGTGGCTCTCTGTTTCTATGTGTTTAGTGTTGGTGTGGTGCCAAGAGTTCTTGCTAAGGTTTTGTTTGAGGATTTTTGCGGCCTTATCTCAAACCTTGACTAACATGTAGGGTTGAAAGTGGATTTTTCTTGATGTGCCATAACTCGTAGATCCCAATCCAATGAGACATGAAAAATCACCATCAAATTAGTAACTAACATACCAAGATATCATAGAGGATAACTAGACATATATCCAGAAACTCCCACTACATGAGTAATTTCAAATCTAAAAAATAGATCAAGGTGTATCAAGTCTATCTATAGTACTTCACATAAAGGATGTGGCTAATTCCTCTATTACATAGTGTTAAGGAAACACACAATGATATGAAAATCTTGCAAACATATATGTTGTAATACATCTCTTACCATTACTCTCCATAGGTCTCCCAAGTTCTTCACACTCAACCATGTGAAACCAAACATCCAGGAAGAATACCATGACCAAAGGGAGAACTTTCAAATAAAACCATATCCTTGTTCTACACTAGCATGTACCAAGCTATGCAATGTAAGATCTCCTTCACCATTTTGAAACTAAAAGGATTTCAACATATAACATTCAAATCAAATGAAAACATATTACTAATAGATGTAAACCTCTCAAACTGAAGGTAGATCAAACCAACCAATCATTCCCAAAACAAAGGGAATATTCCCAAAGCCACAAACCATTTTTTTAACCTCTCCAAAGAAGTCCTCAAAACTAGAAGCATAGCTCAAGACCAAAACAAGGAGAACAATATAAATCCAAAGACCATGCATCTTCTTCTTAATAAGTATACAAAAAAATTATATTCTAGACTAGCTCATATGAGAAGACAAGATACAAAATAAAGAATGCATCTGATAATCAGGTGGGAAATACCTCTCAGAAAATTCACCTGCTGAGTAGACCAAGAGTGGGATACAAGATTGACATGTGTACACAACACCATAAATTACAATCTTCTCTTCAAGTCCATAATCACTACTGAATTTGACACCATTTTCCGACGGATGTTCGTCAGTTGTTCGACAAATCTTTGTCGAAAAAGTGACGAAATGACGAAAATATTTTCGTCGCTAGGCCGATGACGAACTAAACATTGAAATAATGACACAGATTCGTCAGTCGTTGGCATCATAAAATGGCCCAGATGTTTGTCAGAATATTGACAAAAACTTTGTGTATCCACTGATGAATTACACCAGAAGTTCGTCGCCATTTCGACGAAATGGGCAAGGAGTAGCGTCGAAACAACACCAGAAGTTCATCACCATTTCAACGAAATGGGCAAGGAGTAATGTTGAAACAATAGCAGAAGTTCGTCGCCATTTCGACAAAATGGGAAAGGAGTAGCATCGAAACAACACTAGAAGTTCGTCACTATTTTGATGAAATGGAAAAGGAGGAGCGTCAAAACAACACCAAAGTTCATCGAAATTGCAACGAAATTGGCAAGGAGTTATGATGAAGCCTTTGTCGCAGCTATAGCAACTTCGTCAGACCTTTTCAGTGATTCATTGGTGGTTTTTGTTGAAATTGCGACGAAACAATGCAATTTAAAAAAAAAAAAAAAATCATTGAAATGTACCATCGCAGAGACTGATGACCGATTAAGGGTATAAAGAATCATTTTTCTGCCACCATAGTGAAAAATTAGCACTTTCTTTCATCTTTGCATATTGGTTTGATGCTTCAAACAATGCATTTCTTATATTGAAAAGTGCACTACCTTATTGAGCTTTTCTTTGTCTCGAGAATAGTTTAATATTCTCTACTTAACAGGGCCAACCACGTGACAGTGGAAGCTGATTGGGCCCCTCCCCCCCCTCACATCACTCTCAATTCCCCATCCCCAATCATATAACATTAATCATTCATTCATCCATTAATAACATATAACATTCATTCATTAACATATAACATTCATTAATTAACATATTCACATTCATTCATTAACATATAATATTCATTCTTTTAGTTTTACATATTATCAAAAATATGGTTGTCATGATATGATTACAATCACTTTTTTGTTTATTTTTTATTTTTTAAAGCTACATAAAGCTAAAGTGGAGTATCATTTTCTAAATCAACATTTGTCCCCCCTTTAGTTGTTCTGCCCTCTGCTCATGTCTTAATGTACGCCTAGTCGTCTGCTCATGATGTGGATGCCGCTGCAAGGGGGGGTCTACTGCAATAAGAAAGAAATGTTAAACTTATATGTTTTATTATTATTGTTACTAGTATTTCATTAATTAAAAGAACATTAGAGTGGTTCTCTTTACCAGATGGGTCCACATCATGTTCCTGAACTTTTGTTATAGACTCATGCTCAACATGCTGAACACCCTCTAAATCCTAATCTGCAGTTGAAACACGAAAGGTTACATTAATTAATACAGCAATTGAAATTAAATATGTTTAAGAGAAAATGAGAGTGGTCCTCTTTACCTGATAGGGCCACATCATGTTCCTAATCTTCTCTAGCTTGATCATGCTCAACACGTTGATCACACTCTACATGCTCTAAAGTTGGAACATGAAAGGTTACATTAATTAATATAGAAATTGAAATTAAATATGTTTAAGAGAACATGAGAGTGGTCCTCTTTACCTGATGGGGCCACATCATGTTCCTAATCTTCTCTAGTTTGATCATGCTCAACACATTGAGCACACTCTACATGCTCTAAAGTTGAAACACGAAAGGTTACATTAATTAATACAACAATTGAAATTAAATATGTTTAAGAGAACATGAGAGTGGTCCTCTTTACCTGATGGAGCCACATCATGTTTCTAATCTTCTCTAGCTTGATCATGCTCAACACGTTGATCACACTCTACATGCTCTAAAGTTGAAACACGAAAGGTTACATTAATTAATACACCAATTACAATTAAATATGTTTAAAAGAACTTTAGAGTGGTCCTCTTTACCTGATGGGGACACATCATGTTCTTGATCTTCTCTAGCCTAATCATGCTCAACATTTTGATCACGCTCTACATGCTCTAAAGTACCAGGATGCACACCATGACCTTCATTTGCACGTTGTGCTCCTCCCTCACCAGGCTGCATTCCAATGTCATGTGCAGTATTATCATTACTTGAATGTTTAAAACAAATAGGCATGTAATTACTTTATGGTGGAAATTAATATTGAATAGATTGCACAAGTATTCAATTTTAAATAAACTTTATTGAGTTTATTTACCTGTGTGTCGGATGTAGTGGAAGGTTGTGTTTGCCCAGTCAAGACTCTTAGGCATTCAGCCACAACTCCATAGCCTTGCTGGAAGGAAATCTTCAGGTCATGTTCTATGGGAACTTTGTTGAATTCAGAGCCCTACATTTTTGCATAAGATCATGAATTTTGCTTCTATGGTGTGTTAAAACCAAAATTGTTTTCAATTTATTATTTGGATACTATATTTCATTTATTGATACTTACAATTCATGCGGCTAATTTCATATAACCACCAGAGCCAAGTTTGTGTTGCCTGTGTTTTTCTATTCTTGCCTTTGTTGCCTTCGATGTGTCGGGAAACCTATGAAAAGTTTGAAATACGTTAGATTATGTAAAAAGAAAGAGTAATCAGTAAATAATTACATTGTTGATAGTATCACATACCTTCCTTGGCCCGATGGTGTCTTTCCTTTTTTTTTTTCAGCCTTCTCCTTTCCATCCAACACCAAGTCCTTCCACTCCCTCATTGGAATCATGGGGGGATGCTTGTACTTTTTGTTCTTCTCTAAATGTGACCTATATTAGTCCCTCGCATACTTTATATAGGTACCAGCTTTCTGAAGGACCTTGGTTCGGTTGAATGTTTTATCACTGAACAACACAACTAAACGGTTAATGAGCACATCTTTTAAATCTTGATTTTGGGCATTCCACCGTGTACGTATGGTGGGCCTGAAGAGCTCCAATGTAATATCACTTAGATGTTTATAAAAAACATCATTTCCTACAAAATGATCATGGGATCAATAGTCTAAAAAGAGTGATCCAGTAAGTAATTTCAATTGGGTTATATATAATAATATTTAAAACCTTTTAATGCACCTAGGACCTTCTCTATCTTTATGGGAATGAAATTCTCGGTCTACAAAATTAATGACGGCAATGTTCAATACTAATGTCACGGAAGATCTCTAGGAAATGTTGCCTAAACATCACCAGTACTAGTGGCCTGCATCCCGGTACATGTCCTAATGCATGTTCTGGTATGTGTTCGCTGCCAGAGGGTGCATTAATGAATGTCTGCATGGTATGTGTTGCCGACATTTTAGACAAAAATATAGACATGGATGATGGGGTTAGATAATGTGATGTATGTGTAGGAAGATCGGGATGGACACCCATGCCAACCCCTACTCCTCAAGAAGCACTTGCAGTACCCTAATCATGGTTAGGAGCATCATGAGGACACAAAAAATCCTATAAAAAAAACACATATTTTAGTTCATGACATAAAAGAGTACAAAATATAAAACCATGAATGAACTTATGTTATAATTAAAGACCTCATGACATTTTACTTGCAAGTTTTGTAATCTCTCGGTCAATATTTTAACCCTCTCTTATCTCATCTGTTTGAGGCACTATGAACATCAACTTAACCATTTCTTCATTGCATTTTTTTTGGATCTTCTTTATCATATCGAGAGGGTTTGTTGAATAAGCGATGTCATCATCACAAAATATTGACTGTACCTCACTATGGATGCTCTCTCTTCTACTAGTACCTTTCCTTGATCGATTAAAATTTGCAACAAGAATATTAAGATTATCAAAATTAACTTAAAACTTATGAAAAAAATATAATAATAAAACATTTTCCTCGTATCTAATTTGTACAATTACAATGAGGTCAACCTATCAAGTAGAAGCGCCAGAAGATACATTGCGATCTGTACTCTGGGCCAAAGCGTTCCCTGTATGATCAATGTGCCCCTGTGACAAAAATTAAATATAAAAAAACATTGCTAAAATGAAACCAATAGACTTAATAAAAAAAACTTAAGAATAAAATGGTCTATTGGAGTCATTAATTGGAGGTTGGGTAAAATGGTACATAGTACGTACCACCCCCATAGTAATTGTGTTTGTAACTAAGTGATTCAAATTGTAATCGATTAGCAACTCTTCCCCTACAGTTATTGATTTTATCGCACATACAAATACATGGTTTCCCTCGCGCGCCTCAAATATGCAATTGGGTTGCTTATTTGTTGACCCAGGTCATGTACTATTTATAAACCTTGCAATATTCCATGATGCTTTTGGCCTTCCATCAATGTACATAGCCACTCCTTTATTTTGATCCTTATCTTTTAGTTGTATATAATTTGTTGAAAGTGCATACCTACACATACTTTGTGTATATTGAACCAATTGCATCCAATCTTTTTAACTGTAACAGGGTCCAACATACTCCATCAATTTAATAACTCTTCGATATACATAAATTTTTTTAAGGTCATATTAAATCTTCCTATGTCTAATTGCTAGGAGACTTTTGGTATGTTTTAAGGTAGGATGATTGATGAAAGAGCCCAAATACTAGCCTTTCTCCATGGTATCTAGGTACACATAGCAATGGTCTTCTCTTATACGGTTGGACATGATTTAAAGAACTTAGCTAGGAATTATTCATTTAACCTAAGGTTTTCTCATAATGCCATCATTGGAAAAGTATGATCAAATTCTTCTATTATGAAGAATTGGTCTATATGCCTCTAGTAATCACTATAAATGTTTATAAGGATAAAATGAATAATTTCATCAGTTAGGAGAGAATCAACTTTGAGTTCTTCAAAGATTATATTCCTCTATTCATAATTTTTAAGGGTTGTGTGTGGAGGAGGTTATCACTACCAATAAGGGAGGAGACCTTTCCTTGTATTCTTTTATAATTTTCATTATTCTTATTTATTTCACACTTACATTTACAAATA
>VDFB02000013.1:171761347-171777697 GCA_007258455.2 Sequoia sempervirens | reverse complement strand
AAGAACCTCATAATCTCAGGCTTTCATTGGCAATGGATGGTGTTAATCCATTTGGAGATATGAGATCTATTTACTCGGTGTGGCCTATTTTTTTTATCAACAATAACATTCCTCCATGGATGTCAATAAAGAGGGAGCACATAATGTTGTCAATGATTGTTCCAAGTATTTGTTTACATCAATTTTCTTTAACGTAGTAGCATCTCATTTGTCTTATTTGTTGCATAATGACTTATATTTTTTTCATTCAATAGTCATGAACATTAATTTATATATATTGCAGTAAAATGGTTATAAAATTTATGTAATGTTTATGTTCATTCAACTAGGTAATTACCAAGTTAAATATATGAATGTATATATCGAGCCTCTTATTGATGAGTTACTAAAGTTATGGAATGAATTACTATGTATTCTCTAGACCAATAGGACAAAGACAATTTCAATTCCATGCAATGCTTGTATGGACAATTCATGATGCTTGAGCTAACACATTGGTATGTTATAATGTTATTTTACTTTAACAATATTTAATTTGATGAAGTATATATCGTACATGTTTTAAAATAATCTATTCATTATATATAATTAAAAAAATTGACATATTTAATCCAATTATATATGATCTTGCAGGTTTTCAAACAAAGGGAAAATTTGCATGTCCAATTTGTGGTCCAAAGATGAAATCTCATCGTTCAACAACTTTAGGAGAGTAGGTGTTTGATGAGTATAGGAATTTTCTCCATAGAAATCATAAGTATTGAACTACTGAAAAACATCTTTTCAATGGGAAAGAGGAGACTACATCAAAACCACGAAGAATGACACCTCGCCTATGGAAGTTGGAATATAATAGAATTAATTGTCAAGGTTATACATCAGATCAAATTGTTTATCTATCATATATGATATGTTTTAAATTTATATTTTTATATTGTGTTGTGTTTACTGATGTTGTAATTGACAATGATTGTTGTTGTTAATTTGTTTAACTTATATGCTTCATGAAGTTCGTCAAGGCATTAATGGTCGGCTTCCACAGGGACTGAAAAGTTATCCCAGACAATTTAGTAGGTTCCCCTACTATGAGAAGCTAGAAATTGTGTATTTGTTTGATACAATGCATATCGGAAAGAATATAATAGAAACGTTATGGAAAATATTGGATGGAAGGCATGACAAAGAAAAAATTGTCAAAATTTGTAGTGACATTCAGGAAGTCAATCATGTAATGAAAAATGTCATTAAATTGAATAGTGATGGAGACCAAATTAATATAAGTGCCCTTCCTTGGTTATTAACAAAGCAACAAAGCAATGCTATAAAATAAGTCATACGAAAAATTCAATTTCCCACATGATTTGTTGCGAACATAAACAATATAATAACAAAGAAAGGTGAATTTGGGTCAAGGATGAAAACATATGATTGGCATACCTTCATTAAGATAATTATTCTGGTATATTATATACACTTGTATAATACATGTACTTTTTAGTGTATTGTGTTTACTAATTTTGGAAAAATAATGAAAAGATCATTTTATAATTGTTGCAGTACGTTCTACCTCTATCTCTCCCAGGCAACTTTGACAACAATGTCAAGCAAGTTATATATGATCTTGGAAAATACATGAGGTAAGTAGCAAGATTTTTCTAATTCATTTTATACATCTTATAATTGCCATTTGTTTTACTTGTTATGTAATATACTGTATATTTTTTTTAAATCTCGTTAATATATTTGCGCCTTGAATCACTTGTAGATGGCTGTCATCATCTAAATAAATCCATAAAGAAGATATAAATTATTAGAAGAAAAAAATTCCTCGTCCAATGTGTGAAATGCAAAAGTGTCTAACTTCAACATTTTCAATGTACAAGAACACTACCTCATACACCAAGTTGAGGAGATTGAATTATTGTGGACACAATACACACAAGGTCAATGTGGATGGTTGAGAGACACTTGAAATTTTTGAAGGCTTTGGTTAGACAAAGAGCACATCTTGAGGGTTCTATGGTGGAGGGATATATGGTATACTAGACCATGGTGTACATTAGTGAATATCTTCCTAAGTTTGCAGCAAAGATCCATGTAGATCGCATTTGGGATCCCAACTCTATTAAAAAATTCGAAGGGGAGTACCTAATGGGGAAAGGTAGATTGAGGAAAGTGAGAGGTAATTATAAGATGGTCATGGAGATTAATTGAAATACATTTTACATATGGTTTTTATATATATTGTACTTATTTAATTGTTAGTCTTCAATATACATCAATTATAAATTAAGGTCGTATATTGTGGTATTTAACTAATTATACGTCGTTTGTGAATTTCTTTTTTTTTTATATAGTTGGTCGAGAGTGGGATGCACTACATTTGTACATCTACAACAATCTTGATTGGATAATGGTATGGATTGAACAATGTCAACAATCTAGTTGTGCATTAACATGGGAAGGTGTGGCTTCATTAGTTAAAGAAGCTCATCGTAATCGAGATTCCAATGTTACACAAAGGGAAATTTATTTAACATATGGTTTAAGAGATAAAAAGGTACGTATAAATATATTAATCACCCATATTATTTAATTATTTTCAAGTATATTGATGTATATATATGTTGAGATTGTTTTATTTGCATACATTCGGCCAAGAATAAATATGTTTATCAACTGACAATATTGTAATAATTTTTACATATTTGACATATTACAGGTGAAACACCACAAGGCTATGTGGTGCAATGGTCGCAAATTTAGAATCAAAATATTGGATGACATGAAGAAAACTTGTGATTATGGTATAACTGTAGTCTTCTAGGTGACTAATGTTTCATCTAGAAGTCTCAAAAAATTGATAGTATGGGATTTTGGATGATATACTTGAGTGTGACTTTAAGTCCTTCAGATTCATTTTGTTCATTGTCCAATGGTACAGACTACGATTGAATAAAAATTATCTTGAGAGAACTGTTATTGAACATGATAATGGATTTACCATGGTTAATACAAGGTTGATCGAGCAAGCTGGAAATGAGCTCCATGTTATTCCAAGCCAATGTGAGTAGGTATTTTATTCAGAGGTTCTAGGTAAACTGGGTTGGTCATTTTTGTTAGACATGATCCAAGAGGAAGGCCGGTAAAGTATAATGTGGTGGAAGAAGAAGATACCAAGGAACTAGAAGATGATGTAGATGATGATTAGGATCAACAGTTAGTTGATGATGTCCCTGACGAAGATGTCAAAGAGGAGGAACTAGATCATGATGATGTAGGAGTTAATGTTCATGAAGATGATATCCATGTGGATGATGACATTATCAAACTGATATCAATGACGATGATGATATGACCAATCCTTACAATGTCAATCTGGATCGGATGATCTGAATAAAGAATTGGATAAAGAAGAAGATCAATGACATTGAAATGTATAAGTTATGTGATTATATTATCTATTTGATATTAATTTCTTGATAGAATTATATTTGACTTATGTGGTTACATAATTAATTCATGATGTTTTAAATTTTTATGCCATTACATAATTAATTTAATGATGTACTTTTTAATGTTTGAAAGGTCAAAAAATTAAATCATTTCAATAGTGATGTTAACAACCTTGAAATTAGTGTGTTTTATGTTTCATGTGATCATAAAAGATTAAAAAGTCAGTTGTAGAGGTGGTTGTTTAGTGGTTGATGTGTATGTTGGTTCTTTTTACAATGCAACCAAGTTTGTCTTCTAATCTACCTATGGAATTTCCAATTCTAATCGAAGGAAACTCGAAGGACCTGGACCAACTGACGAGGAATTTAAAAACCTCCTACACTTCGGGCTCTGTAAGACCCGGAAGGGTGATCCCTTAATGTGTTTACAACCTCTGCACCATTATTATAAACAACATTAACAATAGCTGATGATCTCACTTAATAGCTCAACACGATAAGATAATATCAACTAGAATTGGTTGTTCATAGACAATATCAACTATCTGGAGTGTGAGATAACTAAACACAATCTATTATATAAGATAGTCAATGATTTGTAATTTGTAGCAAGCTCTAGGCAAAGACAAACAAATACTAAACTACACTAATAATTAGAACTTAGATCAGTACCATATTTCCATTGTAGGAGTCAAATTCATAAGCATCTAGAGGTTTATAACAAATTTAATACATCACATATAAGATCCCTGACAATATTACATTACAATTTCATCAATATGCATGCTAACCCAGGACTACTTATCAAATCCTTATACAACACATATCCGCCTATAATTCCATTCAAGAATTTTAATTAATTCTTTGAATTAAAGCTAAATTAGAATCATACACACCACAACAGTGAGATGGATAAAACAACCCTTAGTTATTTCATTCAAATTTCAAATATGCATGTACAATGGAGAGACATGAGCTCAAATTTTCATTTCAACTCAAATGCTAGTACTGTTATACAACATTAAATCTCTATGAACTCAAAACCTGTTACAGAATGACTCAAAACCTAAATTGCATTTCTCTAAAACCATCAGACTTTACAATTCGCTCTGCAACTTCACCTAGACTTGACAAAAAATATCTAACTTGCTAACCCGTACTTTTGGCCTTGAAATCCTTCTTATAGAAAATGAAGGAGCAAACAAGCATTGGGCCAGAAAGTACACCTGTCACCAGTCAATTGGAGCACCTGGTGATATTCCAAAATTTGTTACAACCATCACCTTGAAAAATATTCTTGTTCATCATATTAGCTGAGGAATGTTGATGCAAAAAACCACAAGAAAACTGAACCGAGAAAGCCGTCAACACAAAAATGGAACCGTTGCAACCGCAGCATCTGATTTGCCACTTGTTAGTAGTTCACTCCTTTTGCTCCTCCTCAGTCAAATATTTAGTTACCCAATTCTGGTAATCATCATTAGTCGTCTAGTCAAAATTAATTACCTCATCCACCTTGGTATTATAAGGTGTGTATTTTACTGCTACCTAATTCGCATTCCTTTCAAAAGATTCCAAAAATGAGCTGGTACTAATGATTTTGTCTATACAACTCACCAACATATCATAGTCTGAGTCATCACAAATTGAATTGATTTGATCATTGATGGCCTCACTTACTTGATCCTGCCATTGTTGAAATGACCTAATTTTTCCCTGCTCATGAATTATATTAGGTAACAATGTGTTACCCCAATCATTGAAATTCTTCACCAGCTCCCTAATCTTCCTACTCAAGTCATCTGGTAAGGTCTGAAAACCTTGCAATGATTTTACTAACACATGAGTAGGATTTAATGATTGGGGCCTATTATTTATATCAAACCTTGAGGCCTTATGCATGATATCTAGATCACTGGCCCTAGGGATCCAATTTTCAATTATTGGTATCACTACTTCCTAATCCCTATCAATATTCTTTATTGCTGCTAACAACAAAGAATATAAAGAATGTATAGATAGCAATTTGATATCAACCATTTCATTTAAATGCCTCAAAACAGTAGTAACAATTTCCTTTTTCTTTAAGAGAGATCCCTCCACTTTTCTTTAATGATGCCTACAATTCATCAATTTTTTGCAAGAGCTGCTTCTTTGTAGGATCGACAGAGCACTCTGTTTCTTCTTCAACTTCCTCTAAAGAAAGGGTGAGGACAAGATTCTGACTGAGAGATCCTGGTTGTGAAACAATTGAAGAAGCAAGAGGCACTAACCCTATTGTGGAAGGTAATGTACTGGTTCCTGGAGCACTTGATGTCTCCCCAATCTGCTTATACCTAAACCTCTCCACTTCAGTTTGCAACTCAATATTTTTCTGCTACATCTTGTTGTACTCCTCAAACAAAAGGTTATATTTTTCCATTAAGCTCTTCCTTTCAGCTTCCTCCCTTTCAACAGTTTTTTGGGCCAATTTGGCCACATTCACTGTCAAATTAGTGGCCTCAGTGATTGAGGTCTCTGAGGCTCTCTTTATTATCAATCCTCCCTTGAAATTTGGATTAATATCAGAAACATCTAGTTTTCTCCCTTGTGGGGCCAATGCCCAAATTGCCAGAGTTTCATATTCCTCATTGAAAGTAGAGTTTTGCAATGTTGCCTTGACCTCTTCTTCAGAGTCTTGAAAGGGATTCTTAGACTTCATAATAGCATTAAAGGCTACTGCATTTGAAATGTCCCATTCAGGCAGAATTAATACACCAGCCTAACTCACCAGTTTTCTTCCTTCTTCAAGAGTGATGATCATGAATTATTCCATTAATTCAACTTTTACCTCCTCATCATTCTCCTGGTCTGACCTATCAGGCCTTAGTTCTCTTCTCTACCTACATTTATCTTGATACTCTTCAAACTTCATCCTCCATACCAATTGCAAGAATACAAGAGTTTTTACAAATGTATTGTCATCTAGAAACTCCTTGCATGCCTCCATTCTTACATCTTGTACACTTTTACCTTTCATATCTAAATCAAATAAAACTAATTTAGCTGGCCTAGAAGGGGAAGGCATACCAACTTGCATGTCTTGATCAATAATAATAATCTCATCCATTAGATCCTCCTGTGGTTGATCAATTTTTTGCCTCTTAAGGCTTGGCTCAGATGGTGGTGATGAGGGATTATCTTTTGGTGATGATTCTAAATCAATAATTTTAATTGCCCCAAGCACTTTGAATTTTGGACTTGGTTGTGGAGGCACTTTCATAATCTGTTTTCCTTTTTTGTCCACTTCTTCTTCATCACTGCTACTATCATTTTTCCTCTTGTAAATGGGCCACCTTTCTGTAGGCTGGTATGTTGGCCTTGTTTCAATTGGTCTAGCACCTTGCTCTTGTACACCCAGACTCAATTCTAAATTTACCTTTTTTGTTCTCAATGTGCCCATAATTTCTTTGAAGTTTCCCATAAAAAAATTAGTTGTCTTATGGTGGGAACTGAACTCCAACAGTAGATCATATTTCAAATCCATTTTGTGCACAACATCTAGTAGCTTACCATAAGCTATCCATTTCTCCTTGTTCAACTCCTGTCTATTCAAATCAAATTCATTTCTAATCAAATCTTTAGGGAAATTGAACTCATGCACAAATTTTCCAGCTTTTATTTTTTGTCTGAAAAGAGCAAAGAAACCCTTAGGATCATACTGTTGCTTTGGTCCACACCTCAAATGGTAATCATCAAATAAATTATCAAAATATGTCCAGCCTCCCTTTGAAAATATAAAATTAGACACTATTGTATAATCTGGGAAAAATGTTCCCTTACCTCTGCCAGTGAGGTTGTCCTCATGAATATAACCTATCTACCACATAACTTTTGAAAATCCCACTCTTAGTGGCACATTGTATGGCAGTATATGAGGGGCTCCCTGAAAACCATATACTCTCAAGACAGTGTTGACTAGGTATGGGATAATGTCACCCCAGTTATGGTAAACCTTCAATTCTGGTTTCCTCTCCTTTGGCCTGAGGAAATCATGTAATTCCTCAGGGATCCTAGGTATATTCACCATTAATCTAGCCCTTAATCTGGAAGCAAAACAATTATCAAATTGCACATAACTAGTGCTTTCCTTATTACAAGATAAATTTGTAGCCCATATATGTACTGAAAATCTTTCTCCATCAACTAATTGCCTTAATTTCATCCTCTTAGATAGAAATTTAGCATTCTTAACAAAAAAATATGCATTAGCATAGAATACAAAAATAATTGAGTGTCGGTATCATTGTTTTGCAGCTTTGACAGCCCTTCATGCATCCTCTTAGCCAAGAAAGAAGTGAAGTCATAGGTCATAGAGAAGTTAGGGTGTTGTATTTGCAACCCCATGAACATATAAGAAATGGGCATTACCGTACTAGGACTAAAACCCAAAATATGACATAAAGAATAGAAAGTGGCTAGGAAATGGTTTGCAAAACAATTTAATTTGAAAGGTTCCTAGTCACTAGGGTTGATATGAAATTTTGAACCTCCTGCCCTAGCCAGATGAGGTGGAAGCAACCTTGCTCTAAAAAGAGATTTCAGCTTTGCATACTCCTGCTTCATTTCCTCAAGGTTGATAGGAACCAAGTCTTCGCTTAGTTCAATCAAGTCAAAAATATGTTGGACCTCTTCTCTATTAATGCTCAATAGAACCTTTCCATCATTGTCCCTAATTATCTGTGTAATAGGGTCATATCTTGCAGCCACTGCCCTAAGCAGGTCTACATCAAGGAATACATTTGGTACCACCAGCTTCCCCATATCATACATCCATCCATTTGAAAAAGGGTGAGTCAAATTCCTCTATCTGTACCACAATCTGAACAATTCCAAGCTAGTGAGGGGAACCCTAGCATCGGCAATGTTGGAGCAATTATATACTAACCCTTCCCCGGGATTTTCCCTCGCATTAGGACCAATCCCTTCCTCCTATCATTTGTTGACAAGGGAAATTGATCTAGGAAATCATCATACAAGTTTCATTTCAAATATTCAGTATAGCCAGAATGTTGCTTGGGTGGTGCCATCTCAGACAAACTAGGGCTTCTTTACTATGTTATAATTCAAATAGCTAGGACTAACCAGAGAGAAAATTACAGGAAAAAACATTGCAATTTCTCACAACTATAATTAAACTATAGCCCTAACACATTCATCAACAAGCTCACAACACATCCAACTAATCCTTTCCCAAATTCAAATGCAAAATGACCGGGAGGCACAGAAAATAAACTCATGGCTTTGTTCGCAAAACTCCCAAATTCTCGCTGCAGAAACTCACAATTTTTCCTTCGGCTCTAAAACTGCTCTATGAAATAGTTGAATGCTTTGTGATACAGACCAAGTAGGAAAATTGATTTTATTGTCAATCAAATCACACCAGCAAGTGTCTCATCCGCCATTAAAGCTCAATTTCACGCTGCATGAACGACTCCAACCATATTTGATGTAGATTTAAATTTGAGTCGTCTATTCTTCAGCTTGATCAAATCATCAACGACCACCTTCAAAACAAGCTGGCATAATTTCCAACACGGCGATAAGGGGCCCACCTTACCATCCACTATGAAGGAAGTCCATGTGGCGGTTTCTTGCAATATCGCAATCCTAAAACTTCTGATCGAGCAATGGCAGGTAACCATTGATCCTGAGCATCAATGATCTCATTCCTTTAACATAGTTTCCAGCCATGTTGTTAACCTTTGAGTATCTTTTCCAATGGATTATAACATATCTATTGATTTAGAACATGTGCGTCTCGAGAACACTTTAGTAATCCGCCCCTTAATACATTTAAAGCCAGCTAGTGTATCCTTTACTCTTTAGGCTTCATCGAATGAGACACGTATTGCCCACCCGTGATTTTTCAATCAACCCAATCACCATCATGGGATGTCAGGGAATGACTCAGATCAAATGGCAGTTGGTCAACGATAGCGCAAATTTGATCCCCTTGATAGGATACGTGGCTCGTGATTTCATGATCCTTCAATTCTCAATCACGGGATGGCAGGCACCGTTGATATCTGTAGGAAATAGATCAACGGCAACACTAAATCAACCCTTGCAAAATAAAACATTCATTAAAAGGAGAAGTGGGCATTACTAGGCGGACGACAAACAACAACATAAGTTGTTTTAAAAATGATGAAGCACGGGGTTATCCAAGACTTAGGGAAAAATAAAACCCAGTGGAGTAGACAAAATTAAAATAAAGGGGCCTGGCCTAGATGAGCTGATAAGACATAAGTCATTTTAAAACCATTCAAAAAGGTAACAACGAAAAATATCCCAACCCAGGCGTAAAGTAAACATAAGGGTTTTACATATAGGAAAAGCTAAAACCCCAACCTTAGGAATTTTCCAACACCATGAAAGACCAAAGACATAAGGTAGGGAAATTTCATCCCCTAGAAGGACACGTGGCGCCCGCTCGCAATATTGCAATTGGTAAAAATCCTGCAACTTTCGATCACACGATGGCGGGCAACCGTTGATATCCGAAGGAAATTTGACCAACGGTAGCACGAATTCGATCCCTTCTGCAAAATAAAACATTCATTAAAAAGGATGAGGGGACATCACTAGGCCAACGGTAAACAACGACATAATTTGTTTTTTAAAAGATGAAACATGGGGCCAACCAAGACTTAGGAAATAAAACCCTACGGAAGAAATAAAGTATTAAAATCAAAGTTGGATTTTAATTTTAATCCAGTGACGTAAGCCTAAGCCATTAACCCTAGTGGACATGTTGCTGACGGCTTAGCCAAAGCCTTTCATTAAATAATAATCATGTAATGTGTAGGTTTTTCAGATTTGAAGATATGGGAGAAGATCTCGATCGTACCCTGCCAACTCGCAGACCTAAGGTGTCGCCCTGTTATTTGGTGTGAGGTCAGCAAAAGGCAGATGTGTGTCGTGTATGGAATGTGGGGCCCAATCTCCACTATTGAGCTCATAACCCATGGTTTTAGATTGACAACCAAGATCAAAAGCTAATGTAAATCTCTGTTGTTCCCTACTAGCTCGTAGGAGGAAGATGAAGGTTGGTTAAAAGCTGCGAGGTCAACGAGATTGCGATGCATAGCTCCAGCCGTTCAGTTTGCAAAGTGCATAGGACCTTCCGACATGGTAGTTGGTTTCCGAGATGGATTAATGTTATTGGTCATGAGGAAGGTGAACGATGCTTAATTGGATGTCAAACCGAGTTAGCCCAAGATAAACCGTTTGATTTGCCAACTCTTCAGGAGATCAGTGGGCAGTATTCAAAGTTGGAAAATGGCACATGTTGGTTGTTTTATCGTACAATTGGTGAAGCATTAATGAATTATTCCTTGCTTGTGTAATCACGTCAATCTCAATCTGTGTGAAGATGTTGTTGTTGGCAATCATGAAGGGTGATATGTGGATTCTCATGCAGCTCAAGTTAAATGGTGATAGTACATACGCTGCCAAATTGTGATGTTTGCACATGCATTTTTACTAAGCATTGATGAAGGTTGCCATTACCTCAGACAATAAATACAAGAGGAATTAACTGCTAATAGTGTCATTTTTGTAGCAGTTAGAGAACTTTGTGGGCTGAGTCTAATCAAGTTTGAGTGCTTGTCTAACAAGAGAAAATGAGTAAGTCAATAAAGAGGTCTATTCGTTTGAGCTCACAAAAGCTCGGTCCTGCTATTCAGGAAGGTGCTTTGGTTGACAAGCCCAGGCTTGTGCCCACTAGATGCAGTAGAAGGTTGCAATTCTAGGACGTTGCTGCTCAACTGGTAGATGACAAAGGCAAGCAGTCAGTGTGCTCTATTACTAGTGTCGGTAGGAAAATAAGGTATGGGCATGGCTCCTTTGGATGCCAACACTCACCCATTGACCTTACGAGCAACACTTCTGATGATGTAACTGAGACCGACTCTGATTACTGTCAGTATTTACCTCACTTCAATCACGGTCTGCCCTCTGATGAGGAAGTGATATCTATGGTGCCATTGGTTGTTAAAACCCCAAGCAAATGGACTAGAACCATATTGGGAAAGGACAAGAAAGAAGAGGAGGCTGAGGGTCTACCGTATTGGGCAACAACTAGAAGCGGGTATGTATACCGAGGTCTGAGTGTTGGTAAGGGCAGGGTGGCGGGTAAATCATAAGTTATTGTGGTGCCTTCATGGAAATTTGGTTTCCTGGTTTTTTTTCGTGGATAGCGACAAAGGGGATTTTGATGACAATTTATGTTCCCTTTTCTAATGGTAGTTACAACTTTAGCTTTCCCTAGTTCATGCGCTATGTTTTGCAGATTCAACATGTGGGAAGTTTTGAAATGAAAGTCAAATGCAATGGAGATTTTTTTCAAATGAAAATTTGTGGTGAAATTACATTTGAGCCCGAAGCTTGTTGCTCCCTTGTCATATAAAAGGGAATTCAAGGCTCATTTGTAGGAAGAGAACTGATGAAATCTCTAGCTAGGTTTTGAGTTGAATATATGGGTAGAAAGATATTTGTCCTCTGATGAGGAAGCAATATATGTGGTGTCATTGGTTGTTAAAACCCCAAGCGGATGGACTAGAACCGTATTGGGAAAGGACAAGAAAGAAGAGGAGGCTGAGGTTTCCTCTCCTCCTCTAGCAACAACTAGAAGCGGGCGTGTATACCAGGGTTTGAGTGTTGGTAAGGGTAGGGTGGCGGGTAAATAAGAAGTTGCTATGTGGGATGTAAATTTTTTTGTTGATGATGATGTTGTTGTTGGTGGTGTTGGTTCTACATGTGGCACATTTTGATGTCGATTGTGTGCCTTCGTGTCAATTTGGTTGCCTTGTTCTTTACGTGGATAGCGACAAAGGGAATTTTGATGACAATTTGTGTTCCCTTTTCTAATGGTAGTTACTATTACCCGATTTTTGCCTGTGGACTCAATCAGCTATGGGGAAAATTATGGTTTGAATTCGGCATGTGGATTAAATGTGGCTCCCATATGGGTTGAGCCTAGCGTGCAGGTGTTCGGTTTTCATTGGGAAGATCTTCATCTAATGCTATTTCACAAGGAAGCCTCTTGGAAAGTATGCCTTAGTTAGATTTGGCACAAAACTCCTTAGAGAATAAAGTCGTTGAGACCAGTCGAATGTCTTGCCGACTAGCTGTTGTGTTATATTCATTTGAGATACCCCGGGCGCCCAGATATTTAGGTCACCATGATTTTTTATATACCTCTCCATCGGGGAGAAGTCTAGCCGAATGGTGGAAGTCTCGGTGAAAAGATTTGTTTCAAGGAGAATTTTGGCCGACTCGGGGGAGTCTCACCAAAGGAGGTGTAGTCGGGGAGAAGTTTGGCCGAATGGTCATGGTCTCAACGACAGAGAGGTTAGTTCGGTGTGATGTCTTGCCAAAAGGGTGAGGTCTCTTCGAAAGATTGGGGCTCGCTGTGACGTCTCACTAAAAGGCGGTAGTCTGGCTGAATGATTTTCGATCGGCATAATGTCTTGCCGACTGATGGAGGTCTTAGAGAAATGTTGAGGAGTTTGGTGTGATGTCCTGCTGATTGACGTTGATCTCACCGAAATGTTTTGAGTTCGGCATAAAGTCTTTCCAACTCGATGAAGTCTCACCAAAGGATGGTGCCTTCGGTGTAATGTTTTGTCATCGACATGATGTCCCCCCAACAATCGATGGTCTTGCCAAAAGTTTGTGGCTTCGAGGTAATTTTTTGCGCTTGGGGAGATGTCTTGTCGACCACTGGTGGTCTTGCTGAAAGGAGGTGCCATCGGTATGATGTCTCACCGACAGGATGGACTCTTGCCGAAATGGTTTGAACTCGGAGAAAGGAAGTCTTGCTCGCTATGACCTCCTGCCGACTGGGAAGAGTCTGACCAAAAGAATAGTGGCTCAGTGTAAGGTCTTGCCAAAGGCGATGGTGTGGCCGAATGGTTTTCATTTGCTATGATGTCTTGCTGACTCATGATGTCTCACCGATAGTTTTAACTCTTCGGTGTGAATGATGGAGGCTCACTGAGACCTTTGTTTGACCTGTTTGTCTTGCTAATGGGTTTGTTCATGTTGAGCATCATCGAGACTCTTGCCAATGGTCTAAATGGAATGATATCTACTGTCAGGTGCTTTCGGTATGACCTCTTGCTGATAGTGATAGTCTTGTTGATGGTTTTTGATATCGGTATGACTCTTAAGGACTCGCTATGATGTCTGGCTGATAGCGATAGACTGGGCAACAATTTTGGATATCGATATAACTTTTGCAGCTCGGTATGACCTCTTGCCGATAGTTCTAAGCTATGTTGATTGCTGCTGTGAAGTATAATCGCATCGGGGAGACATGACTAGTGTCTCACTGACATGCAATTCTGTTGAAGAACTTTTGACCACCTGAAGATCCTACGTGGTGTCTATTCAACCAATCAGAGGAGGCTAAAGGTGAACCCTTGGCAGTTTGACTGCTATGAATTCTTGTGAGGAAGATCAACAGAGCATAAACGACATCGATCTACTCTAAGATCGAAGGTGATAAATCAGCTCGGTGAACAATGGTGTGGGGATCTAACGTAAAATCAGATGCTGTCTCTCAAGGGGGTCAACTTGTAGAAGGATCTAAAATGATAGAAAAGTTGAAGGGGAAGGAGCTGCGAGTCTTAGTAACAGTTATGATGTCTACTAGAAAAAGTAGATTGATATTAATGACTATACTCCAAGACATTCAAGGCCGCTCTGCAAGGAAGTTCGAGGGTGGACACAGAGGCCAGAAGTTAATGCGATGGTTGCAAAAGATCTAAAAATCCATCCCTGGAGCAATCCTTCACTGACATGGACACGGGGGAGGCACATTGAATTCAGCATTAACTTTAGTCCAAAAGATCTGAGGGGCGACGTGTTTAGGAACTGACTCATTTTTGTAAACCTTTGGGGAGAGGCTGACACTTTTGGTTTTTTGGGTTGTATATATGGCATTTTGGCCTCTTTGTAAAGGAGTTCGGATTATGCATTCTGGAGAGTTGGTGATTTTTCTCAAATCCTTTCTCAGCTGATGTATGCTTTGTAACTCATTTGGAATTTGGAATCTAAAATATAGAGATTACCTTGGAAACCAGTGTTCGTGTTCATACTACTTTATTTTTCTTTCAGATTATGTAAGTTTTGAACTTTTTTTTTCTAAATCTACATTTGAACTTTAAAGTTGTGAAATTCATCTTTCCTTCTTAAAATGTATATGCAGATTAAGCCTTTTCATGAATTATGCATAAGTTCACAAAATTATGTTGAGTAAATGAAATAACTATCATTAGTTTTCTAGGGGTATGTTCATCTATTTTATTTCATGATTCTTGTCAGTTCGGTGTATCACCATAGGGATTAGTTCCTACCATTTCTTTTTTGCTTTAGTAATCTTCTCCCTTTACCTTACAAAATTAGTAGTTTAGGTGATACTGCCAGCATAGGAAGCCGGCCTTCTCCGGAGGTTCTTTTCCATTTTTTAGGTGACCCACAACTTAGAAAAGTCCACATGTTTCTTTGAAGTATCAAGTTCTGCAACTTGATAAGGGTGCAATTTTAGTAGATAACAGTTACAACTTTAGCTTTCCCTAGTTCATGCGCTATGTTTTGCAGATTCAACGTGTGGGAAGTTTTGAAATGAAAGTCAAATGCAATGGAGATTTTTTTCAAATGAAAATTTGTGGTGAAATTAAATTTAAGCCCGAAGCTTGTTGCTCCCTTGTCATATAAAAGGGAATTCAAGGCTCATTTGTAGGGAGAGAACTGATGAAAGCTCTAGCTAGGTTTTGAGTTGAATATATGGGTAGAAAGATAGGAATAGAATAGATAGCTTGTTTGAGTTTTGGATGAATATATGCAAATTATCTTAAATTGTATGCAGATATGACTTATAAGCATGAATAAACGTATAATTCTAATATATTTTCTCTCCTTATGTGGATTTGAGTGAATTTTAAATGAAATGTTAATGATGTTGTCATTCTTCTTTTGAGAATTTGTTCAATTGTCTATGTTTTGCTTTGATTCAAGAAAATCAATTAAATGATTAAAATGGAGTCATAAGTTTACAATTATTTACAAAGGATTTGATAAGTAAGTAATATATCGGAGAATTGAGCTCCATAATGCAAGGTATTATATGAGTAGTCCATTCTATTAAATTCTTGGGTCATTTCTTGTTAAATGGGTAACTAAATATTTAGCGGCCGAATAATAAAGAATAATATGTAAATGGGTTGCTCCTCTCACTCCTCTGTCTCTCTCTACTTAACCCCATAACCCCTCCTTCCATCTCCTGTCCTCCTCCCTTCCCTCTCTTCCATTCCCCCCCCTTCCCTTCCCTCCACCACTCCTCCTCCACCCCTCTCTCTCTCCACCTCTCTCTCTCTCCTCCCCTCTGCCATTGACCCCTAAACCCCTTGAAGCCCCATAACCCTTAAAACTCCTAAACCCTCTGCCCACTCTGTTTGATATAACCACAATTTGTGTCATGACCTTGATTCAACCATTGCTCTTCTTTTTTTATGTGTAATAAATACACATAGTCTCCCCATTTTATCTGTATTGGACAACCACCTGTCACATATGTGGGTGACCTAACAACTCACATGCCTATGTGATGTGTGACTGTCCAATAGGGTAATGGTGAGAGGGGCTTGACAACAACTTGAAATGCTTTCTCATTGTTTAAAAGATGCACAATTGAACTTGATGCATCTATGAAGTCACTTCCTTTATAAACAAATCATGGATCTTCTTAAGAAGATTGAAGGACATATCAACATAGTATGTTGCATCTTTTGAATATGTCCTTTCCTGTCCTATCTTATGTTCCTTTCCTGTCATGTCTTATGTTCCT
>VDFB02000013.1:171649571-171761247 GCA_007258455.2 Sequoia sempervirens | reverse complement strand
GAAAACCAATTTTCGTGGGAGATGGAAAAAGAAGTGCAATCTAATTCCAAAAAAATTGAAAAAAATATTTTTAGAATTTACAAACAAAATGTGACAAGACTCTAGTTTGCATCATCTTCAAATTCCTCATGGTTTTTAATCGCTATAGGTGCCGAATGTGGAGATTTTGTTAAAAAAAAAATATCAGTGTCCAGTTTGGCCAAAAATTGTAAACCACTATTGTGGGATCACCCCAAGGACTGTGTAGAATATGAGGATAAGTATCAGGTGAATACTGACATATGCTCCCACTTCGTAGCCTCCATGCTGGACATCAACGTTCCTCGGCCACTCATCTTGAAGCTGGTTAAAGAAATCTTCCTAAAAAAGTACCTAAATGGTCTCGGGAAGGTTGTCGCTCATGCTACCTATGGGGTAGGTCTGTCGTTAGCCAACGACCTACATCGCTTCATTGAGGAAGAAGCCATTGTCGTTTGGCTGTCGTTCCTCAGCGGATTTTTCCTACAGACCCCTAACCAGCACCAACAGAGGGTTACTCAGGCCCTACACTTCTTGTTTCATAGCTACAACGTGATACCTTTCTACGACGTAGACTGGTATACTGACTTTAGGAACCTGGTGTTTCCCCCACCAATGGTGGTTGTGCCAAATGATGTTTCCAGTGTTGTCAAAGAACCCGTGGACAAGGAATAAGTGGACGCTACAATTAATGTGTGAATTGCCGCCATCCATGCCTTTGGATAAAAACCCCCTTGCCTGTTCAACAAATTTTCCCTGTCTACTACTCAAAATACCTGCCCATAGCTGTATATAAGCCTGAAGAAGGCTATTATATATATAATAGCTCAATATACTTGTAAATTTTGAAATATGGCTTCTCAGCCATTTTTGTAATGAAAAAATATATATGAATAGATATCTATCGTTTAAAGAAAATGCATGCTCTTTCTTTCATTATGTATTTAAGCTTTTTTGGGCTTGCAAATTTTATTTTCTATTTCTCTGCACATGGGTGTGTTCTGTGTAAAGCAATTCTGGTGTTCCACTCACCAATAATAATGGGTTAATTCCGCAGAAGTACAAACTACTTCAGAAAAAGACCAGCCAAAAAAATGGAAAATAAAATAAAAGTGCTATTTACATATGTACAAAGTAGAGCCTAATGTCTAATGGAATAGCTTAAGATGAATTCCATTGATCAGGATTCCCAACGGTTCCTATTCCATGTTCTCTAGCTCAAAAGCATTGTGTTCTTTGCACTAAATGATTATAAAGGGACCCTCCCATAGGCTATCAAATTTACCATGTTGGCCTGGCTTTGCAGCCCTGCTATTATACTGTAGCACTAAGTCTCTGCATTTTAAACCTTGGTCGGAAGCCTTCTTTTCAAACCATCGTTTGACCACCCATTGATGGCTTGTCATTACTATTAGGGAATTCTCCCTTTTTCCCTATACTTCCAAAAGTTCAGTGAGCCAAACCTCCATGGCTTCATTTTGTTCTATCTCAAGAGATTTCAAAAACTATATTGCCGGAATCTTCATAGGGATAGGTAACAGCGCCTCTTTCTCGTATACCAACTCATAAGGCGAAGTCTTAAGGATTTGCTTAGGAGTTATGCGGTTTTCCCAGAGCGTTGTTCAGAGGTTTTTATGCCATTCCCTCTAGTGTTCTAAGCCAATCCTTTTAAGGAGTTAGACTAAGCCTTTGTTCGTTGACTCTGCTAGACCATTTCCCTATGGGTAATATTTTGATGATGTTTTAAGGAATATTTCATTCTTTAATGCAAAGTGACATACCTTTGCACCTAGGAATTCTCTAGCATTGTCCGAAATGATAGTCTTCAGAGGGCCGAACCTGTCACCAGTTCCTCAAGGAAATCTACAATCTCTATTTATGTTGCACCTTTAAGGGGAACATCCTCCGTCCACCTTGTGAAGTAATCCATAGTGGTCAGAATCCACTAGTGTCTGGCACTAGAGACCGGGTTGATCATTTTGATGAAGTCTAGGCCCAATTGTGCAAACGGTTCATCCACCACTATAGGTCTAAGGGGCATTGTGGAATTCTTCCTTTTGTCAGTGAAGAATTGGAATTTTTGATAAGCTCTCACCAAAGAGTGGGAGTCACTGAAAAGTGTGGGCCAATAATAGCCAGCATGCATGATTTTAATTGCGGTGGTTTTGGCGGAGAAATGTCCACCTGCAGCGCTATTGTGGAACGTGTCGAGGATCCTCTTCGCCTGCTCCGAAGTAACGCATCGCAGGGGAACACCATTGAAATTCCTTTTGAAAAGGACTCCTTCTATTAGCATATATCCACAATTCTTAAGCTCAACTATTTTCTGATTCTGATTCATCTATCAAGATGAGCTCTGGCTGCTCCTCTACAACAGGTACTTCCTCGCTCTGTGCCATGTACTCACACAGTCCTATTCCTTTAATAGTCTTAGTAGGCTTGACTTCAATGTCGTATTCAAGGATCATGGTGATCCAATTAGCCCTTTTTTCCATTATATCCCCCTCCATGATATATTCATGCACACTGGAATGTGCGACATATACCAGCACCTTGTTGTAGGAAATTAGATGGCAAAAAATTTTAAGTCCTTTTACTATTGCAAAGGCCTGTCTTTCAAAAAAATTATAATTCGCCTCATATTCCTTTAGGGTCTGTGAATAGAACACCACTGGATGTTCCCCCTTTTCTCCGTTATCCTTTTGGGTTAGAACAGTAGCAATACTGGACTTGCTACTAAAAGCATACATTATAAAATCTTTGGATTGATCCAGATTAACTAAAACCAGGGCTGTGGAAATAGCTTCCTTCACCCTTTCAAAAGCCTCTCGAGCTTTGGTTGTCCACCTAAATTTTTGATCTTTCTTCAGCATTAGGGTGATCAGCCTAATCATTCCCGCGAAATCAGAAATAAACTTGCTAATGAAATTTAATTTTCCCAGGAAAGACTGGACACCTTTCTTATTTAGCGGAAGGGGAAGTTCTTTGATACACTTTACTCGTTCGGGGTCAATTGAAACACCTTCTCTAGACACAATATGTCCCAACATCTTGCCATGCGGCACTCTGAATACACATTTCTTTGGATTTAGGGAAACTCTGAACTCCTAGAACCTTTGAAATACTAATTCCAAATGGTCAAAATGGTCATCCAAATAGATTAGAATAAACTTATTGATTAGTTCGCTGAATGTGATGTCCATCACCCACTGGAAAGTTGCCCCTGCATTGGATAAACTAAAAGGCATTTTAGCATATGAAAATGTTCCCCACTTTATGGTGAACGTAGTCTTGTGCTGATCCTCTTCTTTTACTCGAATTTGGTTATAGCCAGAGAAACCATCCAGCAGAGAGAACATTTCCGATCCTGCCACAGTTTGTAGGATTTACTCCATAGAAGGCAACGGCTAGTGGTCTTTCAGAGATTCTTTGTTTAGGTCTTGGAAGTCCACACATAAGCAGATATCCCCATTCTTCATTCAGACTGGGACCAGATTCGATAACCAAGTACTATGTTTGATTGGGAAGAAAATGCATGACTTAATGAGCTTGGTTAGCTCCTGTGCCATTAGGCCCTCAATTTTAGGGTTCACTGGCCTCTATTTCTGTCAGACTGGTTTTGCACCTTCTGTTAGCTCAATAGTGTTTTGAATGATGTCAAGATCGTAACCCTCCAGATCATCATAGGACCAGGCCACTACTCCATATTTTTTGCAGAAATTGATGAGCCTTTCCTTATCATGGTGCAGGACATTTTTTCTGACTCAGAGATTCCTACCATCGGAGACCCGAAGGTCCTCATGATCAATTTTGTCCACAACGAACTTCCGCTTATCATTTTGGGCATCATCACAATCGAATTTTTTTTCAAGAGTAACCAATCCTTTCGAAAGTTTATTAGATTTGAGTTGCATAATTTTTCCTTCATAAGCCTCGGCAATCTTTGGTTGAAGCTGATCAGCAAACTCCCCTGAGTGCTGGATAAATGAGGTGATGTGTTCATCACTTTCAAAGACCTACCAACTCTGATCATTGTCGGGGATCGCTAGTCAGACTAACACTCATACTGAATGCTTGTTATGAAGCAGGTCAGAAATAGGATCAAACTGAGCACCAATCACAGCCATGCGATCTACATCGCTATTTTGTTTTTGGGGAACAGTCTAGATGTTGAAAGCTTCAAAACTATCAATCAGGTCCTAGACTCGGTGCTGATAGGATCTCATACGGACATTCTTTGCTGCAAAAATTCCTTAGACCTGGTTAACTACCAATTCAGAATCTCTGAACACAATTAATTGCTTAATTCCCATTCGTTCCGCAAGGCTTAGGCCTTGGACTAACCCTTCATATTCAGCCTCATTATTTGAACAGGCGAAATGAAAGAGGAATGGCCTCAACCATTTTTTATTTTGCGGGGATATTAGATATACCCCTGCTCCAGTACCTACTTTGCTTCTTGCTCTGTCAAAGTATAGTGTCCATAGCTCATTTGCCTAGTTACCTTCGAATTCTCTAGTGACCCTCAGAAGCACCTGGTCTTCATCATAAATTACATACGCGCCCAATCCTGTAGCATGATAATTGCCGAAAGGATCATTGTTTATGTGTTCAATCAATAGAGCATCTTCTTTATCATTCCGATCTCCGCTCACCTTCTCCTCTTCTAGCAAACCAATGCAATACATTTCTTGCTTGGTGATAGATGTATGCGCGGCTTCAAAATTGATCAAGGCCTCATCTGCCACATGTTCAGAATGTAGAGCCTCTGATTCTATCTTCATTTTTGCACCGTGCTTGGTCCTAAGTATCAGATGTGACCAATCCAAGGATAGGTATCTACCCACCTTTGAAGTAAATTCTTGAGATAGATAGAGACCAAACATAGGAGGAACATCTATGATCACTGTATCCTATGAGACTGTGATACTAGGGCAATCAAATAGAGTTAACAAAAGTGCTTTGATGACATCTAAGGTCTCAACTTTATTTCCTTCAAGCTGCATCATCCCTCTTTTCATAAGTTCGTAGCTGAGTCCCAAAGCTTCGGCTATCTATTTAGGCATAACTGTTGTACTAGCGCCAAAATCAATCATAGCATTGTGTAATAGCTTCTTTCCTACAATGAGAGTCAAGAAGAAGGGCTGAGGTTTCAACCTACTTCTGTCCTCAACAGGGGATTTCTTTTCCTTGTCTGTAAGAACCTTAGCTGGTGGTATTTGATAAACAACCTCTGCACTAGTAGACGACTCTGTTGGTGTTGGGTTGATCTCTTCCTGAAGCACCTTCTGTAATAGCGTCTTTTGTTTCGAGATAGCTAGAATGTCCCACAAAGACACATTAGCGGATGATTTCTTCAATTGCTCTACCACATTAAAAGGTGGAAAAATCAAAGATTTTTGCTCCTTGGTTCTTGCTATAATAATTTTCTTCTGTGGTTGAGAAGTTGAAGGGATGGTTGAAGCACAGGGAATTTGATTGGACAGGCCTCTGAGTTGCAGGTTGTCGAAATGTGAAACAACTGGCTCACCGGTGAATCTCCTCTTTGAATGGGTGTTATAGTCAGACTGTACTTGCAGTGTTTTGGATATGAATGCGTCGTTGGAAAACATTGTTTCTTCTTCCTCCATCCAGGAGAAGAGCGCATGATTAGGAGCAATATCAAACTCTTGTTCTAAAGACATTCCTTGTATTTGCGCGGTAAGGACTGCACTCTCCATTGGTGAGGCATATACATAACCTCCATTTTTTGTTGTTGTGCCTTGGCTACGTTGCTCCGCCACCTTTTGTTGTAGGTTGCCACGTGGACAGTTCCAAGGAATATGCGCATCGCTACAGGGAAAACACCATGGATTGATATCATCAATAAGATTGTTTTTTCCAGCAGTTAATTTGCTACTCGAGCTTAGCGACGCACTCGTCAGCGGATTAGGCACCGACACCATTTGGTTCGCAGTTGGTGTTGGTGGATTAGTGTGAGGTGCACCTTGATATTGATTTTGCTGATAAGTAGACTGCCCGCCTTGATAGTTTTGATATGCAGGTTGCAGGGACGTTGCTTGGTTCCCCTAAAGAGTCGTTATGTCATTTTCCATGGTTCGCAACATCTCCTTGAGGCCGTTTATTTCATCCTTGGAATATCTTGATGTAGAAACCACATTTTCAGGGGTGGCTGCATATGTGTATATTGACTTGGTAGTTGCGAGCGCACTAGTCGACGTGACCTCTTACGCAGAGATCGATATTTCAGGAAATATCTGCATAAAAGGTCGAGGATGCAATTTTCCACAATCTATCAAATGATTCTCAGCTTTGATAGCAGTACCATAAGCATCTAGTAGAGTAGCTCCTCCCAAAGACTTGATCATCATGGAAATGTTAGAATTGATGGACTTCAGATAAAATAGAAAGGCCAACTCGGGAGTCGAGCGGATGGTAATAGGGATCCTCTGCCAATTTGCATGAAATCAGGCATTGAAGTCCATCAGAGCCTCTTGGGGAGCTTGTTTTCTGACGGATAGCTGATAATGCAATGAAGAACGATCTCCGTCATTCAAGAACCTTTCATAGAATTGATCTCCGAGCTCATCTTAGGTGCGAATTGAATTAGGAGTCAGTGTTCAGTACCAATCCAGAGCCTTGCCTTTGAAAGACACGGCGAGGAGCCTCAGGGCTACATTATGAGCTATAATACCGTGTACCAGACACACATTTGCCACATCCTACAAATGTTTTGCTGGCATTTTTGAGCTATCTCCATAAAATTTGGGGATAGCTTTCATGGCCGAAATCAGGACAGCTCCCCAAACAACGGGCACTACCAGGGCTACCAGGGGACTTTCAGCATCCCATGCTATGTAGTTTCTATTGGCGGCCGGCAACATGGTGAGAGGAAAGGGTGGTGGGAATGGAACGGTTACGAACTGATTAGCGACCTAGACTGTCCCTAGCGGAGGTACTAGTAAACTTGGGTTACCTACAATTTGGGATCTAGTTAAAGGCCGATGGGTCATACACCCTTCTCTAATGCAATTTCATTAAGCTTGGTCCCACCAGGCGTGCTAGAAAAAGAACAAACTGTTGACGTCAAAATTTGATGAGGTAATAGAGTCTTATGGGAAACTTAGTTTAAGGGGGACCTTTTGTGCTAAACAAAGTAACCTCCAGATTTTATAGAAGTCGACTTCTTCTATAATGGGGTTTGGAAAGGGAAAAAGAAATGGATACAATAAAACAAAGTCTAACCTAAGGAAATTCACCAAGATTTGATGATAGGCATGATAAATCGTAGATTTAAGGGCTTGAATGGTGTTGTGGTGTTCCAAAACATCAGATACTTAAGGTTATAGCATAGACAACTCATTTATTAACATAAAATAACATTGCATACATTTTTACTACCAAGAAGAGTCATTTAGACATGATCTAGGTAAGCAAACTTGCATTCGATGTATATAGAAGTTCTTCAAATGAATTGTCAATACAATATAAAGCACAATTCACAGTTTGATCAAAAACATGAAAAACAGAAAAGCTGAACAATTAGCATAGTCAGAGAGTTTTTCAATTAAATAAAACAGTAAGAGAGGCTTGCCATCCTTTTGCTAAAACCAGCGTACTTTTCTCCAGTTTCGGTCGACACCTTTCTCTTCAACAAAGAAAGTATATATAGCAAGAAAACCTCCCACCACTTTGGAGAGCAGCAACAGAAAGGATCTCGCCATCCTTCACAATGATGCCTCCATCAGAATATTCCCAAGGCTGTTACAACAACATCCATTCATCCCGGGCATAGATGCATCCTCT
Organism: Sequoia sempervirens; assembly: GCA_007258455.2. NCBI lineage: Eukaryota > Viridiplantae > Streptophyta > Pinopsida > Cupressales > Cupressaceae > Sequoia > Sequoia sempervirens. The sequence continues at coordinate 171,753,423 of VDFB02000013.1, read as the reverse complement.
GTAATGATGGCGGTGGTCCCAACCAAGCTCGATCAAACAAGTGTCATCCATCGTTGCAAATGATTATGACAAGCAACAACCAATAGCATTATTTAATTCATCCGACCTATCGCCCGCATCACAGATCAGTCATTAGGCACGTGGCAGTGTTTCGCTGCCCGCATGAACCTTTCTCCCATCACTGCCGATGATTTGTGAAAATGCAACATGTGTCGAATGGGCTGAGAACCTTATCACAGCGGAGGGAACGCTCCATCGGTCGGGCGTAAAAGACGCGTGGCAGCATTTCGCTGCCCGCGGTTGCTATTTCATCCCCACGTTGAAAGATTTGCGAACAGTCACCACGTAGCAAGATGCGGGGCCCGCCAACACCTTTTAGGAATGAAGGCTTTATGGAAGCATTTCACAGCCCGACGAGGCCTCAAGGAAATAAGAAACAAGAGCATCCCGTAACTACGACACGTGGAAGCACAACAGAGCTTCCCAGGATCTAAAAGGAATGCTGATACCCGAAGCTGCGAAGAGTAGATGCGCAAAGCGACAGATCAAAACTTTGATAAAAGGTTGAGCAAACTCGGCGATGCACAGGCCGACACACACACAATACAAAAGATAAACTCGAAGGGAGCTGCCCAAATATTTATTTAATAGATACTAAATTATTACTTACTACAACTATCCTTCTAACTTTATAATATTTTCCTCCAAATGTACCTCCTATTTTGAACTAGTTCTTCCTTTGCATTGGTTAATATTCTTCTTTTTCATAATTCAACAAAAATCTTCTCATAAGAAGTGGCTAACTTTTTCCTAGTTCATCTTCTAATTCATGTGATCCTTCATGTACTTCATCAACATTTGTAACTCTTCCATTATACCTTTTGATTATTCTTTCACAGTTTTGGTGACATTCAAATGCCTAGTTTTCTTCCTCTCCACCCTTGAAACAAGTTCATCTAAAATTTCTTTGACTAGACTTTCACCATATCTTCCACTACCTCTTTGATATCCATCAATTATATCATTTGAATAATAATTAATACTTTTTAATATTATTGTTATAAATACTTTCATTGTGATATTTATTATTATTATTTCTTATTTACTCTACATCTTCATTATATGATATTATGTCATAATATTGGGATCTACTTCTTTTGAAACTTCCTCTAATACCTATTTATTGGTTTACTTTTCCCTCAAATGTCTTGTTCAATGCAAATTTACATGCTTCCTCCATTCTATAGATATTCAACATTATCAATTCTTCTTAAATTGATTCTCCTATCCTTCATCATGGTGACCTAAAATAATTGTTTTTGATAAAGGGTAAAACGGGTTTTACAGGGACTCGTCTGAGGGTAAAACAGTTTTACGTGTAAAATAATTGTTTTTGAGCGAGAGTTGGAACAAGATTTTTCAGTTCTATCCAACAACAGGTTGGCACTTGGCTCAGTATTGTTGGCACCAGAAGCCTTAGATTTAGGGGAATCTTCGAAATAGGAGACAAGGTTTTTAACTTGGGGAATCTTATCAACAAGACTAGTCTTAAGGGAGGGGCTTCCCGGTTCAAACACAGCACGAGCTTTAACAGAAATAAGATTCAAATTTTTTTTGCTAGAAAGGATAGTAGGTGGACTAAGGACAGTTCTAGCCAAATTTAAATTGGGCAAAGACCCCGTGCAGCTGGGTTCAGTATCATCTTCCTCGAACTCAGGAGGGGCTTCTAGATTAGCAGGGATGGGCATTTTTTATAATGCTCAACAATTAATCTTATCAGCCCAGTATGCAAAATGGGGAATCTTCTAGGGTTTTTCTTATGATCATCCAAACTTTTCCTTAGAGAACAGAAAAGATAGTAGGGGAAAGAAACCCTAACCTTGTAGTGAAAGTGGTTGAGTAGGGAAAAGTGGTAGCCATAGACCTTGGTAAAACAATCATCCATCGTTATGTACTCCATGATGACCTGTAGGACCTTTCTCTAAAGGGATTTTATGGTGTCTACTTCAAAGTAATTGTTGGAAATTTTCACAAGATTCGGCCTTTCTTTTTCTTTATTAGGGAATCTGATAACGACATCGTAAAAAAACCCTGTCCCTAAAAAACTTCTTCCCATTAGTAGACAAACCCATCACTTCAGCTATCAGATTTACATTGAGCTCCACTTTCCTACCAAAAAGGGTAAGATCCCCATTATTCCAATTTTTCTCAAAAAGATCTATAGCCTCCTGTTTGGAGCCATGGATCTTCTCCAGGAAAGGAAGTAACCCCCCGCTTTTAACTTTATTCCAAGCCTTAACATTTTTTATATGCATCTCATAGCTGTCCGGCTCAATTCTTTTCCTATCTCCACCCATCTTGGTAGCACAGTGGGGAAGACAGAGACGAAATCTTTACTAAAACTAGCCCCGCCAAATCTTAGAACCCACAAACCGTGCGAAGCTTCCTTGCAGACTAAGCAACTGGGCTCGGTCCCATACAATCTAATGATTGTGATGTAATAACTCCAACCTATCCTCATTAAAGGGATAACCCGCCTCTTGTCCATGTGATTTGTCATAATTCAATAGAGCCCAGACATTAGAACTTAAATCACTAATATTTAGCCAAGTGCTCAGATCATTAGTCCTAACCCCTTCATTAGCGAAAAAATTCACAACAGCATTTGCTTCTCTATAAGCATGTGTTATTTTAATTTTGTCAAACTTAGCAAGATTCAAGATGGCATCATCAATCCATGATTTTACTATCCACAAGGGGGGAGACTTGCCACAGAGGCAATCAATAATATTTTTGGAATCACCTTCAAGCCAGAGATTTTTAAAGTTGAGACTTTGGGCTAAATTTATAATGTGAAAAGCGCCAGCCGCCTCAGCTAAATGATTGGTTTGGGACCCAAGAGGGGAGTTCGTCGCACCTAGGAAATTGCCAAAGGAGTCCCTTATGACTCCACCATAGCCCGCAGCCCCTAGATTACCTTTAGCCGCACCATCAAAGTTAGCTTTAACCCATCCATTAGGTGGAAAAGACCAGCGAGCATCCTCTCTGTCCTTCTTGGATTTCTTAGGAGCGCTAGGAAAATCAAGGCTAATATTCCATTCCTTAGTAACTATAAGGTCATAGGACAAGTGAACCGCTTTCTCAGAATTGCCAACCTTCTAGGAGATGACGTTGACATTCTCTTTAAAGAATCTTAAGATTTTATCAAATACAATATCCACAAGAGCTTCTTTATCTCTATAAATTCTATTGTTGTGTTCTTTCCAAAGACCCCAAGCAACATGAGGGAAAGAGAAATCCCATAAAATCCTAAGCACATAATTTTTTGTTGGGGCTTTCCATTGAAGGAAGAAGTCTTCAATAGATGATGGGAAAACCTAAGAAAGATGCCAAACACTAATTTTTTTTCCCAAATTGCAGCAGCAAAAGAGCAATGAAGGAACAAATGATGCACAGACTCGACTTCCATCTTACAAAGACAACATCTGTTAGGAATTTGAAATCCGTGTTTGCAAAGGTTATCAATCGTGAGCACCTTATTTTGGAGAAGGATCTAGAAAAAAATGTTGATTTTAGGAACCAAATGTTTGAACCAAGCCTTCGACCAGAAAGGAGGAGAGTCCTGGGATGAAGTGATTCTGGCAAAGGCAGACAACACAGAATAATTACCTGAGGGTTCGTCAATCCAGACAAGACGATCTTCCAACTGATCAGAGCAAAGTCTAATAGCCAGCAAAGAAAAACTGAATAGGAGCAAGAGTCTGATTGACAAGACACAGATCCACCCATTTTCCATTCACTCTGTAATCTTTCACATAAGAACCAAAACGGACCTTGCAATTCTCAGCCCATTCACTAAAGGAATTTATTTTTATAAGGGGTTCCTTAAAGAGCCATCTATCCTCCCAGAATCTAATATTGTTTCTGCTTCTAACTTTCCACCTAGTTCTAGAGTCCACTATCTTTTTTCCAATGATTAAATTATTCTATCAAGTAGAAACTCTAGGAAGAAGGTGGGAATCCTTCAAAATAATAAAGGAACGATTGTTTTCTAAATATTCGCTAGCTAGAATATCTGTCCATTCCCCTGAAGATGAGAAGATTCTCCATATTTTTTTTGCTAGCAGGATCTTGTTAACCATTCTGATTCTTCTGAGACCTAATCATCAGGCATTTTTTGGTCTACAAACCAGATCCCATCCAATTAAAGGAAGTTTTTTCTTTTCTTCAACCCCTAACCAAAGAAATATTTTTTGAATCTTTTCTATAGCATCTGTGAATTTAGCAGGAATCTTGAAGAGGCTCAAAGCATATATAGGAAAATTCTGAAGTGAGGCTTTGAAGAGTTGAAGTTTTCCCGCTTGACTTAATAGAGCTCCTTTCCAACTAGCAAGCTTCTTGCTAAATCTCTCAACCAATGAAAACCAAAAGGCTTAAGAAGGTTTAAGGCTTAAGGGTAAACCATGATAGGTAGCAGGCAAGGAGTCCACCCTGCAGCCAAGTATTCTGGCAATTTTGGTCTGTCTATGAATCAGCGTGTTGAAGAAGACTAGAGAACTTTTTTGATTGTTAATCAGTTGTCCTGAAGCTCTCCCATATTTATCGAGCAACTATTTCAAAGTTTTACCTTTTGAGACCGAAGCTTTACCCATAAGCATAGTATCATCAACAAATTGTTGATGAGAGCAAACTAGGTTACTAGACGAAGGGTTGAGACCAAGAAGAGATCTATAGTCAACCAACTTTTTTAGATTCCTCCCTAGACTTTCAGCCATAATAGTGAATAAAATAGGAGAAATAGGATCACCCTGTCTTAGACCTCTGGTACTTTGGAAAAAAAAAGTGGGGGATCCATTAACCATAACTGATATAGAAGTAGTAGACACAAGTTGTTCCACCATTTGAAGGACCCTGTTACAAAATCCAAAGCCTTTAATTTTTTAAATAAGAAAATCTAGTCAACTCTGTCATAGGCTTTTGAAATGTCAAGCTTTAACAAAAATCCTTCAGTCTTAGATTCCACTAAGGAATGGATATTCTCATGCACAAAGACAATAGACTCTAGGATTTATCTGCCAGGAATGAAGCCATTCTATTGAGGAGAAATCAAAGAAGGCAGAAGAGTTAAAAATCTTGAAGTCAAAACCTTAGAAATGATTTTATAGATCAAATTACAAAGGATTATGGGTCTGAAAGCCTCAAAGTTTATAGCACCAGGTTTCTTGGGGATAAGAACGAAGAAGGTGGCATTTAATTCTTTTAGGAGACTTCTTGATCCAAAAAATTCTTTAACATTCACCACATCATCTCCAACAATCTCCTAGAGCCATTGGAAGAAAAATAAGGGGAAACCATCTGGACCGAGAGTTTTACTCCCATCAAAGGATAAAACAACCCACTTGACTTCCTCATTGGTGGGGATAGTAGACAACAATGAGTTATTTTCCTGGTTGATAATTCTCGGTATAGCTTCAATTAACTGATCCTGATCATTTTGGTTAATTTCATCATTCGCAGAAAGAAAAATTTTGAAGAAAGAAATAGCATGCTTTCTAATATCCTCCTCCTTGTACCTGATACCATTCACTTCAATTTGAGATATTATGTTGATTGCTCTATGTTTTGAAGCCGATAGATGAAAGTACCTAGTATTTTTGTCACCTGTTGATAACCAAAGAGCTCTAGATCTTTGCCACCAGAACTCCTCTTCCTTTCCAATAATGCCATGAATCTTAGTGAGAAGCTCATTCTCTCTTTTCTTAGTATCATTCAAATATCCCTCCTTCTAGATTTTATATTGAATCTCTCCCAAATCCATATGGAGGTCAGACTTGATCCTAAAGATATTCCCAAAGTGCTCTTTTTTCCATTTTTTCAAATTACATTTCACTTCCCTTAGTTTTTTAGCTATTCTAAACATAGCAGTACCAGAGATACTTATATTCCACCATTTCCTAATTTCCTCTTTAAGAGTAGGATGAGAAAGCCATATTTTTCAAATCTAAAAGGGATATTTTTCTTTTTTTTTATGGGGTCCACAACAAAACTAATTGGAAAATGATCAAATCCAATCCTAGAGAGAGCTTTAAGAGAGCAGTAATAATAAAAAAACCAATGATTGGAAACTAAAGATCTATCTAATCTAACCTGTATAAGATCCAACCCCTTTCTGCAATTTGACCAAGTATAGGAAGCTCCATGTAAATCTAGATCTATCCGCCTCTGGTTGTCAATGAAATTCTGAAGATCATCTTTGCTCTCCGCATTGATCTGGGACCCTCCAAATTTTTCTCCATTCATTAGGGGCATATTGAAGTCGCCCATAACAACTCAAGCCTCTTTATCAAAAATCCTCCTAAAGGTAGCCAGCTCCAACCAAAAGGATTTTCTCATTCCTTTTCCATTGGGGGCATAGATATTCAATTGAATCTAGTTGAAGTTGTCCCTTATATGTGTGAATCTAGTGGCAGTATGGTTTGTTCCTTCCAAAATCAGATCCCCTTTGATTATGTGACTATTCCAGAAGGTAGCAATACCTCCAGAAGCACCAATTGAATTATTACCATGAATGCTACAATGCTAGAAAAGTTTCACCTTTTCAACTTTTTCCTTAGACATTTTAGTCTCCCGAATAAGAAGAATATCAGGCTTGTGATTTCTAACAAAATTGTGAAGAACATCCTGCTTGTGGGGGCTATTGAGTCCCCTGATATTCCAAGACATAATCTTCATGAATTACCAGGGGATTTAAGGCATTCTGGGATGGTTTTCTGAGACCCATCCGCTAGATCCTAAAAACTATTATGCTCTCTTGTCCATTTAGAAGATTTTTCCCTCGTGAGTTCTTTAGTTCTCCACAGTCTGCCTTTGCTTTTGATCTGGTAGAAATGCCACTTGGAGTCTTCCATTGTTTATTTTTTTCTTTCTTCTCCTTTGATAAGTTCTCTTCTTTATCAGTCTCATCTTGGCTATCCATCTCTTTGCTAGATTCCCAATCCCTATTAGTTGGGATCCTTTGTTCCCAGGGTAATTTTTCCATGTTACCATTCACATGAAAAGACGTGAAGTTACTAGAGAGATTAGTAGAATGGTCCAGGTTTTCGAGGGAGTGCTTGACCACATCGATGGAATTAGGATCCGAGAAGTACACTGCACCCGAAGGAGAAAGACCTTCAAAAGAGAGGAAAGGAAGAGGGATGTTCAGTTCCAAGGACAAACCCTAAATAGGAATATCCTCCAAGCCCAGATTCTCATCATTTTTCTTTTTTGGGGTTGACACTTGGGAAAAGGGTTTAGCTTTTTGGTTCAAATCTTCATCCCTAGCCGACTGATCATCATTGGATCCATTTACCTTAGTAGAAAATGTTTTTACAATATTCATGTTTTGGGGTTCCAGTGGAATCTCTCCATTATTTTCCATGACCTTTTCAGTCTCAAAAGGGGTGCTCTACACATTGAAATCTTTATTTTCCAAGCCTTGAACGTTAGACTCTTTATTTTCCAACCTGTATCCTTCTGATTTCTTTCGCCATACCAATTTTAAAGAAGCAGTTGGTTTCTCTTTCTCTTTGGTGGCATTTAAGGGACATTTTTTAGCCCAATGCTAAGATTTCCTACACTTGAAATAGGCAAACAGGATGGTTTCAAACTCTATATCTTGCAACCAGGAACCAAGTTTAGACTAGATCTCAATCGAAGAAGGAAGGTCAGCTTCCTAAGAGATCCCCACACATATTCTAGAAAAAACCAATCTCTTTCTAGCAGTTGTCATAGTATCAATAGAAAGGAGCTCGCCAAAGGAACTCGCGATACCATAAAAGATATCTTCATTCCAATACTCCAAGGGTAGGCCCGGAAGTCTAACCCACACTAGGACATTCTCAAAAATGGAGTCTGAAAGGTCCAAGTTAGAGGACCACTTCTTTAGAGCCAGGGAAGATTTCCCTATAACCCATGGACCCCCACTTCTTACAGCCAAGATGTCCTCTCTGCAAGTAAATTCAAATGCAAAGAAACCCTTTGGAAGAGCAGCAACTGATACTTTTCCATTCATTCTCCATTTATTTTTTACGAACTCCCTGACCACTTCAATATTTGGTCTAGGGCCCATAAACTTCCCAACCAGGGTTCTTTCCATTAGGGCAATATTATGATCAATTAACAAGTCTGGCACAGAAATAGCAAACTTACCTCTTTCCGGGCAAGAGATATTTTGCACTAGAGGGAAAGAAGATTTTCCATTTGGTTTTACCTCGAACAGAGAGGTCCAAGGTTTGCGATTACCTCCAATGCCACCAGTTGTCCCCACCGTATCTTTAGCTTTCTCATTTTTTTGACCAGTAGGGGAAACTGCAGTATTAGCCGCCGAAATATCCTTTCCACCAGGTTCCACCTAGAATTTTTTTCCAGAGTCCACCTCATCTTGATCATCCTTACCTTGCTTCTTACTCGATTCCAGCTCCTGATTCGATTGAGATTTCTCTGATCTTGCTCCATCTCCACTTCCGTAGCTTGGATTTTCAAAATACCTTTTTTCTTGCCCAAGCGCTCGTGTGCCTCCATTCTCTCTCACTATACCTAAAATAATTGTTAGCCTACATTATTCTTTAGTATAATCCATCACAATCATATCCTTATGTCTCAAATTATACAATATATGTAATATTCTAAATGTTAATTCATAGGAATGAATTTAGAATTTAATCATTTTTAAATGCTAGGTTTATGTTTTTATTTCTTTTTGACAATATATTTTCCCCAAATGGAAACACGAAATTTAAACTTTTTTTTAGGACATTTTACTGTATTTGGGTCATAATATATTCATACTAAATTTTTTATCCAAATTATCACATCCAATCTATACATTATTGACAATTTAAACTACAAAAATAATTTGAAATATCTAATATAGTTTTCTTACCACTACTTGGTGTAGATTTAAATATTCTCTCTTCCTTACCATCTTCCTTTATTTCAACATACTTAATAGTATCAACCTCTTTCTCTTCATTAATCTCATCAAGCCTATGGTGGTAACCCCTTTATAGTCTTCTTCAAAGGAATCTATTTAGAATTTTACTTCATCATTTAAAATATTTCTTCAATCTTTCTAGAAATATCAACAATACCTTGTTCTCTTTACATAACCATGTTGTCATTTTATGTGATTCAGACATCCTCTAGTTAAAAATCTATCTATAATCACTTCTACAAACTACCTCATAATCAATAATATATTTATTAGATTCCTATAAACTTTTTTAAATTGGGTGATTTATTTATAGGTCTAGAATTTTCAATACTTAAATCATTGAAAACCGTGCTTTGATATCACTTGATGTAGTCATGGCTAGAGGGTCTAGTGAAATATTATCCAACCATGCAATTAAATAAATAATCTCATCTAGTATAATTTAACAAAATAAGATAAATAATTTAATAAAATATTTATTGGTTCACATTCATAATTAGTTTTTAGTATGTTTATATGGGCTATCAACATGCTATGATATAGTCATTTGATTACAAATGAGTGCACTATGTGCAATTTATAATAATTCAACATGATATTACAATTTAGCAGTCAATTGATCTACTCCCTACCAATAAAAACTTGGATTTGATTAACTTCAAATGATCAAGAATGATTTCTATATAGGGGATCTTAGTCTTAGGAATGATCTATACTAGCAATAAGGAGTTACAAATTTTAATGCCAATTATAATATTTAGTAAACACATGCAAAAGAAACCTTTTGTACTGAATGTTGTAATTATGGTTTAATAAATATTGATCTAATTTATATTGAAATGTCTCCTAGTTCCTCTTTTAGTAAATGTGTTCCTTTTCTTCCACTTTGTTCAAAAATTTATTGCAAGATTTGAACCATTAAATTGCATGTTATCTAGTTATGTAGGTAGTTGTGATTCTATAACTTATATTCCCTTAGGATTGATTCAAATTTCATGCAAACTAGATGAGACATTGATAACCTTTGATAGATTATGTGTTTACATATGCATGAAGAAATATGTAAGTGTAATGAATTGCAATATAATTTTTATTATTTAAATGATGAATTAAAATCTACCAAAAACATTCAAACAAACAAAGAAAAATAAAACATTTGTTGATGATTAAATGTTTCTTATACCCTAGATTTCTAGCAAGTAAGTTGTGTGACCTTTTTTAATAAATTTTGTTTTAAAATACAATTAACATTTTGAATAAACTATCACATAGATTTTTTTACAAATAGTAAAAAAGGATATCATTATATCTATAAAAATAAATGTAAATTTACATTAAAAAAACTCTAAGTAAATAAAATTCACAAAATATCAACTTTGTAAGTCAGGTCGACTATCAAAGTTAGGCCTTGACTCCTTTATAGATGGGGTAGAAGCCTTCGCTTAAATTGTGAGGAGAATGTAGAGTATAAATCTCTTTTACAAGGGTTTTGATTGTAAAAATTCATCACAATTTGAAGTCCTATGTAAAAAAATTAATAAACATCCCTCGAAACTACAAGAAAATATAAATACAAAATTACAATGGATATCAATATTTAACTGGATTACAACCCATATGAAGATCAACACCCATAACCCTTGTGTCGTCTCTCCGCCTATTATTATCTCATCCACAAGAATTTAAAAACCAAACTAACCATTAGCTCACTCACCTAGGAGGATCACCACTTCACCTTTTGTCACTTCAATCGTAACCATAAACATCCTAGTCATTTATCCACATGAACAAATCTATATGTACCAATTTTTGTTTAATAGAAATTTACATCCATAAATAAAAATCAAAATGGAATCATCTTATAGTCCATAATACTAAGTTTTTGAGTCTACAAATGACTTATAATATATGAGACTACCTCATACTCCTACTATGAAAGACACCTAATTATTCTACACCTGAAACAACTTGAATAAATTCCACACTTAAATCATTTTAATCATAATAAATTTATATCAAATTTTAAAAAATACCAATATTAGTTTTTAGTTATAATAAATTATCATCCACAATTCACTAGAAGTAAGTAGAAACTATGTTAAGCTATGTTTAGCCATGAGAAGTTGTAGAAACATCCTTCGATGGGTTGACTGAGGTTCCTAAGGATGCGGTCCCATGGAAGGGGGCTTCCTAAAAAAATTAGTAGGTGTTGCTGATATTTTTTAAGATTATTTTTAAGTGGGTGATCCCATGAATTTTGTAGTATAGTTTAAGCTTAAAAATTTAAGTTCCTAAATTTATGGAAGTTGGTGGTCTCGTGAATTTTATTATTTTGCATATTCAATTCAATAGAGTAAATAAATATAAAATAGAATAAAAATTAATTTGTGGGAATTTAGAAACTTCATATGATTGACAATTGGCAGAAAAAAACTTAAGCTGGTGGGGCAATTTCTTAAGCTAGTGGGGCAATTTTCAGCCCCACCTCATTTGTACCTGCTTAAATTTTTGAGCTAAAAAGTAGGGACTGTTATTGTTGAGGAAAAGGTTCTAATTAATCCTGTAGCAGCATTTTTTTAGTTTCATGGGACTCCCTACTCCTTCAAAATAGATCACAAAGCCCCCTCATGAAACCCGACCACGAAATAAAAAATAAATCTGTTTAAATTCATTGTTCCAAATATATTAAAAGTCGTTCGACCATAAAAATAGAAGCAAACACAATAATCAGTATGAATTTAATCAAAATCTAAACTTAAAAGCTTGCTATGTTTCCGTGTCATAGTCCACGCAGAGCAATACCCGGGTGATTAGAATCAGAGGAGTTTCAATTACATGTATTCCTGCTCTACATGCATGACAATTACATTTTATGATATAAAGTAGCTTGCACCCAAAGCATTTCGAAAGTTATATTGAAAACGCGAAACATGTATATTTCGAATGAGAGGAAAATTGAGAGGAAGTAGAAGAGAGGAGAATTGAATTGAGTTGAGCTGAATTAAATTGTGAATAAATGGCAGAGCAGCAGGAGATGGTGATGTCGTTAGGGCAGGCACTCCATTGCTTTCGACTACCTAACCAGTCGGTCTATTCCAACGTGAGTTTCTGGTCGGCTGCACGATTGTTTGAACTTTGACCTTTGCACTTTCCGATTCTTTCCTCCCATACACGGATACTTTATTACTCCAATTCCTGACATTTCGCGTTACTTTCCTCCGTGCATTCATATGCCGGTGCAAAGTCGGTTCTGCGTCAGCGTGTAGGTTGGACATGAATCTGGTCACTCTCTTCAGAATAAGCTTAAATAATGAAGCGCGTTACTACACGGACCCTTCAAATTCTCCTTGTGCTATACGGCATCAGATATGCGTGTCAGAGTTCCACACGTCATTTTGTAACGTTATATACGTGCCGGCCTACACTTGCAAAATTTGCTCATTACAAGCACAGATCTAAAAGACCAGTACTTTCATCCGCGTGAAACAAAAACTAAGATGATTACTTCTGTAACGTTAGCTGACAGCCAAAAGCAAAACGAAAGCATTTGGGATCTTCAAGCCTGACGACGGGTGCGACATCGACGACCTACTTTTCCACATGACCGTTATGGCAGCTTCTTTAGAAAACACCCGCAACATTAACGTTGCAATTCTAAGGAGTCTCGATCGTTCATGGGTACGCAGCTCTCTTAAAACAAATTGTACTCTTAACAACTTATTTTTCGGATATTCTTCCCTTATGAGTGATGAATAGCTACTTTCTTATTGTATTCACTCAGTTTCATTTTAATACATCTCCTAGTTCCTTGAGAATTTTGTTTAGACACTCTCATAATGACTTTAGCTCCTCTAATGTATTGATATTTTTTTATTTTCTCTAAGGTGGAGCATTCTTAAAGTATTATTCATCTCTTTCACAAATGAATAGATCATTATTAGAGTCACTACAAAATTTATTATTTTTGCTTGCATAATGGTCCATTTAATTAGATTTTTTATAGGTCAAATCTTCTTTCCTTTTTTTTCACAACCTATCTCTATACTATGCCTATCTTTGTAAATTTTATAGCAGTCTTTGTTATCATTCATATTGTAACTTGTAAAAGGATGTTCATTCATGATTTATGGTGGTGTATATTATGCTACATGGAGAATACATCGATTTTTCTATTATAGAAGCTTATATCCATGATTTATGGTGGTGTATATTATGCTACATGGAGAATTCTAATGTCTGCAAAACTTATAAGGTCTCTAGTGCGTAAGAGTAATGTTTCAAAAGAATTTGGATCCCTAAGGTTGTTCTTCAAGACTAGACCCATCAATTGACTAGTTTTATGATTTTGAGCAAAGATTTGATGATATCATACACAACCATGTAGGTGATCTATATGTGGATTATGCAAATTTTAATTATTTGTCTTTTAGAAAATAATGTGTGTTCTAGTGATTTCTTATTATTTGACCATCTAAATTCATTACAAATTAAATATTTTTAAATATCAAAATATGACAATAAATCATGTAAATATATACCAAATCAGCTCACACTAATAATTAAAAAGAATAAAAAAACATTAAAAGTCAAATCTAAAATTTAAAATATTAAATTTAATTCTTAATACCTCAAAATTTAACCTAAAAATTAAGAATCTTAAAATAAAAATAAATACATAAAAAATAAACTATAAATATAATAATAAAAATTAAACGAAAAATATTTTTAAAAAAAGAGAGAGAAGAGAGAAAATATGGGACAAACTTAACAGTGTGCCATTTATTCATATAAATATAATTTTCCTTCTAATGTGAACCCAAGTTAAACAGGAATTGACATGAGCGTGCAAATTAACTGCACCCGCATGGATTCCTTGATAAAAGTTGTTGGTATATAACACTTTATACCCATCTTGTTGGGAATCGGATTTTTCAAAAAGTGATGCTTCTATCGTATTTGCGACAATTTTATTTATGTATTAAGACTTGTACCTACCTGATGGAAATATTATTTGTTAACAGCTGGTTAAAGAATATTTTTCCTTACGTTCATTGAGTATCATTGCCCGTGAGAATAAATTAAACTTAATGAGATGAATGCGATTCAGAGAGTCTTTTAAACTCTTCTTTGAAACTCTTTAGTCCATGCATTCTATACGTTAAAATATTTATCCTCCACGAAACCAGGACCACTTTGTCTTCCCTAACACAACACTTCGTACACGCCACTGTATAGGACAATGTCACACGACACCACTGTGATCGGCTTTTGTGTCCTCGAAAACTTTCTTTTGTTATAAGCAGGGCCAAAATTCAGCTGATTAGTGCAACCCTATCTACAATGGCGTCTTCTGATTGCAAAAATCCTTCCGGCCAGCACAGTGAGAAGCGTCATGTGGTGATGTTCCCATTCATGGCGCAAGGCCACATCATTCCGTTCCTCCAGCTCTCCAAACTCCTTGCCGCTCGAACAGGATTCACCGTCACCATCGTGAGCACTCCTCTCAACGTTCAGGCCTTAACACCCACGATTCAATGCGCCCGCCAAACGGACCCCGCTCTGGACATACGCCTAGCGGAGCTGCCTTTCAACAGTGCTGATCGTGGCTTACCGCCGGGTTCAGAGAACACAGACTCGCTGCCTTATTCACAGATCCTTACTCTCTTTGAAGCCGCAGAGCATTTGCAGCCACACTTCGAGAATCTCATCCGCAGGATGTGTGCAGAAGATGGCTACACTCCGCTGTGCATCATCAGTGACATGTTCCTCGGTTGGACCCTCGACGTCGCCGACATGTTTGGAATACCCAGAATCTTCTTTCTCACCTGCGGCGTTTATGGCACCTTGCTTTATTACTCTATGTGGAATCATTTACCCCACACCAAAACCGACTCAGAAGAGTTTAGTCTCCCAGATCTGCCTCACGTTTCGCTGCACCGATCTCAACTTCCCCCTAACATAAAAATGGCAACGGGAACCGATGCGTGGAGTTTGTTTCAAGCTCGCCACATATCTCGCAATATGCGCAGCTGGGGATTTATATGCAATTCCTTCGAAGAGCTCGAGCACAGATATTTGGAACACCTCAGAAAATCCAGCGGCAGATCTGTCTGGGCGGTTGGCCCTCTCCTCCCTCCAGAATTTCTTTCGTCCACTCAATCTCACGCTGTCTCTGATCAGTTATTGCAAGGTAAGGAAGCGGCCAGTGATGCAATTTCCTGCTTGCGTTGGCTCGATTCTCAAAATCTTTCCAGTGTGCTCTACATTTCCTTCGGCTCGCAGAACACGATCTCTGCGTCAAATATGAAAGAGTTGGCACTGGGTTTGGAATCCAGTGGGCAGCCCTTCATATGGGTAGTGAGGCCGCCGCTTGGTGTTCCGTTGACCGCGGAGTTTTCCTCAGAGTTTCTTCCGGATGGGTTTGAAGAGCGAGTGGAGGCCAAAAATCAGGGATTGGTAATAAAAAAATGGGCGCCTCAGCGTGTGATTCTGTCCCATCCGTCCACCGGAGGATTTCTGAGCCACTGTGGATGGAACTCGACGATGGAGAGTCTGAGCCAGGGCGTTCCCATCATTGGATGGCCCATCGCAGGAGAACAGTATTTCAATTCGAAACTTCTCGAGGAGGAGGTGGGCGTGTGTGTGGAGATGTGCAGAGGAAGTGAGGGAGAATTGACGAAGGAGAAGGTGGAGAGGACAGTGAAGATGTTGATGTCGGAAGAGAGAGGCGGTCGGTTGAGAGAAAGAGCTGTGGCCATGAGAGATGCTGCGAGAAAAGCATTAATGGACTGTGGAGATGGAACCGAGAAAGGCTCGTCCATTTGTGATGTTGACCACATGATACAAAATATTCTTACTACTTCTCACGGGTCTCAATCCTTGTAAGACTGGATAAGCATTCAAACTAATTTTCATGTTTAATTGTTCACGGGCTTGAATGGCTCAGCATTTGAGATCAATTGATGCCAGAGTTGAGTGAGATCTATTTGCAATTCATTAAATAAAATGGAGTAAAAGCAGCATCCATTCAATCTATATGTTGGGTTTGTTAGTGTTCTACCTCTTGGGTTTGTTAGTGTCCTCCCCCCTCCCCGAAAAAAAAAAAAAAAACCCCACCCAACAAAAAACCGTGAAAAAAATTATGTGAAGTTTTATTAAATATTAGAATTTATATGTTATATTATGTATTTTATTTCATTGTTGTATAATAAAGACTTGTTGTAATAGTCATTTTTTTGGTCATATATCATACATTGCTAGACAATTCTATGCGGATTTTAGATCCCAATACAATGGTTTGTTTCTTTATTCTAGTCTACATTTCATGCAATATCAAAAACAATAATAGAATCACATTTCTAGAGCATACCTACTCCTTGATTTCTTATGAAATATATTTCCATTGTCATGCCTTACTAGAATCAAAGTGGAGTAGCCAATCATTTTTTGCAACCATTCATGATTATAGAGTTGATTATAGAGGTTGCTTACATGCAATTGTTAGCATGCTTTTTTTTCCTCTTTTCTAAAGTTCAAAATAATGAGAGTTGATCTATGTGTTGTTTTTTTTTTCTATGATTTATAGGAGAATGTTGTTATCAATGATGGTATATCCCATTTTTGTAGAGATCTATAATCTTGCAAACATTTGGTGCCTAAGGAGAACACCCCTGCAAAGATGTGGAGAATGTACAATTTCATCCCTATGTGTCTCCTAAATTCATTTATTCTACTCTAAACTTTGTCTCTTCATAATTAGAGGCATGATATTTAGGTGTTCTTAAGATGAAAATAAGGATTCATCTTAAGAATATCAATGATCACATTTAAAACAAGTAATATTTTTCTTAATTCTCTATAATTGATTCCTCAATGTCTTTTCATTAGGAGTTGTTATAATCACGTGGAAATAATTTCTCACATAAGTATTTTGATTTGGAAACAATAGACTACTAGTATAATTCATTAATTTCCCATAGTAAATTTACTGCATGAATCATATATAATGATGGTTTTAGGTGACTAATATAAACATATAAAGGAGATTAATTATGATATATTTGGGTAATAATTTGTTGCTTACAACATATACCAAAATCACTAAGCACAAATGCAATAATCTAAAAATATATGAAGAATGAAAGAAAATAACAAGAAATAAAATGAAGAGAATAATACCTAGCATGCTTTTAAGAGATGGAGCAAAACATGTTATAATACCTAGCATTTTCAAGAATAAAGAAAGTCAAATTTATTACAACTAGTATTGGTACAAAAGATGTAATTTGGATTATACCATGTCACATAAAATGATAGAAAAAATGAGTGTAAAACAATTTGATTGACTAAAAAATATTCAACCCTTATTCTACCCTGTATAGGGGAGAGGGGCCCATAGTGGAGCGAGGCCCAATAGTGGGGATAGAAGTAGTCCTCAATGGGCCTCATTGTGGAGCACCTTAATATCCAATTGCAAAACACTTTTTATCCATAAAGTACACAAACTAACAAATCATATGATGCCACATCAGCGCACCAATAAAACATGAATCAGTGTACCACTATTAGTCTCACTTTTTTTTTGGGATTTTTTGGATACCTCGACAAAAAGCATGTTGATGTGGCATCATATTTGATTATGTGTCCCTAAAACAAAATATAGAAGCACATGAGTTGCCAAATAAAATGTTGTACAAAATTGAGAATGATTTAAAATTTCCACATAATATTTTGAGATACATGAAATTAGGGTGCTCCACTATAGGCCCCTCTCCCCTACTATCTTAAATTTACCTTTCTCACAATTTTAATTTTATTAAAATATCATTTAAGCAAGCTTACATTTATAGCAAAGGGAGGTGAGCGGAGCGGAGGGGAGGGACAACTTACGTCTGATGTAGAATGCCAAACAAACAGCACGATGTGGTTAGGAGTTGCATGTAATTTTTGGAAACTACAAAACACATGGCACAACATGGCATGAGAAAGACATTGGTACAATCATCTGAGAAATTGGCTTGGCCCACCCAAGTTTTTGCGACCCATGAGTGGTGACACAAACAAATCATAGGCTAAGGCAGTTACAAACCTATTTTTAGAACTAGAAAGCAACTCACTCACTCAAAATTTTTATCCACTTCCCAAGGTATCCTTCCACTCTCCATGACTAGATACCATGTTGAGACCTATATGGAAATTTATATTAGACATTTAATATATTTGTTTGAATAAGGTAGCCATATTTATATAATATATATTTTTAGTTCATAGAGGAATATTCATGCATTCATAATTGACTAACAATGACCCTCAAACCAATAATTTTTAAAAAAATAATAACATACAATTACAATTTTATAATTGAAATTTATTTTTTTAATTTTTTTTCTCTTTTTCATTGACTTGTTTTAAACACACTCATTGGAAAATTGAATATTGTTTCCTACTAATATGAAAGTAAATTTTACTTTTCATTAAGGTCTTCAATGGGCAATAAATATTGCAATGAAGTTTACCAATCTATAATAAATATTACAATGAAATTTACCTATCTCAATAAATTTTACAATGAAATTTACCTATCTCAATAAATTTTACAATGAAATTTACCAAATTTCTTTGTTTGGAGTGTTGTGGAGACATTCATAAAATATTTACAAAATTAAATATATTAAATATTTTTTGTTTGAATGGTAAAATTGTCAACACTCATTAAATAGGTTAAGTACAATCATTCAATACACGGTAAGATTTTCCATGATTAATAAACAATTGTTAGTACAATCATTCCATGCATGATAATATTTTTCATGGTTAGTAAATAAGTGCATGAGTACAATCATTCAATATGTGGTAAAATTCTCTACATTGAATAAATAATTTGAAATACAAACATTGACTATTCATTGATCTCTATAATGCAAGTGCTCAATATGGATATTGACTACAGTTATGTTGGTCATGAGTGGACATAAAAAAATCTCAAAAAATCTTGCTATTTTACAATAAAAATTCTTACCCAAGCAAAGACTATGGTAAAATTGATATCCAAAAATCTCTTGCTTTACAAATAGTTTTCTTAAAGTTAATATGTAAAATTTTGTTGCTCTACAAATAACTATATTACCTGCATAAAATAAGTTGTCTTGTCTACATAAAATAGTGTATTTTCAAATTAGCATGTAGATTTTGTAGATAAAGTTACCAGCAACAATCCAAGTTGAAACCACAAACAAAGAACTTATTTTATTTGTTTTTCTATGTATTTCAAAGTTTTTGTATATAAATAACTGTCCTTCCCACATTGAATGGGGATTTTACAACTGAAGCATACATTTAATCCTTTCCAAAAAATTAAAAGTCATATTACTAGTTATAAATGAAGGTAAAAGGGAAAATAAAGAACAACTATAGAAAATTGTTCGAGACATTAGGTAAGGTTGTTGTATAAGTCTTGTTTTATGTGTTTTTCTATGTATTTGACAATTAATCTATTGTAAGGTTATATATTAATTTCAAAGTATCTGTAAACTTTTAATTTCTATTGTCATTATCCGTCTTCTTTGTAGATGGAAATTGATGCTAGTTTTGATGAATTGATGATGGTATAATCTCAATTAATAAATGGATTTTAGAAGTTTGTAGTGCACTGCTAAAATGAAACTACTATTTAGTGGTAGATTGTTGGATATATGAATCTAATTCTAAGTTCAAAGTTTTGATTGCTTTATTAAATAAAATTATTTTCTTACAAAGTAGATTTTAGACATTTAAGCTATCTATAGTTTCTTAATCTTTATTTTATTTTATAATTTAAAAAAAAAGAAGATATCAATTGATATGTTATCATTGATTGTTGAACTACACATCAATTTTACATATATGATGTAGTTTTTAAATGTTCCATGTTTTTATTTGTATATTTTTATTTTGTAAGGGAAATTGCTATTTGGTTGGCCTTGTGATTTCCATATAAATCTCTTTTTATCCAAATTTTTGGGAACCTTAGATTTTATTTTTTCCTATTTTGGATATTTAATTTCTGAAATTCTAACAACACTTGTTTCTAAAGCATTTAAGATTGAGTGAACAAGCAAGATGGCTTGATTATTTGAATTTTAGATAAAGGTTGTTGATTGTCCTTTTATATATATAATTGGTAGTGTAATTGTATAATAGAAATTTAAATTCCTAAGAAGTTAAGTTGCATTAGTTTAACATTCCTCTAGGATTATCTTTTTATGAGACCAATTCAAATTATTGTCATCCATAAATAGGAGACACCACTTTCGTTTTGAGGGTTAGGAATATGTGGCCTTCAATTCTTTAACACTCCTATTCCTTGAAACTAAAAAATGTTATCAATTTCTCTATTAATGTTTAAAAACTTTACCAGATTGCTTGTAAGGAGTTTCTCAAAAATAAAAAAATAAATATAAAATAAATAAAAAGATTCTAGAGTAATGATACTACTATCTTTAACTATACAAAACTAATCATTTAGACTTTGTCAAATTCCCCAACTTCACTACTAGTTTTCTGAAGTGTGAAGATAAATTGTCAAAAATAATGAGAATTTAGTTTCAGAGAAAACACATAAATCATTGAGTTTTAATTTTCATGATTTTCCCCATATGCATAGTACCTTCAATAGGTTGTCTGCTTCATAGACTAGGCGAATAATTATTTGAAAGCTTGACACAATCCATATTTCGTCCCCTTTAATCAATTGCTCATTCTTCAATATTTACTTGTGTCCATTTCAAACACCATCCCTCCCGCTCTATGTATCAAGCTTTTTGTAAATATTTCTCTTCAACCTCTATGTATGTTCTCTAACGCTAGAATGGGTTGCTCAAGGAAAATATTTCAACCTCTTTCTTGCATCCTACTAAAATAAAATGTCAATTTATGGATTTTTTATGAGGCTGACCTCACCCTCTACATCCAAGTCATGCAAGGGCACACTGATAACCTAACCTTAAAATTATGCAACTCCTAGAATGATGGCAATGCCATTATTGGTGGAATTCAGTTTGACGTTAATTCTAGTCTTATTGCAAAAGCTACGGGCCTCTAATGTAAAGGTATCAAGGTGGCAAATATTTACAACAAGAAATATTAAAAATTCAAGGATAAATTATTTAAGGAAAGTGAAAAACTTATTCGTCTATAGAAAAACTATGACCGAGAGAAGTTGCATCCCATACAAATTGGTAAGCATTTACTTAATTCGTTACTTCACCCTTGATGGAAGATATGCAACAATGCATGGTTATCATTTTCCTCTTTTAAATCACATTCCTCAAAAGGAGTGGATTAATTTTCCTTTTTACCTTCTTTCATCCCTAATGTCTTGCATTGCAAAAGGAGCAGCATCACCCCTGCATCAAGGTTTAATTTATTCCCTTTATAAATTTGTGTGTGGTGTTACCCCAACCAAACCATACCTCCATTATTTCCCATGTGGATATTAAGCTCTTTGAAAATAACCCTCAGTCTTCCCCTAAAGTGCCCCCTTTGAGCCTAAAGTTCAAATCCAAAAAAATGTTTCCCTTTTAACTGCATCCCCAAATCCCTCTTTTGTGTTGCTCGTAGATGTTGTTACCCCTTAGAAAATAATTACCTCTCCTCCTCTCAAGAATGCTAAAAAGAAGAAGAGGGAGCCCTCATGCTCTATAACCATTGAAATTGGGGATGACCTAGAGCCTTGTTGGGTAGGCCTAAACAATAGTTGGTCTGATGAAAGGTGGTTTGCTAGACTAGCTAGTGTAAGCCAAAATAATAAAGGTAAAGTGTTAGGAAATATTGTATTCAAACCCATAATCTTAAATCATTTCCTACATAACCCATGAGTGATAAACATTGAAACAAGTTACCAAAATGCATAGATAAAATAGAAAAGCCACAAGATAACACAAGATATACCCTAGGAAAACCCTTAAGAGGGGAAAACCCAACCTCCAAAAGCATCCATACTCGATCATATTATTCAATAATAAAGAAATACAAGAGTTACAATGAATACCTCTAAAGCATCAAGCCCTCTAATGCATTCCCATGTGTCCAAGCATGAATCCACACATCCCATGCCATGCTTCACAAATACAATCGTCAAGAAGACTCAATAATGACAACCAACCCACTTAGCCAACCTAAACCTCTACACATGTGTTTGCTTTTATAGACACAAGCTCACACAAAATATAACTAGTGGTAAGGTAAAACAACCTACCGAAAAACCATGTGAATACAAAACCACTAACCCCTTATTTAATACTGGGTACAAGGACATCACTTTATTTAATATTTTCCCCAATATTAAATTATTATCGCATGTCTCCCACACATTAAATAATAATACAATGTTACAATACAACAACCAGTTGTCCCTAAATAATTACTGAGCATGACTAATCACACCACCAAGGAACATCACAACTAAATAATTATTTAATTACAACATTATAATAAATCATTTTATGCAATGGTGTACAACACCATATCCCAACATTCTCCAACTTGTTGTATACATTGTATAAGGGATCAATGAATGAAATACATCATCATAGCCATATATGAAATCACATGAATCTCCAACATTGTCTTGTGCTCCATCAAGATACCTGCAATAAGAACAAAGTGAACACCATCTCAAGCAATAAATCCTCTCATCGTCCAAAGTGCCACCTATGGAAGAAAAGGAACATGCCAAGATGAAAGTGCGACAATCCACGAGCACAAGCATCAAATCTAGGTGATAACAAAGGCTCTAACCAAGCTATTATCAACTAAAAAACCCACATGATTTGAAATAGCATCCACAACACATGCTAATACATCCAACCATCCATACCTCCAAGGTATCAATACATCAGTAAACTCATGCCAAGAACATATGCAACCTATAAATTGCAAGCAAGCTCCCTATATCAAACCTATCAATGAAGAACATACATATCCAAGAACTCCCATTGCATAGGTAATGTCAAAGCATATCAATTCTACCAATCAACACTATATCAAGGTGTGATAAGTAAATCAAAACATGAAGTACCAAGAACAATAGCAATGATCCACACATACAACCCAAAGAGCTACATAATCTCTCACAACATGTTGCCACCATCCTACCCAAAACATGAACATCCAGGAAGGAACCATGAAGAGAGAAACCTAAAAACTATAATGTCCTCCTACCAACACCTCAAAAGTGTACATTTGTTTCAAGTATGATCTCCTAACAATCCCAAATGAAAAGCCTCAACAACACCCATCACACTCAATCTCATAGATCAAGTACAACATATTGTTGGAAAAATGAAGAAGAATGGCTATCTCTATAGTTTTTTGTTGTCATTGATGTCACCATGTTATATGGGTTGTGGCTGCAAGACTAAGTTAATGCTTGATCCAGTATTTTGGTCTAGTATCCAAACCGGTATGCAAGCTACACCCTCTGGTATTTTGGTCTGCAAACCTCCACAGTTGATAGTTGTTTCTTTTGGTTTTGGGAAACAATTTATGGTTGTTGAAAGCATGTATGTTCATAATATCTCATGCTTTGGTACTTGTATGGTGTATCGACATCATTATATTCATTACTTTTTGTAATTAAGTATATTTCTAGCTAACTTCATGAATAAGTGGTGATATGGTGAATCAATTTTTGTTATGTGGATATATGTGTGACCTATCTTAGGTCTAAGCCAACATGATAAAGTATAATACACCTTTTTATTTATTGGTTGGAAATATTTTACAAATAATTGAGGTTGATAGTTGATATTTTTGGTAAACAAGGAATGCATCTAATTAGGCTGACCTAATTAATGCTTATGGTTGGTCGAGTATATATATTGGATATGTTTGAAGATTGAGAGAAGAACTAGTAGTGTGATTTTGAAGTCATGAATACGAAAAGTGTGAAGATGATGAAGTGCATTAAGTATGTTTATTAAGCATCACTCGAACTGTATCAACACTTGTTAGGTGCACTCTCCTCAGTTCATTTTGGCTTTGAAGCTAGTTTTGTTTTGTAATATTTTTGTAGGTAGTGAGCCTCCTTGTGTAAACAGTGAACTTTTGTATCCAAATAGTGAGTCCTATTCAAGGCAATGAGCCTTATATATTTAGTTTTGAAACTACTTTATATTGTGAGTTAATTGTCACTGTAGTTTTTCCCTTATTGGTTTTTCCACGTAAAATATGGTTTTCATTGTGTTGATTCTATTTTTTGTTATCTACATTTCTTGCTCATACTAAATAATAGAATAGTGTGGTTATGAAATTGATAAGTGTTGAAGTTTGTGTTTAAATTTGGTGACAACTAATTCACCCCCCCTCTCAATTGCCATGCGCCTTTTAACACATATGAATCAATGTAATAATGCCAACATGGATGTAATCCTCTCTATTCAAGAAGATCAAACTCAAAGTAACCATACCCAAAAAACTGGAAATCAGCCCATAAACCATCTCCTAACAGTCCTCATCAATAAATGATATCAAAAACTCAAATGCACAAGGAGATAACCATGCCATAACATCCATCAA
Organism: Sequoia sempervirens; assembly: GCA_007258455.2. NCBI lineage: Eukaryota > Viridiplantae > Streptophyta > Pinopsida > Cupressales > Cupressaceae > Sequoia > Sequoia sempervirens. The sequence continues at coordinate 171,728,894 of VDFB02000013.1, read as the reverse complement.
ATGAATCCTCTAGAAGTAACTATCCATAGCTCAAGATCCCATGAGAAATCAAAGCACAAAACATAACACATCTAAAAGATATAATGGGAAGATACCTCTTAGATAATAGCCTGCCGAGAAGACCAAGAGTGGGGAATGAGAATGCTCCTCAAGGATAGCCAAGCCATCATGACTCACTCCAATAACAATCTCTTCTATCGGTCCATCATGAACTCATGTCCATTCCTAGGTGAAAGCTCCTTGGTCTTCCTACTAAAACCTCCAAAGAGTAACCATCTCAAGCAAGTGTCTCTAATCACAAGAGAAATACAAACATCACCTTCATCTCTAAGTATCCACGAGCACCTATAATCGATCAATACATGCCAAACTCCAAATGAAACATAGCACCATCATGAAGTAATCAAGAAAATGATAAATGTACTCAATACAAAGAGAATCACACACAATCAATGTTAAAGCTTCAACCACAAAATTAGGAACCTATCATGAAAATATGATCTAACCATCTCTCCTAGGAGATCAATGCATGCACCATAACATACATCCTAGTCACAAGAGAACATGCAATATGCCAAACTCTAAACTAGTATCAAGACTAAACCATGACATAATAGAAAACTCTCTAAACCAAGAATACATATCCCCAATTGAACATAAAGATAACCATAATAATGATGCATCAGCATCACTACCAACAACTCCCATGGAATCATGATACAAGATACACATGGAACCATGAATACCATCCTATCCATGAAGATCATCTAGGTCTACAAACACTCAACTGCAATGACAATAACATATAAGTAAACCAAGAACTCCAAGCCAAGAAGATACATACAACCACCATCAAAACATCACAAACCAATCTAACATTTCCAATTCATCACTATCAAAAGCTCCTAGTGAAAGTGATAACTAATTAATGTAGCAGGATATCATGAAATTGTGATCAAACCACATGCTACAAGTCCCATCACTTGACTAATCAAGTATTCTAACCATCCATCCTCTCAATCCCAAAACAACATACCAATGCACAAATGACCATAGAAAAGGCCAACTAATGAAAAAAAAAAAAATGAATCAAACCAGGTGGATATAGACAGTCCACATCTGAGTCATCCCACTACAAGTGAATGGGTATTGAATCCACAACCTGCATAGCTCATAGATCCAATCACTAAAACATGCAAACTCATTATCACATTAATAAACTATGAACTAAGATATCAAAGAAGATAAACATGCAGACCAAATGACTCAAACACCAAATCAACCTTAGATATCATTTTCCAAACATTTTCATAAATAAGTAATCATAGTCAAGGAACCAAAAAAGCATCAAGAAGATAAGAACAATATCCTAACATCAAACCATATCACCACCAAATAACCACATACATGATCATGTCATGCCAATGCATCAAATTTACCTGCATATCCATGAAACCATAACCATAGCCATCATTGTACATGCACTCAACTATCACCCATACAAGATTCCAAGTCTCAAACCATGTCCAACCATGTCCTCAAAAATGAAGATAACCTGTGTACGTGTCACCATCAAAGTCCCAACTCCAAAAATCACCTGTAAACTTGTACATGGAAGTACCAATCTTATAATCAGTTGTAGCATTATAAATAACATATAAAATCATGTACTCCCTCAAGGTTTCACTTCTTGACTTGTCTGGATTCTCACACAATCACACCCTGAATCTTAGGAACTTACAAGTAATCAAACAAGTATATTAAGCTCATATTGCTCCTCAAACTGATAAAAAATCATCTCCACTATGTTGTATACTACCAATTCTCTCCAATGCATCTTTGAAATTGAAAAGCTAATTTTGTATGCAAAAGTTATGACCAAAATAGTGCAATCGATAACATATGATTTTTAGGCCCCAAAAACATGTCAAAATGGAAAATAAAGGAACAAAACCTATACCACTACTTAGCGCCCAGAACTAGCTTTCCAACGAAGTGAAAATATAGACATCGTGGGTGAAAGTTATGCAAATTTGAAAAAAAAAACTACTATAAAAGGACCTTCAAGTGGCTCTCTGATGGTGCTTAGGTGGTGCGCTAGTGGTGGGTAGGTGAAAAATTCCAAAATTTTATCCAATCTATTTAAATTTTATATAAAAAAAATCCCTCCCCCCAAGCATGCAAACCTGACATAGTATTGAAATTGGCATAATTTTTTTTAAATCCATGGGTCACAATTTTCCATCGGCAGACTTTAGAAAGTTTATTTATAATATGATGGACTGTCAATTGTTGGGCCACAAGGCTGATAGCCCTCAAGATGTACACTTGGTAGGGATTGTAATCCCTACGGTATGGCTAGGAGCTTCGACTCTTTAATTTTATTTTTATTTCATATTTTTTAAAAAATTTCTAACATTTGTTTTTCATTTGGTAGGTATTTAAAAATTTATTTTCAAAATCCCGATGCCAAAAATTTTCTTTGCAGTTTTTTTATTTATGAAATTAATTTTTTATTTTTTTTAATAATTTATTTTCTGCACATGGGTCAAATGGGAAAATTGGCCTTTTTTCTAATTTTTGTTTCCTTTCTTTCAACTTTTCCAAAATAGGTCAAATTTTATGTCAAAATTTGTCTCTCAGCCAATTGGAATCCAACCATGAGGTCCATTTTGTCTTAAGAGGTCATCTATGAAATTTCCCCTACAAAACCCTCATATGCAAACTCAAACCAAGAAGCCCTCTTGCACTCAAATTTGGAAAACTTCAGATCTACGATAAACCCAACAAATCTTGACAACCCAAAAGTCCAAATTTGCAAACAAACACCTACAACATGTGTTCTATATCTTGTAATGCCTCAAACCCTACATGCATTTCCATGGATTCAACTTTACAAAAACTCTCAAACTAGGGTTATAACAAAAATTCTTCAACCATGAAAGCTTTGATACCACTTGTTAGGAAATATTACATTCAAACCCACAATCTTAAATTATTTCCTACATAACCCATGATAGATAAAGATGCATACAAGTTTCCAAATTGCATAGATCAAATAGAAAAACCACAAGATAACGCAAGTTATACCCTAGGAAAACCCTCAAGAGGGAAAAACCTAGCCTCCAAAAGCATCCATACTCCATCATATTATTTAGCAATAAATTAATACAAGAGTTACAATGAATACCTCTGAAGCATCAATCCCTCCAATGCATTCCCATGTGTCCAAGCATGAATCCACACATCCCATTCCATTCTTCACAAATGCAGTCCTCAAGAAGACTCAATAATGAAAACCAACCCACTCAACCAACCTAAACCACTACACATGTGTTTTCTTTTATAGACATAAGCTCACACAAAATACAACTAGTGGTAAGATAAAACCACATACCATAAAAACATGTGAATACAAAACTACTAAGCCCTTATTTAATATTTCCCCAATATTAAATTATTATCACATGTCTCCCACACATTAAATAATAATACAATGTTATAATACAACAAAAAGTGGCCCCCAAATAATTACCTAGTGTGATTAACCACACCACCAAGGTGCATCACAGCTAAATAAATACTTAATTAAAAACATTAAATAATAAATAATTTTATGCAATGGTGTACAACACCATATCCCAACATAAAGATACTAAATGGAAAAATTTAGAGCTTGACGATAAGGGTCTAGCTTACTTGGATGAAGATTTCCTCCTGAAATTTGAGGATGATATTCAAGATAACATTGAATTGGAGGAAGAGGGAGAGGAGATCAACATTGAGTAGGGGAAGGATAATAGTGGTGAAGAGGAAATTTTTATTGAAAATAATGAAGAGGATTCATAAGGACTTGAATGGGAATAGGAATTTGGTAAGTAAAACCTTAATAAGGAGTTGAGGAAATGGAAAATGAAGAAGAAATATGAAACGACCCTAAGTAAAATATGGAAGAGAAACCAAAGGAAAGGCCTAGATTCTCCCTAAATGATGTGCTCGAAGGAGATGGTGAGATCATAAGAAATAGGATTTTTTACCTCGAGGAATTTGTTGGCAATATAACTACTATCATGGGAAGGATCATGCAACATGCAATTTTTGATATTGTGTCTAATAAGTCCAAGATAAGGAAAATTAAAAGGAAAACTAGGAAAGAGCAAAAGGATACGCCTCAGGGGACTTCGATTACTAACTGTGTTAACATGAAGGACTTGAGGACAACCATCAAAATGCTAAAGATAAACTAGGATCTCATTAGCTCTTCTAAAAAGTAACTTTTTTCTAATTTGTTGTCTTTTTTTTTACTTTGTTCTGGACTGCGTGCGTACTTCTACTACTTTTTGTGTGTATGGTTTTATGTGGTTTGCATGACTCTTTTGATGGTTTTTATTTGATTGGCCTGGTTGGACTCTATTTCTCTTCTTGTTTTGATTAAAATCATGGGTTTAGGGTCCCTTCCCCTGCTTTTAATAGCAAAAACATAGAAATCATTAGGCAGACCTATATTTATAATAATGTAAAGATATTAATATAAATATTAATTAGTTCTTGTAGTGTAGGAAAATGTATACCCTTGCATTTTCACACTTGTTTGGGATTTCCTTGCTTTGTTTATGCCTATGTATGTCTTAATTGGTCCTATTTTGCATCCACGAGCTTAATGAATTATATATTTTTATGGAGAATCCTAACAAACATCAAAGGGAAAATGATAATTTAATCATTATGGCTATGAGTCCCTAATTTTTTGGTCGGGAATAAGACGCCACCTATGGCATCTTTGTCCCCCAAAGGTCTTGGGACCTTGATTTCAAGTGCACCTTAAATGGGTCCCTTTTTGGAGTCTGTGCCTCGAGCTTCATGCCTTAGGACTAAGATGCCACTTAGGGTGTCTTAGTCACCCTTAAGGTATTTTTCAGGATTTAATTTCAAATCTTGGTGGGATTTAGCCTCCTTTAATTAATGATTTCATATGTTGGCTTGTTGTGGTGTAATTTTGGGATATTAAGCATAAATAAGTATAAATACAAGGTTCCTTCACTCATTTTCATATAAGCAAGATAACAAGCATTCAAGCATTCATTCCCAAGGAAATTTTGTGAGATCAAGACCAATTCTTCAAGCATTTGGAGCCATCATCAAGATTCAAGCATCATATCAAGGATATTGTGGCATCATGTTTGTTATTGTGCTAACAATTGTGATGTAGGGTTTATGATTCAACCAAGTGTTTCATCCAAGATCAACATCATTCAATCAAGAGTCAAGAACCACATCCATTTCATCCATTTCAAGAATATTTGTAGCACATTATTACAAGGGTTTGGTGAGTTGTAACATTTCATGTTGTTCATTCATCATTTCCCTTCTTTATTCTATTTCATTTCAAGGTTTAATTACCAACAAGGGGTTTGACCAAGGAAATCCCCCATTTGCTAACAATCAACAAGATTTTGCTCTCTTGCATGTTTGTGATTGCAGATTTAGGTTGAAGACTTGAAGATAATTTGAAGTGAAAAGTTGCAAAGTTGTCATCTTCATGAAAACTCACCTATAGGTGAAAGCTGAAAGTTTTAGGACCTAAGATCTGAAAGAAGGAAGTGTAGATCTTGAGCCTCAGGATCACATTTAGAGATTTTAGAAAATCAAGATGGGACTAAATCGCCACCTAGGGTATCTTAGTCCCCCTAAGGGTATTTTTTTCAAATATTCTTCCAAATTTGGTTCCAGCATATGAAGATTCCGCATTTCCCCTAAAAAATAGTAGCAAGACTAAGTCAATAGTAAGGGCGTCTTATTCCTCCCTAGCACATTTTGATAGCATTTTTGCATTTCTAGAATCCTCTTCACATTTCCAAACTTCCTATGTACACATACCCTAACTTTTTGTTGCTTAATTTTATCATTTGCATCCTTCATTCAACTTGCATTACTAGGTTTTGTAAGTTGAATGTTAAAGTGTCTTTTCCAAGATTTTTCTTGGTGGTGAACCCTTCAAAGCCTAAAACAACCTCTCCTAGGTATTCCTTCTTGAGAATTGACTCACCTTTTGGGTTGGTAGTCAATCCAATTTGGGATCCTAGGACATATTTGAGTGACAATAAGAAAATAGTGGTACATCACCACCTCATTTTTCATAATGTTCATTTTGGTGAACCTGACATTTTGGACATTCATTTTTCTGATTTGGAGTCCATTAAAATCCTAGATCTAGGTTGCATTCATTCTTGCATTGCATCTTGCATTAGTGAATGTGCATCTAGGGTTTCATACATTTGCATTAGTGAAAATGCATATAGGTTGCATTTCTCTTTCTTGCATCATCTTATCTCATTGAAAAATTGAAAAGTGCATTGTCAATCATCCTAATTGCATTTAGGAACATTATAATTGCATTCAAAATTGAAAAAATTGCATTCACCTTTGCATCCAATTGCTTTCCATTTGTTACTTTTTCTTGCATTCATTTTCCCATTCTTTTGTTTCTAAACATCAGGTGCCTAGGTAGCCAACCTAGGAATACTATCAACAACTTAGAATTTGTTATTTTTCTAAAAAAAATCTCTATTGAGACAAAAATTCCGTTCTTGGCATCTTAGTCCCTTTCAAGGTTTTTGGCTCAGAATCCTATCTCTATTGTTTTCTTTCTGTTTCAGTTTCTAGAACTTCAAAATCTCACTAGTAGGAGCAAGACACCCTTCCTAGCATCTTAGTCCATATTGACTTTGACTTTCTAGTTTTAGGGCTCGAAATTACTTCTATATGCTTCTCTTTGCTACGTTTAGTTTTCTATAACAGTTTGCAGAATTGATGTTATTCCAATTTCTTTCATTTCAAGTGTAATTGTAAGAATAAGATATTGTGTTCATTGCACTTTCTTTGCTTTATCCCTTGAATGAGTTGTACTACTTGGTCTCCTACTATCAAAACTATGGTGAGATGAAGTGTGAGACTCATGAAATCCCATGATAAAACACTTGTTGTGGATCTTGGGTTATCTAGCTCTCTTACTTTTAGTGTTGGTAACAGTTCACTAGGTATGGACCATACCTTTGATACCTCTTTTGCTATGCCTACCTTACCTAAAAGTGCTATGCCAAGTGTTCAAACAATGGTTGATCATATCCCTCAAGAAAACATAATGAAATGCATGAAGACCTAGCCCATTTACAAGATAGCATGAGTACTGAAAAATGTTTCCAACACTATTATACCTACCATATATAGTCTTCACCGCATGATGGAAAGTGATGAAGGAATGAAAGTTGTGCACAACATAGCTCAAGTATTTGGAAGACACTTTCCTTCCACCATAAATGGTGTTCAAGCTTCAAACAATGTGCCAAGCCAAGGAGGAAATAAAACTCCTCCCCATTCAACCATAACCTTTATTCCCTATACCAATCCTCAAGTGACCACAATGATGCAACCAACTAGCAGTAACTTTCCTACCTCAAACATTTCCACTAGTGTTCCTTATACTTATGTGGCATCTAACCTTATATCGCCTCCCATAATCACTCCATTCAGTTGTCCTCCCAGCACATACACACCACCACCATATTCACCTCCATCTCAAAATGCACACAATGACCCTATCATTAACCACCTTTTCCAAATCCTTTCATCCATTCAATGTCTAGTTTCCACCATAAATCAAAATCAAAATGGTTCACCTTCATACTATGTCAAAAGTAACCCATTATCCTTGGAGATATTGAGAACTCCAGTGCCACAAGGTATAGAGATCCCTAGATTTGAGAAATATGGAGGAAATGGAGATCCTACTAATCACGTTAATGCCTTTACTACTTTATGTAGTGACTTTATTCTTGAGGACAAAATTTTGGCTAAGATTTTTCCCCATTCCTTGAAATACATTGCCTTGGATTGGTTTTTTGCATTACTGAATAACTCAATTTGTTCATTTAATGAACTTTTTGAAACATTTATTAACCATTTCCAAGTGAATATGGCTCCTAAAATGATATTAGCTAATTTGATGAGATGTAAGCAAAATGACGGTGAAAAAGTCATTGACTTTATTTCACATTACCAATTATTTTATTCCCACATCAGTGTAAAGATTCCTAATTCTCACCTTCAAAATATGTTCATAGAAAATTTACAAAGTAAGATATGAGACAAGCTTTCCATGATGAAATTCCCTCTTTCATACACTTGTGCACTGCCCTTCGAGATTATCAGAATCTCGTAGGTAGTTGTGAACCAAAAACCATCTCTACCCATCTTGAAAATTTTGAACCTTCAAACAAAAACACCTACTTGCCTTTTAGAAGACAAAATAAAATTTTCCTTCAACTAAATTCTACCTCCCAATCTACCCAACAAGTTGATACCAAAGTAGCTGCTATAAAGAAGAGTAATCCTTATATCTTTTGGGATCAACAAAGACAATTTACTCCCTTACCTTACACACTTCACAATATCATGACTCACCTATTAAACAAGAACATGCTTATCTTACCTCCCATTCAACCTCTCGACCCTAGCAATCCATTACCTTTGAGCTTTAGACATAATGGATATTGTTCTTATCACTAACAAAAGGGACATGATACAAAACATTGCAAGTGTCTTAAACATCTTGTGCAAGAGCTCATTGATTCTAATCATATCCAAATTAGAGGTGTGAATGAAAAAGGTAATAAATATGTAGCTCCTCCTAATGAAAACTTGCAAATCTTTACCAATCTGATGCCTAACCATAATATTTCATTTGTTAAGGATAGTGAAACTAAGCTTGATGTGATGAGAGTTGACACAGATGATGAGAACATGAACAATAATGAACAAAATCTTATGGATGATGATGAACAAGATCCTATGGATACTAACGACCAAATTCCTATAAGTACAATGATAGTAGTGATTGACATCAAGCCTCATAAACAACAAACCGCTATGCCTATCGACATTACTTTCTCTTTAGAAGAAACAATAAAACATACACCTGATGATCCTCTTTACATAGCCGGCAGAATCAATCATAGGCCCGCTCCTAGGATTTTAATTGATCTCATATGTCGAGAGAATGTGATCATAGAATAACTCTTATATGTGCATGAACTCACTCAAGATAAATATGACAAACCAAAATCATGGATTAAAATGCATGATGGTTTTTCTCATGCTATGACGGGCTCGATCACACTCCCTTTACAAGTAGGACCAAAGAAATCAAATTTATCATTCTCCATCATCTCTAATTTGGATCAATTTCATGTGAAGTTAGGCTACAAATGGCTTAGCTCCATGAATGCTTTCCCATCCATTGTCCATAAGTGCTTAAAGTTTCCTATCGACAATGAAATATTCACTATAAACCATAGTGGCTTTAGACCTCCATTTTGTCATGGAAATCCTTAGATTATTTTTGGCCTAAGCCCATGGAACCTATAAGACCCTATGAGGACTTCCTTTTCCTATCCTACCAAAATTTCAAAGAAAAATGCATAACCAAGTTATCCCTTGAAAATTTTCCTCCACCTATGATCAAACCTCCACCCCTTGAAGAAAACAATATTGAGCTTTAATCCCTTCCTTCTAACCAAGACCCATCCATAAAAAATCTCTTTCCTATTTCCTACAAAAGGCCAATACAAAACAAACAAGTCCTAATCTGTCTCCTAAAAAAATTTATAAATCCAAAGAGAAAGTTGTTGAAAAACCTCACATGGTTTCTTTCATTCTTCCCTCACAAGAAGAAAAGGAACCTATGGTTGAAAAACATACTCCTACACAAATGCAACTTGAAAACCATAGTAAAATAAAATGAAATGCTAGAGAGCATATGTGTAGATTTCGTGCTATTGCTCAAAAGATGAACAACATAGAAAATGAAAATCCAAACTCGATATAAGAAATAAACGATGAGCCTCCTCCATTACTAGAATCAACATATCCTATGTCTCCAACACAACAAGAACCAACACCTTCTATGGATATTATTATTCATCATCATGTTGTGGTTAACTTGGATGATGATGAATAAATTACTAAGATTGATGAGGAAGTGCATAATGGGTTGAATTTTTTATTTTCCTCTTCCATGAGCTTAAATGATAACAATTGTGATGATCCTCCTAAGTTGAGTAATGCACCATGTGTTGAACTTGATGATTCTCCTAGTACAACACTTAATGTGGTCTCACTCGCAAGTGATCTACATTTCATATAAATTGAACAAGATCGGGATGTGGATGACCTAGTGGATGGTTGAATTACATGTGCTTTACTAGTATTTTTATTTTCCTTTTCATTTTGTTTTTGGATGATTGCATGTGTGTAATGTGATCCCCCATCATCTTCTGATTTATTTTTCCTCTCTATGTACATCCCTCTATTTGTACTTTCATTCTTCTATATTCAATAATCTTTTTTCCTTTTCTTTGGTCTTTACCTTTCATTTTTCATTATCTTTTCTTTTCCTTTCATTTTTTTCTTATGTTTTCCTTTTGGGGATGATGCAAGGCATTGAGACACCCTATGTCTCTTCCATGTTGACCCAAAATATTTTTCATTATCTTTTCTTTTCCTTTCATTTTTGTTTTGTGTTTTCCTTTTGGGGATGACGCAAGGCATCAAGACACCCTATGTTTCTTCCATGTTGACCCAAAAGTTTTTTCCTTTTTTTCACTCTATTTGTGTCATTCTTACAATTCTATGTGCATCTGGGGAATGATGCTACTTCTAAGCTCTCTAATATCATTGCAGCAAAAATAGATACTGACCTCAAATCCATAGATCCCTTATGTGTTTCTGAGGGGAAACCCTCTTCTCCATGTTCACATTTTGGCTACTTTAAAGTAACTGCTCACAACATGGGTTTTAGCAATTTCTTTAAAGTGGGGACATAAATTGGCATTATTTCTCCATGATTTCATGCTCCTTGATGTGATTTTTATACTTCATGCAACATTTTTTTTCTCTTTGTGGTGACATTGGGAGTAATTTCCTTCAAGAGCTTGATCTATCTTAGCATATTATATTCCTGTTAGTGGTGATGTGACACATTGTATTCCCTAAGTTGAAAATGTTTTATCCTTTGATTGGTCTTCTCTTTGAGACATTAGGAATGATGTCCCCTAAGAATAAGACCTCACACGAACTAAGAAAAATCCATTCAAACATCCCTCTTTCTTGTTGCATTTTTCCTTTTTGTACCTTATTAAATTCATGGAGGTATGACTTTGATATGGTCGCATGGGGCTTGCTTAGTGAACAACTAGTTTCACTAGCCCTTGTGAGCATGCAATTTTATACCTTATTAAATTCATGCAGGTATGACTTTAATATGGTCCCCTGGGGCTCACCTAGTGAGCAAATAGCTTCACTATCCCTTGTGAGTGTGCATTTTATTTTTGTCTTTATCATAGTCATGTGGGTATGGCTTTGATATGGACCTCTTGGGGATCACCTAGTGGAAAACTAGCTTCACTAGTACTTTTGATTATGTGTTTTGTTTGTGTAGTGGACAGTGTGTTCCACTTGTAAACCTGTTTTGGACAAACAACCTAGAACCAATCCATAACACGTTGGATAGCCAGTCAAAGCTTGATCTGTTGCATTTTTATTTTTATTTTTCATTTTCCTTTTTCTATCTTTGATGGTGCATGTTTTTTATCTAGTTATGGCTTCATATGTCATCCACAAGTGTCTTCCTTTGTGCCTATGTTGGTCTGTCATAAGATCTTGTTCCTGGGGGTTAGCCACCCTCTTGATCATTGTAGTCCTATCTTACTAGTGTTTGTACATTTGAACCCTTCTTGATTGTGTGGTTGGATACTTTAGTGTGATTTTCGAGCAAGTTCATCCTATCACTAAACTGGGGGCTAAATGTAGTGTAGGAAAATGCATACCCTTGCATTTTTACACTTGTTTGGGCCCACCTTGCTTTGTTTATCCAGATTTGTGTCTTAATTGGTCCTATTTTGCATCCACAAGCTTAATGAATTATATATTTTTATGGATAATCTCGACAAACATCAAAGTGGAAATGGTAATTTAATGATTCTAGTTGTGTGTCCTTGATTTTTGGGTTAGGACTAAAATTCCACCTAGGGCGTCTTTGTCACCCAAAGGTCTTGGAACCCTAATTTCAAGTGCTCCTTAAATGGGCCCCTTTTTTGAGTATGTTCCTCGAGCTTAATGCCCCAGGATTAAGATGTCACCTAGGGAATCTTAGTCCCCCCTAAGATATTTTTGAAGATTTAATTTCAAATATTGGTGGAATTTAGCCTCATTTAATTAATGATTTCATATGTCGGCTTGTTGTGGTGTAATTTCAGGGTATTAAGCATAGATAAGTATACATATAAGGTTCCTTCACTCATTTTCATATAAGAAAGATAACAAGCATTCAAGTATTCATTCCTAAGGAAAGTTTATGAGATTAAGAGAAATTCATCAAGCATTTGGAGCCATCATCAAGATTCAGGCATCATACCAATGATATTGTGGCATCATGTTTGTTATTGTGCTAACAATTGTGATGTAGGGTTTATGATTCAAGCAAGTGTTTCATCCAAGATCAACATCATTTAAAAAAGAGTCAAGAACCACATCCATTGTAACCATTTCAAGCATATTTGCAGCACCTTATTACAAGGGTTTGGCAAGTTGTAAAATTGCATGTTCACTCATCATTTCCCTTCTTTATTCTATTTCATTTCAAGGTTTAATTTCCAACAAGGGGTTTGACCAAGGCAAACCCCCATTTACTAACAATCAAAAAGTTTTTCCTCTCTTGCATGTTTGTGATTGTATATTTAGGTTGAATACTTGAAGATCATTTGAAGTGAAAAGTTGCAAAGTTGCATTGCAAAGTTGTCATCTTTACAGAAACTCACCTACAGGCCAAATCTGAATGTTTTAGGACCTAACATCTGAGAAGAAGGAAGTGTATACCTTGAGCCTTAGGATCACATTCAGAGTTTTCATAAATTCCAGATAGGACTCAATCACCATCTAGGGTATCTTAGTCCTCCTTAGGGTATTTTTCAGAGATTCTTCTAGATCTAGTTTTGGAATTCAAAGATTATGCATTTCCCCTGAAAAATAGTAGCAGGACTAAGTCAACAGTAAGGGTGTCTAGTCCTCCCTAGCACATTTTGACAACATTTTTGCATTTCTAGAATCCTATTCACATTTCCATACCTCCTAGGTACACATACCCTAATTTTTTGTTGCTTAATTTCATCATTTGGACCCTTCATTCAACTTGCATTACTAGGTTTTCCTTGGTGGTGAACCTTTCAAAGCCTAAAAGAACTCCTAAGTCTTCCTTGTTGATAATTGACTCACCCTTTGGGTTGGTAGTCAATCCAATTTGGGATCCTAGGACATATTTGAGTGACAATAGGAAAATAGTGTTACATTACCACCTCATTTTTCTTATTGTTCAATTCTATATGTATAGAATATAGATACATGATACATATATCATAGAATACATATACATGCTACATATATATGATACATATATGTGCATATATATACATACATAAATGTACATGTGTATATGTATTCATTTACACATATTATGTATGTACATATGTATATACATATATCTATTTATATATACATAACTAATTAATTATTTTAATTAATAATAAATGTATTACATTATCATAAATGTATTAAATGTACATCTGCATAGACATACATACATATATATACATATATAAGTATTTATATATGTATAAATACAAATATACATATGCATACAAATACCTATACATAGATGGATGTCTATATGTAAGCCTTTGTTCCCCTATTGTCCTCAAAATTTGGTCAATAGTCTCACCATCTCAAAAACTCGTCCTTGCATCTCCTCACCCCCCCATTCTAAATTTTTATGGAATATACAAATTTAATTATTTCATATTCAAGCCAACACATATGGAATATTTTTTCAAATGAATATATCACACTTAATTCCAAAGTTGTTAGGACTAGAGTCGTAGATCTGGATTAGCCTTTTCTAGTTTCTAGGTAAGTTTGGTAATTACAATTCCATGCAGTAATCTTATTGTCAAATATATAGGTTTATATAATAATTCTCAAATTTCAAGTTGATATATCTTGATATATATCCCCTATTCATGCCATTATAGAAAAACTATATGAACTTGTGGCAGTGTGTGTCTTTCAGACTAGCTCACAATTTGATTGCATAAATGATGTTTTTTTTATGACTATCTCATGGTTGTTACACATGTTTTACAAGTTGAGGGAAGCCTTATCATGGTGTTTAAATTAGTAATATTCATTTATTAATGTGGATAAAGAAAAAACTAACCCTTCTATTTTTTCTTGTTTTGTCCCTCCTTGTGCTTAATTGGCTTGAGTTTGCCTTGATTTAATATTGCAATGTGGCCCAAACATTCACATTAGGTCTCGAATCTTTATAATCATTAAGAATTTGTGATGTCTTGTAAAGGTGTTGTGAAGTGTTGTAATACATTTTCAGACTTTTCTAGACTCTTCTTATTATAATTCACCTACATACCCCCTTTTTTATCACCTACCAAGTCTTATTCTAAAGTGTTGTAAAGTCTTGCAACAAAATTTCATGCTTTTCTAGACTTTTCATCAATAAATACACCTTTCTTATGCTTTATTTGGCCCATTTATGCACTTATAGGCCTTAATTAAGTGTATCTTTAAGTATAAACTCAACAAACATCATTTAAGACAACTTAATTCCTAACACCCATTCACATGCCTTGAGTGGTACCCATTTTCCATTAGGAGTGAATGAGTCCCTCTTGACACAAAAATCAAAATAAATTCAAATTACTGGCGGGTTTTTATTTCTTAAGACCTAAGGTCGGCATGTGATGTACTTTTGCGAAAATAGGGGATAATTGTGTACAAATATATGATTTCTCTTCATTTTAACCCATTCATTCCCCCATTCACCCATTCATTCAAGTATTCACTAATGCATCATAGCATTCTAGTATTTTACCATTCCTCATCATTCAATCAAGGATTCAAGCATCTTGGAGCAGCATATCTTCATACTTCAACATCAAGGGTTTGGTGAGTTTATGACATTGCATGTTATTTGTTCATCATTCTCTCTTTATTTCATTTCATTATCAAGGGTTTGATTACAAAACCAGGGTTTGACCAAGGCAAACCCCTATACTATAACCCTTAACATTTTTTCCTTTTCTGCATGTGTGTTTTGCGGGCCTTATATGCAGATTTGTCAAAGAGATAGGTCTTAAAAGTGTCATCAAATTGTTAAAGATAATTCAAAGTCAACATAACCCTATTTGAAGCTTGAGAACATTTTCTCGTCAGAATTTCTAGATTCGTATTTGGCAACCTGTCAAGTAGAAAAATGCAGATCAGGACCCATAGAGTTGACCCTTGGCTTTTTCAAAAATCTATAGGTGGACTAATTCACCATCTATGGAAAATGAATCCCAGTGGGCTTCAACACTAATCTCTGCAACATTCCATAACCTCTCCACATCAAATTTCAACCTCCAGGTGCACCTCATTCAATTTCATTAAGTTATATCATTGTTTGTTTATGTTTTTAGTTCTTGTTGTAGATCACAGTGTGTTTTCAAAAGTTTTGCATTTCTTATTTTTGCATGCATAATCAATCTACTTTATCAGTCCTTTGCATTTATATCATCTCATCCAGGCATATTGCATCCATATTACATTAATCTTGAGTGTGAACATAGCGGTTTATACCCTATTCCTTTCCTTTTAGGTGAAAGACCCTAGAAGTGAAAGAGACCATTAGGGTACCAAAACATGTGTTTACAATTAACACCTATCCAAATTTTGGTGATCATTTTTAAGGTGTTTAATTAGTTTTAAACAAGGCAAGATGAATGAAATAAAAACAAAATTTTCTAGATCATAACTTTATCTGAAGATCTATCTTTTGAGATTTCTACCATTATCTCTTATAACTTCAACACATCCATCATCAAAATAACAAAATTTCCCCCCTTCAAGCATAATTTGACATGTGAAAACATTTATTCAAGCTTCTTGTGAAAATATTAAGGCATTACAATCCTATGAGATGATTACAAGAAATTTTTGGCATGTGACAATCCTCTTATACTACCAGTGTGATAGTCATCTGGGTAATCCATTTATTTTTCTACCAATTTATACTTACCCCACCATATAATCACATTAATCATGATGTAGTATTTTATCTAATTCCATAAGGAATATCTTCCAACCCGTCCTAGGAAAAGCTATTACAGTTACATCAAGTAATTTGACTAATGATACTCCTTAAATATAATTTGAATGGAATTTTCAAAGTTACCCTTTGTTGTTTAGTCCTTCTCAAATATTTTATGGTCTCTTTTCATGTATTATGAGTCCTTTAATGCATAGGGTAGGGGTAACTATGTTGATGCTTTGTATGAGTTCTATGATAGTCTCATTTTGTATTGAGGCTATGATTTCACTTTTAGTCTCCCTTCAATCTTCATGATGATTTATAATGTTTCATCCCTCCACTATATTCCTCAACGATGTTGTGATTTCCCTTATGGAAAATATATAAACATTTAGTTTATGATAATCCTAAAAACAACAATATTTGGATTTTTATGGGGTATAATTGCCATCATTCCTTCTCAAAATATCAATTGCATACTATCACATGCTCGCAACCCCCCAAAAATGATCTCCTTTGGCATGGAGATAACATATCATCCTAGCTTTCAAACATATCACATTCATTGAAAATAATAAAGTTTTCATGACTACTATACTATCTATGATAGTCTTATTGACAATTTTGGACTATGGAAACCATCCTTGACTAGGGCATCCTTGCTCAATTTGTTTGGTCAACATAATAGGGTAAAAAATTACTTCAAGTGCTAATTGATTGTCTTAGATGAGATTTTTAAATTAGGATGATTAATTATCTACCTAATGACAATCCTAAGGAAGCATGTAATAAACTCTTGATGGATTTGATGAGTGGTGATGGGCCATGAAATTCAAGAAACCTGTCTTGATATCTTCTTCCTACCATTGATGTAATCTCCAATCTTCTTTTCTATGATCCCTTATGAGTAACAAGCTTTCATATGATATGATAACAATCTACTATGATTGTCACAACTACAAAACTCTTGAAACCCTCCATACAAAAATAAGATCATCATGTTAGTCCATAGTCCTTAATTACACAAGTAAATCCATCATTAGATCTAGAAAAGCATTAAAATCATGATGCAAAATATATTGTTGACATATGGAAAGGCTTACAAGGAACAAAGTTGTGAATAATTGTTACTTTTTAACTTTTGAGATATTTAAAAGATTAAGGATATTTAATGCAAAAATCAAGATAAAAATAGTTAAGGGCCTATAAAGTGTTCAAGATATTTATGTCTATAATAAGTTTAGATTTATTAATTTTCGAGCTTAATATGGTAGGTTATACAACTAATTAGGGAATAAGAGCTATTTTCATCAATGGTCCTAATGCACGTATGCCTATGAAAATAGATGTCCCTTGATCAACCAAGAGATGAGGGAAAAGTTCTCTAAAAAATGGGATTTCCATAAAATGACAAAAAATATAAGACATTATACAAACAACATAAAAAAGTTTAATAATAACAAAATATTTTAAAAAAATAACCTTAAACCTATTCATAGATATATTCAAGAAAAGGTGACTTAACATAAAGCCTAAGCCTATTCCTCCAATTTTAACAAATTCAACAAAACTCATCCAAAACCAAAATTTGAAAGATCCATTAGAATTACCATATTTTTGGTTATATGGGACAATCATACAAGATAATCTATAAAACAAAGAAGAAAACTCTTTAAATAATGAATAATAGATGGAAACTATTAGACCTTCACAAAAACCTAGAAAGTCCACTATTGGGTACAAAGTGAATAAAATCTTGACAATTATTCTACAAAAGAAAAAATATTTGCAAAACTCTAGTCAATTAGGTAGTTTAACTCTTATAATACATTGAAAAATGGGTAATTCACAAAATTTAGAATATTTGATGGATATGTGCATTTATACCTTGACTCCATACTTAATGGCAATTCCCACCTTAAGGTGTCCAATTTTGACACAGTGTGCTCAATATTATTATTTGAAGCTCCCCTGTAGTTGGTGATGGTGACAATTCCAAAGAAAGAGTGACCTTAGGGCAGATCCCCATGTGACTAATTAGCTCATTTTGGCTAGCAATCATTGCTCAACATTTTAAGGAGCATCTTGTGGAGTTGGTGGCCCCATGATTGCATTTTTTTTGCTTATTTTTAATTAGTCAATTCAAAATTAATTTTTTCAACTATATGATGCAATGAACAATGGTAATAATAATTTGAGAAAATAAAAATTGGAGATAAATGTAAAAAGTGAGGCAAAGATATTTGTGGAGCCACATGTCAATTTTTTTTAATATGTAGTAGCTACTTATTTTTAGCCCCCACATTTTTCCACAACCTATTTTCAATTTGTAAGCAATTGCTGCTCCACAAAAATAGGAAAAGATTCCAAAATATCCTTATTCCCATAAATACATTTTTGCATGGGGACATCTAACTGCTTAATTTTTAGCAAAAAATTTACCTAAGCAACAACATGGGGATAACGGGGTTAGATCTCATTGGAGTAATAGAAAACCCTATATCCATTTTTCTCTTAGCCTCCAAATGAGTTGGCATATCATAAAAAATAAATGAATGTCCCTCATGCCCCATTAGACCCTCATCCCTAATTTCCTCCTCATCTCATATGCCACAAAGGAAATCTGCAAAACACCATTCTTTTGATACTGAACTATTGTAGTTCGATTCAACAAAACTATCAAGAAAAAAGAGAAAAACCCTAGCTATGTATAATTTCTTCAAATTGATGTAGCTTTCATTTATATGCAACTTATCATAGAAAATCAATTTGGGCAATATAGAGCCATTCACTTCTTGTATCTACGCTTACCTCCATAACATGTCAGTAATTATCTATTTTCTTGTTGGTGATTATCTATTCCTTATTGGTAGTAACAATGATAGATCAAACGACTCTTAGGTTTCTTAGACAGGTCATTCTACAAGAACTATACATGGATTTTTCAACTTATTAATTATAAATTTATATAAAATAGGTTTTTTATTCTTTGGTCATGGTTAAGAAGGGTGTGGGGCACATGGATAACGAGGATTTTGATTGGTACATTAGTTTTTAAGTCATTTTTATAAACAAGTGTTTGGAAATTTACAATATAATTTTAGCCATAAGCTAGTAAATAATAAATAATATTGAGTTAAAACTGTAGACATCTAAATTTAATCACTTCCATATGATTAAATTTACTATCTTTCCGTTAATATTAATTTATTAAATTAATATTACACCTTTTGTCTTATATCGGCAAAGTATTTAATTTAATAATTAATACTTTGTCTTTCACCTTATTCCTCTCTAAATTAAATAAATATGCTACTTTATTTAATTTGGTCATTTTTCCCCTTTTCATTTAAAATTAATTTAAAATTCCTCATTCTCTCTCTCCTTGTCACATCCTCCATAACCTTGCCCTAATCTGAATTAATTTAATTAATTCATGATTATAATGTGCATCCTCTTAATCAGAGATTAATGTCACATCCTCCTACATTTGCCACTTGCCTCTAATCTTCCATTAATTAGCCTAATCCAATGTTTGCACAACCTTAACCAAGGTCATTAGCTAGATTTAGCACCACTTTTTGGTCAATTCTTCATTTTTTCCTTCTTTTGGCATTGACCCCCTTTCCCATGTGAATTTTTAATTCACATTTATTTGTTCTAGATTCCTCTCCTTTATACGTGAATTTTTAATTCACATTCCATTCTTCCAAGGCTTCTAGAACCTTGGACTTGTCACAATCTCCACATGTGACCAAATCCCACATTTTTGGAGCCCATCTTTTATCCTCTAGATCATTCTAGGAATGTGAATTTTTAATTCACATTTATATCCCCAACCACCTTTCCTTTTCCCATGTAGATTTTTGAGGAATTCCAAAATTCTACAAATGTCCCTTTCACTCCCACTTGGGGACAAGGAATCTCTTTTTGAGGAAATCTCCTCACTCCCCAAGGTGCATGTCCTTCCTCCACCTCATGTACCTTCTTGACACCTCACTCACACCTCATATCCCCTTGTCCACTTCACTCTCCACATGTCAAGATGTGAGGGCTTGTGGGTTCTCAACCCACCATAGCCCTTCATCTTGACCGTTGAATTCTCTAGAGAATTCAAATTCTCCTATAAATACCCCCCTCCTTAAGGGAATTTTCAACACTTTTGATCTTCATAACTACATGCTGCCATTTTACATCTTCAATCATCCAATATCATCTAGCTATCCATCTCATATCATTTTGCACATTCAAGCTTGCATTTAGTCACCCAAGCAATCATCTAAGGAGCACACAAAATCGTCCCAAGCAAGGGTCAATCAAGGAGATATCAACAGCAAGGAAGGTGAAATCATTTTTATCTTGTTTTGTCCATTTTCTTTCTTGTTTTGTCACTCATTTGGCTAATCTTGAGGTGTCCTTGGTCTTTTACCATTCACATTTTAAAGTTGTTTTGCACATTTAAAGTAGGATAAATTCCAAGGTATACATTTATGGCACGCCCGGAGGGACCCACAAATGGGTTCTTGCACTTAACATCCATTTTGGTTAAGAATTTTGCAGGAAAAGCTCACAGAAAGGTGGCAGCGCCCTCTGCTTTACCGCAGAAAGGCGGCAGCACCCTCGCAGAAAGGCGACAGCGCCCTCTTGGCCACTACAGAAAGGTGGCAGTGCCCCGCATTTGAAAGTTTATCTTTTTCTAACGCATTTGTTGTCATTAGGGATATATCTAGGAAGTTTTGCTAACACTTTTCTTGTAGTGGGAGGGGCGCAACTTTTCATTTTTTTTTTTTTTAAATCTGACAAAGTTTGTTGCTGAAAGGCAGCAGCACCCTCCCAGAAAGGCGGCAGCGCCCCTGCAAAAAGGTGGTAACGCCCTCGCAGAAAGGTGGCAGCACCCCTATAGAAAGGTGGCAACACCCTCACAGAAAGGTGGCAGGCCCCTGTAGAAAGGCGGCAGCGCCCTCGCAGAAAGGTGGCAGCGCCCCTGCAGAAAGGCGGCAGCACCCCTGCAGAAAGGTGGCAGCTCCCCAAAACAACACACTTTGGAAGGTAAAATAGGCATTTTGGCTTCGTTTTTGCTCTAGTTTTTTTCTGTTGTCACGTGACAACTCTCTAACGTTGTTTTGGCAATAATATTGTTGCTTTTTGCTAACATTTTGTAGCATATTAGGGTGTGATTGATCAAGGACGAAGAAGAAGATAGCTAACATTTGCTTGCAGGATCATCTATTTGATCAGATTTTCAAAAACTATCTTTGCTGTTTTGGAATATAGTCTAATTAGGGGGAATAAAACTTCATTGTTTGCTGTGATTATTTACTTTGTGTTACTCAAGGGGGCATTAATTTTCTTTCACTTTCCCCTTGCACTTCGTGTGAGCCTGGGGAGTAGTTGGAAACAGTTAGTGTCTTCTTTTTAGTGAGACCTGCTTGGGGATTTCATCACCCCAAGGGACGATTCCAACCACGCGTACCAGTGGGGTATATAAAGGGGGGAGAACGAAAGTTATACCCCAATCCAGTCACGTCGTAATTGGTGGAGCGTTGAAGCTAGGGTGATACCTAGATAGACGTGAAGAGTTGGTCCGAGCCTTTCAGTATCTCGTTGGGGTTCCCGACTCACGCTTGTGATGGACTGGCGTTTACAGTTGTGTCTCACGTACCGAGAGTATATCGAGGACTCCCTAGAAGCCTTGTGCATCCTAGATTAAGACTTTACCTTGCCATACCTTTAATATTAATCATATGATTGTGCTTGTTTGAAGTGTTTTCTTATGAAAAATCTGTCAAATTTTTGATACTTTGGCCTTACTTTATCATTTTGCATCCTTTCCATAGCCATTGCCATCAAAACCAAACTCTTCCTTACCGCAAAAAGGCGGCAGCGCCCTCTGCCTTATCGTAGAAAGGTGGCAGTGCCCTCTGCCTTACTGCAGAAAGGCAGCAGCGCCCCTGATTTACTGCAGAAAGCTGCCTATGCCCCTGATTTTGCCGGCTACGCCCCTAATTTACTGCAAAAAGCTACCTACGCCTCTGATTTTGCTGGCTACACCTCTAATTTATTGCAGAAAGCTGCCTACGCCCCTGATTTTGCTGGCTACGCCCCTGATTTACTGCAGAAAGTTGCCTACACCCCTGATTTTACTGGCTACGCCCCTGATTTACTGCAGAAAGTTGCCTACGCCCCTGATTTACTGTAGAAAGCTATCTACGCCTTTGATTTTGCTATCAACGCCCTGATCTTTGCTGCAGAAAGGAGAATTTGCCCTCCTGAACACCCGAAATTGCCCCGTTTGGATCCATTTAGCCTCTAAACCATCATTTAATCATTCCCAACCATTATCTCATCATCCTAAGCCTTCATTTTGTCACCCTAAGCCTCTCGAAACCTCCATTTGATTCGTTTAAACCTCCATTCTATCACTCCAAATCTTTATTAACCATTATGGATCCCCATTCATTTTCCACAATCATCTTTAATCCACCTTTTCATTTTAATTTTCCATTCAAAAGTCCATACCCTCACCTAACAAACATCACAACTTTACCATTCACATTGCCAAACACCACCCATAGCCAAACCGTCCTAACCTTGTATTACAAAGTGGATATCCAAATTGACTATAGCACTTAAAGTTGATTATTAGCCTTTAACTTCAACCCCAATCAATTCGCTTCCGTCTTGAGGTGAATTCGGTGGTGTAAGTTATCATCCTCGGCCCAATCAATCCATTCCTATCTTAAGGTGGATTCAGTGCCGTAATCATCCTCTTAATCAACCAAAGCTCTAGGGCCACTAAGGGTAACCTCCTGTGATCAAGCTTAAGGTCTCTCTCTCACATCTTTCATCATTCAACCATACCCATCCAATAATCCAAATCAAATCCAAAACCAAGCCAAATCTAATCCAATCCCATCCAAATCAAACCCAAGTCCAATCCAACTCAAATCGAAATCCATTCCAATCAAAATCCAATCCAATTGAAATCCAATCCAATCAAAATCCAATCTAATTGAAATCTTATCCAATCAAATCCAATCCAATCCAATCAAATCCAATCCAATCCAATCTAAATTCAATCCGATCAATCGAAATCCAATATGATCCAATCTGAACCCCATCACAATCAAATCATTCGACAAAGACATTAATCTACTCATCTAGCATTTGCATGCCCGTTCAGACCCGTTCACAGGAAAAGAAAATGGCCGACTGTCAAGCCCAGAATGCCCAATCAAACAACCCTCAAGATCCCAAAAACACAATCGATGTCTCATCAGATCCTAACACGGGTACCAATGTCCCTCATGATCCTCATAATGGTACTTCATCACATTCTAACACTGAGAATCAGAATAACTCGCCACATGGTGAAGAGAGTATGGTTAATCAACCTGAACTCACACTTGAGGAATATTTTAGTAATCCTGCCAATGTACAAATGACTGACCGTTTGCTTGAGAAACATGGGGAAGAAATCTTGGCCCACTTAATTGAGAAGGGTGTTAAATCCCCCTCAAATTTTGACTCGTCCAAATATGGGGGTGCCCCATCTAACGTACTCGAAGGGTCCCAAAATGCACTAGAAGGTTCATACTTCTCCAATGTTCCTCCAGTAGAGGGTTGGCATCAACCTGAATTTGGCAACGCCATTCTTTATCAAGTTAACTATCCCCCACATACTTCGACCTCAGCTATAGGAGGACTTCAAGTTCCTGATTCCAATAATCCTTTTGCTTATGGCATGCCACAAAATGTCCCACAACCTCTGCCATTAACATTAACCGCACCCCCTCCTTCGAACCAACCTATAGTCAACGTTGGGGGCACCTCCTAGGACTACAAATCTACCACCTCAACAGGTTCCCCAATCTACCATTCCACTTCAAATACCTCCACAAGGCGCATCCCAGCTAAAAATTTTGAGCGGTATCCAACAACCCCCTCTACAAAACGTGCCCATGCTACCTCCGCCATCTCATCCACAACAATCTATACACAATACTTTGGCCTCTTCACAACAACCATCCTACCAATCACAAGGCAATCCATCTCAGCCTACTACCCAGACCATATCTCCCTTTCTCACATCTCTTTTATGTCCAAAGGCTCAACCACAACACAATATCCCACCTCAGTCCATACAACATTTGACATCACAACAACAGCCTCCCCAACACTACTATCATCATCATCAACAACAATTTCCCCAACAACCGTTTTATACAACCTCCCAACAATCACAACAATATCCTCAATATCAACAAACCAACACGCAACGCCCCATCCAAGTTCCTCAACAACCTACCCCACACCTTTACCAAACGAATTCATATCATGCCCCACAACAACAACCCCCGTATCAACAAAATCCCCCATCTTACCAACAAGCCATGTCATCATCCAGTCATCCAAACCCGTATTTCAACAACCCGACACCCTTTCAACAAGATCCCTCATCTTTCTATCATCAATATCCCCCCAACCCACCACCAGCTAGTTTGTATTTGTTGGAAATCAAAGCTGCACTTAAGGATCTTCAAGCTGGGGCTACAAAACAATCATTCAAATTTGAAGATATATGCCCATATCCATTTGATCCCTCCATCTCATTGGTCCCATTTCCTAAACATTTCGAGATTCCAAAATTTGACAAATACAAGGGAGACAAAGACCCTAAGGCTCATTTGCAGGAGTTTTATTCGCAGTGTCAAGAAGTCATGTACAGTGATAACTATCTCTTATGCTTGTTTCCACGAAGCCTAGGAAGCCACGCCTTGGATTGGTTCATGACTCTCGAAAAGGGATCCATAAAAAATTTTGCAGACTTATCAGAACAGTTTGTATCCTACTTCTCTTTCAACTTGCAGAAGGATACAGACACCTTAGATCTCCTGAAAGAGAAACAACGAGATGGAGAAACCTTTACCAGCTACCTCCAACGGTGGTGTGCATTAGCTAGTCGAATGAAAAATCCTCTGAAAGAAAAAGACATGGTCACCCTTTTCATGGAAAATTCTCATCCTGACATGGCCCATAATTTTAGACTACATTGTGTCACCACTTTCGCAGAGATAGTGGAAAAAGGACCTATCCTTGAACGTGCCCTTATTGCCAAAGGACACATCAAAATACACAGTCATGATAAAGAAAGGTCATATGGAGATAAACCACGGTTCTGGAATAAGAACAAAAATGCGGTGAATGACAGAGTGACAGACACCAAACATGTCCAAGTGGCTAATGCATCCCAAAAACAACAATCATCTGTACCCAACGCCATATCTGTACCACAGGGGGCACCTCGTCCCCCTCAACAGTCAAACCAAAAAATTCATGGGAACACCAAACGTCAATACGACCAATTGGGTGAACCCTTAAGTGTTGTTTTTAATAAATTGTTGCAAATCAATTACCCCATCGCATACCCTATCACCAAACCATTCGATGAGGCCAAACCCAAGCCGGCATGGTTTAAAGATAATGAGTATTGTGACTTTCATAAAATCAAGGGACACTCCTTGAATAAGTGTCAGGGTTTAAAAAATTATGTCCAAGATCTCATTGATTGAGGAGATATCAAGGTTGACCCTAGTCAACCTTCGTCATCCAATGCTCAACTGCAAATCTATCAAAACTCCTTCCCAAACCATATTCAAGGCCCTAGTACCTCCAATAGTAATCCCCAACACAATAGCACTAATAATGTGAATTACAAGAATGCACCCTTCAATTATGAAGGTGTTATTCATTACATTGAGCAGGTGGAACCCCGAGTATCCATGATACACATTAAAGCCAAAGACCCTCAATGTGTTGTGACTACACAACGAGCCCGCATCACTGTCCCTACAGCCTCTGCACCCATCCAACCCACTCCTGTAAACTCTCAATATAACATCCTTGATCACCTAAGGAAGACCCCCGCTCATATATCCATTTTGGATTTGCTTACGTCTTCCCCGGTACATCAAGAAATCCTCAATAAAGCCTTGCAGGAGACCCATGTCCCAAATGACATCGACCCCACACAATTCCAAGCTTTGGTGGGACACTTGGCTTTGTCTCATCGCCTCCATTTCAGCCAAGATGATATGCTGAACATTGATGTCAATCATAACCGCCCCCTACATATTGAAGTCATAGTTGCCCGTCATAAAATAAAAAGGGTCTTGGTAGATAATGGCTCTACCCTCAATTTATGTACTTTGAAATTCATAAAATAGGTAGGGTATACTCAAGCGGACTTAAGCAACTAGATAATTACAATCAAAGCTTATGACAATGCAGAGAGAAATTTAGAAGGAATCATCAGTCTTCCTATCCAAGTGGGACCTGTGCTCCAATATATTACCTGTCATGTCCTTGATCTGGACTTACTGTATAATCTCCTCCTTGGCCGCCCATGGCTCCATGCTATGCAAGCCGTCCCCTCCACATACCATCAATGCCTCAAATTCCCCATCAACGGACAAGAGGTCACCATCTATGCCGATCCCCAACCGTTTGAATACTGCCGCGCTTTAGAAGCATCTTTTCCCCATTTACATTATTGTCCTGGGGTCGAAATGGGGGCATCCCAGTCATCATCCTCCAATCCACCATCCACCGTGATAACCACTCCGTCCTCCGCCACTAATACTTCAGTCACCAAAGTCCAGATCATTGACAAAGGGTGTGGTGAATATGAAATGCATACGACTCTCAATGTAGCCACCATGCCACCGTCGCCACACGAGTACGGTCAACCTTCACATGCTACACAAAAGGAAGACAAGATCATCACCTTCAGCGGTAAAAACATTCCTACTACCACTTTCAGATCTCCGAGTGTCAAGGTCGATGCACCAGAGGAAGACATAAGCCAATGGGTCTACCAGGAAGAGCCCGAACCAGAAACTCCTCTAAAGAAATATTTTCAGGAAAAGTATCCTTGGCCAACAAAGTTTGTGGAAAAACATAACTACCAAGGTAGAGGCCTAGGAAAAGAGGAACAAGGGCGGTTGCAACCCATTGATACACTGAAGTTACCAAGAAACACAGGCATTGGGTATGATAAGAAACAGAAAAGCCGCACAACATCTAATACTTCCAATAGTATCACTATGGACGATGGCTCATTGGAAGACATACCCGAGGAGGAATCCATCATACATGCATACGATGATGTCGATCACACTAACTTGTCATCCATGTTCGAATGCCTATCTGTTTGCACCATTAGCCTATCCCTTCGTCACCCTGAACTCATTGATTGGGACCTACATAATACCACACCTGTCAATATGTCTACGGACACGTATGTCAACCTTATGGGATTGGGGGAGGATGAACACTCCAGTCGCAAAAATAAAAGTAAGAAAAATAAAAAATGGTCATCTAGTGGAAACCTTCTTGAGGCACTTCCTGACCTGGAAAAAGTAAAAATAAAGGACGCATATGAAAGCGAAAACCTCGAAGAGGCGCTGGAAGATGGAGATGTTCATCTTCCCCTTATAGGAACTTAGCTATCTGCCAGATCATCTATCCTGATTGAAGATATGCAAGAAGTTAATTTGGGAACTGCTGAAAGTTCGAAGATCACCTATGTAGCCAAGTCACTCTCTGAACAAGAGTATCCGGTCTTTGTGAAGCTACTCCGAGAAGGAATCATCAACTTTGCCTGGTCATACTCAGACATGCCGGGCTTAGACCCTGCTTTAGTGGTTCATCACTTAGACATCCGCCCAGACGCCAAACCTGTCAAGCAAAAACTCTATAAGATGCATCCGCAAGTCGCATTGTTAGTTAAGAAGGAATTGGAGAAGTTACTGGACGCGGGTTTTATTAGCCCAATTGACTACTCTGAATGGATCTCCAATATAGTTCCTGTGGCCAAACCAAACGGAGACATTCGGGTCTGCACGGATTTCAGAGATCTTAACAAAGCCTGCCCAAAAGATGATTTCCCTCTTCCTAACATTGACATGTTGGTCAACCTAACAGCAGGACATGAGATGTTATTCCTCATGGACGGCTTCTCCGGTTATAACCAGATTCGAATTGCACCTGAAGACCAACACAAAACTGCCTTCACAACTCCCTAGGGCACTTTTTGTTACACTGTTATGCCCTTTGGTCTCAAAAATGTGGGGGCGATGTATCAGAGAGCCATGACGGTTATCTTCCATGACCTCATCCACATCATTATGGAAGACTATGTTGACGACCTACTTGGGAAATCCAGAACACGAGCAGAACATCCCGCCATCCTGAAAAAGATATTTGAGCGGTTAGAGTATTATAAGTTGCGGCTGAATCCGAAAAAGTGCATCTTTGGGGTCACGTCAGGGAAATTGATGGGTTTCATAGTCTCTCGTAGAGGTATTGAAGTTGATCCCGCCAAGGTAAAGGCTATTCTGGACATGCCACCTCCATGCAATCTGAAGCAGCTAAGAAGCCTCCAGGGAAAGATGCAGTCCATCCGTCGGTTTATAGCCCAGCTCGCAGAAAAATGTCAGCCATTTACCCATCTTTTGAAGAAATATTTCACCTTCCGATGGACCCCACAGTGTCAAATGGGTTTTGATAAAATCAAGGAATATATAGCTCATCCACCGATTTTGATGCCACCTATTCCAGGAAAACCCCTCCTGCTTTATATCTCTGCTACCTCAGTCGCACAGGGGGCATTATTGGCACAACATGATGAGTCACTCAAAGAAAGGGCAATCTATTACATCAGTCAAACACTAGTGGGTTATGAGTTAAATTATTCTCCTATGGAAAAAGCGTGCCTCGCACTAGTCTTCAGTACACAGAAACTTTGCCATTACATGCTCAGTCACCCAGTCAAATTAATTGCTAAAATTGATCCCTTGAAGTATCTGTTATCTAGAACCACTTTGACTGGCCGCATGGCCAAATGGGTCATGCTCCTCAGTGAATTTGACATAGAGTATGTAGAGCGCAAAGCCATAAAAGGACAAGTTATTGTTGATCAGCTGGTCGAAGCACCATTGGTAGATGCCTACCCCTTAGACACTGAATTCCCAGATGAAGAAATCTACATAGTGACAGAAGCACCAACTTGGACGTTATATTTTGATGGTTCATACACTCATAGTGGATCGGGGGCAGGAATTCTGTTAGTCACTCCTCAAGGTGACTACATCCCAAAATCATTTAGGATAGCGTTTCCATGTTCCAACAATATGGCAGAATACAAAGCCCTCCTCACCAGCCTTAGAATTGCAAAACAGTGGCACATAACACATTTGAAAGTCTTTGGGGATTCCTTACTGGTTATCAGACAAGTTAATGATGAATTCCTCACAAAGGATGATAAACTGTTACCCTATAAACGCATGGTGGATGATTTCAAAAAATATTTCACCTCCATACAGTTTGACCAAATCCCTCGGGTGCATAATAAAGCAACAGATGCCATGGCTACTATTGGTTCTTTGATTGACATGCCCAAGGATGGAACAGAGTGTGAGTTTCTTGTCGAGCAACTTTTAATCCCTACATATGATGTTCCCGAGACTGACATGGTGTGCGATATTGTAGGTCCCACCTCCCCGTGGTACCAAGACATATATACTTACCTCCGTGACAATACCATACCCCCAGAACTTACACGCAACCAACGTAAATCCTTTATCCATCGTTCGTCCCGATACATCATCGTTGGTGATACGCGTTATCGTCATGGGTATGATGGAATCCTCCTAAGATGTCTGAATGAGACCGAGGCCCAAACGGTACTAACGGAAGTACATGGTGGTATTTGTGGGGCTCACTCAAATGGTATGGCTCTGGCCAAAAGGATCTTATGGGCTGGATATTATTCGCCTACACTAGAATACGATGCTTGCGAATTTGTAAAGAAATTTCTTCCATGCCAATAGTATGCGGATTTGATCCATGCTCCAGCACAAGATCTTCAGCCTCTCCTAGCACCCTGGTCGTTTTCTCAATGGGGTTTTGACTTGATTGGCAAGATTCACCCACATCATCCGACGGCCATACATTCATCATCACCGCAACTGAGTACTTCACTAAATGGGTGGAAGCAATGCCACTCTCACAAATCACCGGTACTCAAATTTCTAAATTCATCCTCTACCATATTCTCTGCAGATATGGTATCCCATCCACCATCATTTCTGATAACGGAAAGCCGTTTAAAAACCAAGCCATGAAACACCTCTGTGATACCTTCCATATTCAACATCGTTGGTCGACACCTTATTATCCTCAGGGTAATGGTCAGGCAGAAGCAACCAACAAGACCCTCATCCACATCCTCAAAAAGGTTGTCAATCACACTGGACGAGATTGGCACCTCCATATCCATCTTGCCCTCTGGGCATACCGTACATCCATCCGCACCCCAACAGGTGCCACCCCTTACTCTTTAGTATACGGTGCTGAATCCGTCTTGCTAATCGAAGTTGAGCTCCCCTCATTGAGAATTTCTTTGAAGAACCTTATCAGCGAAGAAGATGCTCGCGTTGCACGGCTTGCACAGCTCGAGTTACTAGATGAACAGAGAGTAAGAGCCTATGACCACTTACAAGCATACCAAAATCGCCTCATGCATCATTACAATAAAAAGGTACGCCCTAGACAATTCCAAGTTGGTGAGCTTGTCCTCAAAGAAAACCAACGCACTCAACCGGACCGTGACAAAAAAGGAAAATTTTAGGCAAACTGGCTAGGGCCGTATATCATAACTGCCAAATATGGATCTGGAGTCTACAGGTTGACTGCTCTGGAAGGAGATCCCCTTGACGAACCTGTCAATATTCTCCATTTGAAAAGGTTCCACGCTTAAGTCCGCTTGATCTACCCTATAAAAAAAGTCAAAAATTAAAAAAAAAAAAAAAAAATCCAAAAAATAGTAAAGATAAATAAATCCGTCCTATGGTGAAAACCACCTCTTGGTGGCACCTTGGATAAGTATGGATGGTGAAAACCTGGTAACAGGAATCATCCATAGAGGGCTTAATCATTATCTACCTGGCATCCTAGTTATTTTAGGTTGTCATCTGCATTATCATCCCCATCCACATCAGCCTAGGCCGCTTGGTATTTGTTGATTGAGCACTGGACAACCCACCTTACCTATCCCTCATCCTGAGCTTCTTTATATCCCACTTTGAGCTTGTGTCTTTTGCTTCCATTTTTTGGTCGATCTGTGTCATCATGTAGAACCATCCATCGTGTCGGTCTCCATCTAGGTCTCATCCTCCCGCATAGTTTTCATCCCATATCGAACTATGTTTCCCCTGTGCTTTCACGTAGGCAAGGTTGGTCATTTGATCCTCCCCCGGGGCATTTGTATGTCACA
Organism: Sequoia sempervirens; assembly: GCA_007258455.2. Classification (NCBI taxonomy): domain Eukaryota; kingdom Viridiplantae; phylum Streptophyta; class Pinopsida; order Cupressales; family Cupressaceae; genus Sequoia; species Sequoia sempervirens. The sequence goes on along the minus strand of VDFB02000013.1, from coordinate 171,697,365 downwards.
TTTTGTGTCTTTCATCATCGGTCACCATTGTCTTCTTTCCGCTTTATCCATGGTTTTTTTCCATGAACTACGAGGGCTCTGCGCTTTCACGTAGGCAAGGCCAATCTCTGATCGGCCCCCGAGCCCCTAGGTCTTTAGGTTGTGTCTTGTCTCCCTTGTGTTGTGTCATCAAGCTATGCCTTTATCTAGCTGGTCCGTAACAAACAAGACTCACTTGTACCAACGAGACTAATCAATTTCGAATATCCTATATCATATTGATCTTTTTTGCTTGTTATTCATCATCGGTCTCATCAGGATACATCCTTCCTAACAGACCTCATCAATCCCATCTATCCCCTTGGTCCTATGGCAATGGACATTTGAAATTGATTGCGATCTTTTGATACTTTGGGTTTTTGTTTATCATTTGAGCTCCTTATAATCACTTGTCAAGGCCGCTATTATCCATCATATTATGGCGTGTTTTGATTGGTCTACATAGGGGCATATCTTAATCTTTTCTTTGCTTGTGTCTTCTTGGTTGTCCCACATGGTACCCACCAAGATCCTAGGGGTCTTGTGTTATGTTGGGGCATCCTTTCATGCTTGTGGTTATCTCAATATCGGACCCGAACAAGGTCTTCGTGACTTTGGGGTATTGGGATAGCTTTCTTGTCTGGTGTGTTTGTCTCATGCATTAGACACTAATCTACCTCGGTCCTCTATACCTTGGTGTATCGTGTCTTATGCTATAGCAAAAATCAATGCTCCAAAGATGGTAAATTGAATTAGGATTGCATTTTTCATAATCATTGCATTAACACTCACCTTATGGTTTTGGTTGTACGAATACTTTCCCTCAGTCTTTGCCCTTCTTCTCAGGATACTGATAATTTTTGACAGATGCCAAATGACATCCATCTTCACAATCACTACATATCCACCTCTCATTATCATGTCAGTTCTTATTGATACTTATGGCTGTGTGTTGCTTCCTCTAGAATTACAAAAGTATTATCCATCGTCACCTGCACTACGGGTTACATCCATACATCTATCGTCACCTACACCACCACATGTTAGGTCCATACATACACCGTCACCTGCATCACAAAGTGTTAGACGCATAATACATCACATCCTGCATATATAAAATATTCATATAAAATCCATCATACACATATACATATATGACAAATCCATCCACTAGGCATCCATATATATAAATCATCATAGATCCCATAGGTACATATCACACATCACCATGCATCAATAAAACTATCCATATTCCATAAGTACATATATCCAATCATCTACATAAACATCTCAATAATAAACCAACTCATCAGCATAAATAAACATAAGCATAATTATCCATCTAAAATTATCCAATCATCCAGGTGAACATCTCATATCATGAACATGAACCAACACATGAGCATAAATAAACCAATGTATCCATCCACATAAACATGTAATACCATATACGCATGCATATAATCACCCATCATAAAAGGAAACATACTACATAGTGTCAATAAGAACTGTCCCATATCAAAATAATAGAATATCTGTCACAATACATCACATGATAAAATACAAAATTCAGATATATAGAACATCTCTGATCTCTATCAATAAATCATGCACACTACATCCTGCATCTGTCAAAAAATCAGTAGTCTGTCACCTCCCAAACGAACTCCCCACATCTGATATCTGTGGAGACTCAGGTCCTGCCCCTCTGCCTGGTGAAACACCTGGTGAATCACTGAAACCACGTGTCCATGTCCCCAATGACTGAGATGGTGCTGGCATTTGAGGTGTCTGCCTAGTATAACAGAATCTCCGCTATGACGGATCAGGAACTGCATCATAATATGTGGCCATCCAAAAACCTGCCTCTCTCATGCTATCCTCTCTCTCCGCAACCTAGACGCGAGTAGAATTCTGCTCATGTCGATACCTGTCTCGGTCCCTGGTGATAACTCTCATCTCCTGCTCCCAGGCCTCCTGAGCTAACTGATGCTATGCCAGCTCTGCCTGTAATCTATCCCTCATCTCCTCTGCAGCCGTTGCCCATGCCATCGCTGCATCCCTCTCTCTCTCCACAATCTGCACATCTACTCCAGGCATCCCACCCTCACCCTGACCTATTGGAATGCGAGCCATCGCAACATCCCTCTCTGCCTGTAGGGTCTGCATCTAAATCTCTGCTGCATCTATATCTCTCTTAGCCCTCTGTGCCCGAGCCACTGCTACATCTCTATCCCTCTGGAGAGCCTGTACCCGCAACTCTGCCACATCCCTCTCTCACTGGAGAACCGCTATCTTTTCCACTGCATCATCTCTCCCTCTCTGCAATGCCTGTATCTTTGCCTCTGTTGTCGCCCTCTCACTCTGAATGTGTACTTGTGTCGCATCCCTCTCTGCCTCCATCACCTATATCTGAGTCTGTGCTGCGTCCCTCTCAGCTGGCATAACCCGTGCCTGCTCTACTGCCACGGCCTCCCTCTCCTGCATCAACCCCATATCTCCAAGTGCCTGCTCAAGACAATGTACCCTATCCTGAAGCTCATCCTAGTCTCACTCGAGATCTCCTGACTGCTAACTAGTGCACCCTGCTCCCTGATCAGCTACCTGCTATGTCCTCTCCTCGGGCTCTCCCCTAGCCTGTAAAACCATGACCTCTGCCTATAATCTGTCGTGGTCCCATGTCACACTAGTCAACTCGCTCCGTATCCTCTGCACCTCTGCTTGTGCCCTGTCTCTCTCCCTCACTGCTCCTGCTAACTGGAAAGTAATGGTGTCATAATCTATCAGGGCCTCCTGCTCTACTCTGGCTACCTCGGCCTCCAGAACCCTCACTCTCTGCTCTGCCATCTGTACCCTCACCTCTACCCCCCTCACCTGAACAATGGGATCCTCTGGTACATAAGGAACTAACGCTAATGCATCTGCTGCCGCAACATCCTCCTCCACCACCTCTCTATCTACATCCATCACATCCTCCTCCCCAACCACCTGCTCTAACTCATCATTCTCCACCTGCTAGCTCCACCTCCCCAACCACCTGCTCTAACTCATCCTCCCCACCTGCTGGCTCCCCCCTCTCCTCCTGTCGCTCCTTCTGGTCCTCTACAATCCGGCGAACCCGAAATCGTCTCGCCTCTCCCTGTCTCTCAACCACGAATCGATGTCATGGTGACCTCCTCTCCTCTCCTGGTGCTCCTCTCACCTCCTCCCCTCTGCTCTTCAGCTCTTGATGAACCTCACGACTCTCTGCAGTCAGCCAAACCCACAACCGCTATGGCTGACCATGTCATCCTACCACAAACTATCTCCTCCCCTCCTCTGCTGCATCCCTCATACCTACCACCTCCACATCCTCCATATCATCTACATCCATCACCTCACCCACCCTCTACCCCCTGGGCTCTCTCAGGTCGCCTCCTCTCCCGCCAACCCCTAGTGTCCACCTCCACTGGCTCTCAGGTCGCCTCTCCCACACCTCGGCCCACCCTCTCTCACCGGACTCTCTCTGTGGGTTGCCCCTCTCCCATCAAGGACTTCTCCCGGGATTCTTGTCTCTGATGTCCTCCTCCTGCCCTCTCCTGCCGGCTCTCTCTCATCCCCTTCGGGCTCCTCCTGTCCCCCCTCGCCTCCCAATGCCACACCCTCTCTGGCACCCGCTACCCTCAACATAGGCTGAACCAGCATAATCCTCTCCCATAACCTATTCTGGCTCCACCTCTGATATCGCTCAGTCACCACGGGTACCTGCTCTCCTCCTGTCCTCCCTGGATAAGCCTCATGTCCTACTGCCATCCATGATGCCTTGGCTGTCGCTGGTGATATGCGGCCTCCCCATGGTAGCTCTCTACTATACCGCCGATACAGGATAGGCACCGTCGGGATATCCTGTATCATCCCAAACTGTCTCAGCACTTTGTCCGGTCGATGAGACTCTACTATGCGTGGTAGAGTACCAATAATAAAACATCGGCTCATAAAGTACCCCTCATGCCTCCTCGTATCTGACCATCCCCTGAACTTATGTGCCCTATATGGCCGCCACTCTATCTCCCCCGAACGCAGATCATCAAATGCTCTCCTCCACCCCTCCATCTCCCCCTGCATCTCATAGCGGAAAAACCACCCTCTCTCCTCCCCATACTCCCAAGCCACAAGCTCATGATCATTCGCTGTCCCCTCCCTCACCACTACCAGTCTAGTCATGGCAATATGCTCCCACGCCCAAATCTGCAGTAGTGTCACATGTGTCACACTCGATATCTCCCGATAGCAAATCCTGTGCATATCTCTGTACAGCTGCGCCAATACACATGAACCCCACGAAAATAGTCCCCCCCGCCACTCGACAATGTGGTGGATCACCTCCATGTAGTGAATGTTACATAACCGTCTGCTCCGATCTGGTAGCAGTATCCCACTAATCAATCCACACAGGAATAATGGTAAAGGTGGCACCCCTACTGTCAAACACCCATCCAAATCCAACTGCCCCTTTACTAGGGGCAGCCTCACATGACCAAAAAAATCTCTCAAAGTCTCATCTAACGCCGCCCCTGTGGACACCACCTCACTTACTAACCGGCTGGCAATCGGTAGCCTCAAAATCTGCCACACATCCTCCAATGTCACGGTCATCTCTCCTGTTGGGAGATGGAATGTCGATGTTTCTGAACTCCATCTCTCTATTAGTGTTGTCAACATCGCCGCATGTGCTCTAACTACTAGAAACTACACACAATGCCCTAACCCTGCGTGATCCAATACCGCCTGGTCCTCCCCGTTCATCATCGCTATCGTCACCGCCATCACCTCCGACCATCGCTCGTGCACTCGTAATCGCTCAAAACTCTACATACATGGACACTTTCCCATTAATCCATTTTTCCTTTTTTCCTTACTTCTTTTTCCGCCTTTTTGCCCTTCCCCCCACTGGGTAGTTTTTCCCTGACCGAGCAGCCTTGCTTAGCTGCATCCAAGCGGCTCCGCCCCTGCAGAGAAAGCAATATGGTGGTTACGCTAAGCTTCCACTCACAGCAGGCACCTCTGGTACCGCTCATTTACTCTCAAGGTTTATTCGGCTGCGGTTAATGGAATGGGATGACTCCCCGGCGGGCTGCAGTGGCTTGCCACCAAGGGGCCGGCCGGTATGGCATCACTCACTGCGTTTAGTCGACCATCTCCCTCGAATGGGTCAAGCAGCGCCAGGCAGCACTGCTCTCCTGGTGTGACCACACTGCTGGCCCACGGGCCGGCGAGAGGTCGTGGCAGCATGCCTGGACGGGCTACACCCAGTTTGGTTCCCCCCTTTATTTTCTCGTAAATTTACCTTTTTTTCAACAAATACTTTATACCCATTTTTCTAATTTCTCCCCCCGACGAAACCCATGTTCCCAAATTTTAATTATGTATGTAAAAAGTGCGTAAATGCAATATGAGGGTTTTTATGGCTACTCACATACTGTTCGCCTGTGCCCCCGCTGTACATCGCACGAACCCCGTCCACTCGGTGCACAATCGCGGTATCATTATCCATCGACATTGTGTCTCCTCGCCAGTTTTCTCTCTTCTCCCCTCTTTCTCTCAACTATTATAGTGAAAATGACCAAGGTAATTTTTCAAATTACCTTTTTAACCCTTCCCTCCAAAAAGGTATTTTTAACCTTTTATTTACCTTTTTATTCCTCCAACTAATCCCAAACTTCTCGAGGCTGCCATTTGCAAACCGTGTGTCGGATCCCCTCCATTCAAAAACCAAAATTGTTTAATTTTTCGATCTCTATCCAATGGTGTCCTTCTTTCCTTCCTATTGAGATGTCATCCGGGGACCCCCTTTTCCTCCCCCGACTGCCCTCTCGAGGGGGCATACCCTCTTACCTTTCCTCCATTCCTTCAGCCTGGTCATTGGGGCATTATTAACCTTTCCCATGCTAGGGGCATCACCATCTGTCACCTCTTTCCTCATTCACATTTCATTTTCTTTGAAACACTGTTATCCTAACAATATTTTGAAGAGGGGAAAAATGTAGACATCTAAATTTAATCACTTCCATATGATTAAATTTACTGTCTTTCCGTTAATATTAATTTATTAAATTAATATTACACATTTTGTCTTATATCGGCAAAGTATTTAATTTAATAATTAATACTTTGTCTTTCACCTTATTCCTCTCTAAATTTAATAAATACGCTACTTTATTTAATTTAGTCATTTTTCCCCTTTTGATTTAAAATCAATTTAAAATTCCTCATTCTCTCTCTCCTTGTCACATCCTCCATAACCTTGCCCTAATCTGAATTAATTTAATTAATTCGTGATTATGATGTGCATCCTCTTAATCAGAGATTAATGTCACATCCTCCTACATTTGCCACTTGCCTCTAATCTTCCATTAATTAGTCTAATCCAATGTTTGCACAACCTTAACCAAGGTCATTAGCTAGATTTAGCACCACTTTTTGGTCAATTCTTCATTTTTTCCTTCTTTTGGCATTGACCCCCTTTCCCATGTGAATTTTTAATTCACATTTATTTGTTCTAGATTTCTCTCCTTGATATAAGAATTTTTAATTCGCATTCCATTCTTCCAAGGCTTCTAGAACCTTGGACTTGTCACAATCTCCACATGTGACCAAGTCCCACCTTTTTGGAGCCCATCTTTTATCCTCTAGATCATTCTAGGAATGTGAATTTTTAATTCACATTTATATCCCCAACCACCTTTCCTTTTCCCATGTAGATTTTTGAGGAATTCCAAAATTCTACAAATGTCCCTTTCACTCCCACTTGGGGACAAGGAATCTCTTTTTGAGGAAATCTCCTCACTCCCCAAGGTTTGCAAATACTAAACACTTATCAAATAATGCATGAGAATATTAGAGTTTATTTTAATACTAAACACTTATAGAACCATTATTTTATGAAAATAAAGTTGATATGATAATTCCTATAGTGATAAAGAAAATAAAAATTTATTTTACTTTTTTGGTATTTAGCAATGTTAAGAGTTTGGATCTGAAGGGGTCACTAGTTGAACCAAATTTCTATTCACTTATTTTGAATAATGTGGTGAGAATTTGGACCATAAACTCATCTTTTACATTCATTTATGCTTTATTAATGATTTATTTGTATAAGAATGAGAGTTTAAATTAGGTGGAGATACATATTTTATTTTAACTTTTAAATTTGTGAAAATAAATGTGGGTTTGGACACTTTTTTATAATATGAGACTTACAGAGCCTTTTTTTCAAGTTGCACCTTTGAGTTTTGTTTAGTCATTTATGCAATCTCCCAAATGCATTTTTGTGTTCAACTAACTTGTCTTGAAAGAAGACTGGTTAATAAAAATCAAATATTATGTCAACAATTCTTCCATTAAGTGAGATTACAAAGTTATAAAGGCATACACAAATCAAGTGGCTTATAGTTTTACAAGCTCAACATACATTATTTTTTATAATAATGTTAACAACTGAAGCATTTTTTGTAAAAATTCTTACCTCTTTTGTGTGTCTATTTGTCTCTCTTTGGATTCATAGCCCATGCAATCGAACACTTTTATTCAGCATGTTAATAACTTGAAGTAGTTTAGAAGCTAGATTCAAAGTACTACAATTCTTTCTCTTTTTGTATCTTCAAATATAAGTGCATGTATCTCAAATTAATCATCCAAGTTTAGTTTTAGCTGATTTTAGAAAAAAAAATTACCACTTTTGACTCCTTTTCATATACTATTTTCATGCAATTACCCACATGTTGAATGTTTGACCTAGCTACGATTCTATGCCTAGGTCTAGGCATAATATATCCCCTCTCTATCATGTATAGAGATATTTTTTTACCATAGAAGTCACACAAATCAAAATATTTTACAATATCATTGAGGAAAAATTCACAATAGAGTTATCAAAAAATATTATGGGACCTCATTATTGCTATATGGAGGATGGTAAAAAACTTTTCACCACCTTTCTTAAAAATTATCCCTTATTCCTTGGTATTGACACCACTAGATAGGGAAACTCTTGCAACTTGTGTGCATGGGTGCATTGATTCATGGATCAATGTAAAATGTGCATTTCAATAAGGGTTCAAATTTTTTACTCCAACTCTGACATGACTTTCAAGAAAAAGACTTCAATTTGTTGGAAAAAAGGAGAACCCAACTTCTTGCACTTACCCTTATGGGGTGTTATCCTATTCTATTATCAATTCTATAATTTCCTTCTTTAGTGCTTCCTCTAATTTTATGTTGTCACAAATTCAAGGATCAATAGTAAACACTTATTTTCATGATTTAGATAATCTAATATTTTTTCCCACCTACTAAAAATGCATTGACATTACTACTCACTTATTTTATTATTTACTTCAATGGAACTAGCTTGTGTCTCCTACCATTATTTTTTGTATTATAAGTATTTTTTCTCCCTAGTATAGCAAATTCTATTAAAAAATGAGCGGGAGCAGGGGTCTGAGTGAGAGAAGGAGTTTGTGTAGGAGCAGGTGTAGGGCTTCAACATAAGTGGGAAGCTACAAAATTGGTGTAGGTGAGGATGGTGATACTAAAGGAGAGGTCAATGATGCTAAAGGTGCAAACTATTGCAGCTGCACAAGGGTTCATTCCTCCCTTGTTGTGGTTGCATCTTCTTGCTCCATTTTAGATGTTGATGTTGGTTCATAAGCATCAATTATTTTAGTTTCTAAGGATGGGTTTGTTGGCTCCTCAAAAATTTCTTAGCGCATGGAGGAAGATGAAAATCTCTTTGATATTCTCCTAGAGGCCAAGTTGAAAGCTAAGAAAGGTGAGTCATCTAGTTTTTCTATAGAATGGTGTGACCAATTAGTTTAGGAAGATGATATTTCACTTCTTTATCTATGGTTGGATGCCCAACATTTATCCCAGAAGATGCTAGATGTGGGTTCTTATAGTCTCATTCAAGATGAGTCGAACTTGTGCAATTCTTTGAAGAGAGGCTTTTTGCTACCCCCTCCTAAGGTTCCTCCCCTATCTTTGGTGGATTTCCAACCATAATCTCCTTCTAAAAAAATTTCCCCCATTGTGGTTGGGTTTGATGTGGGTTCTGCACCTTTTCCTAGGGTGGGATCTCTTTTGGGGTCTCCCTCCCTAACAATGGCCTCCTCTCCTACTGCTCTTGTTCAGAATGGGTTGTAAGATAGTAGGCTTTTAGGGATTTCCCACTTTATGGTTTCCCATTTTTTTGATCATCCTGTTTATCAAGGTGTTGTTGCCTCTTGAGTTGTTTCTCAATAGGATTTTAAGCATGATCTTAGATCTTCTAAGATTCCTCATTCTCCTTATTTCTCTCTCACTATTCTGGATAAGTGGATCAACATATCTATGGATGGGTTTCATTTGGATCTTATTTGAAGATTTTTTAGTTATCGACTAGATATTGACATTATCCGTAGTTGGGCTTCTGATTGTTGGATGGCTCGTAGTCTTCACATTAGGTATTTAATGAATGATTTTGTGATATTTTCATATTTTTCCTTGGAGGATTGCAATCATATTTGTCACGATGGCAAATAACTTTTTAGTAAGGCATTTCTTCACCTGCAAATATGGTTTCTTGGCTTTGATGTTTCTATGCTTGACTTGTAGCCTATTTGGGTGAATATATTATTCATGATATTTCTAATGTTCTTGGTCATTTTATTACCTCAGATAAGGTCGCTACAAATAGATTCAACTTTATCTTTACAATATTTTATGTGTTGGTTAAGTTTGGATTTGTGCTGCCCAAAAGTGTGAATCTTTGTTCCAAGCTTGGGTCTTAGGTGCAAGAAGTTCATTTTAAACTTGCTCGACTACATCACCCTATTATTCAAGGCTAGCATGTTTGGGTTAAATATTTGAATACTTCGTTTAATACCCAAAGTGGTGAAACTCTCCATTTAGTTGTGACTTTGGCTTGAGCCCATGGTACTTTTGGTGAAGGTCCTATGTTAGGGATAAAAAAGAAGTTGGATGTTAGGATTGGTACTTCTACGAAGTTGCATCCCACATTTATTTGTAAAGAGGAGTTTTCTACTAAGATCTTCAAGTTGGATGGTGATTCTTGCAACATAAATTTTATTGATGATATTGGTAGCTCATTTATTGATTGGAATCTTCAATATCACCTAGCTCCTACTCTAAGGCCTTTGTTAAAATTTTGATTCAAACCTCCTTGATTAGATTTCTCTAGTTTTTGGTCCTTCCAAAACTCATTCCAGATTCTTTGCTCCAATCAAAAGCTTTGCTAGTCCTATTGTTCTCTTTGTGGTTTTCTCTTTGTATCACCTTTGGTGAGCTTTCTTTTCTCTTTTCCTTTACGGCTATTTTGTGATGGGTACATTCCCTTCCCAAATTTACCATAATAAAAATAAAAACTTCTATCAAATTTGTACAGTGTACAAAATATTAAATGGCACTCATCACTTGTGATTATATTACAAATTTTTATCACAATTTGTAACTATTTTTATTTTATATCCAAAAAATATTCTCTTTTAACACCTTATTCTCTTTTTGCAACCAATAAATCTTTCATGGACTAATATTGTATATCATTTTCAACTCTATCTTATGAACAATTTATTTAGATACTAAATTATTACTTACTACAACTATCCTCTTAACCTTATAATATTTTCCTCCAAATGCACCTCCTATTTTGAACTAGTTCTTCCTTTGAATTGGTTAATATTCTTATTTTTCATACTTCAACAAACATCTCCTCATAATAAGTGGCTAACTTTTTCCTAGTTCATCTTCTAATTCATGTGATCCTTCATGTACTTCATCAACATTTGTAACTCTTCCATTATACCTTTCTATTATTCTTTCACAATTTTGGTGGCATTCAAATGCCTAGTTTCCTTCCTCTCCACCCTTGAAACAAGTTCATCTAAAATTTCTTTGACTAGAATTTCACCAGATCTTCCACTACCTCTTTGGTATCCATCAATTATATCATTTGAATAATAATGAATACTTTTTAATATTATTCTTATAAATACTTTCATTCTTATATTTATTATTATTATTTCTGATTTACTCTACATCTTCATTATATGATATTATGTCATAATATTGGGATCTACTTCTTTTGAAACTTCCTCTAATACCTATTTATTGGTTTATTTTTCCCTCAAATGTCTTGTTCAATGCAAATTTAGATGCTTCCTCCATTATGTAAATATTCAAAATTATCAATACTTCTTAAATTGATTCTCCTATCCTTCATCATGGTGACCTAAAATAATTGTTCGCCTATATTATTCTTTAGTATAATCCATCACAACCATATCCTTATGTCTCAAATTATACAATATATTTAATATTCTAAATGTTAATTCATAGGAATGAATTTAGAATTTAACCATTTTTAAATGCTAGGTTTATGTTTTTATTTCTTTTTGAAAATATATTTTCCCTAAATGGAAACATTAAATTTCAACTTTATTTTATCAAATTTTACTGTATTTGGGTCATAACATATTCATACTCATTTTTTTTCCTAAATTATCACATCCAATCTATAAATTATTGACGATTTAAACTACAAAAACAATTTGAAATATCTAATTTAGTTTTCTTACCACTACTTGGTGTAGATTTCAATATTCTATCTTCCTTACCATCTTCCTTTCTTTCAACATACTTAATAGTATCAACCTCTTTCTCTTCATTAATCTCATAAAACCTATGGTGGTAACCCCTTTTATAGTCTTCTTCAAAGGAATCTATTTAGAATTTTACTTCATCATTTAAAATATTTCTTCAATATTTATAGAAATATTAACAATACCTTGTTCTCTTTACATAACCATCTTGTCATTTTATTTGATTCAGAATTCCTCTAGTTAAAAATCTATCTATAATCACTTCTATAAACTACCTCATAATCAATAATATATTTATCAGATTCCTATAATTTTTTTTAAATTGGGTGATTTATTTACAGGTCTACAATGTTCAATACTTAAGTCATTTAAAACCATGCTTTGATATCACTTGATGTAGTCATGGCTAGAGGGTCTAGTGAAATATTATCCAACCATGCAATTGAATAAATAATATCATAGTAGAATATAACAAAATAAGATAAATAATTTAATAAAATGTTTATTGGTTCACCTTCATAATTAGTTTGTAATATGTTGATATGGCCTATCAACATGCTATGATATAGTTATTTGATTACAAATGAGTGTACTATGTGCAATTTATAATAATTCGACATGATATTACAATTTAGCAATCAATTGATCTACTCCCTACCAATAAAAACTTGGATTTGATTGACTTAAAATGATCAAGAATTACTTCTATATAGGGGATCTTAGTCTTAGGAATGATCTATACTAGCAATAAGGAGTTACAAATTTCAATGCCAAGTATAATATTTATTAAAAGCGTGCAAAAGAAACCTTTTGTAATGAATGTTGTAATTATGGTTTAATAAATATTGATCTAATTTATATTGAAATGTTTCCTAGGTCCTCTTTTAGTAAATGTGTTCCTTTTCTTCCATATTTTTCAAAAATTTATTGCAAGATTTGAACCATCAAATTGCTTGTTATCTAGTTATCTAGGTAGTTGTGATTCTATAACTTATATTCCCTTTGGATTGATTCAAATTTCATAGAAATTAGATGAGACATTGATAACCTTTGATAGATTATGTGTTTACATATGATGAAGAAATATGTAAGTGTAATGAATTGCAATATATTTTTTATTATTTAAATGATCTGAATTAAAATATACTAAATAAATTCAAACAAACAAATAAAAATAGAATATTTGTTGATTATTAAATATTTCTTATACCCTAGATTTCTAGCAAGTAAGTTGTGTGACCTTTTTTACTAAATCTTGTTGTAAAATACAATTAACATTTTTAATAAACTGTCACATAGAATTTCTTACAAATAGTAAAAAAAGGCATCATTATATCTGTAAAAATAAATGTATATTTACATTAAAAAAATCTCTAAGTAAATAACATTCACAAAATATCAACTTTGTAAGTTGGTTTGACTGTCAAATTTAGGCCTTGACTTCTTGATAGATGGGGTAGAAGCCTTTTCTTGAATTGTGAGGAGAATGTAGAGTATAAATCTCTTTTACAAGGGTTTTTATTGTAAAAAGTCATCACAATTTGAAGTCTTGATCCATTAGGGTAGGAAAACATAGATGTATTGGCACAAAAGGTTCCATTCAACTTGGAGGAAATGGATAATTACCTAAGGGGCTAATGTGAGATTGGACCAAGTTTATATTATGATACAAATAGGTTGGGAAAAGGGATGATGAAATTGTTAAGTATCGGAAATTGTAGAGATAAATATAACACCAAGGGAAGAACACTAGAACTAATTTTAGCACTATGGATTAATCCAAGACTCAAAATTCCACTAAGAGGCATCCCTTACCTCTTAAATTAATTCCATAGGTGGGTTTATCCTCCAATATAGTGCCATTGGTTAGCTTATCATGTGAACTTCAGCTATAAATAGGATTACCATACACTTTCATAACATGCATGTGTGGTTTCAAAAGGTTTATACATTCTTGTGAATTTGAAAGAAAGGCATGTTTTGAATTTTCCAATAGGTGTTAGGGGTTAATTTGAGTTGGTTTTAGCATTAGAGTGGCCAACCTTGTGGTTTAGTTTTCATAAACAAAATATACTCATTTTTTAAGCTTCCTATTATCATCTTTATATTCAATGAGCTTTTTAAATTTCATCTAAATATTCATTGCTAATGAAAATGAAAAAAATGATGTGTAATAGATCCAAGGTGAGGCTCAAAGAGCCTCATGCTAATGAAACCATTAACCAAAGAAATGCTAAGAACAATATATGAAATAGACGAAGAATAAGGAAACTTATATTATTAGGAAGGATGAGATGCCTTTATATAGCATAACCTCAGTATTGAGTCTCAAAACCCTCCCATATAGTCAATGCATGAGTCTAGGATAACCATGTCAAGTTTCACTCCATACAAGCACAAATTGAAAAAAATTCAACATGAGGAAATGCTAATATTTTTGGAATGGAATAACCAAAGATATGATCAAATAATATCTAATCATAAATAGTCGTAGAGTAATTAGGATTTGATTATATGGAAATTTCTAGGAGAGCTACAATAGTTGTAACATCATGAATTAATTATGTAACCATATAAGTCAAATATGATTCTATCAAGAAATCAATATCAAATAGATAATATAATCACATAACTCATACATTTCAATGTCATTGATCTTCTTCTTCATCGAACTCTTTGTTTGTATCATCCAATCCAGATTCGACATTGTGAGGATTGGTCGTATCATCATCATCGTCATTGATATCATTTTCTATAATGTCATCATCCACATGGATGTCATCTTCATGAACATTAACTCCTACATCATCATGATCTAGTTCCTCTTCTTTGACATCTTTGTCAGGCACATCATCAACTAACTATTGATTTTGATTATCATCTACATCATCTTCTAGTTCTTCAGTATCTTCTTCTTCTACCACATTATACTTTATCAACCTTCCTCTTAGATCACGTCTAACAACAAATGACCAACCCGGTTTACCTGGAACCTTTGAGTAAAATACCTTCTCACATTGGCTTGGAAGAACATAGAGCTCATTTCCAACTTGCTTGATCAACCTTGTATTAACCATGGTAAATCCATTATCATGTTCAATAACAATTATCTCAAGATCATTTTCATTCAATCGTAGCCTGTACCATTAGATGACAAGAAAAATTAATTTGAAGGACTTAAAGTCACACTCAAGTATATCATCCAAAATCCCATAGTATCGATTTTCTAAGACTTTTGGATGTATGTTGCTTCTAGATGAAACATTAGTAACCTGAAAGACTGCAATTATCCCAAAATCACAAGTTTTCTTTGTGTCATCCAACTTTTTGATTCAAAATTTACAACCATTGCACCACATAGCCTTGTGGTGTTTCACCTACAATATGTCAAACATGTAAAAATTATTGCATCGTCAGTTGATAAACATATTTATTCTTGGCCGAATGTATGCAAAGAAAAAAAATCTCAACATATATATACATCAATATAATTGAAAATAATTAAATAATATGGGTGATTAATATATTTATACGTACCTGTTTATCTCTTAAACCATATCCTAAATCAATTTCCCTTGGTGTAACATTGGAATCTCCATTACGATGAGCTTCTTTAACCAATGAAACCACACCTCCCCATGTTAATGCGCAACCAAATTGTTGACATCATTCAATCCATACCATCATCCAATCAAGATTGTTTGTGACATACAAATGTAGTGCATCCCACTCTTGACCAATTGTATCAAAAAAATTTGAAATTCACAAATGGTGTATAATTAGTTAATTACCATGGTATACAACCTTAATTTATAATTGATGTACCTAAAAACATAACATACCACTACCAATGATCTTATTATCTTTTTTTGTTGGATGAATTCAAATTGAACGAGTATGCACAAAGAATGAACTATGATCCTGAAGGGTACATACACTCTTGTAAGAAAAATAAAAACCTTAGTGGATACACCAATGTTCCTCTACCGGGGGAAGATTTGTTTAAGAACAAAGAAGACAAAGAATGAACTATGATCCTGAAGGGTACATACACTCTTGTAAGAAAAATAAAAACCTTAGTGGATACACCAATGTTCCTCTACCTGGGGAAGATTTGTTTAGGAGGTTATAGAAAATTTCATGGAATTACAACAAAAAAAAGCAAAGGTTGCAAGAAATGGATGATTCATCTGAAGAAGAAACTACAGGATAAAATGAAGCACAATCACAATAGAGAACAGTCTCTCGAATGATGAATGATGAAAAAGAAGAACTCCCTAACAAGGACTTACAAGTAGCCGAGGAATTGCATGTAGATGAAGATGATAGGTTTACAACCTATGAATCCTTTATTTCTGATAATGAGTTTGTCAATTCAAGAGAATTTAAATATGTTTTATATAATTAGAAAGGAAAAAGGTTGAGGGAATCCATCCCAAATATTACCCCTGAAAATGAATAGCAATTGATGAAAAGGTTGAAAGATGATATAGACAATGAAGTGCAGAACATGACCCCTGAAAGGGGTACTAGACAATTGTTACTTGAAGCTAGTGTAATAGTATTTCCTAGTTGGGACCTCAGTGCCTCTTTAATTTTTGATAGTTTTTTGCATAACAAGGAATGATAATACAAGTTAAACATAGAGGGTGTGAAGGAAATTTATATAGGGTCAAGATTCAATCCTGATGAAAAGTCAATGTTGATATGGGCACTATACCCACCTCACAAAAGGCTAAAGATCAACGATATCAAAAAATCCTTTGGACGCATGATGACCCTTGAAGTTGGGGAAACTAACCCCATGGCTTCAGTAGACATGGTCATAAGCATTTCCAAGTTCAACAAGGCACAAACAATACAATTGGTGAAAGAAATAAATTATTACAAAATGAAAGGTGAAAAATCAGATTTGGAAATTACTACCATGAAAGATGCCAGAATGAGGATCACCTTTGGAACTGATATAGAGTTGCAGAGTGAATATGATTAGTTGCATGAATAACATCAACAACTAGTAGAAAAGATGAATGACCTTCAGTTTGACATTGTGGCAATGATGTTGCACAAGAGGTTTACAAACCTAAAGATATGCCTTGATGATTTTTGGCAGGTTCAGAAAAATAACTATGAAGCCATTCTTGAGCATGAGAGAGTGAAAAATAGATTGGGTACTAAGAGACATGATATGAAACTACATGAGGTATCTAACACCAATTCCATCTCATCCATTAACACAATCATGAGAAAGCATGAAAAATATGATGAAGACTTACACTCATAAAATACATGGTTTGATGATACTATGAAGTTGGGATTAACCAAATTATGTGATAAGAGCAAGTTTTTGAAGGAATGAGATGATTGGGTGTGTTGGAACTAGAATTTTTACATAAAATTCTATTGATTTTCTCATATAAAATCAAGGGCCTCTCTTAGTATTCTAATAAAATTAATGTTTCTGCCATCCTCAAAGTCAAATTAGCCTTTTATCGCCATACCGCTGCCATACTTGATTATACCATATATGCATTTCCTTTTACCTCCTTACCACAGCCTCCAACAAAGTAACTCATGGTAGTGTGGTAAGAGGATGGTAGTATATCGTATTACCATTATACCATGGAGGGTTGATACCTAGCCCGTGGTAGAGCGAGGTCATCATCAATACTAGCAGAAGGAACCGCTATACCATGGGGGCTCAGAGTAAGGCCCACGGTAGAGTAGTAAAGTAAGAATACACATAAGCGAGAACAGTTATACTATGGGGGGTAGAAATAAATCCCATGGTAAAGCGATATATAAGATAAAATACTAAATAAACATTGTGGTACCACTAAGGAAGACAAGGAAGTGTGTGGTAGTGCGGTATAATAAGAACAAGTAAATACTATGTATTGTGATACCACGAAGGAGTGAGGAGTGACATGCGGTATGTGGTAATAAGCTATTGGAGCATTAAATGAAGGCCAGTCACATCAATCAACATCAAAATATGACATTTAGCTTAGTGTGAAGGATTTGAATGATGTAGAACTTATATGGAATTAATGCAATATGATATGAGAATTAAACCAAGAAGATTGTGAATTCATTCTCTCATGGTAATAGAAGTTGAGTATAGGTGAGCTCAAGGTGTGACAATTAGGAGAATTCTTCAGGACAAGCAATATTTTGGGTAAGTTCTATTCGCCACATATTGAATTTTAAGCAATGGCACCTAAGAAAATAGAAGTACTAAAAAAGAAAAAAATTTGAATAAAGCTTCATTACAATTGCCATTACTTGCATTGCTACCTACTTCATTTGATAAAAGGTTATAAGGTGGTCTTTAAGGATTTAGCTCAGGGGTGCAGAGACCCAATAATTCCATGGTCTAGGTGGAATTTGTATTGGTATTTTTATAAGAATAGGAATGAAGGGGTCCCAGTATCGAACCCATGGACTCTTGACATGGGAAAATTGATAGCTCCTAATGTGTTTGTTGATATTGAGCTAATAAGATCTCTATCCAGTACATATCATGCCCCGTCGAAGGTTGTTAGGCTCCTAGATGGACAATGTCTGGTAGATATCTCTAGGGAGGCTATAATTAGGTGTTTTGACCTAAATAAGAAGGCTATCACAAAGATAGATTTGGGGAGGCTAGAGCAGGAGTACAAGAGATTAAAGAGGACTTATAGAATTGATGAAATTCCCTTGTACATGAAAAGGGGTGACAAGAATAGAGTCCTTCCTTTTCTGACTTCAAAAGATGAACCCTTTCTAGTGTCTAATTTTTAGACTTATTTCAAAAACACCTATTATGCATTATGCCAAATTATTGGATTTGATGCTAAAGACAACATGTCAATTGGATTGATGAGGATGGAAATGACTATCCAACACCCTGAGTCCAATGTGGATTTTGATTTTTCTTCTATCATTGAGGAACAAATTCATGAAGGTTTATTACAGGTTAGGGAAGCTAAGACCCCTATCACTTTCAAAAAGTATTCTATACTATTTCATCTAATTATATTTCAAAATGAAACAAAGTGGACTAAAAGGATGAAGTTGAGCACACATGAAAATGGAGTTATTTTTCTAGTGCAAAATTGGTGCTATGTTTGGGATATTAAGTGCCCTGAAGGTGACTTTATTGTGTTTAGAGATTACTTTTCCCTCAAACTAATTAATGCCCTTGGTTTTCCTACACCAAGGTTACCACAATATTTAATGGAAGTTATGAGACCTTTGCAATAAAAACTAGACCAAGGTTTCATACACAACTATGATGGTTGGTTTTTAATTCCACAATATATACCATCATTAGGGTGTATGGTTGTGATCAGGCCCCACATGTTTTACCAAAATTTGTGCCTAGTAGAGTATTATTTTTAGACTTTATTTGGAAAATGCTCTAGATGGAGCGTAGTCTTATGAAGAATCAGAGAAAGGGGGCTTTCCTTCCTTAATAGTTTTTGAGGAATTATCAGTTGGGTCAGATATGTTGAAAGAAGTGTAGATATTCATAAGAGCCAATTTTTCTCTCAGATCAAGAAAGGTGAGAGTATGTCATCCAGATGGTCACATCATTAATATCAGAAGGACCCTACTTATAAAGAGGGTGATAACACATGTATTTGATCTAGAGGAGGATGTGATAAGAAACCTGATATACTTTTCATATGTGTTTGAAACAAGGAAAAAGTGGTTAATGATGATGAGATGGGAGGACCAAAAGAAAGAAAAAGATAAGAAGTTCAAGGGGTTCTTCGATGAAGAGCCAAATTTGTTGAAAGCGATGCACTTGATTCTAGGTAAGTTTGATGAGATGTATAAAAAGGATCAAGAAGAGAAGTCAGCTCCACCATCTACACCCAACCACCCTCATCCATAGCCTCAACATTACATACACCACCTCCTCCACCAATTCATCCATGTCCTCCATCCCCAATTGGTGAGCCACTTGCTAAGAAACAAAAAGTCAAATCACTAGTTGATTATGGGTCAAATGATGAAGAACAAGAAGCAGTCCTGACACTAATTGAGATGAAAGAAGTAGAAGAGCAAAAAAAAGTGTTAGAGCCTCATGACCCAAAAATAAGAATATTAGAAGAAGCTGTTGATGAGATACAAGATGATGAGAGAATAATTACTTCTCTATGGTTCATGGAGGATGCTGATTTCATCCATACAAAGGAATTCAAAGATTTTCGGATAAAAATTAAAAGGAGACAGTTTGCTGATAGGCTAAAAATCAACCTAATTGGGATTGATGATTCAAAGCATGCAGAGGTGCAGGCCCAGACAATGGTAGAGTTGGATATTGATAACATCAATATTACTCCCAAAGAAGCAAGGGAGTTGGTGCTAAGTAGTAAGATGTTAATCATACCTAGAATGTAACTCTCTAAGGTTTTTTTGCTAGATCAAATTAGAGCTCAAGATGATCCAAACTTGGTTGTAGAATTTGATTCAGAAGAAGGAGTCTCAAGCACAGGATACAATCCTACCACCTAGACCCTTGCCCTATGGACAAAACAGAAGAACACAAGGAAGCCAAGGCTTTTGGATGTATTCTAGGAAATGAGAGGGTCAGCAATGGTTAGGAAAATGAAGAACACTACTCCAATAGAAGTAGCAACCATAACTATGCACTCTGCCATTTTTATAAAGGATGTAGTAGAAAACATGGAGAAAAAGATAATAGAGTATGAAAAGAGACTCAACTTATCAAATGATGAAATAAATAAGTTATTCATTGAAGGTGTTAGATTAAATAAAATATTACAACAAGCCAAAAATGTAAAAGGGGATGAAATGGTTGTTTATCATCCACCTACTCCAGTTGAAGATTCACAAATCCAACAATTGAAAGAGGAGATTGAAAATTTGAAGAAACATAATATGGATGATGTCAGGCAACACATCTTGGATACCTTAAAAGAAATATTGAAGCACAAAGTTGGAGTTTTAAAGAGAAGATAAGTGGAGTCCATGAGGGTTTTAGTCATTTGGTGAAAGCCCTGGAAAAAATAAATACTAATTCCCAAATCCTAGAGGAATTATATAAAAGATGGCAGCCCACTTACCACATTTTAAACACTTTATGCAAAGAATCACAGAGGGATCCTAATGCACTTCCGAGATTAAAGCCTAATCAAGAGATGGTGAAGGTAGTTATTGATGAGCATAAGTATTTGATTGACATGAAGAAGAAGGTGGGGAACATAAGGAATTCATTTGATTCAATAAAGCATAGTTTCAATCCTTTGATCATCAAAGATGATGGACAATTCAAGGATGTGGATAAATGGAAGAATGATTTTGATCAAATGGTTCCTCAATGCTTGACATGTATTCAGGGCGATGGTGATATCAATTTGGAAAAGTTTCACACTCTGTTTGATGGAATTATAACATTGGATAATGGTTACACAAAGTTTGTTGTAGATGCCAGAAACTTGCTTGATAGCAGATGGAAGAGTCACCTTACAAATTTCACTATTGCATAGGAATTCAAGTGGTCGAATGATGTAACAATAAGCAAATGCTAGGAAAAATATTTGGGCTCGCATGAAGATTGATCGGCGTCATCAGAAGGAAAACATATCATATCATAAAGTAAGAGCCTTGCATAGGTCTTAGATGACCACATGCTTCTTACTCAAAGATTAAAATATTTGCATATGTTAGTTATCTCTAAATACATTTTATCTTTTCAGTTATTTTTGTTATCAAAAGCCACGTCCTGTGGTCTGAAGCTTATTGCCTCTCATATAAATAAGAGAGACCAAGACCATAAGAAGGGGATTATATTAGAAGATAGTAGATAGAAGAAGTAGGAGAAAAGAGATTGATACAATGTTTAATACAAAAAGGACCAAGATGCACGTGTAAATTTTGAAGAATTTAATGAAAAATATTTGATTCGATGGCTCTTTGTTGGTATCAATTATTTTCTAAGTTAATTGAAGATATTATTAGTTTATCTCCATATTCAATATTTCTCTATTGTTTAAATTGATATATCAAGCATATTTTCAATTTATCAATGCACATTTCTTGTATCTGTGTTGCATATTTAATTGGGTCTTTAAAGTAAAGATTAAAATCCTCATGATTATTCATAGCAACTTGGAATTATTATTTTGTATTATTAAAGAAGAATTTGATAATTACACCCTTGCATGTTTATACAAGTTATTTGTGTGTAGAAGATTCTTTCATTTGGACTAGTTCTATGTTGTTTCTTTTCAAGCAATTGAAGACAATGTAAAATGTATTCTAATTAATCTCCATGACCATCTTATAATTATATCTCACTTTACTCAATCAACATTTCCCCATCAGATACTCCCCTTCAAATTTGTTATTGGATTTGGGATCCCAAATGCGATCTACATGGATCTTTGTTGCAAACTTAGGAAGATATTTAGTAATGTACACCATGGTTTGGTATATCATATATATCCCTCCATGATAGAACCCTCAGGATGTGCTCTTTCTCTAACCAAATCCTTCAAAAATTTCAAGTTCCTCTCAACCATCCACATTGACTTTGTGTGCGTTGGTATTGTGTGCTTCAATGCCACAAGTTGAAACTTCTTGTGAGCAATTTTGGTGAGACTAAGGAGAAGTCTGGCTGACCTACTAGTAGATCCTAAACTATCGTTGTGACCTCCTGAATGTCTTGGCGATTGATATTTGAAACCTTTGGCGTAACCTTGGACTATCAGAATGATGTCTCAGTGACAATAGGAAGTCTTGTCAATATCAGCATGACATTTGGTCTGTCTGGCTGATGTGGTAATCAGCATGACTTGCACCTATTGATATGAAGTCTTCACGACTGGGAGATGTCTGGCCAAATAGATAGTTCGACTAGTTTACTTTTGGTGTGACCTAGTGTGTTCGGTGTAACTCTCCACCGAGTGGGTTGGTCTCACTGACGGTTATACACTAGGAGTCTTTGGAGTGACATAAGGGTTCACTGTGAACTCTTGGCGACAAGGAGAAGTCACATCGATAAGCTCTCACTTGGAGTCTTCAGGGTAATGCGGAGGCATTGCTATGAAGTCTTGGTGATGGGAATTTGTCTCACTGACGGTGTGGGATGTGTTCGACATGACTCCTGGAAAAAGGTGGGCTTGGGGAAACCTGGAGGCTTTGGCGTGAAGTCTTGGCGATAGGTGTTGGTCTCCCCGATTGCTTTGTGACTTCAGTGTAACATAAGAGGCTCGATGTAACCTCTTGGCGACAGCGGTATGTCTAGCCGACAAAGCAACATGTGATCGGATGTTTTTGGTGAGATTCCTAGTGAATGGAGTCATCAGAGAAACACAAGGACTTTGGTATGAAGTCTCAGTGAAGGTAAAATGTCTTGTCGACTCGGTAAGACATGAGTGCTTGGTGAAAGGTCTTGGTGAAGGTCAAAAGTCTTGCTGACTCGGTAAGACTTGGTTGCTCAATGTGAGGTCTCGGCGAAAGACAAAAGTCTTGCCAACTTGGTAAGACATGTTTGCTTAGAGTGAAGTCTTGGCAAAAGAAAATGTCTTTCCGACTGTCAGGTGCTTCGATGAAACTTGAGGATACTCGGTATAACCTCTTGGCGAGAGTTGGATTTCTTAGCGATAGCATTGGTGGATGAGTTCAACTGGACGTTGGTAAGAGGTCTCACTAATCTTGTCGATGGAGATGACTCTTGGTGACAATGTGTAAATGGGTCTTGTGGCATCAGAGAAACACTTCTTGTGTCTCACCGACATGTGACACAAGTTGGTCGCTGTTGACTAAGTGAAGATTGTCCAACGTGGTGTGATGTGGACCAATCCGAGAAAGGAGGATGTGAACCGTTTGCTATGGAACCATTGTTGAACTATTTCTATGTGGAAGTTGGAAAACTAAAACATGAGGAAATGGAAACATTTTCGATGATAATGATGTTGAGCTGGAGGTTGTGATCCGACACTTGGAATCAAACTGATTCATAGAGGCTAGAAGATGAGAAAAAATATATAAATGTATGCATTGGACATTCTGAAAATGTGCTAGTAAGAGTACAGTAAGAGCTGAGAGCTAGAGAGAGAATGATATAGAGAGGACCGAGTGGCTAGCTGAAAGGTCAAAGCCATGAGGTCAAAGCAGAGGATTGAGAGGCAGAGTTAAGCTGATGGAATCTCTCATGATCATAATTGCTTTGGTTGATCTCTCAAGGATAGTTTGATACCAGTTGTATCCAGAATGAACAAGATGTAATCTCTGAAAGGCTAAGAGCCTAAAACTGTAGTGTAACTTTCTGTTGCTGAATAATATAATGGCTCAAACTTTGGAGAGTGGGGTTTTTCACCCAAAAGGGTTTTCCCCATGTAAAATCTTTGTGTTTTGTTTTTTGTAGTATCTTTCTTATGTGTTGTTGCTTGTTGTTGAATTTACTTGTGTTTTTCTTAGAAGGATTAATGTGGGAAATAAACTGTGTATGTTTCCACTTTAGGACATAGTATTATGTGTCTTTGAGGAAACCTAATCAAAATTAAAGTTACTGAAGGCACTACTGTTTGGATTTTTTATTAGATGTGCTCCATTGATTTCCTTACAAGTGGTATCAGAGCCTTCTAGTTGTTGGTTCTGGATATTTCTCCTATGAAGATTTCTTAGCTTGATAGGCTGGAAGAAATCTGGAGGAATGGACTGATGTATTGATCCTTTGATGAGTGGAAGCCTTGTGGTATTCTGAGACAGCATGCAGCTTGAAGGATGGTCAAGATGGAAAAAGGAGTTGATCATGTTGTGATCTGTGTCTCCTGGTTGGTAGAGGTATAACCTTGGAGTATGAGGTGGATTTCTTTTCTTTATGGTTGTGTAGCAGTAAAGCTTTCATATTGGGCATCTATGTGTCAGGCTTCTGGGTGATATGGAGAAGCCTAGGTTGTTTCTTAGCCATGGAAGAGAGTTCTTTTTCTAGGTGGTGGTTCCTGGTGTTGGAAGGCACTATTTCCTATTAACCTCATATACTAAAAGGCTATGGAGTTAATCATTAGATGATTTGCAAGCTTCTGAAATAGCCTTTCTCTCTTTCTTGGATGCATGTACATGTTGGTTGTTTTAGAGTTGGTCTGAAAGAGGCCTAGATTCTCCTGAATGGTTGTTTTCTTTTCAAGGATGTTTTGTACTTGCATGGCTATGTGGTTTTACAGGTTTTACACGGTTAATCGAAACTTGTTATCATGTGGAGTTGTTGTTAAGCTATTTGTTAGACACTAGTCTTTTGGGGTTTTACTGGATGAGATAGTTGTAGTTCTGCATGCATGCTTGGTGCATGGCTTGAGGAGGTATGATTTATTCTCTGCATGGGAGTGTTGGTATGCAATTTTTCACTCAGCATTCTTGTGGTGGTACTTCAGGGTTCCTTGATTATGGTGCTCATTATGGACATGATTGGAAAATCAGTTTTGGTGTGATCTAGTGTTTGAGTCATGTTGTCTACATGGTTATTCTCTTTGAAATTTCAGTTTTGCATTTCCAATGCGATGATGGGTTTGCACATTTCTGTTGAATGGATCTATGGGTTGTGTAATGTTGTGGACTATCTTTACCTACATGTTTTCTATAGGACAACTCAGAAGTGGACTATTAATATCCACGAGGTTGATTCATTGTTGGTGCAAACTTGTTCGCTAGCCTTGTCTGTGGTCACTTGTGCATTGGTGTGGTGCTTTAAGATGAGAGGATGGATACTATTAAGTACCTGAATAGTCAGTTATGGAACCTATAGCTGGTGGTCATGATGCTTGGAGAGCTCGAGTGTCATGTTTCAGTGGGAGCTCTAGTAGTGACTATGGATTCATCAGGTGGTGGTGAATGGTCTTCTTTAGTGTTGCAAATGTTTATTGGGAGAGCTCTTACATCCTGTTGTTGTAGAAGATTTCTTTCGCATTTGTATGGACATTACTTGAAGATGTGCAACATCTTGGATCCATGGAGGACGCTTGGAGTCTTTTGGCTAAGGTGTTGGTGGTTCTTGACAGGTGATGTTTGTTTTGAGTCTGTTTTCTTTATGTTATGTATACTCCTGGTGCACTGGAGTTTTGGCACTATGCATCGTACTTGAGACAATGGTGAAGTCACTTGTAGCATGGTATCTCTTTAGGGGATATGTAGATCATGGTGTCATGATAAGTTCCTGATTCAGATGATTGGAGCTTTGACAATGGTCTGGTAATACTTTGTGTATTGGGTGCTTTGATTATTTGCTTGATACTTCGTGATAGTGTAGTAATGCAGCTAAAGTTTAGCATGAGATGATCAGTTGATAGTACTCATGGATACATGAAGAATAAGGTGAGGTTGTTATTCTCTTATGAGAGAAGTGTTGCTACCTGTTAATCTTGTTAAAGTTTTCTAGCAGAAAGTCTGAGAAGCCTACACCTTGGTTGAACGTTTGTTCAATAAGAGACCTATGAGGAGATAGCTCTTGGATTAGTCATGATGGCTTGTATATCTTGAAGGAGTATTCTCATTCCCACTCTTGGTCTACTCGGTAGTTTATCTAAGAGGTATTTGGCCCTTTATATCTTTCGGATGTGTTTTATGTTTACTTTCATGATATGTATCTTGAATTGTTGTTTAATGGTTGTAGAGGATTCATAGTGGAAGTTGTACAGTTTCTTTTATCTCCTTGAGTTTCTATGTTATTTACTGATGAGAATTGGTAGGAGATAATGTATGGGTTGATTTCCTAAAATGGGAAATGAACTAGTCTGATCTTCTTTGAGAGGCTTACATCCATGTTTGTTAAAGTCAGTTTGATCTTGGTGATTGAACGAATGGATGTTGTTAAGTTTTTTCTTTTAGGATGTGAAGAAGATCATTCGTGACATAGCTGGCTATTAGAAGTGTATGTAGGAGGATGCTCTATAGGAAGATGATGTGCAGAGTTTCTCTCTGTGGTCTTGAAGGTTTGTGGTGAGAGAAATGTTTCTTGTGGTAGGTTGTTACTAGTTGTGCATATCATTGTGGATTTTTCCTTGGTACTACAGGTTTATATTTTCTATGTGCTGGTATTGGTAGACTTGCGATGCCTTTTGATCTTTCAAATCTAGATTACTCAGGTAGTGGGAGTTCCTATATGTGTCTTGTCTTCTTCGACTAGTTGACACTTGGAGCTTGTATATGATGTTAATGAGTTGGTTATGGATTCGAATAAGTTTACTAATGGTGATACCTTTGAGGTATGTGAGATTGGATGGTATAGCACGAGCTATGGGTGCTATTTTCAATCGCATGGGTTTATCAGTTGGATGGGAGTAGTCAGTCTAACTGTTGTTCTAGTTGGTGTTTTATATCTTGTTTCTGGAGAATGACTTCACTGGTGTGTTCTGTTTGAAGCTTATTGCCTCTCATATAAATAAGAGAGACCAAGACCATAAGAAGGGGATTAGATTAGAAGATAGGAGATAGAAGAAGTAGGAGAATAGAGATTGATACAATGTTTATAGCAAAAAGGACCAAGATGCATGTGTAAATTTTGAAGGATTTAATGAAAAATCTCTGATTCGGTCACTCTATGTCAGTATCAATTGTTTTCTAAGTTAATTGAAGATATTATCAGTTTGTCTCCATATTCAATATTTCTCTATTGTTTAAATTGATATATCAAGCATATTTTCAATTTATCAATGCACATTTCTTGTATCTATGTCGCATATTTAATTGGGTCTTTCAAGTAAAGATTAAAATCCTCATGATTATTCATAGCAAATTGGAATTATTATTTTGGATTATTAAAGAAGAATATGATAATTACACCCTTGCATGTTTATACAAGTTATTTGTGTGTAGAAGATTCTTTCATTTGGACTAGTTCTATGTTGTTTCTTTTCAAGCAATTGAAGGAAATGTAAAATGTATTCTAATTAATCTCCATGACCATCTTATAATTACCTCTCACTTTACTCAATCTACCTTTCCCCATCAGGTACTCCCCTTCGAATTTGTTAATGGAGTTGGGATCCCAAATGTGATCTACATGGATCTTTGTTGCAAACTTAGGAAGATATTCAATAATGTACACCATGGTCTGGTATACCATATATATCCCTCCACCATAGAACCTTCAGGATGTGCTCTTTCTCTAACCAAAGCCTTCAAAAATTTCAAGTTCCTCTCAACCATCCACATTGTCTTTGTGAGTGTTGGAATTGTGTGCCTCAATCCCACTGGCTGAAACTTCTTGTGGCCAATTTTAGTGAGACTGAGGAGAAGTCTGGCCAACCTACTAGTAGATCCTGAACTATCGTTGTGACCTCCTGAATGTCTTGGTGATCGACATCTAAAACCTTCGGTGTAACCTTGGACTATCAGAATGATCTCTCGGTGACAATAGGAAGTCTTACCGATATCGGCGTGACCTTTGGTCTGTTTGGCCAATGTGGTAATTGGCATGACCTACGCCTATCGATATGAAGTCTTGGTGACTAGGAGATGTCTAGCCAACTGGATAGTCTGATTGGTTTACTTTCGGTGTGACCTGGTGTGTTTGGTGTAACTCTCTGCTGAGTGGGTTGGTCTCACCAATGGTTATACACTAGGAGTCTTCAGAGTGACATAAGGGTTCGCTGTGAACTCTTGGTGACAGGGAGAAGTCACATCGATAAGCTTTCACTTGAATTCTTCGGGGTAACACGGAGGCATCACTATGAAGTCTTGGCGACGATTGTTTGTCTCACTGACGGTGTGGGATGTGTTCGACATGACTCCTGGTGAAAGGTGTGCTCAGGGTAACCCGGAGACTTTGGCGTGAAGCCTTGGCGACAAGTGTTGGTCTTGCTGATGGCTATGTGACTTTGATGTAACATAAGAGGCTTGGTGTAACCTCTTGGTGACAACAGTATGTCTGGTCGGCATAGCAACATGTGATCAGGTTTTTTCAGTGAGACTCCTAGTGAATGGAGTCATCGAAGAAACACAAGGACTTCGGTATGAAGTCTCAGTGAAGGGAAAATGTCTTTCCAACTCAGTAAGACATAAGCACTCAGTGAAAGGTCTTGGCGAAGGTAAAAATTCTTGCCGACTTGGTAAGACTTGGTTGCTCGATGTGAGGTCTCAGCGAAAGACAAAAGTCTTGCCGATTCGGTAAGACATGTTTACTTGGAGTGAAGTCTTGGTGAAAGACAAATGTCTTGCCGACTGTCAGGTGCTTTAGTGAAACTTGAGGAGACTTGGTATAACCTCTTGGTGACAGTTGGATGTCTTAGCAATAGCATTGGTAGATGAGTTCAACTGGAGGTCAGTAAGAGGTCTCACCGATCTTGCTGATGGAGATGACTCTTGGCGACATGGTGTAAACAAGTCTTGTGGCATCGGGGAGACACTTCTTGTGTCTCACTAACATGCGACACAAGTTGGTTGTTGTTGACCGAGTGAAGATTGTCTGACGTGGTGCAATGTGGACCAATCCAAGAAAGCAGGATGGGAATAGTTTGTGGAACCGTTGTTGAACTATTTATGTGTGGAAGTTGGAAAACTAAAACACGAGGAAATGGAAACATCTTCGATGATAATGATGTTGAGCTGGAGGTTGTGATCTGACAGTTGGAATCAAACCGATTCATAGAGGTTGGAAGATGAGAACAAATGTATAAACGTATGCATTGGACGTTCTGAAAGTGTGTTGGTAAGAGTACAGTAAGAGCCGAGAGCTAGAGAGAGAACGATAGAGAGAGGACTGAGTGGCTGGACGAAAGGCTGAAGCCATGAGGTCAAAGCAGAGGATTGAGAGGCAGAGTTAAGCTGCTAGAATCTCTCGTGATCATAATTTCTTTGGTTGATCTCTCAAGGATAGTTTGCTACCAGTTGTATCTAGAATGATCAAGATGTAATCTCTAAAAGGCTAAGAGCCTGAAACTATATTGTAACTTTCTGTTGCTGAATAATACAATGGCTCAAACTTTGGAGAGTGGGGTTTTTCACCTGAAAGGGTTTTCCCCACATAAAATCTTTGTGTTCTATTTTCTGTAGTATCTTTCTTCTATGTTGTTGCTTGCTATTGAACTTACTTGTGTTTTACTCAAAAGGATTAATGTGGGAAATAAACTGTGTTTTTTTCCACTTTAGGACATAGTAGTATGTTTGTTTGAGGCAACCTAATCGAAATTAAAGTAACTGAAGGCACTATTGTTTGGAGTTTTTATTAGATGCGCTCCATTGATTTCCTTACAGCGTTTACAGGTCTACACAATTCAATCTCCTCAACTTGGTGTATGAGGTAGTGTTCTTGTGCATTGAAAAAATGTCAAAGGTAGACAATTTTGCATTTCACACATTAGACGAGGAATTTTTCTCCTCCAATAATTTATATCTTGTTTATGTATTTCTTTAGATGACATCCATCTACAAGTGATTCAAGGCACAAATATATTAACGAGATTTAACAAAAATATATAATATGTTAAATAACAAGTAAAACAAATGGAAAATATAAGATCTATACAATGAATTGAACAAATATAGCTACTTACCTCATGTATTTTCCAAGATCATATATAACTTGCTTGACATTGTTGTCAAAGTTTTCTAGGAGAGATAGAGATAGAACGTACTTCAACAATTATAAAATAATCTTTTCATTATTTTTCCAAAACTAGGAAACATAATACACTAAAAAGTACATGCAATATGCAAATATATATATAACATACCAGAATAATTACCTTAATGAAGGTATTCCAATCATTCGTTTTCATCCCTGACCCAAATTCACCTTTCTTTGTTATGATATTGTTTATGTTCGCAGCAAATCCTGTGGGAAATTGAATTTTTCGTATGACTTATTTTATAGCATTGCTTTACTGCTCCGTTAAAACCAAGGAAGGGCACTTATATTAATTTTGTCTCCATCACTATTTAATCAAATGACATTTTTCATTGCATGATTGGCTTTCTGAATGTCACTACAAATATTGAAAAAAAAATCTTTGTCATGCCCTCCATCCAATATTTTTCATAATGTTTCTGTTATATTCTTTCTGATATGCATTGTATCAAACAAATGCACAATTTGTAGCTGTTCATAGTAGGGTAACCTACTAAATTGTCTGGGATAACTTTTTAGTCGCTGTGGAAATTGACCATTAATGCCTTGACAACCTTCATGAAGCATATAAGTTAAACAAATTAACAATGACAATCATTGTCAATTACAACATGAGTAAACAAAACACAATATAAAAATATAAATTCCGAACATATCATATATGATAGATAAACAATTTGATCTGATATATAACCCTTACGATAAATTCTATTATATTCCAACTTCTATAGGTGAGGTGTCATTATTTGTAGTTTTGATGTAGTCTCTTCTTTCCCATTGAAAAGATGTTTTTTAGTAGTTCGATACTTATTCAATTTTTGTGGAGGAAGTCCCTATACTCATCAAACACCTACTTTTCTAAACTTGTTGAACGATGAGATTTCATCTTTGGACCACAAACTGGACATGCAAATTTTCCCTTTGTTTGAAGGCATGCAAGATCATATATAATTGGATTAAATATGTCAATTTTTATAATTATATATAATGAAAAGATTATTTAAAAAATATGCATGATATCTACTTCATAAAATTAAATATCGTTAAAGTGTAGTCAAACATTATAACATACCACAAAAATGTGTTAGCGCTGGGGCATCATGAATTATCCATACAAACATTGCATGGAATTGAAATTGTCTTTGTCCTATTGGTCTAGAGACGTCATACATAGTGACGCCATTCCATAACTTTAGTAACTCGTCAATAAGAGGCTCAATATATATATATATTCATATCTTTAACTTGGTACTTACCTAGTTGAATGAACATAAGTATTACATAATTATAATAACCATTTTACTACAATATATATAAATTAATGTACATGACTATTAAATGAAAAAATATAAGTCATTATGCAATAAATAAGACAAATGAGATGCTACTACGTTAAAAAAAAATGATGTAAATGAATACCTGGAACAATCATTGCCAACATTATGTGCTCCCTCTTTATTAACATCCATGGAGGAATGTTATTGTTGATAACAAAAATAGGCCACACCGAGTAAATAGATCTTAGCTCGCCAAATGGATTGACACCGTCTGCTGCCAATGAAAGCCTGATATTACGATGTTCTTCTTTAAAGTGTGGCCATTTTTTCTCCATGTCCCTAAATGCAAAACCATCTGTAGGAATTTGAATAATGTCATCTCCACTTCTATTCCATACATGGTAATCCATAAATTGTGCTAAGCTTTCACACCTAAATAATCATTGCATACGTAGAATAATGGGAATATAATGAAGAACCTTGCGAGGCAAATTTTTTGTTAGTTGATCTATTCGATATCTACTGATATGGCATTTTGGGCATTCTGTTGCAAATTCATGTTGTTTATGATATGTAATATGATCATTGGGACATGCATCTATTTCTTGATACTCCTTTCCAATTCTTTCATAATGGCAAATAAATCTCAATATAAACGAGGTAAAATATTTGATGGTGGCAACAAAAAATCACCTATCAATCTATAACAAAAAAATAATTTGTTAATATAAAGAATATTAATGGTACATATTTCATAATTTATTTACTAATGATGAACTAACAACAAAAATAGATAAAAAAAGATGACATATATGGCATACCTTAACATCTATGAGATTGCTATGTTGGATAAACCATTCATAACCTTCAAGTTCATTAGCAACAATACAACAAAGAGAAGAATTGTTTGGGAGCCTTCATAAAGGGGCTCATATGCCTTCTCAAGTATAGGTAAATCATGAACATCATCAAAGTCATCTCGATCATCATGATCAGATGTGCCACTAAATGTGTCATGGATCAATGTATTTGTAGCATCATCTTCAACTATGTTTTCTAGCACATGATCATCTTCTTCCATAGGATCATTAACTTCATCTTCGATATTCACAACTCCATGTTCCTCCACTTGCAAAACCACATTCTCTAGGCTGTGATAATCCATATCATGTGCCCTAGGGTGCCCCACCTTTATAATAACATTTGATCGACACAAATAAACCATGATCATGATTAAGTCATTTTTTATATATATAAAAAATGTTAAAGTGATATAAACATTTACAAATTCAATCAATATAAAGACATATAATGAACAACTTACTAATGGATGATAATCATACCCCCTTCAATGTGACCATGCTACCTAAAATTTTTCTCAGCTGTTGT
The DNA here is from genome assembly GCA_007258455.2 of Sequoia sempervirens. Classification (NCBI taxonomy): domain Eukaryota; kingdom Viridiplantae; phylum Streptophyta; class Pinopsida; order Cupressales; family Cupressaceae; genus Sequoia; species Sequoia sempervirens. Next base: position 171,664,468 of record VDFB02000013.1, on the reverse strand, counting down.
GATTAAAAGTCTTCTCATCTTTAAACCATTGCAATTATTGCAAGGACAAAAGCATTTCCCACCACCCTTTCTTTCCAATCTAGCCCACAATCTAGCAAGTGTCTCTTCATTTTGTTCTACACTAATATTATCTGAGATGATTTTTCTTTACCAAGCTTGAATATTTAGATCTTCAAAAAATATCAAACTCACACTCCAATAATTTTTAATCATAGAAAGGTAACAAAATCTAATAATTCTGATATTTTGCACCAAAAAAATTTGGCCTATAATCTCCACAAACTATCACAAGTATAGAAAAACACTGTCGCAAGTATAGATAAATTGTCGAACCCACTTTTATTTATTAAAAAACATTCGTCGGAACCCCGATGAACACTAACCATATACCCATCATCCCACAAATTAAGGAGGCTAACCATATATTGGCCCACAAATTGATGGAATGGGATGGTTGACTTTAAGTGTATTTTGAAATAGTAACAAAAATCATGGAGCATCGTAATTTCGATGAATGTCAGGCATAATTTTTTTAAAAAATTGAAACTTTAACATTAAATACATAGGTACCCAATGATACATCTAATTATACATCTTTCATTGGAAAGTTTCATCATATTTTGTAGTCAAATGAGTTAGTGCCATATGAATATCAACACCCATAACCCTTGTGTCATCTCTCTACCTATTATTATCTCATCCACAAGAATTTAAAAACCAAACTAACCATTAGCTCACTCACCTAGGAGGACCACCACTTCACCTGTTGTCACTTCAACCGTAAACATAAAAATCCTAGTCATTTATCCACATGAACAAATCTATATGTACCAATTTTTGTTTAATAGAAATTTACATCCATAAATAAAAATGGAAATGGAATCATCTTATAGTCCAGAATTAGCCGATAGGATATTTTGTTTGAAGTTTCTACTAGGATTTTCATCATCCCAACCACGAATTGGTTTTGTTGGCACTGGGGGGTTGTCGGTCGGTAGGGAGGGAACCATTTTTTTTGGACGACATGGGAATTCATAATTATGTGGGTTGGTGATGGTGGAGAATGGTGTCATCATAATAGGGAAGGTGAATGGTAAGTGTTTATTGGTGTGAGCACCAATGCATCTTCCTGTCGGTGTACGGGGGCAGCGGCCAAAGCAAATGCAATATTGAATGTTTTCGTGTGGGAAATCATAATTTGATTAAGTTATATTTTTGAAAGAGCCATTGTGGTGTGGGTTTGATACCAACCCACTGTTAAAATCGTCGGCCTTGGCTCTATTTTTTAGCAGGCTAGAGGGTTGTAAATTTATTGTGGCGCAAAATCTATAAGTCATTTTTTATGGGTATTTTGTAGAAACCAGTAATTTATCATTCATGTCTTTTGTTGTTTGTTTATTGTTGCTTTTGATAGCAGGTTGGAGAATTTTAATACTGATGCACTACAAAATGTGCGAGAAAGTATATTGATTAAGTTACATTGTAAAAATAGCCATTGCGGTGTTGATTTGATAGCACATTATTTATTGTTCATGTATTTCATCCTGTACTTATTTTTCTAGTTCTATTACAGTTAAATATTTTTTCTCACCCAATAAACAAGGCTATTTTTATTTAAGTTTCCATTGGGATTTTCATCAGCCCATCCATGAATTATATTTTCTGGCACCAGGGGTCTACTGACGAGTGGGGAGGGCATCGTGTCTTTTTTGTGGTGATGTGGATGTTGGTAATTACGTAGGTTGGTGGCAGTCGAGAATTGTGTTGTCGTTACAAGGAAGGTGAATGGTAAGTGTGTGTTAGCGTAGGTGCCAATGCATCTTCTCATTGGTGCATCGAGGCACAGGCTGAAGGAAATGCTATATTGAATGTTTCCAGGTGGGAAAGCACACTTTGATTAAGTTGCATTGTCAAGAGAGCCATTGTGGTGTGGGTTAAACATGAGACTATTGTTAAAGTTGTCCCCTTCAGCTCTATTTTTAGCAAGTTGGAGGGTTGTAACACTATTCTGTCATGGAACCTGTAAATCATTTTCAATGGGTATTTTGCAAAAATGAGTAATTTATTGTTCATGTGTTTTGTTCTCTATTTATTGTTTCTTTTGATAGCATCTTGGAGGGTTTTAAAAATGATGCGATGTGAAATGTGCAAGAAAGTATATCAAGATTAAGTCGCATTTTCGGAAGAGCCATTGTGGTGTTGGTTTGATAATAGATTATTTATTCTTCATGTTTTTTCGTTGTGTGCTTATTGTTCCTTTTGATACCAGGTTGGAGGGTTTTAACAATAATGCGGTGTGAGGTGTGCTCGAAAGTATATTGATTAAGTTGCATTGTGGAAACAGCCATTGTGGTGTTGGTTTGGTAGCAAACGATTGTAAAAATTGTTGCCTTCCGCTCTGTTTTATAGCATATTGGAGGGTTTTAAGGCTATTGTGCAGCGAAATCTATAAGTGGTTTTACATGGTAATTTGCGTGAATGATTAAATTTTTCATTTGTTTCGGCCTTTGCTTATTATTCCTTGTTATTTGTTAGTATCTTTGTCATTCTACCCATTTTGGAGACTTTAAAGAGATAATCGTTCTCTATGAATTGTTTTATTGTAGTTAAATATTTTTCCTCTTTCCCAAAAAGTTAGGTTAGGGTTAGTAGTTTGTATCTTTGCGGTTATACCCACTTTTGGAGACTTCAAAGATATTATTGGTTTGTATGGATGGATTCATTGGAGTTAAATCTTTTTTGCTTGATGGAAAAATATGGTTAGGGTTAGTAATTTTTCTCGGATTTCATTTTTTGATTGTGTTTATCGTGCTCCCATGTTTTTGATTGTGGTTAGTGGGTAGTGAAATTAATTCTTGTGTTTGCATATATGAATTTGTGCATTCATTGAGATTTGATGTTTTTCATTTGAATATAGTGGGAATCTTCTTTGTAGTCTGCTAACAAATAGTTATAATTGTATAAGAGGATATGCATTATCTGGCATTCAGTTATATAGACAAATAGGGAAATTGTAATAGAACTAGTAGTAAAACATACATACATGTGTTTATCCATATATACATATATAAACAGATGTATAAAAAATTATTATCCCATAGGCTATTTTGTTTGAATTCGTTGTTGGGATGTCCCTTAGGTCAGCCATGAATTAAATTTGTTAGTAAAACATACATACATGTGTTTATCCATATATACATATATAAATAGATGTATAAACATTTATTAGCCCATAGGCTATCTTGTTTGAAGTTGTTGCTGGGATGTTCATCAGGTCAGCTGTGAATTGGATTTGTATGTTCATCAAGTGAGTCATGAATTGTATTTTGTATGTATATGTATATATATCATATATATATATATATATATATATATATATATATATATATATATATATATATATATATATATATATATATATATATATATATATGTAAGTGTATATATATATACATATGTATATACATATATATATAGACACGTATATATACTATGTGCATCTTTGGTGTTATACACATTTTGTACAGTTAGTTGCTTGGTATCTTTTTGATTGATCTAAGTTCAAATTTCTTCTAAAGAGTATCATGTAGATTTTGAACATTATTTATTCTTGTATTTGCATACAAATAGAGTAATTGTATAAAAGGAGTTGCATTATCTGGCATTTAGTATTATAGAGAAATAGAGAAACCGTAACACAACTATTAGTAAAATATACATTCAATATTGCATTTACTTCATATGACTGCATTATAGGTAGATATGCATATGCATATATCTAGACAAAGATATACATACATATGTATATCTAAACAGATTTGTATATTATGTTTCTGTGTAATTATGTAGACTACAATTTTAAGTAGAGTTTAAAGTAGTATGTATAAGTATTGTCTATGTTTTGTAAAAATCATGACTATACAATTATAGCATTGAGTCATATAGTATTGAGATGTTCATAAGAGCAGAGCATTTAATTGTGCAGTATGTGTAACATATTGAGTATTGCCTATATAGAAAATATTTGAAATATATATGGAAATAAATTGTTCACTTGTGTTTGAAATTGTAATGTGTGTAAACACATCATATAATCGTAAACTAATTTGAAATATTCAAAAGTAACAATGACAGGAAAATTAATATGGTGGACACGTTCTTTTCAGTGTGCTAACAAATAGAGTGATTCTATAAAAACAGTTGCATTATCTAGCATTCAGTATTATAGAGAAATAGGGAAATTGTAACAAAACTATCAGTAAAATATACATACATTTTTTTATGCATATGTACATATATATATAGATGTATAAATAGTTACATATATATATATATATACATATGCATACATGTATATATAAATGTATGTATGTATGTATGTATAGATGTATATATATATATGGATGTATACGTGTATATATATATATACATATTTGTGTATATATATATGTATATATTAATATCTACTTTCTATATGTTTTTGTCTCTAAGGTTAAACATAAAAAAATCTTGTTTACAACTCAGATGATAGAAATCCCTTCAGAAACTTTAAATAGATAACAAACACTCTGCATATTTATATATTTTCATATCTATATATTTTCAATTTCTCCATCCATACAAAACCATAACAATAGACATCCATGGAAAATGACTTATAGATTCTAGAGAAAAAGAGTTTTAACATAAACAATAAATAAACCATTTATACAAAATACCCAAGAAAAATGACCTATAGATTGTGTAGCGCCATAGTTCTAAAACCCAATGGCTATTTTGAAAACGCAACTTAATCAGAGTATACTTTCGCAGCTGCCAACATTTAATATTGCATTTGCTTGCTTCGTCCCCCATTGTACAACAATGCCATAATTTGTAAACCCTCGCCCACACAAACAATTACCATCCACCTCCCTTCCATTTATTATGCAAAAAAAATGTGCCACATTTTGTGGGATTAAATATTGTGGACAAATTGAGACATTGCAAATTAGTTATTGCATGGAAAATCCTATTGAGGACCTGTTTGATGGAAATACAATTGAAAACTTCAAACAAATAACAAACCCTCTACATATCCATATATATACAATTACTCCTATCTTAATCTATAATTGGGCAATAAAATTACCAACCCTATCCATATTTTTAAATGAAAGAACCTAGATTTACCTACAATTGCACCCACGGTGACAGGAATAATGCCAAAGCTACATAGAGACAACTACAACCAATAAATTAGGAACGAAAAAAGCACAACAACAACATAACTTAACCTTCACATGGGTTAACACTTTCCATCCATTATATGCATACATGTATATATATGTATACATGCATATATATATATATATATATATATATATATATATATATGTATGTATGTATGTATGTATGTATGTATGTATGTATGTATGTATGTATGCATGTATGTATGTATGTATGTATGTATGTATGTATGTATATGTATAGATGTATAGATGCATATATATATATAGATGTGTTCACATGTATGTATATATATATGTATACTATACATCATTTTACATGAGCAGGTTGCGTAGATGGTTAATTTATTGTCTATGTCTTGTCAAATTTTTGTATCTTTGGCAGTATACCCATTGTGGAGATTTGAAAGATATTGTTGTTCTATATGGATTGAGGAATTCATGTTAAATGTCCTTTCTTCCCTATTTAAAAATATGCTTAGGGTTAGTATATATGTATAGATGTGTGTGTGTATATAGATGTGTGTGTGTGTGTATTTTATGTCATTTTATATGAGCAGTTTGCATAGATGGTTGATTTATTATCTGTCTTCTTGTCAAATGTTTGCATCTTTTGTATTATACCCATTGTGGAGATTTGAAAGATATTGTCATTCTATATGGATGGAGGAATTGCAGTTAAATGTCCTTTCTTCTCTAAAAAAATATGCTTAGGGTTAGTAATTAGTTCACTGTTAGTTTATGGTTTTGGTTATTAGTGTGTATTTACCAATGACTAACATTTAGGTAGATCCTTTGTTTAATAGGTAAGCTCTATGGTCTCAGTAAAAGTCCTAGAAAAGTGTTATCTATTTTTCTAAAAACACAAATTGTAAAGAGCTATTAGATGACCAATCCTATTCATGGTTGGCTTGATGAAAGTCCTCTTGGAAACTTCAAACAAATAACCTCTACAAAATGTTGTGAAACCAACACGATAATGGTTGTTTCAAGCATGCAACTTAATCATAGTATACTTTTTGACTCTATGACATTTTCATATGCTTCTTGAATGTCTCCCTAAGAGTTATTCTACAATTTGCTTGTTTGTCTTTAATATTCACTATGTATGAATATTTATATATATGTGTGTGTGTGTGTGTGTACATATGTTTATTTATTTATTTATGTGTATATGTATATATATATATATATGTATGTCTATTTAACTAATAGCTATTTCAAAATTTCCCTCTTTGTCTATAGTATTGAGTGGCGGATAATGTAGCATATATGTAATATGTCTTAGATGCTCTTTCATTGTCCAAATATTTTTATGAATGTTTAAAACTTTAATAGGGTTGGTATTTGGAGGGTTGTTTTGGCTCGGTTGACAAAAATCCTGATGGAAAATTCAAACTAATAACAAACACTTTGCATATCTATATATATGCAATCACTCCTATGTTAATCTCCAACTGCTCCTATGTTAATGCATCTAACGGAAAAGATACAGACATAAAACTAAAACAATAAATGGGGTGCACTAAAATTACTAGCCCTGACCATATTTTTTGGTGAGAAAAACAAAATTTAAGTATAGTTGCTCCTATGGTAACCGGTATAAGGCCAAAGACACATCAAGATAACTACAAACAATAAACAAAGAACAGGAAAACTACAAACCTTGAGCATACTTTTTTTATGAAACGAAGAATATTTAACTACAATTTTTCCATCCATACAAAACCATATAGCCAAACATCCATGGAAAAAAACTTGTGGGTCCCAAAGGAATTTTTTTTAGATAAACAGTAAATTAACCATTTATACAGAACAACCTAATGCATGTATATGTCATTGGGTTTTTAGTGGCAAGGTTAACCTTCATAATTATGTGGGTTGGTGGTGGTGGAGAATGGTGTCCTAGATACGAGGAGGGTGAATGTTAAGTGTTTGTTCATGCAAGGGCCAATGCATCCTTCTATTTTGCAATGTCGGTGGGTGAAGTAAATGCAATATTGAATGTTGGTGTGTCAACAAGTATATATACACTAATTTTATCTCCAATATGTTTATCCTTTCGTACTTAGCCTTTTCATATATATGCTCACCAGGGTTTTTGAGTCGCAATGTGGACCTTGGGAATTATGTGGCTTGGTGTTGTACAAAAATGGTTCCCTTGATATGGAGAGGGTGAATGGTAAGTGTTTCTTGGTGAGCACCAATCCATCTTATTATTCCATAGTAACGGTGGACAAAGTACATGCAATATTGAATGTTGGCATGTGGGAATATATATATGTGTGTGTGTGTGTGTATTTAACAATAGCTTTCTATCAAACCAACACCACAATGGCTCTTTTGACAATAAAACTTCATCAAAGTATACTTTTCCACAAGCCAGCATTCAGTTTTGGATTTACTTTGCTTCCCCCCTTTGTACAGTGATAGGATGTGCATAAAGGCATGTGTATATGATTTAGTATTGTTTCTATAACAATTTCCATATTTCTCTATAATACTAGATAATAGATAATGTGGCTCTTGTTATACAATTACTCTATTTGTTAGTAGATTGAAAAGAACACAACAACCATATTACAATCAAAAGCATGGGAGGACAATGAGCATACAAATGTATATATGAAAACATCATAATACATCACATTGTTTTTCAAAATCTACACGATTCTATGATTTGGTTCTAATTAATGTTGGTTTTTGAACAAGTGACATCTTCCTATGGTTCACAAGTTTCCTGCTAATTTTTCTCCTCGTAGTGTCCATGTTTGTGTTTCACATGTGTTGCTAAATAATGTGGATGAAATGTATAATTGATAAGGCAACTCTTACATAGATTTCTTGGATTCCATCTATATATTTCATGATACTCTTTTTCCCATAACAAACTTTTCATTATCACAATTTAACTTGAATGTACTTGCACAACTTACGAGTATATATAGAAGGTCAAGCACATTAGCATATGTGAAATTACATGTATAAAAATAGATATATGTAAAGTAGCAATTATGCATAAACATAGAACAAAGTATATTTATGTGTATGCATGTCTATATAATTCTATATATATGAATGATTAGAAAAGGAATAAGATGGTTTAAACATTAGAATATATTAAAATATATACACAAAGATTTTACATCTTTTTGTGTTAGCACAATTTAGTCTTCATCATACTAATTGTACAAAATGTGTATAACACCAAAAATGCATAGTGTGTATATATGTGTCTACACACACACACACACACACACACATATATATATTTATATGTATGTATATGTATGTATGTATGTATGTATGTATGTATGTATGTATGTATGTATGTATATATGTATGTATGTATATATGTATATGTATATATGTATATATATATATGTGGGTTAATTGGTGGAGAATGATGTAGTCATAGGGAAGGTGAATGGTAGAGTGCTTACTTTCCTTGATGGTTAATGCATTTTGTGTTGTTGTATAATGGAGGTGGATGGAAGTAAATCACGATATTAAATGCTTGATTTGGGAAAAGTATACTTTGATTAAGTTGCATTGTGCAAAACAAAATATATGTCCATATGTTTACATGTATACTCATGCTTTACATGGAGTATTTTTCATAAATGATTAATTTATTATTCATGCCCTTTTAGGCTCTACTTATTGTTCCTTGATAGCGAGGTTGGAGGGTTTTATCTTGTTATGTTGCAAAAACTTTTGAGAGAGTATATAGGCTTAATGCATTATGCGGTTTTGTACTATGGCTGAGTGCATGGAAGTCATCTGGTTAGTCAAAGTAAAATGAAATATTGAATGTGCTTGAGTGTTAGAAGGTATATTATTTTTGATTAAGTTGCATTACATGTATATATATCACCATATATATATATATAGATGTATATATACGGAATGTTTATATATGAATATATATATATGTATATATATATATGTATGTATAGGAGAATGAATTCTGAGATGGGTTGATGTATTGTATGTATGTGTGGTATAATAGCTCTATTACAATTCCCCCCATTTCTATAATATGGGATGTGGATATATTATATAGGATGGAATAGAGAGTGTGATGATTTTAACAATGATCTATTTATAAACCACCACTTTCGCTATTTGCACAGTAACTTAATCCAATATATGTATGTATATGTAATGCCTGTACATACCATGTATATGTGTATGTACATATATATATATATTTGTGTGTGTGTGTGTATGTTCAATGATACTCTTTTTTGGTCATCTGTTCAAAGCTTCCTATAACAAACTATAATTTGTCATTGTTCTTTTTATTTGTAAGGAAAGAAAATGTATTGGTTAAGTTGCATTGTCCAAACATCCATTGTGGTGTTGCCTACGTATGAGGATATTATAAGAGTAGTCATCCTTGGGTCCATTCTATAACAAATTTGAGAGTTTCGAAACTATTGTGCTGTGAAGTCTATAAGTCGTTTTACATGGGTATTTTGTATAAATCTTTTCTGCACAATATTGAATTCCAATCAATGAAGCTTAAATTTTCAATTAAGACTGTGGTGCTATATGTATTTTGGCAGATCATTACATCATATAATTGTTGCCATAACCTAGACAAAATAGGTGTTAACTTCGAGAACTGGGTTTGAATAATTGATTTGGCAAGTTGCAAGGATAGACGCATTTTTCGATGTTTATAGAGTTTTGTTACAATTTCCTTGGTTGTCTATATCTAAACATGGGTTGGGGTGGTGGAGTTGGTGGCCTTGATATGTGGAAGCTAAGTGGTAAGTTTTTTTTCGCACGAGGGTGGAGCTTAGCAATTACATGGGTTGGGGGTGGTGGAGTTGGTATCCTCAAACAAGGTAAATACAATATTCAATGTTGTAATATGGGAAAGTATACTTTGATGAAGTTATGCATATATACACTGTGTGCATCTTTGTTGTTATAAACATTTTGTACTATTAGCCCCTTTGTATCCCTATTGAAAATAGAATGCATATGCATATGCATACATACATTTGCAAATACTTTTACATATACAAATGTCTTTGGTGGATTTTAATGGAATATCTGTAAGATATTCACAATGGTAAAATGGTTATTCTGACAATGCAAGTCAATCAATATATTTTCTTCCATATTTATTAACACATATTCATTATGCGAAAAATGTGTATTTTGACAATGTGCAACTAAATCAAAATACTTTCTTGCATATTTTGGAGTATACATTCCCACACTTTAATATTCAATATCACATTCACATCATGCTATAGTATTTCATCGCAATTGGTGTATACATACATATTCAACTTTCTATTTTATATTCAAAGATATACATATACATATACATATAGTTGGCCTGAGAATTCAAACTTGGAGTTACATTGTATGGCAGCAAATATTATAGAGAAATAGAGAAATTGTAAAAAAAAAAAGGATTCTTGATCATTTGTGATTTAGCTATAATTTTTAACTGCTATTCGTGGTATCAAGCATGAGATTGATGCATAAAGGCTTCATGAAACAATTGATGTCATTAAGGAGAATGGTGTCAACAACATGGAATGTTTCATGAAGCATCTTTGCATCAAGCTCATCACATGCAATTCACAAACATGGAACTACTTTTTCCTAATGAGCATAGTCTTTTTTAATATACAAATCTATGTAATTGTGAACTTCTTTTTCCCTTATTTGTTTCAACCTCCATCAAATAAATTGTTCTTTATGACATCCTTTCCTCTAGCTACGTATAAAAAACTCTTCATTACCATAGTTTGGTTATTCTATTCTCCATATTCTAGAGCTGATTTTACCACCAAGAAGAATAGACTAGACATTTTTTTAAAGAATGGAAGTCTCAAGAGAATTTCAAATCTATAAAATAAGAAAACTATTACCAACACACTATTATTTCTATTTCAAGCATGAATATATATATATACATGTATATCTATATATATATATATATACATACATATATGTATATATATATGCATCTATAAATATGTATACATCTTGTACACAGCACAATTAACATTGTGCATTTGATCGAGATCATTTATCAAGCTGAACTATATGTCATTAGGCACATTCATCACTTTTGTATTCAAATAAACATTATCATTCAACCTTCATCTTGCATCATCCATTTAATTAAATAAATCGGGGACTTTTATTTAAATCAAATCCTAAATCATATTACATCATTTTCTAATTCAAATAAATCAATTATCAAAGTCTTAAAAGTCAACTCACCTAATCAGCATTAAATTAGCATAATCATCATCTATTTAATCTAACCCTGATTAAATGTTAATCCCATCCCACTTGCATTATCTAGATATCTCCACTTGCACAATAAATCAATTTTATTGATTTATTAAAACACTCATTTTCCCTCAACATGATAAGTCAAACATGGCATTTATTGTTGTTTTTCTTGTCCCCCTCTCAAAATTAATTGCAAATTTGAATTCAAAATTTCCCCTCAGGCACTCTTCCCAAATCTTGCACAACCATGACCACTCACCACTTGACAAGTTGCCTTATCTTATTGGCTTGATCTTTTAGTCCCACATTAGTCCCTCTTCAACATAGCGTTTGAAAATATATAAAGGAAGGCAATCTTCATTCCTTAGGATCCACAATTTTTATGCAAGGTTACTCTCTTCATTTTGAGATTTGATCTTGTTCATCATCCACTCCACCATCTTCATAGCATTTTCAATTTGAGGCTTTGATCAAGGGTTGGGAAAAGGGTCACTAGCACATGTAGCACCAATCCAACTATGGAATAGGTAATTTGTTGAATGTTTTCATCATGCATTTGGCTTTTCTTTATCTTTTGTGGCATTTTGGAACATTTACAATGTATTTCATAGGAGTATTCTTGAAGGATTTGTTGATACTAACCCTTGTTTGAGTATAGTGTTTGCAGATTTTTAAAGGTACTCACATTTGGCGCTAGAAGGAGGGCCTCCTAAGAGTTTTTACATATATGTGTTGGTTATCTTCGTCTAATATTATATCCATGTCAAAAACTGTTTCATTTGAAAACTTGTTCCATTTTTTATTAGAAATCTGCTAATAAGAAATCTTTTGTTATAAGGAGGAAGATGCTGGCTGTGGTTATAAAACTTAGAAATTTTGTCAAATTTTCAGGCAGTTTGAATCGTTCAATATGAACTGAATCTTTGGTATATATATATCTCTTTGTCTTGGAGTTTTACGCATGCTAATCTTGTAGGAACGCATTAAGTCTTGAATTGCAACGACCCTCTATTGTTGATTAGCACATATTTGTGCCATCTGGACAGTCATAAACTTTAGCTAATCCATGTGCATATCTCATGTCAGTTGGGTTTCTGCGTGTTGTGTTTACCATTCCCAAAAATCTCTTCTTGGCTGTCATTCTTCAAGTATCAATGGCGCTTTCTTGGACTTCTACACATAGCTATGCCATATCAATTAGAATCAGTACGATAGCATGAAAGTTGTTTTTCTTTCTTTTTAACTGGCATTTTAGCCGCTGACAAGGAAGGCCGTAGCACCAGGCAATGGAACACAGCTTTACACCTACCATATATAACTACATCTATTATGAAAATCTTTGTTCTTTTTGAATGATATTGAGGAAATGTCTATATCTATTTTGTGCGCAGCACAGGGGACGCTGGAAAGGTTGTAGACTTCGGTTTTATACCTGCAAATGCATTTGCTTAAAAGTTTCTAAAGCCTTGTCTGTACAAGGTAGATCCAGGTAGTTCCCGAAAATCATGGTCCCTGCTTCTGTCTCTTGGAGGAGGCTATTTGTCTTGGCTATTCGCGTGTCATCATTCCTAACTTGTGACGTTAAAAGGCATTCTTTAAAATAGTCCGCGTACTGTCACTTAATGAGCATTTGCAGCTTGTTTCAAGTTCACGTTTTGTTTTTTTGCTTTGAAGCCTGTGGTCGCCTTGTTACAAGTGTCTTGCCTCGTTTTTCTCACACATCCCGCGCACAAGTAGCAGTGAAGTTAGTCATTGGCAGTTAAAATCTGTGTCTGCCAGTAATTAGTCGGTGTCTTGCGTATATCTCTTACTGCGCTATCTTTTAGATATTTGCTACTGTACTGACTTTTCTTATTCTATCATCCATAATTACCATAGAATCTTACACGCTAATGTATATTGTTGTATTGAATATGCGTTGAATATTGTTTACATGAATAGTAATGGGATAAATGCCTTGCAGTTGGTCGGCTGCATAGTTCTCTAGGCACGTCAACTATTTGTACTGGACTCAAATGGGTCTCAACTAACCCAATTCGAATACGCTCCAAGGTTGGAACAAGATGTTGATGCACTGCACCCACCACTGTCAGAGAGCTGACAGGAACCCGCGTGGATGATGTGGCTTTATCCGACAGTACTATTGTTTTGTAACCTTCACAAATTGAAATACTGGCTTCTGAGCATATTTTGTCTGAAATCTCTTGCAATCCTTTGGTTCCATGTTCTTTAGGAAAGCTCGCCAAAGTGGAGACGTAGAAGATTGGAAGGTGTGATTTATGTGGCAAAAGACGTGGGGGAACTCCAGTACCCGCGATTTGAAAGATCCTCAATGAGGAGTATGGTATTTGGATGGGAGTACGCTGGTTTCTAAAATCTTATCAACGAATCTATTTTGCACAAACTGAAATGACATTGGTCAGAGATTTTGCTGTTGCTCACTAGATTGGAAAATAGGTGAAATCTACATTTACTCCTCCAAAATTAGATTGATGGGATTTTTGTTTGGTGCATTAAAAATCCTTTTTAAATATGCAAGGGCACGAGGAGGTTGCAGCGATTGGTTTGTGAGCAATAATTCTAGCTGCTTTTATGAGTCTTTACAGTGTAATCAGAGTTAGTGTGGAAAAAGAGTGAGTTTAAAATGACAAAGAGCTGCGCGGGATTCCAATGATCTAATATTGACAACCAAATAACAAATGCGTTGTTTTTTTTTTTTCAAGCAATCTCCATAAATTTTCATTTATTTACAACTACAACATCTGACATAGTCTTTTGTCTACTGGGTCAGCGTTCATACCTTGTTCCACCGTGCTATTATTTACTTTGAACAACGTCCTTCACCTACCTATTTGCATTCATTATGCTGCATTTGCTCACTACAGGTTGATGTCATTTAATGCATCCATTTTGGGAAGACTAATTTGTAGGAATTAGTTTCGAGCAGCTATAGCCTGGCAACTTAAAGTTTTGTTGATCACAGGTAAATCTTGTGGCAATCCAATGTTTCTGACATGTTTACTTCTTGCAGATGAATCTTTAAAATCACTGATAAGATAATCTTGAAAGACAGATTTTTTTATTGAAGGCAGCGACGGTGGGTTAGTGGTTTGTATTATTTACCTTTGAATTGTTCACACTATTGAAATAACAACAATTATTGCAATGCTAGATCTTGAACATAAGGGATTGCAATCTCACATTTCCATTTTATTGCCTTGCATTGTCTTTTAAAAAAATATTGTTTCTTGGGGATTCACCAAATCTGATTTTTAAGTTATAAGCATTGCTTGTTTTTCAAGATTTTACATGATGGATAATTTCTTTGTGATAATCTCATCTCTAAGGTTCTACTTTTTTATGGAATAGGTACCAAAAGCGAACAAGGGCAAGTGA
>VDFB02000013.1:171625133-171649471 GCA_007258455.2 Sequoia sempervirens | reverse complement strand
TTTTATTAGATGTGCTCCATTGATTTCCTTACAAGTGGTATCAGAGCCTTCTAGTTGTTGGTTCTGGATATTTCTCCTATGAAGATTTCTTAGCTTGATAGGCTGGAAGAAATCTGGAGGAATGGACTGATGTATTGATCCTTTGATGAGTGGAAGCCTTGTGGTATTCTGAGACAGCATGCAGCTTGAAGGATGGTCAAGATGGAAAAAGGAGTTGATCATGTTGTGATCTGTGTCTCCTGGTTGGTAGAGGTATAACCTTGGAGTATGAGGTGGATTTCTTTTCTTTATGGTTGTGTAGCAGTAAAGCTTTCATATTGGGCATCTATGTGTCAGGCTTCTGGGTGATATGGAGAAGCCTAGGTTGTTTCTTAGCCATGGAAGAGAGTTCTTTTTCTAGGTGGTGGTTCCTGGTGTTGGAAGGCACTATTTCCTATTAACCTCATATACTAAAAGGCTATGGAGTTAATCATTAGATGATTTGCAAGCTTCTGAAATAGCCTTTCTCTCTTTCTTGGATGCATGTACATGTTGGTTGTTTTAGAGTTGGTCTGAAAGAGGCCTAGATTCTCCTGAATGGTTGTTTTCTTTTCAAGGATGTTTTGTACTTGCATGGCTATGTGGTTTTACAGGTTTTACACGGTTAATCGAAACTTGTTATCATGTGGAGTTGTTGTTAAGCTATTTGTTAGACACTAGTCTTTTGGGGTTTTACTGGATGAGATAGTTGTAGTTCTGCATGCATGCTTGGTGCATGGCTTGAGGAGGTATGATTTATTCTCTGCATGGGAGTGTTGGTATGCAATTTTTCACTCAGCATTCTTGTGGTGGTACTTCAGGGTTCCTTGATTATGGTGCTCATTATGGACATGATTGGAAAATCAGTTTTGGTGTGATCTAGTGTTTGAGTCATGTTGTCTACATGGTTATTCTCTTTGAAATTTCAGTTTTGCATTTCCAATGCGATGATGGGTTTGCACATTTCTGTTGAATGGATCTATGGGTTGTGTAATGTTGTGGACTATCTTTACCTACATGTTTTCTATAGGACAACTCAGAAGTGGACTATTAATATCCACGAGGTTGATTCATTGTTGGTGCAAACTTGTTCGCTAGCCTTGTCTGTGGTCACTTGTGCATTGGTGTGGTGCTTTAAGATGAGAGGATGGATACTATTAAGTACCTGAATAGTCAGTTATGGAACCTATAGCTGGTGGTC
The DNA here is from genome assembly GCA_007258455.2 of Sequoia sempervirens. NCBI lineage: Eukaryota > Viridiplantae > Streptophyta > Pinopsida > Cupressales > Cupressaceae > Sequoia > Sequoia sempervirens. The sequence continues at coordinate 171,648,252 of VDFB02000013.1, read as the reverse complement.
ATGATGCTTGGAGAGCTCGAGTGTCATGTTTCAGTGGGAGCTCTAGTAGTGACTATGGATTCATCAGGTGGTGGTGAATGGTCTTCTTTAGTGTTGCAAATGTTTATTGGGAGAGCTCTTACATCCTGTTGTTGTAGAAGATTTCTTTCGCATTTGTATGGACATTACTTGAAGATGTGCAACATCTTGGATCCATGGAGGACGCTTGGAGTCTTTTGGCTAAGGTGTTGGTGGTTCTTGACAGGTGATGTTTGTTTTGAGTCTGTTTTCTTTATGTTATGTATACTCCTGGTGCACTGGAGTTTTGGCACTATGCATCGTACTTGAGACAATGGTGAAGTCACTTGTAGCATGGTATCTCTTTAGGGGATATGTAGATCATGGTGTCATGATAAGTTCCTGATTCAGATGATTGGAGCTTTGACAATGGTCTGGTAATACTTTGTGTATTGGGTGCTTTGATTATTTGCTTGATACTTCGTGATAGTGTAGTAATGCAGCTAAAGTTTAGCATGAGATGATCAGTTGATAGTACTCATGGATACATGAAGAATAAGGTGAGGTTGTTATTCTCTTATGAGAGAAGTGTTGCTACCTGTTAATCTTGTTAAAGTTTTCTAGCAGAAAGTCTGAGAAGCCTACACCTTGGTTGAACGTTTGTTCAATAAGAGACCTATGAGGAGATAGCTCTTGGATTAGTCATGATGGCTTGTATATCTTGAAGGAGTATTCTCATTCCCACTCTTGGTCTACTCGGTAGTTTATCTAAGAGGTATTTGGCCCTTTATATCTTTCGGATGTGTTTTATGTTTACTTTCATGATATGTATCTTGAATTGTTGTTTAATGGTTGTAGAGGATTCATAGTGGAAGTTGTACAGTTTCTTTTATCTCCTTGAGTTTCTATGTTATTTACTGATGAGAATTGGTAGGAGATAATGTATGGGTTGATTTCCTAAAATGGGAAATGAACTAGTTTGATCTTCTTTGAGAGGCTTACATCCATGTTTGTTAAAGTCAGTTTGATCTTGGTGATTGAACAAATGGATGTTGAACATAAGTTTTTTCTTTTAGGATGTGAAGAAGATCATTCGTGACATAGCTGGCTATTAGAAGTGTATGTAGGAGGATGCTCTATAGGAAGATGGTGTGCAGAGTTTCTCTCTGTGGTCATGAAGGTTTGTGGTGAGAGAAATGTTTCTTGTGGTAGGTTGTTACTGGTTGTGCATATCATTGTGGATTTTTCCTTGGTACTACAGGGTTATATTTTCTATGTGCTGGTATTGGTAGACTTGCGATGCCTTTTGATCTTTCAAATCTGGATTACTCAAGTAGTGGGAGTTCCTATATGTGTCTTGTCTTCTTCGACTAGTTGACACCTGGAGCTTGTATATGATGTTAATGAGTTGGTTATGGATTGGAATAAGTTTACTAATGGTGATACCTTTGAGGTATGTGAGATTGGATGGTATAGCATGAGCTATGGGTGCTATTTTCAATCGCATGGGTTTATCAGTTGGATGGGAGTAGTCAGTCTGACTGTTGTTCTAGTTGGTGTTTCATATCTTGTTTCTGGAGAATGACTTCACTAGTGTGTTCGGTTTGAAGCTTATTGCCTCTCATATAAATAAGAGAGACCAAGACCATAAGAAGGGGATTAGATTAGAAGATAGTAGATAGAAGAAGTAGGAGAATAGAGATTGATACAATGTTTACAGCAAAAAGGACCAAGATGCATGTGTAAATTTTGAAGGATTTAATGAAAAATCTCTGATTCGGTGGCTCTATGTCGGTATCAATTGTTTTCTAAGTTAATTGAAGATATTATCAGTTTTTCTCCATATTCAATATTTCTCTATTGTTTAAATTGATATATCAAGCATATTTTCAATTTATCAATGCACATTTCTTGTATCTATGTCACATATTTAATTGGGTCTTTCAAGTAAAGATTAAAATCCTCATGATTATTCATAGCAAATTGGAATTATTATTTTGGATTATTAAAGAAGAATATGATAATTACACCCTTGCACGTTTATACAAGTTATTTGTGTGTAGAAGATTCTTTCATTTGGACTAGTTCTATGTTGTTTCTTTTCAAGCAATTGAAGGAAATGTAAAATGTATTCTAATTAATCTCCATGACCATCTTATAATTACCTCTCACTTTACTCAATCTACCTTTCCCCATCAGGTACTCCCCTTCGAATTTGTTAATGGAGTTGGGATCCCAAATGTGATCTACATGGATCTTTGTTGTGAACTTAGGAAGATATTCAATAATGTACACCATGGTCTGGTATACCATATATATCCCTCCACCATAGAACCCTCAGGATGTGCTCTTTCTCTAACCAAAGCCTTCAAAAATTTCAAGTTCCTCTCAACCATCCACATTGTCTTTGTGAGTGTTGGAATTGTGTGCCTCAATCCCACAGGCTGAAACTTCTTGTGGGCAATTTTAGTGAGACTGAGGAGAAGTCTGGCCAACCTACTAGTAGATCCTGAACTATTGTTGTGACCTCCTGAATGTCTTGGTGATCGGCATCTAAAACCTTCAACGTAACCTTGAACTATCGGAATGATCTCTCGGTGACAATAGGAAGTCTTACTGATATCGGCATGACCTTTGGTCTGTTTGGCCGATGTGGTAATCGGCATGACCTACGCCTATCGATATGAAGTCTTGGTGACTAGGAGATGTCTAGCCAACTGGATAGTCTAATTGGTTTACTTTCAGTGTGACCTGGTGTGTTCGGTGTAACTCTCTGCTGAGTGGGTTGGTCTCACCAATGGTTATACACTAGGAGTCTTCAAAGTGACATAAGGGTTCGATGTGAACTCTTGGCGACAGGGAGAAGTCACATCGATAAGCTTTCACTTGGATTCTTCGGGGTAACACGGAGGCATCACTATGAAGTCTTGGTGACGAGTGTTTGTCTCACTGATGGTGTGGGATGTGTTCGGAATGACTCCTAGTGAAAGGTGTGCTCGGGGTAACCTAGAGACTTTGGCGTGAAGTCTTGGCGACAAGTGTTGGTCTTGTTGATGGCTGTGTGACTTTGATGTAACATAAGAGGCTCGGTGTAACCTCTTGGTGACAACAGTATGTCTGGTCGACATAGCAACATGTGATCAGGTTTTTTCAGTGAGACTCCTAGCGAATGGAGTCATCGAAGAAACACAAGGACTTCGATATGAAGTCTTAGTGAAGGGAAAATTTCTTTCCAACTCAGTAAGACATAAGCACTCAGTGAAAGGTCTTGGTGAAGGTAAAAAGTCTTTCCGACTTGGTAAGACTTGGTTTCTCAATGTGAGGTCTCAGCGAAAGACAAAAGTCTTGCCGATTCGGTAAGACATGTTTACTTGGAGTGAAGTCTTGGTGAAAGAAAAATGTCTTGCCAACTGTCAGGTGCTTCAGTGAAACTTGAGGAGACTCGGTATAACCTCTTGGTGACAGTTGGATGTCTTAGCGATAGCATTGGTAGATGAGTTCAACTGGAGGTCAGTAAGAGATCTCACCAATCTTGCTGATGGAGATGACTCTTGGCGACATGGTGTAAACAAGTCTTGTGGCATTGGGGAGACACTTCTTGTGTCTCACTGACATGCGACACAAGTTGGTTGTTGTTGACCAAGTGAAGATTTTTTGACATGGTGCAATGTGGACCAATCCAAGAAAGCAGGATGGGAATAGTTTGTTGTGGAACCGTTGTTGAACTATTTCTGTGTGGAAGTTGGAAAACTAAAGCATGAGGAAATGGAAACATCTTCGATGATAATGATGTTGAGTTGGAGGTTGTGATCTGATAGTTGGAATCAAACCTATTCATAGAGGTTGGAAGATGAGAACAAATGTATAAACGTATGCATTGGACATTTTGAAAGTGTGCTGGTAAGAGTACAGTAAGAGTCGAGAGCTAGAGAGAGAACGATAGAGAGAGGACTGAGTGGCTGGCTGAAAGGCTGAAGCCATGAGGTCAAAGCAGAGGATTGAGAGGCAAAGTTAAGCTACTAGAATCTCTCATGATCATAATTTCTTTGGTTGATCTCTCAAGGATAGTTTGCTACCAGTTGTATCTAGAATGATCAAGATGTAATCTCTAAAAGGCTAAGAGCCTGAAACTATATTTTAACTTTCTGTTGCTGAATAATACAATGGCTCAAACTTTGGAGAGTGGGGTTTTTCACCTGAAAGGGTTTTCCCCACATAAAATCTTTGTGTTCTATTTTCTGTAGTATCTTTCTTCTGTGTTGTTGCTTGCTATTGAATTTACTTGTGTTTTTCTCAAAAGGATTAATGTGGGAAATAAACTATGTTTTTTTCTGCTTTAGGACATAATAGTATGTGTGTTTGAGGCAACCTAATCGAAATTAAAGTAACTGAAGGCACTAATGTTTGGATTTTTTATTAGATGTGCTCCATTGATTTCCTTACAGTGTTTACAGGTCTACACAATTCAATCTCCTCAACTTGGTGTATGAGGTAGTGTTCTTGTGCATTGAAAAAATGTCAAAGGTAGACAATTTTGCATTTCACACATTAGACTAGGAATTTTTCTCCTCCAATAATTTATATCTTGTTTATGTATTTCTTTAGATGACATCCATCTACAAGTGATTCAAGGCACAAATATATTAATGAGATTTAACAAAAATATATAATATGTTAAATAACAAGTAAAACAAATGGAAAATATAAGATCTATACAATGAATTGAACAAATATAGCTACTTACCTCATGTATTTTCCAAGATCATATATAACTTGCTTGACATTGTTGTCAAAGTTTTCTAGGAGAGATAGAGATAGAACGTACTTCAACAATTATAAAATAATATTTTCATTATTTTTCCAAAACTAGGAAATATAATACACTAAAAAGTACATGCAATATACAAATATATATATAATATACTGGAATAATTACCTTAATGAAGGTATTCCAATCATTCGTTTTCATCCCTGACCCAAATTCACCTTTCTTTGTTATGATATTGTTTATGTTTGCAGCAAATCCTGTGGGAAATTGAATTTTTCGTATGACTTATTTTATAGCATTGCTTTACTGCTCTGTTAAAACCAAGGAAGGGTACTTATATTAATTTTGTCTCCATCACTATTTAATCAAATGAAATTTTTCATTGCATGATTGACTTTTTGAATGTCACTACAAATTTTGAAAAAAAAATCTGTCATGCCCTCCATCCAATATTTTCCATAATTTTTCTGTTATATTCTTTCTGATATGCATTGTATCAAACAAATGCACAATTTGTAGTTGTTCATAGTAGGGTAACCTACTAAATTGTCTGGGATAACTTTTTAGTCCCTGTGGAAATTGACCATTAATGCCTTGACAACCTTCATGAAGCATATAAGTTAAACAAATTAACAATGACAATCATTGTCAATTACAACATGAGTAAACAAAACACAATATAAAAATATAAATTCCAAACATATCATATATGATAGATAAACAATTTGATCTGATATATAACCCTTACGATTAATTCTATTATATTCCAACTTCTATAGGTGAGGTGTCATTATTTGTAGTTTTGATGTAGTCTCTTCTTTCCCATTGAAAAGATGTTTTTTAGTAGTTCGATACTTATTCAATTTTTGTGGAGGAAGTCCCTATACTCATCAAACACCTACTTTTCTAAACTTGTTGAACGATGAGATTTCATCTTTGGACCACAAACTGGACATGCAAATTTTCCCTTTGTTTGAAGGCATGCAAGATCATATATAATTGGATTAAATATGTCAATTTTTATAATTATATATAATGAAAAGATTATTTAAAAAATATGCATGATATCTACTTCATAAAATTAAATATCGTTAAAGTGTAGTCAAACATTATAACATACCACAAAAATGTGTTAGCGCTGGGGCATCATGAATTATCCATACAAACATTGCATGGAATTGAAATTGTCTTTGTCCTATTGGTCTAGAGACGTCATACATAGTGACGCCATTCCATAACTTTAGTAACTCGTCAATAAGAGGCTCAATATATATATATATTCATATCTTTAACTTGGTACTTACCTAGTTGAATGAACATAAGTATTACATAATTATAATAACCATTTTACTACAATATATATAAATTAATGTACATGACTATTAAATGAAAAAATATAAGTCATTATGCAATAAATAAGACAAATGAGATGCTACTACGTTAAAAAAAAATGATGTAAATGAATACCTGGAACAATCATTGCCAACATTATGTGCTCCCTCTTTATTAACATCCATGGAGGAATGTTATTGTTGATAACAAAAATAGGCCACACCGAGTAAATAGATCTTAGCTCGCCAAATGGATTGACACCGTCTGCTGCCAATGAAAGCCTGATATTACGATGTTCTTCTTTAAAGTGTGGCCATTTTTTCTCCATGTCCCTAAATGCAAAACCATCTGTAGGAATTTGAATAATGTCATCTCCACTTCTATTCCATACATGGTAATCCATAAATTGTGCTAAGCTTTCACACCTAAATAATCATTGCATACGTAGAATAATGGGAATATAATGAAGAACCTTGCGAGGCAAATTTTTTGTTAGTTGATCTATTCGATATCTACTGATATGGCATTTTGGGCATTCTGTTGCAAATTCATGTTGTTTATGATATGTAATATGATCATTGGGACATGCATCTATTTCTTGATACTCCTTTCCAATTCTTTCATAATGGCAAATAAATCTCAATATAAACGAGGTAAAATATTTGATGGTGGCAACAAAAAATCACCTATCAATCTATAACAAAAAAATAATTTGTTAATATAAAGAATATTAATGGTACATATTTCATAATTTATTTACTAATGATGAACTAACAACAAAAATAGATAAAAAAAGATGACATATATGGCATACCTTAACATCTATGAGATTGCTATGTTGGATAAACCATTCATAACCTTCAAGTTCATTAGCAACAATACAACAAAGAGAAGAATTGTTTGGGAGCCTTCATAAAGGGGCTCATATGCCTTCTCAAGTATAGGTAAATCATGAACATCATCAAAGTCATCTCGATCATCATGATCAGATGTGCCACTAAATGTGTCATGGATCAATGTATTTGTAGCATCATCTTCAACTATGTTTTCTAGCACATGATCATCTTCTTCCATAGGATCATTAACTTCATCTTCGATATTCACAACTCCATGTTCCTCCACTTGCAAAACCACATTCTCTAGGCTGTGATAATCCATATCATGTGCCCTAGGGTGCCCCACCTTTATAATAACATTTGATCGACACAAATAAACCATGATCATGATTAAGTCATTTTTTATATATATAAAAAATGTTAAAGTGATATAAACATTTACAAATTCAATCAATATAAAGACATATAATGAACAACTTACTAATGGATGATAATCATACCCCCTTCAATGTGACCATGCTACCTAAAATTTTTCTCAGCTGTTGTGATTAAAAGTCTTCTCATCTTTAAACCATTGCAATTATTGCAAGGACAAAAGCATTTCCCACCACCCTTTCTTTCCAATCTAGCCCACAATCTAGCAAGTGTCTCTTCATTTTGTTCTACACTAATATTATCTGAGATGATTTTTCTTTACCAAGCTTGAATATTTAGATCTTCAAAAAATATCAAACTCACACTCCAATAATTTTTAATCATAGAAAGGTAACAAAATCTAATAATTCTGATATTTTGCACCAAAAAAATTTGGCCTATAATCTCCACAAACTATCACAAGTATAGAAAAACACTGTCGCAAGTATAGATAAATTGTCGAACCCACTTTTATTTATTAAAAAACATTCGTCGGAACCCCGATGAACACTAACCATATACCCATCATCCCACAAATTAAGGAGGCTAACCATATATTGGCCCACAAATTGATGGAATGGGATGGTTGACTTTAAGTGTATTTTGAAATAGTAACAAAAATCATGGAGCATCGTAATTTCGATGAATGTCAGGCATAATTTTTTTAAAAAATTGAAACTTTAACATTAAATACATAGGTACCCAATGATACATCTAATTATACATCTTTCATTGGAAAGTTTCATCATATTTTGTAGTCAAATGAGTTAGTGCCATATGAATATCAACACCCATAACCCTTGTGTCATCTCTCTACCTATTATTATCTCATCCACAAGAATTTAAAAACCAAACTAACCATTAGCTCACTCACCTAGGAGGACCACCACTTCACCTGTTGTCACTTCAACCGTAAACATAAAAATCCTAGTCATTTATCCACATGAACAAATCTATATGTACCAATTTTTGTTTAATAGAAATTTACATCCATAAATAAAAATGGAAATGGAATCATCTTATAGTCCAGAATTAGCCGATAGGATATTTTGTTTGAAGTTTCTACTAGGATTTTCATCATCCCAACCACGAATTGGTTTTGTTGGCACTGGGGGGTTGTCGGTCGGTAGGGAGGGAACCATTTTTTTTGGACGACATGGGAATTCATAATTATGTGGGTTGGTGATGGTGGAGAATGGTGTCATCATAATAGGGAAGGTGAATGGTAAGTGTTTATTGGTGTGAGCACCAATGCATCTTCCTGTCGGTGTACGGGGGCAGCGGCCAAAGCAAATGCAATATTGAATGTTTTCGTGTGGGAAATCATAATTTGATTAAGTTATATTTTTGAAAGAGCCATTGTGGTGTGGGTTTGATACCAACCCACTGTTAAAATCGTCGGCCTTGGCTCTATTTTTTAGCAGGCTAGAGGGTTGTAAATTTATTGTGGCGCAAAATCTATAAGTCATTTTTTATGGGTATTTTGTAGAAACCAGTAATTTATCATTCATGTCTTTTGTTGTTTGTTTATTGTTGCTTTTGATAGCAGGTTGGAGAATTTTAATACTGATGCACTACAAAATGTGCGAGAAAGTATATTGATTAAGTTACATTGTAAAAATAGCCATTGCGGTGTTGATTTGATAGCACATTATTTATTGTTCATGTATTTCATCCTGTACTTATTTTTCTAGTTCTATTACAGTTAAATATTTTTTCTCACCCAATAAACAAGGCTATTTTTATTTAAGTTTCCATTGGGATTTTCATCAGCCCATCCATGAATTATATTTTCTGGCACCAGGGGTCTACTGACGAGTGGGGAGGGCATCGTGTCTTTTTTGTGGTGATGTGGATGTTGGTAATTACGTAGGTTGGTGGCAGTCGAGAATTGTGTTGTCGTTACAAGGAAGGTGAATGGTAAGTGTGTGTTAGCGTAGGTGCCAATGCATCTTCTCATTGGTGCATCGAGGCACAGGCTGAAGGAAATGCTATATTGAATGTTTCCAGGTGGGAAAGCACACTTTGATTAAGTTGCATTGTCAAGAGAGCCATTGTGGTGTGGGTTAAACATGAGACTATTGTTAAAGTTGTCCCCTTCAGCTCTATTTTTAGCAAGTTGGAGGGTTGTAACACTATTCTGTCATGGAACCTGTAAATCATTTTCAATGGGTATTTTGCAAAAATGAGTAATTTATTGTTCATGTGTTTTGTTCTCTATTTATTGTTTCTTTTGATAGCATCTTGGAGGGTTTTAAAAATGATGCGATGTGAAATGTGCAAGAAAGTATATCAAGATTAAGTCGCATTTTCGGAAGAGCCATTGTGGTGTTGGTTTGATAATAGATTATTTATTCTTCATGTTTTTTCGTTGTGTGCTTATTGTTCCTTTTGATACCAGGTTGGAGGGTTTTAACAATAATGCGGTGTGAGGTGTGCTCGAAAGTATATTGATTAAGTTGCATTGTGGAAACAGCCATTGTGGTGTTGGTTTGGTAGCAAACGATTGTAAAAATTGTTGCCTTCCGCTCTGTTTTATAGCATATTGGAGGGTTTTAAGGCTATTGTGCAGCGAAATCTATAAGTGGTTTTACATGGTAATTTGCGTGAATGATTAAATTTTTCATTTGTTTCGGCCTTTGCTTATTATTCCTTGTTATTTGTTAGTATCTTTGTCATTCTACCCATTTTGGAGACTTTAAAGAGATAATCGTTCTCTATGAATTGTTTTATTGTAGTTAAATATTTTTCCTCTTTCCCAAAAAGTTAGGTTAGGGTTAGTAGTTTGTATCTTTGCGGTTATACCCACTTTTGGAGACTTCAAAGATATTATTGGTTTGTATGGATGGATTCATTGGAGTTAAATCTTTTTTGCTTGATGGAAAAATATGGTTAGGGTTAGTAATTTTTCTCGGATTTCATTTTTTGATTGTGTTTATCGTGCTCCCATGTTTTTGATTGTGGTTAGTGGGTAGTGAAATTAATTCTTGTGTTTGCATATATGAATTTGTGCATTCATTGAGATTTGATGTTTTTCATTTGAATATAGTGGGAATCTTCTTTGTAGTCTGCTAACAAATAGTTATAATTGTATAAGAGGATATGCATTATCTGGCATTCAGTTATATAGACAAATAGGGAAATTGTAATAGAACTAGTAGTAAAACATACATACATGTGTTTATCCATATATACATATATAAACAGATGTATAAAAAATTATTATCCCATAGGCTATTTTGTTTGAATTCGTTGTTGGGATGTCCCTTAGGTCAGCCATGAATTAAATTTGTTAGTAAAACATACATACATGTGTTTATCCATATATACATATATAAATAGATGTATAAACATTTATTAGCCCATAGGCTATCTTGTTTGAAGTTGTTGCTGGGATGTTCATCAGGTCAGCTGTGAATTGGATTTGTATGTTCATCAAGTGAGTCATGAATTGTATTTGTATGTATATGTATATATATATTCATATATATATATATATATATATATATATATATATATATATATATATATATATATATATATATATATATATATATATATATATATATATATATATATATATATATATATATGTATATCTATATGTAAGTGTATATATATATACATATGTATATACATATATATATATATAGACACGTATATATACTATGTGCATCTTTGGTGTTATACACATTTTGTACAGTTAGTTGCTTGGTATCTTTTTGATTGATCTAAGTTCAAATTTCTTCTAAAGAGTATCATGTAGATTTTGAACATTATTTATTCTTGTATTTGCATACAAATAGAGTAATTGTATAAAAGGAGTTGCATTATCTGGCATTTAGTATTATAGAGAAATAGAGAAACCGTAACACAACTATTAGTAAAATATACATTCAATATTGCATTTACTTCATATGACTGCATTATAGGTAGATATGCATATGCATATATCTAGAAAAAGATATACATACATATGTATATCTAAACAGATTTGTATATTATGTTTCTATGTAATTATGTAGACTACAATTTTAAGTAGAGTTTAAAGTAGTATGTATAAGTATTGTCTATGTTTTGTAAAAATCATGACTATACAATTATAGCATTGAGTCATATAGTATTGAGATGTTCATAAGAGCAGAGCATTTAATTGTGCAGTATGTGTAACATATTGAGTATTGCCTATATAGAAAATATTTGAAATATATATGGAAATAAATTGTTCACTTGTGTTTGAAATTGTAATGTGTGTAAACACATCATATAATCGTAAAATAATTTGAAATATTCAAAAGTAACAATGACAGGAAAATTAATATGGTGGACACGTTCTTTTCAGTGTGCTAACAAATAGAGTGATTCTATAAAAACAGTTGCATTATCTAGCATTTAGTATTATAGAGAAATAGGGAAATTGTAACAAAACTATCAGTAAAATATACATACATTTTTTTATGCATATGTACATATATATATAGATGTATAAATAGTTACATATATATATATATATATATGCATACATGTATATATAAATGTATGTATGTATGTATAGATGTATATATATATATGGATGTATACGTGTATATATATACATATTTGTGTATATATATATGTATATATTAATATCTACTTTCTATATGTTTTTGTCTCTAAGGTTAAACATAAAAAAATCTTGTTTACAACTCAGATGATAGAAATCCCTTAGAAACTTTAAATAGATAACAAACACTCTGCATATTTATATATTTTCATATCTATATATTTTCAATTTCTCCATCCATACAAAACCATAACAATAGACATCCATGGAAAATGACTTATAGATTCTAGAGAAAAAGAGTTTTAACATAAACAATAAATAAACCATTTATACAAAATACCCAAGAAAAATGACCTATAGATTGTGTAGCGCCATAGTTCTAAAACCCAATGGCTATTTTGAAAATGCAACTTAATCAAAGTATACTTTCGCAGCTGCCAACATTTAATATTGCATTTGCTTGCTTTGTCCCCCATTGTACAACAATTCCATAATCTATAAACCCTTGCCCACATAAACAGTTATCATCAACCTCCCTTCCATATATTATGCAAAAAAAATGTGCCACATTTTGTGGGATTAAATATTGTGGAAAACTAAGACATTGCAAATTAGTTATTGCATGGAAAATCCTATTGAGGACCCGTTTGATGGAAATACAGTTGAAAACTTCAAACAAATAAAAAACCCTCTACATATCCATATATATACAATTACTCCTATCTTAATCTATAATTGGGCAATAAAATTACCAACCCTATCCATATTTTTAAATGAAAGAACCTAGATTTACCTACAATTGCACCCACGGTTACAGGAATAATGCCAAAGCTACATAGAGACAACTACAACCAATAAATTAGGAATGAAAAAAGCACAACAACAACATAACTTAACCTTCACATGGGTTAACACTTTCCATCCATTATATGCATACATGTATATATATGTATACATGCATATATATATATATATATATGTGTGTGTGTGTGTGTGTGTGTGTGTGTGTGTGTGTGTGTGTGTGTGTGTGTGTGTGTGTGTGTGTGTGTGTGTGTGTGTGTGTGTGTATGTATGTATGTATGTATGTATGCATGTATGCATGCATGCATGTATGTATGTATGTATGTATGTATATGTATAGATCTATAGATGCATATATATATATAGATGTGTTCACATGTATGTATATATATATATGTATACTATACATCATTTTACATGAGCAGGTTGCGTAGATGGTTAATTTATTGTCTATGTCTTGTCAATTTTTTGTATCTTTGGCAGTATACCCATTGTGGAGATTTGAAAGATATTGTTGTTCTATACGGATTGAGGAATTCATGTTAAATTCCCTTTCTTCCCTATTTAAAAATATCCTTAGGGTTAGTATATATGTATAGATGTGTGTGTGTGTATAGATGTGTGTGTGTGTATATTTTATGTCATTTTATATGAGTAGTTTGCATAGATGGTTGATTTATTATCTGTCTTCTTGTCAAATGTTTGCATCTTTTGTATTATACCCATTGTGGAGATTTGAAAGATATTGTCATTCTATATGGATGGAGGAATTGCAGTTAAATGTCCTTTCTTCTCTAAAAAAATATGCTTAGGGTTAGTAATTAGTTCACTGTTGGTTTATGGTTTTGGTTATTAGTGTGTATTTACCAATGACTAACATTTAGGTAGATCCTTTGTTTAATAGGTAAGCTCTATGGTCTCAGTAAAAGTCCTAGAAAAGTGATCTATTTTTCTAAAAACACGAATTGTAAAGAGCTATTAGATGACCAATCCTATTCATGGTTGGCTTGATGAAAGTCCTCTTGGAAACTTCAAACAAATAACCTCTACAAAATGTTGTTAAACCAACACGATAATGGTTGTTTCAAGCATGCAACTTAATAATAGTATACTTTTTGAATCTATGACATTTTCGTATGCTTCTTGAATGTCTCCCTAAGAGTTATTCTACAATTTGCTTGTTTGTCTTTAATATTCACTATGTATGAATATTTATATGTGTGTGTGTGTGTGTGTGTACATATGTTTATTTATTTATTTATGTGTATATGTATATATATATATGTATGTCTATTTAACTAATAGTTATTTCAAAATTTCCCTCTTTCTCTATAGTATTGAGTGGCGGATAATGTAGCATATATGTAATATGTCTTAGATGCTCTTTCATTGTCCAAATATTTTTATGAATGTTTAAAACTTTAATAGGGTTGGTATTTGGAGGGTTTTTTTGGCTCGGTTGACAAAAATCCTGATGGAAAATTCAAACTAATAACAAACACTTTGCATATCTATATATATGCAATCACTCCTATGTTAATGCATCTAACGGAAAAGATACAGACATAAAACTAAAACAATAAATGGGGTGCACTAAAATTACTAGCCCTGACCATATTTTTTGGTGAGCAAAACAAAATTTAAGTATAGTTGCTCCTATGGTAACCGGTATAAGGCCAAAGACACATCAAGATAACTACAAACAATAAACAAAGAACATGAAAACTACAAACCTTGAGCATACTTTTTTATGAAACAAAGAATATTTAACTACAATTTTTCCATCCATACAAAACCATATAGCCAAACATCCATGGAAAAAAACTTGTGGATCCCAAAGGAAATTTTTTTTAGATAAACAGTAAATTAACCATTTATACAGAACAACCTAATGCATATATATGTCATTGGGTTTTTAGTGGCGAGGTTAACCTTCATAATTATGTGGGTTGGTGGTGGTCGAGAATGGTGTCCTAGATGCGAGGAGGGTGAATGTTAAGTGTTTGTTCATGCAAGGGCCAATGCATCCTTCTATTTTGCAATGTCGGTGGGTGAAGTAAATGCAATATTGAATGTTGGTGTGTCAACAAGTATATATACACTAATTTTATCTCCAATATGTTTATCCTTTCGTACTTAGCCTTTTCATATATATGCTCACCAGGGTTTTTGAGTCGCAATGTGGACCTTGGGAATTATGTGGCTTGGTGTTGTACAAAAATGGTTCCCTTGATATGGAGAGGGTGAATGGTAAGTGTTTCTTGGTGAGCACCAATCCATCTTATTGTTCCATAGTAACGGTGGAAAAAGTACATGCAATATTGAATGTTGGCATGTGGGAATATATATATGTGTGTGTGTGTGTGTGTATTTAACAAGAGCCTGCTATCAAACCAACACCACAATGGCTCTTTTGACAATAAAACTTCATCAAAGTATACTTTTCCACAAGCCAGCATTCAGTTTTGCATTTACTTTGCTTCCCCACTTTGTGCAGTGATAGGATGTGCATAAAGGCATGTGTATATGTTTTAGTATTGTTTCTATAACAATTTCCATATTTCTCTATAATACTAGATAATAGATAATGCGACTCTTGTTATACAATTACTCTATTTGTTAGTAGATTGAAAAGAACACAACAGCCATATTACAATCAAAAGCATGGGAGGACAATGAGCATACAAATGTATATATGAAAACATGAGAATACATCACATTGTTGTTCAAAATCTACATGATTCTATGATTTGGTTCTAATTAATGTTGGTTTTTGAACAAGTGACATCTTCCTCTGGTTCACAAGTGTCCTAATTTTTCTCCTCGTAGTGTCCATGTTTGTGTTTCACATGTGTTGCTAAATAATGTGGCTGAAATGTATAATTGATAAGGCAACTCTTACATAGATTTCTTGGATTCCATCTATATATTTCATGATACTCTTTTTCCCATAACAAACTTTTCATTATCACAATTTAACTTGAATGTACTCGCACAACTTACGAGTATATATAGAAGGTCAAGCACATTAGCATATGTGAAATTACATGTATAACGATAGATATATGTAAAGTAGCAATTATGCATAAACATAGAACAAAGTATATTTATGTGTATGCATGTCTATATAATTCTATATATATGAATGATTAGAAAAGGAATAAGATGGTTTAAACATTAGAATATATTAAAATATATACACAAAGATTTTACATCTTTTTGTGTTAGCACAATTTAGTCTTCATCATACTAATTGTACAAAATGTGTATAGCACCAAAAATGCATAGTGTGTATATATGTGTCTACACACACACACACACACACACACACACACACACACACACACACACACACACACATATATATATATATTTATATGTATGTATATGTATGTATGTATGAATGTATGTATGTATGTATGTATGTATGTATGTATGTATGTATGTATGTATGTATGTATGTATATGTATATATGTATATATATGTATATGTGGGTTGGTGGCGGTGGAGAATGATGTCGTCATAACAGGGAAGGTGAATGGTAAGTGCTTGCTCACCCGATGGTTAATGCATTTTGTGGTTGTTGTATAATGGAGGTGGATGAAGTAAATGCGATATTAAATGTAGTAGTTTGGGAAAGTATACTTTGATTAAGTTGCATTGTGAAAACAAAAAATATATGTCCATATGTTTACATGTATATATATGTGCATGCTTTACATGGGTATTTTTTCATAAATGATTAATTTATTGTTCATGCCTTTTCGGCTCTACTTATTGTTCCTTTTGATAGCAGGTTTGAGGGTTTTAATACTGGTATGTTGCAAAAACTTTGAGAAAGTATATAGGCTTAATGCATTATGTAGTTTTTGTACTATGGCAGTGGATGAAGTAAATACGGTTAGTTAAAGTAAATGAAATATTGAATGTAGCAGTGTCAGAAGGTATATTTTGACTAAGTTGCATTACATGTATATATATCTATACATGCATATATATATATAGATGTATATATATATGAATATATATATATGTATATATATATATATGTATGTATGTATGCATAGGAAAATCCAATTTACGGATGGGTTGATGTATTGTATGTATGTATGTTTTACTAATAGCTCTATTACAATTCCCCCATTTCTGTATAATATGGAATGGAAGATATGTTATAGGATGGAACAGAGTGTGATGATTTTAACAATGATCTGCTGCCAAACCCACACCACACTCACTATTTGCACAATGCAACTTAATCAATATATATGTATATGTATATGTGTGTCTATATGTATACATATATATGTATATGTGTATGTACATATATATATATATATAAATATATATTTGTGTGTGTGTGTATATGTTCAATGATACTCTTTTTTGGTCATCTGTTCAAAGCTTCCTATAACAAACTATAATTTGTCATTGTTCTTTTTCTTTGTAAGGAAAGAAAATGTATTGGTTAAGTTGTATTGTCTAAACAGCCATTGTGGTGTTGCCTACGTATGAGGCTATTATAAGAGTAGTCATCCTTGGGTCCATTCTATAACAAATTTGACAGTTTTGAAACTATTGTGCTGTGAAGTCTATAAGTCATTTTACATGGGTATTTTGTATAAATCTTTTCTGCACAATATTGAATTCCAATCAATGAAGCTTAAATTTTCAATTAAGAATGTGGTGCTATATGTATTTTGGCAGATCATTACATCATATAATTGTTGCCATAACCTAGACAAAATAGGTGTTGACTTCGAGAACTGGGTTTGAATAATTGATTTGGCAAGTTGCAAGGATAGACGCATTTTTCAATGTTTATAGAGTTTTGTTACAATTTCCTTGGTTCTCTATATCTAAACATGGGTTGGGGGTGGTGGATTTGGTATCCTCAAACAAGGTAAATACAATATTCAATGTTGTAATATGGGAAAGTATACTTTGATGAAGTTATGCATATATACATTGTGTGCATCTTTGTTGTTATAAACATTTTGTACTATTAGCCCCTTTGTATCCCTATTGAAAATAGAATGCATATGCATACATACATTTGCAAATACTTTTACATATACAAATGTCTTTGGTGGATTTTAATGGAATATCTATAAGATATTCACAATGGTAAAATGGTTATTCTGACAATGCAAGTCAATCAATATATTTTCTTCCATATTTATTAACACATATTCATTATGCAAAAAATGTGTATTTTGACAATATGCAACTAAATCAAAATACTTTCTTGCATATTTTGGAGTATACATTCCCACACTTTAATATTCAATATCACATTCACATCATGCTATAGTATTTCATCACAATTGGTGTATACATACATATTCAACTTTCTATTTTATATTCAAAGATATACATATACATAGACATATAGTTGGCTTGAGAATTCAAACTTGGAGTTACATTGTATGGCAGCAAATATTATAGAGAAATATAGAAATTGTAAAAAAACAATGGATTCCTGATCATTTGTGATTTAGCTATAATTTTTAACTGCTATTCATGGTATCAAGCATGAGATTGATGCATAAAGGCTTCATGAAACAATTGATGTCATTAAGGAGAATGGTGTCAATAGCATGGAATGTTTCATGAAGCATCTTTGCATCAAGCTTATCACATGCAATTCACAAACATGGAACTAATTTTTCCTAATGAGCATAGTATTTTTTAATATACAAATCTATGTAATTGTGAACTTCTTTTTCCCCTTATCTGTTTCAACCTCCATCAAATAAATTGTTCTTTATGACATCCTTTCCTCTAGCTAGGTATAAAAAACTCTTCATTACCATAGTTTGGTTATTCTATTCTCCATATTCTAGAGCTGATTTTACCACCAGGAAGAATAGACTAGACTTTTTTTTAAAGAATGGAAGTCTAAAGAGAATTTCAAATCTATAAAATAAGAAAAATATTACCAACACACTATTATTTCTATTTCAAACATGAATATATATATACATGTATATATCTATATATATATATACATACATATATGTATATCTATATGCATCTATAAATATGTATACATCTATACATATATTGGATGGCAAGTGTTGATATATGGTATGGCTCCATTGAATTTTTTATGGATGTACCATGCTTTTTTTTCTCAAGGGTTTGGCTATAGCCCATGAGGCTTCACAATGTCAATATGGCAAGGAGGAGAATGAGCATCGGTTTTTGGATTTTCCTTTCCCCGTCATACATTGGTTGTTGCAAATACACAACATATTCTATTTTTCTTACTACATTTCTCCATAGTAGTAGATAGGATTGTCATCACATGTTTGCAATGGTGTAAAATATTCTATTTATATAGAAGGTAAGCCTATATGTCCTTTATTGCATTCCTTATTTCACAAGTACATGTCAAAATATTTTTAATAAATGATCTATAAGCACATATTTTTTTTTAAATGTATAGCACTGATTCCAACTAAAGAAACTTATCAGGTTAGTGATACTAGATTTCCACAACCTATTATGGTTCATAATTCTTATTTTTCGGTATTTGATTGTGTTTTGGTTTTGTGGGTGGGAAATCTATGTTCTTCCTTGGGAATTTGGTGACAACCCATGAGGCTACATGGCCTAATACTACAAGGTGGAGAGAAGGCCTTCTTTCTTTTTGTTTAGACTACATCTACTTGTAGCTACAAGGTATGTGTAGCTCCTATCTAGCACTTCTGTTTTGCAAATATGCATATTGTTTCTTCCTATCTTTCCATATATATATTTACACATTTAGTTAGCCTCCATGTTTTTGATTTTAATATGGTGACATCTCTTATTTTACAACTATGTGTGTAATCCTTTGTCATAAATCATACAACTATACATATTTTTTTTAAATGTATAGCAGTGATTTCAACTAAAGAAAATTCTCAGGTTAATGCTTTGGGCTTTTGACAATGCATAATGCTTAAGATTTTTCATCAGAAAAGTATGCTTTGAGTTGGGGATTTTGTGATAGGAAAGGTCGCTACATCACCCAATATGGTGTGGTGGAAAGCATGCCTCCTTTTCTTTTGTTCATACTACAACCAGTTGCACACACAAGGTATGCCTACATCTTATCTGACACTAGTACCCTTTTGCAAATATTAATGTAATATATTCATATGTTTCCATCTATACATTTGCACATTCATTGATGTCCTATGATTTTGATTTTGATATGGTACCCATGTGTATGGATGGAGAAATTTTAAATATATAGATATGCAGAGTGTTCTTCTTTTTTAAGTTTTTGATGGGATTTTCATCAACTGAGCCATGAACAAGATTTTTTTATGTTTAACCTCAGAGACAAAAACATACAATAAGAATATATTAAGTATTATAGAGAAAAATGGAAATTGTAACACATCTCTTAGTAAAAAATGCATACATGTATTTATGCATATATACATGTTTATACACATGTATATACCTGTATATATATCTGTGCATGTGTATGTGTATATGTTGCATGATACTCTTTTCTCATCATATGTTCAAAGCTTCCTATAACAAATTATAATTTGTCATTATTTTTCTTTGTAAGGAAAGAAAATGTATTGGTTAAGTTGCATTGTTGAAAGATCCATTGTGGTGTTGACTGTGTATGCAATATGTATATACATGTGTAAATATGTATATATATACATGTATGTATGTATGTATGTATGTATGTATGTATGTATATACATGTATGTATACATTATATATATATATATTATATATATATACATGTGTATAGATATGTATATATGAATAAATGTATGAGCATGGAGAAATTTTAATATTGCATTTACTTCCCCTACTAGCATCGTGCAATTATAGGACCCATTGGTCCTCATGGCAACAAACACTTGTCATTCCCCTTCACTGTATCAAGGATACCCTTCTCCATCAACACTAACCCATGTAATTACTAAGGTCGGCATCACCACAAAAAATACCAAAAGATTAAATCTGTGGCATCTTCTGCCACAACACAGGCTGATGAAATAGAGAAATTGACAAATTGTAGAAGAGGTATTAGAATAGCATTCAACAGCCAAAAATTAGTAACCATATCCATATTTTTTTGATGGAAGAAAGAACATATAACTACAGTCTCTCCACCCCCAAATACATAAAATCTCTTCCAAGTGTCAAAAATGGGTATAATGCAAAAGATAGAAACATAAAACAAGATGACATTAACAATACATTAATCATCTATGCAAAGCACCCATGTAAAAATTAGTATAACCCCACAAGCTTCATTGAAAATTTGAGCTACATCACCATAAATAGCATACACATAACTACAATTTTCCTATTTGTCTATAGCATACAACCCTCAACCCTACACACAGATAACTATAATGTCTCCTATGGTAATGGCTGCAATGCCAAAGATACACGCACATAACAAAAATAATAGTATTAAATTTGTTTGCTATGAAACCAACACCACAATTGTTGTTTGCACAATGCAACTTCATAAAACTATGCTTTCCCAGAATGATACATTGAATATCGCATTTACTTTGTCCGTCGGCACTTCATCCGCCTCCATCGTACACCAAACAACCCACGTAATTAGCAATGACCATGTATAAACCCAAAGATGCATAGCCATAACTATAAACATAAAACAAAGGCAACAAAAATTACTAACCCCAACCATATTTTTTTGACAATAGGAAGAATATTTTACTAGAAATTTCCAAAAATGGCATTGAATAAAGCTCCTAAACCCATTTCATGGCAATAATCTATGCACAAAAAGTAGCACCCCACACACTCAATTCAAAATTCGGCCTACATTAGCTGGCCTGAAATATTATAGACAAATAGAGAGATTGTAAAAGAGATTTTAGAATAACACTCAACAGAAAAAAAATTTACTAACCCTAACCATATTTTTTTGACAAATCAAAGAGGCTTTACTGGTATTTCTCCACGTTGAGCTCCCCACTGGCTGGCCACATCCTCATCACTAGCAAATGTAAAATAGGGCTTGTCCCGCAATAGTTGTGTTACAATGCCTTTATTTCTCTATAATATTTAGTTGCAGGGAATGTAACTTCAATTTGTGATTAAGTCTATGGCATTCTCATGTAGTCAGAATGTATACTCCAAAAATTCCAAGAAAATATTTTGATTTTGTTGCATTGTCAAAATAGCCATTCTCGTATTATGAATATGTGCTCCAAAAGTTGCAAGCAAATATATTGAGTAAGTTGCATTCTTTGAATCATACTCTCTTCTTAACAAATAGAAATTTCAAAAAAATAGTGTATTAGCTAGAGATATAAAGTTGAACACATCAAAGAATTATTACAATAATCAAGAGGGTAAGTGCACCAAGATGGTTCCCAAAAAGGGGGCCTAAGTGGCCACTTTTTTTCTTAAATTAGGAAATGCTGACCTTGGACGTGAAATTGAGGATAGTTAAACTCAAAATTTTGAGATGGAAGAAAAACAAAGATCGAAGTGCTCTGAGTCTACTTTCTAAACTACTAATTTATTTTGAAAATGGTTGAGATTAAGGGGTTAAAAAGAGGCACACAAATTAGTGTTGTTTTTGTCAGAAAAACATAACATAGCAACTCTTGTACAACCTAAGCACGATGAAATTTTTTTTAGTATTTTTAAAATCACTATGGTCAGAAGTTAGCTAATAGCATCTAGTTGATCCACAACTTTTCTGATAATTTTTTAATGAATATTTGATTTTTTACTAATTTCCTAATTGGGCACTTCCTAAAAAGCAGAATTTTGGCCGTGCTCCCCCTACAAATTTTGGAAAGTAATAGATTTTTTTTAATTTTAATTTTTAAAAATTTGTAGAATGGATTCTAGTTTCTAAAAATTTAATTTATTTGAAATTTCAATGAACAGTTAATTTATAATGAAAAAAAAACCAAACACTGCTTTTCTACAAAAAATAGACATATAAACAAAAGAAATTATGGCTAAAAGGCCTAACATTGTTAGAAAGTGAAAAAAATTATATCGTTGGAAAGCTAAGAGAGAACTTAACATTCCCATGTGTTTGATTTTGTCGACATTGAACCAAATGCAATCCTGACGGTGAGCACGAACCTGATTATGTGAAAAATTGTAGAATTTGCAAAAAACACGTCTCTAGTCATTGGGAATTCCCTCCAAGCCTTTGGATTGGTATTCCAAGGAAAATACCAAAGCTAAGGCTCAGGGATTCCGAAATAAAAATATAATGCAAGCGTGTTATAATGCGCTAGCATTATTTATTAGTTTTTACTTTCTTGCTTCTTCGGGGAACAAATCTAGCAACACATAACGCGCTTGCATTATTTCTTCCTTTAGCTAAATGTCACTTTTTTGAATGTGTGTTCATATGTTTGTATGTATATGCATGATGGTGTGTCATGTATGTATTTATG